>JADMNL010000025.1:63967500-64567500 GCA_016271365.2 Neoceratodus forsteri | reverse complement strand
CAGAGACTGTGTAATTGCGACCGGAGAGCCATTTGCCTGGTACAGTGGAACTTCCTTACATGTGAATGTGCTGTGTGCTTATTGTGGGCCGTGATTTGGTTCCCCACTGTGTGTCTGAACTGTGTTTTGGCTTGCTGGAGGCTGTATCCAGCTCTACAAACTGAATCCACATCCATTTCTGTTTGCCTGGGCCCTGCTACACTGGCCCAGCCAGAATACCTGCTATGCAGAGAAAGTCATCGATGAGAGACCGGCCTGGAGATCAGCCCCCTGCTCAACACTTTGAACAGGAACAGTGCCTTGATGATTCGTGTGGGCCCTGCTTCTCTGGACGCTCCAACTCAACTGCCTGCAGTCTCGATTTCATCCTGCCTGTGTCCAGTCTTGGGTATCGTGAGTAAATATCAGGGTAGCTCCCTGCAACAACAGCTAAATCTAAAAGTGTTGTCATCTGATTGCCTTGTTGCATTTTCTTTCACGAACTGAGCTCTCTGGCTCCGGCTTACAAATAGTGTGTGTTGTGCATGTTGCTTTCTTCCATCACAGGGCCCCAACCAGCTGCAACATTCCTGGCTAGCCCACTGTTTTCCTACCTGGGTACGTTGTGTAGGGACTCTAAACTGCATGCATAACTGTCTGATTAATACAGTTTTTAAGCAAATCAACCTGATTACGCCCCTCCCTTGTTCAAGTCCCCTAAATAAATATGATTTAACTTTGTTTGTATTTAACCTGACTGTGGTTCCAGTTTGTGCCAAAAGTATTGTTCTGTTGCTATTTGCTGTGCTTAACCTTGTTTTACAGGTGGTCCCCAGGATCAAACTAGAGGAACCAGCCCTGGTGGTAAGTGCAAACAGTGTGGGTAATTGCCTGGTGAATAAGGGTCATTGTGAAAGTAATTATTGAATATTGTTCAGGCCACCAGAAGGGAAAGGGGGGGGTTTACAGTGTCCCGGAGGGCTGTGCCCAGGTTAGCTTGACTACTAACAACCCTGACCTCCGGGTGGAGGCACCCGTTTCATTACCCAGGCCCCTTAACCTGCTACTAGCCAAGCAGGCAGGGGTAGTAGGCCTTAGGATAGTGCCACCTAGGGATTACACTGGTATACCAGGAAGGAACACAGAAACATAGAATTTGACGGCAGATAAGGACCCCTTGACCCACCTAGTCTGCCCATTTCCCGACCTACAGGATAAGTTGCAGATCCTAGTTAACCAACAGCCTATTTCTTCGTACCCCCACAAGAATTGCCTTATGTCTGTCCCATGCATTCTTGAATTCTCCCACAGTTTTAGACCCCACAACCTCCTCAGGAAGTCTGTTCCATGTCCACCACCCTCTATGTGAAAAAAATTCCTCACATTGCCCCTGAGCTGTCCTCCCCTATCTTCAAATTGTGTCCCCTTGTTCTTGCACATCTCTTTTTCTGAAAGATGCTACCCTCTTGGACTTTGTTGATTCCACTGAGGTACTTAAAAGCTTCTATCATGTCCTCCCTCTCCCTTCTTTCCTCAAGGGTATACATGTTAAGCTCCTTTAGTCTCTCCTTATATGGCTTCTCTTGCAGACCCTGCACCATTTTAGTTGCCCTCCTCTGGACTGCCTCCATCCTGTCTATGTCCTTGCGGAGATGGGGTCTCCAGAACTGAATGCAGTACTTCAGATGAGGTCTCTCCAACTGTCTGTACAGAGGGATAACAACTTCCTATTTTCTGCTGGTGATGCCTCTCCCTATACATCCCAGTATCCCCCCATCCCTCCCTACTGCATTCTCACATTGCTTGCCAACCTTAAGGTCATCTGATATGATTACACCCGGGTCCTTTTCATTTTTGTTGTTGCTACCTCCCCCCCCCCCCCATTGTGTAATCTTCCCCGGATTTTGTTTCCCAGGTGCATTATTTTGCACTTCTTTGCATTGAATCCAAGCTGCCGTACCTCTGACCATTCCTCCAACCTTGCCAAGTCCCTTCTCATCCTTTCCATGTCTCCGTGTGTATCAACCCTGTTGCAGATCTTTGTATCATCTGCAAAAAGTCATACTTTTCTTTCCAGTCCCTCTGCAATGTCACTTATAAAGACATTAAAAAGGACTGGACCCGATACTGAACCCTACGGTACTCCACTAGTAACCCTCCTTTCTTCAGAGTGGACTCTGTTTACAATTACCTTCTGTGTCCTGTTGTTCAGTCAATGTTTTACCCAGGCTACAACCCTGGGTCCCACTCCCAGGCTGGTTAATTTGTTTATTAATCTTTTGTGTGGGACTATGTCAAATGCCTTGTTAAAGTCAAGGTAGGCCATGTCCACAGCCCCTCCCTGGTCTACTACTTTGGTCACCCAGTCAAATAAATCAATTAGATTCATCAGACATGACCTTCCCGCTGTGAACCCATGCTGTCTTGGGTCCTGTGCCCCACTGGCCTCTAGGAACTCAATAATTATTTCCTTCAGAAGTGATTCCATCATGTTCCCTACCACAGAGGTCAAACTGACAGGTCTATAGTTTCCTGCCTCTGTCTTGCTCCCACTTTTGTGATGGGGAATCACATCCGCCTTCCTCCAGTCCTCAGGTACCACACAATCCTCTCATGATTTGTTAAAAAGGGTAGTCAGTGGTGTCACTAGTTGTCCCCTTAATTATTTTAGAATTCTGGGGTGAATCCCATCAGGCCCCATTGCTTTGTTCACCTTCAGTTTTAGGAGTTCCTTTAGAACCCTTTCTTCTGTGAAAGGACTGGGATGGAACCCTCCTATCCAGAGTGCTTCTTTTAATTGGATTAAGTACCTCCCCCTCCTCCTCTTTTGTGAATACTGAGCAGAAGTATTCATTCAGTATCCCTGCTTTTTCACTGTCCCTCTCTGCCCACCCACCGTCCATTCTATTCATCCTCACTATCCCTCCCTTTGTCTTTCTACGCTCCCTGAGGTACCTATAAAAGGTTTTATCCCCCTTCTTAACCGAGTTGGCTATCTTTTCCTCAGTTTGGGCCTTTGCTATTCTGACTTCCCTCCCTGCTTCCTTCTGCCTTAACTGGTACAGTTCTCTGTCCTGCTCCTTCTGTGTTTCCTTATACTTCCTAAATGCTATTTTTCTCCCTAACCTTCCCTCCACTTCTTTGAGAACCATAGTGGCTTTTTCTTTCATTTTGATTTGTTTATTTGCTTCACACAAAGGCTTGTTGCCTCTGTGATGGCAGTTTTGATGTTTCCCATTGTTGCTCCACCCCTCCTTCTAGCCTGTTTGCTAGTACTTTTCTAAGGCACTCTCCCATCCTGCCAAAGTCAGCCCTCCTGAAGTCCAGTACCCTCACTTTTGTATGGCTTGACTCTGTAGCTGAGTTTATTGTGAACCACATTGTCTGGTGGTCACTTGTTCCCAGATGGCTACTCACTTCTAGATCTGAGATCCTCTTGCTGTCCCCATTTGAGAGTATGAGGTCTAAGATTGCCCCCTCACGAGTGGGTTCCAAAACTAGCTGTCTGAGGCATGCCCCCTGTAGGGCATCGAGAGTGGCTCTGCTCTTGGATGAGGCTGCAGCAAAGGTGCTCCAGTTAACATTTGACATATTCAGGTTCCCCCATCAACAGTATCTCCCCTTTCACTGCCATCTTAAAGATGCCTTCTATCATATCCTTGTCCATTCCCTCCCCGAGATGGAGGTCTGTATACAACCCCTGTGGGGATTATGGTTCCATTTCCAGTCTCTAAGGTGACCCACAGTGCCTCCTCTCCTCCCTGTTTTCTCTTTTCTTCTGTTGTTTTTATCCCTTCCCTTGCATAGAGAGCTACTCTTCCCCCTCTTCTCCCCTTCCTGTCTCTCCTGCAGGTTGTGTACCCTGGTATGTTAACATCCCTGTCATGGTTCTCTGTGCACCATGTTTCTGTGACTGCTACGATATCCAGGTATCCCTCTTCCATCAAGGCCACCAGTTCAGGAAGCATGTTGCCCAGTCTATGGGCATTGGTACTCATTACCCTCCATTTCTTGAGGCCTTACCCCTTTTTGCCCCATCCCTGTCCTTATTGCCTTTGTCATTTTCTCCATTTACCCCTGCCCTTCTCCCTATCGACGTCTCAGTCTTGGTGTTTACCTCACTTATTACCCTGATTTTTTGGATGGGCTAGGATTTCCCTGCTCTTTTCCAGTGCCTCCCCCCTTTGCTAGTTTAAATGCTTGCCAATGAAGCATTTAAACCTAACACCTAGGATCCTGGTTCCCCTCCTGGACAGATGCAGACCATCGCGCCAGTATAGGTCTGCATCACTCCAGGTGGACATCTAATCCCCAGTGAAGCCAAACCCCTGAGCTCTGCACCAGTTTTTCAACCACTGATTGAATTCCATGGTGTGGAGCACCCTAGCCTCACCATGCCATAGACAGGCAGCACCTCCAAGAAGGTTACCTTGCGTTCTACTTGTCTAAGGCCCCTCCCCAACTCCACAAACTCTTCCTGCACTGCTCTGATCCCTTTCTGAGCCAGGTAATCTGTACCTAGGTGGACAATGATATCCAGCTCCCTCCCCCATGCAGCTGCTCCGGCGATCCTGAGGATTCGCTCCCTGTCCCTCCAAGCCATGGTGCCAGGAAGACATCTTACCTCCTTCTCCCCTTCCTCCCCCAGTTTTACCTTCCTAACACTGGAGTCCCCCACCAGGAGTTGTTTCCTTCCACTGTGGGGTCCCATGCCGCCCTTCTGTGGGTCTTCTTTGTGGAGGTTCCCAGCATCCTCCTTAGTCTCCACTGCTGGTGCCTTCATAGAGGAAGCACACTTTGCCAGAATGGCATATGAATTGTGGAGAGGTGCAACTGGAGGGATGCACCTCTGTTCCACCACCCTCACCCTCCCTGAGCCCACTGTGGTCCAACCGCTCCTCTTTCTTGGTAACCTCTGAGGCAACAGCAATGACCGTGGTGGTCCCTGGTGGAAAGCCAGTGATATTTGTAAAGCATTTAGAATTGCATACAGAAAACCAGTGTGACTGGAAATGTTTGGGCAAGGATGTTTAATTCATCCTTCATCACAAGACACATAGCTCTCTTTTTTTGTCCTACATGGTTTCTACTGTTTCAGAATAAGAGCACTGATCTTTTAAAAAGATAAGAAGCAAGGTTTGTGAAACAATATTGTACTTTCACAACTTAGAATACAAATGAAAGTGAAATAGCAAATATAGGTTAGAGTAATACGGTAAATATTGCCCTTTGTCAGCATGCTATTCTCTATATTAAATATGGTATGTTTACAGATCAATGTACTATTTGGTACATATGCCAAATTATGCTATGTACTGACGATAAGTGTCACTTTGGGTACATTGTTGTGCTTACCAAACCATTCTGTAGCCCATGATTATACTGTGTAGCTAGCCCTATGGTTTCAATATTTAATATCAGAACTCAGAAATGATAACTTATTTGCATAAGGTCATTTGAAAAATTATAACTTCTTTGTATAAGGTCATTTGGAAAATGTCAGAGATTATTGCAACAGGTTTTACCCAAATGACACTAATTACATAGGTATTAAAGCCAAAGCCAGCTCAAGGCAAGCTCCCTCTTCCCTGTAGCAGCCAATCAAATAAGGGAGGCAGTGGAAGAATAGCATTTCTGGTTTGCATTTTCTTTTCATACAGTACTTGGAATGAGTAATTAAATAGGTGTGATGCTTGTTCCATACATAGAAGCTCTTGGGGTCATATATCACTAAATTGTACCCAAAAAGTAGTGTGGCTTGTTTTTCGAGTAGCAGTTTCATGTGTTCATGATGAGGCTGTTGGTATTGTAAATCTTTTCACAGTGTTCTGTATGCACAAGGCTCATAGGTTTAATATGTGATTAGGGCGTGATTGAGCCTAGACTAAAATAACAAATGAAAAATGTCTTTAAGCATTGTTCAGTTACCTTTATTTTGCATTTTAATTCTGCTATTTTACCATTCATTTGCAAAGGAATCGCCCGCTGAACTGAAGTGCCCTCTTTACTGTCAGAACCTGGTATGTAACTCTCACTTAATGATATGCTAGCAAGACATACGTAGACAAATAAATGCTAAAATGAGAGTTTCCTCATTATTGCTATGGAACACACCTAAAACATGCTTTCAGCTTAGTTATTAAGTAATATAAACTAAGATTTTCTGAACTCTGAGGATTCATGTTTTTTTACATCATTAACTAAGCATCTTCATACAATATTCCTTTTAATTTAAAACACTGCGATTTATGTGATTGATGTCATACTTTTTCAGTTCAAAACAACTTAAGAAAATTATTGCATTTTTTCATTGAAAATAAAGCATCTTTTCATTTTTGGGTGTTGAGTGTTACAGAAAGGTAGGACTCAATAAGAGAGGGAACGACAGATTACAATTTAGAGAACAATACATGTAAAGACAGATAGATAAGTGTAACCCCTAGGTGGCACTGTCCCAAGGGCTACTACCCTGCCTGCTTGGCTAGTTGCAAGTTGAGGGGCCTGGGTACTGAAATGGGTGCCTCCACCCAGAGGACAGGGTTGTTAGTAGCAAGGTTAACCTGGATACAGCCCTCCGGGACACTGTAATGCTCCTCTTTCCCCTCTAGTGGCCTAGCCAATATACAACAAACACTTTCATAATAGCCCCTATTCAGCATACAAATCCCCTCAGTCTGCACTTACCACCAGGGCTGGTTCCACTACTTCGACCCTGGAGACCCCCTGTAAAACAAGGTTATGCACAGCAACTAACAACAGTACAGTGCCTTGGGTACAGATTGGAACCACAGAGTAAATGCAAAAAGAGTTAGATCTGATTTATTTAGGGGACTCGAACAAGGGAGGGGCATGATCAGGTTGATCGGTTTAAATGCTGATTCAATCAGGCAATCTTGCGTGGACTTTAGAGTCCCTGCACAGTTATATGCTCTGGGTACCCAGTTGGAAGGAAGGTGGGCTAGCCTGGAACACTGCCTGGGGTAGGCCAGCATTGCAGCTGGTCGGGGCCCTGTGATAAAAAGAAAAGGCAGACTCAATTTGTTATCTGGAGCTGGAAGGCTCAGTTTGTGACAAGAAAACAACAATTGAATCAGATGACAACACTTTTGATTTATCCGATATTGCAGGGAGCTACCCTGGTGTTTACTCACGCTACCCAGTACGGGACACAGGATGGACGAAATGGAGACTGCAGGTTGACAAGCTGGTATGCCAGGGGAAGCACGGCCCACAGGAATCACTGAGGCATCGTTCCTGTTCAAGGTGTTGAGCAGAGGGCTGATCCCCAGGCCAGTCTCTCGTCGGTGGTCTTCTCTGTGGTGTGAGTAACTGGCTGGGATAAGGTGGCAGGGCCCAGGCCAAGCGGAGATGAATGCAGATTTCGTTCGGTAGGGGTTGGATGCAGTCTCCAGCAAACATGACACAACTCGGCAGTGGGGAACCAAATCTAGACCCACTAACAGCACACTGCACATTTATAGTAACAGAAAGCAATACCAAAGTTCAGATAACAGTCCAGTTGCAATCACAGTATCTCTGCATAAACCATGCTCTCTGTGGTGATCTCAGAAGTCCTGACAGGCCGATTGCATACAGCAAATCTTCAGTCTTTTTCAGGCAAAAATACAGTCACAATCTGGTGGCTCCTGTCATAATTTAGTTAGGAGAAAATCCATTAATCAAGCACTTCAGAGGATCCCTATCTTAGGGACAATTATGCAGACAGGCCAAACTCAGCCTCTCCACCAGTTTCCCACGTAACTTTGCAGGGCAGCTGCTTGAATATCTCAAGCTGTTCACTCTCTCAATTCCAAACTCAGACTGACTCACTGTACCCCATCTTCTGGGCACAGTGAAACATTAAGGATACACAAAATCTCTCCATGTGGGAAAGCTGAAGGCAGGCAGGCCAGACTCAGTCTTCCTGCCGAATCATCATGCTACCCCATGGGGCAGCAACTCGAGCTGCACGAGCTGCTCACTCTTCCAGCTCCAACTCACTTCTGCCTCACTGCTGCAGGCAGCTCTGGGATTTCCCTCTGATCCAAAAGGTTCAATTGGTTTATCCATCTGTTTGTCAAAGTAAGGGCTCCCCCTCCAGGTCTATTTTGGTGCCAAAATGTAAAAACTACAATTCCTACAGAAATTTGCTCCCACAAGACCCCTGGGGACAGACTCCATTTTAGGGTCCCCGAAGGGTACTGATTGGTCCAAACTTCCAGTCCAGAACCAAGATGGTGGTGCAATATAGAAATGTCCGTGCTGCAAAAGAAGGCAGGTTAGACAAACTGCAATATCTTTACTATTAACGCAGATAATTAGCAAACAGTTAGATTCTTGTAGGGCTCCCTCTTCACAAATAGCGATTGTGGAATGGAGCAATAATACAGCAGCCAGGGCAGGACTCGAGCCTAGGAACACTCAGCCCCTACCCAGATTAATTATACACTACAGACTACACAGCTCTTAAAGAGACAGGCACTGAGGCGAACAGGGCACTTGCATGCAAACACTTTTTATGTTTGCTTGCACGCATGTGCAAGAAACATAGTGCCATCATCGGAGATTTCGGAGGTGTGTCACCTCCTCCTCCAATTCAGGCAGTGTGCTTGCAGGCGCGGCCCCTGTAAGCCAATGCATTTTGGAGCTGTCTATGACACGCTCCAAAATGCAGTGGCATACAGCTGAAAGGGGAGTCACGCTGAGTGAGCAGTGATAAGAAGCTGCTCACGCCAGCCTCCAGCCGCAGGCCGCAGGTGCCCCCTGCATGTAGTGGCAGTCGACGGTGCCCAATCCCCGCCGCTGAACTGGCGCCTGTCTCCTTCCTCCCTCCCATTAGTTGATGCCACGCTGGGAGCCCACCCCAGCATGGCAATCCGTCATGTTGCCAACAGGGTGCCCAATCCCCGTCGGCTGAACGCCCCCTTCCCAAAGTCCTTGTGCATGCTGGAGCCCACCCCAGTGTGGCAAACGTCCCACGAGGTTTTTGTTGTTGCCGACGGGTGCCAATCCCCCGTCGGCTGAACGCCCCAAAGCCTTGTGCCACGCTTGGAGCCCACCCAGCGTAGGTAGGAAATGGGCAGACTAGGTGGGCCAAGCGTCCTTATCTGGTCAAATTCTATGTTTCTATGTTTCATAGCGTGCCACGAACTTTTCTTTTTTTTTTGTAACCTGTAAAACAAAAAGCGGTCCTTGCTGCCTCCGAACCCCTCCACAACCCGCACTCACCCACTGTGCACCCAGCCTCCCACACCCCCTACCCCATACTTACCTCCGGACTCTGCGCTGACGATCTTCGGTGGACCGGGAACACGTCCTGCACTCTTCAAAGCACGACTAACTGAGGAAATGCCGGGTAAGCTGTATAATGGGCTAGATAGGAGGGGTTCAACTTTATTGCATATCTCAGGCATTTTTGGAATTTTGCACCAAATTTTCAACATGGGGTTTTTGGGACCCCTTCTCATGAATGATGTCACTGTCATGGCGTTATTCAGGCTCGAAGGGTGATTTCACGCAGTGACTGCGAAATCACCCTTCGGGACCGAATACCACCATGACAGTGACATCATTCATGAGAAGGGGGCCCAAAACCCCCATGTTGAAAATTTGGTGCCAAAATTCCAAAAATGACTGTTTAACAAGCTGTGCTTGGCAGTTCCTACGCAGGCTCGTAAGTTCGCCAAATTTCAATATTTTCACTCCAGATTTTCAACATTGCCATTTCACCACACCTTCTTATGAGTAGTACAGCTGTCATTTTTCACATCTCACCCAAAATGTGTTTCCACCCTTGTAGTGCAGAATGGCGCAGTCGGTGTGCGACATCAATGTACGGGACAAATTAAGAAAATCACAGTGACACTGTTCATGAGCAGAGGTCTTGAAATGGCTATGTTGAAAATTTGGTGAAAAAATTCCTAAAAATGACTGTTTTACGAGCGTACGTTGCGCAGTTCCTACGCACGCTCATAGGTTTGCGAATTTTCAATATTTCTACTCCAGATTTTCAACATTGCCATTTTTCCACACCTTCTTATGAGTAGTACAGCTGTCATTTTTCACATCTCACCCAAAACGTGTTTCCGCCCATGTAGCGCACAATGGCGCAATCACAGCAAAACTCAGTGTATGGGACACATTAAGAAAATCACAGTGTCACCGTTCATGGGCAGAGATCTTAAAATGGCAATGCTGAAAATTTGGTGACAGAATTCCTAAAAATGACTGTTTTCACGAGTGTCACGTTGCACGGTTCCCCACGCTTGCGCTCGTGGGTTTCGCGAGAATTTTCAATATTTCCACTCAGATTTCCAACATTGCCATTTTTCCACACCTCCTTATGAGCAGTACAGCTGTCATTTTTCACATCCTGCCCAAAGCGTGTTTCCGCCCATGTAGCGCCAATGGCTTGGTCAGTGATTGCAAACTCAATGTATGGGACACATTAACAAAACCTCAGTGACACTGTTCATGAGCAGAGGTCTTAAAATGGCTATGTTGAAAATTTGGTGAAAAAATGCCTAAAAATGACTTTTACGAGCGTGCGTTGCACAGTTCCTATGCATGCTCGTAAGTTTGCAAATTTAATATTTTCACTCCAGATTGTCAACATGTCCATTTCATTAAACTTCCTTATGAACAGTACAGTTGCAATTTTTCATATGTCACCCAAAATGTGTTATTGCATTAGCAGCTTAATGGTGCTGTTGGTGTATGGAAAGCAATGTTTAGGACAGATTAAGGAAATCACAGTTACACTGTTCATGAGCAGATGTCTTAAAATGGCTATGTTGAAAATTTGGTGACAAAAGTCCATAAAATGACTGTGTTACGAGTGAGCATTGTGCAGTTTCCACGCATCCTCGTTAGTTCATGACTTTGTAATATTTTCAGTCCAGATTTTCACTAGTGGCATTTTCAACACTTCCTTATGAACAGTACAGCTGCCATTTTTCACAACATGGCCGAAGTGTGTTTTCACACTTTCAGTGCAGAGATGCGTGGTCGCTGTGGGAAATCATTGTTCGGCACAGATAAAGAAAATCACAGTGACACTGTTCATGATCGGAGGCACCAAAATGCCTGAGTTGACAATCTGCTATAAAATATCCCCAACCTAATTATATAATGGGTGTGCGTTGCACAGTTTCTATGTACGCTCGTGACTTCACCATTTTTTTAAATATTTTTACTACACATTTGCAACATAGCCATTTTTACACCTCCCCATGAAAGAGTACAGCTGTCATTTTTTACATCCTGTTCGGAATATTTTTGCACCTGTGGTGCTAAATACCGTAGTCACTGTGCATAAGCAGCTTTCGGCTACCAAACTGATATTCCCCCTGTTCATGAGGTGGGGTCACAAAACAAACATGTTGAAAATTTGGAGTTAAAATACCAACGAATGCCTGAGGTATTAGGCTTTTCAACTAAATCGCCCAACCCTATAGAGAATGACAAGAATCAGGGGTGTGACTTGGGATTCTTGCCTGTGATGCTCATACCATTCCACACCCTGCAGTCACTGAGAGGCATCGAGGTATGCCTTGGACTCTTCGGCCCCAAACTTCACCCCATTCTCCTATATCTCACCCATCTCACCATATTTCCTAATGAAATAGAGGTGCGATAAGGCCAAAGACCCAAAGGAACACGTGACACTTGTCAGTCTCTGCAGAGTGGGGTGTGGTGAAAATAGCGTAACGTTATGCCTGACGACCCAAAGCACCCCACTGCCTGTCACTCTCTGCAGGGTGGTGGTGGGGTTGGCTTCAGTTCAATACTTCCCTGCCATTCCTATTACGCAGCTCTGTAACTTCTACACTACCACTGCCAATGCCAGCAAGCAAACATTCGGCATTGACAAATGCTTGTTTAAACTGCTAGGACACAGTACACCAGCCTGGCAGTGAGCATTTAGGCACACCCAAGGAGGTTTTAAGAACCCCCATTTATAGGGGGTTACATAAGGAAAGCACATTGATATAAGACTGTATCTGAGACTTAGCAATTCAGACACAAATGGTTAGAAGAGTTAGATTAAGCCACAATCTTTTTTTCAAATAAGTATATGGGGAAAGGCAGCATTTCAACATCCCACACCCCACATTCCTATTTGCATGCTCTCTGTTCTCGTTTGGTATGTGGGCCCAATCCAGAGTTAAACCGACAAGTCAAACATGTGATTCATGCTGTGCTTGCTCCCCTGCAGCCCTGCTCCTCAAATGCCACTTCATGTGCCCCACTCGCAGGCAGCATCCTGAGTCCGAATCTGACCTGTGGGAGTGGTGGTGGTAGGCTGGACAGTAGGATTTCAACTGGAACTCTGAGTCAGCTGGCTACTACAGCCTCTGTTCCGCATGCACAGGGGATTATAAAATACAGTAATTTACTTCTTTACAAAAAAGTCAGTTTAAGATACTAAACAGTAGCCCGGAGATTGTTATTGATGTAGTTTGGAACACTTTGAAGGCCTATTTGAAAGCAGTTATTATGTCATCGTCAGTAAACAAGGAGGGAAAAGCAGCAGAGAGAAAAAGAGCCACTGCAAATGTTGTTACAAACAAAAGCATAGTATGTTGATACAGGTAGTGAGGAAGGTCAACATAACAGAAACACATCACTCCAGTGCAAAAACTGTAGTCCTGGTCTTCAGAAGACCAGGCTTCAGCAAGATGGGGAAAATGCAGACAAAAATGGACTGGCAGGGGTAGAAAAAATTGGTGGCTGATGCTAAATGGGATGTCATGAAGAGGTGGGCAACAGTGGTGATGGCATCATGCATGAGACAGAACATAAAGTGCAAAATGCCGATCTGGTTTGCCAGAGGGGCAAGAGAAGCAATAAAGGAGAAAACAGCAGCCTTCTGAAAATGCAAAGGGCAACAAAGTAATGTCAACTGGGATAGTTATCTGAAAAAGCTGAAACCCAAAATAATGGTAGGAACAAGGTTATAAAAAAGGCCATTATGGCCTGGGAGTGATGTTTTTTGGTGGAAAGCTGTGATGAAGTAAAGGAAAAGGCTAGCCAGTCCAGGAGTAACAATCATTTGTCAATGCTGAATGTTGTCATGCTGGCATTGGCATTGGTAGTGCAGGAGTTAGAGATGCATAATAGGAATGGCAGTGAAGTACTGAAGTGACGCCAACCCCATCCCCACCCTGCAGAGACTGATAGGCATTGGGGTGTGCCTTTGGGTCTTCAGCTATAACGCTCATGCCATTTTATCTCACCCTACCCTGTAGACACTGACAAGTGTCATGGTGTGCTTTGGGGTCTTTGGGCGTGAACTTTGTGGCCGAACACTACAAGGCACACCACAATGCCTGTCACTGGCTACAGGGTGAGGGTGGGGGTGGAATGGCGTGAGCATTACAGCCGATGATTCCAAGTCACACCCCTGATGCCTATCAGTCTCTACAGGTTGGGGTGTTACAGCTGGAAACCCTAACATCGTAGGCGTGTGTTTGTATTTTCACTCCAAATTTTCAACATGGGCTTTTTGTGAGCCCACCTCATGAAGAGCAGTGCTATCAGTTTGTTAGCTGAAAGGTGGTTTTGCACGGTAGCTATGAACACATTTTAGACAGCATGTGGAAAATGACAACTGTATTGTTCATGTGGAGATGTAAAAAAATTACAATGTTGAAAATCTGGAGTGAAAATATGAAAAATTGGTGAAGTCACGAGCATGCATAGAAACTGTGCAACACACATCCGTAACCCAATTATTTTTGGAATTTTTTTTAACCACATTTTTAACACAGGTATTTTGGGACCTCCCGTCATGAACAGTGGCACTGTGATGTTGTTAATTTGTCCCAAACTTTGATTTCCCACAGTGACCACGCCATTGTGTGCCACAGGTGCGAAAACACATTTAGGGCAGGATGTGAAAAATGACAGCTGTACTGTTCATAAGGAGGTGTGGAAAATGCCAATTTTGAAAATCTGGAGTGAAAATATTACAAATTCACAAAGTTACGAGTGTGCATGGAAACTATGCAACGCATGCTCATAAAACAGCCTTTTTTTTCCCACCAAATTTGAAACATAGGCTTTTTGAGAGCCCTCTTCATGAACAGTGGCACTGTCATTTTGTTACTCGGTCCCAAAAGGTGACTCCGTGCAGTGACTGTGAAATCACCTTTCGGGAACGAATAACCCCATGGCAGTGCCTTAATTCATGAGGGGGGCCCCCAATAACCCCATGTTGAAAATATGGGGTCAAAATTTCCAAAAATACCTGAGATATGCACCAAAGTTGGAAAAAAAAATATTTATGCCATTATACAGCTTACCGGCATTTCTTCAGTTCGTAGTCGGCTTTGAAGAGTGCAGATGTGTTCCCGGTCCACCGAAGATCATCACACTGGGTGAATGGGGTGTGGGAGGCAGGGTATACAGAGGGTGGCGTGGGTTGGGGATGGGGCAGGGAGACTGCGAGAGACTATTTTCTGTTTTACAGGTAAAAGTAAAAAAAAAAAAAAATTGCGAGACTTTTTTTAACAGGGTAATTTGGTACGTTGGGGTGGGCTCCCAGCGTGCCACCTGAGTTGTTTTTATTGGGGGTCTGTAGCCGAAGGGGGATTGGGCACCCCCATTAGCAAATACCAGTGGGGATGGGAGAGCTGAAGGGGACTGGGCACCCCCCTCGGCACACAACAAATGGGGGAGGGACATTATGCTGATGGGGATTGAGCCCCCTGTCAACAATGAAAGACTTTTTTTGGGGGGACGCATGATGCCGAGGGGGATTGGGCACCCCCTCAGCACACAGCGGAAATGGGAGGGGGAAATTATGCCAAGGGGAAGTGGGCTCCCCTGTCGTCATTGTGACATGCGGCAGCAGTCACTGCCGCCATGTTGCTGGCACCTCAGGAGGCGTGTAGTGGTCCCGCTGCATGAGAGTTTCACTTTCATTGCAGTGGACCTTTTCTTAGATCTGGTGGCCACATTAGCTATGCATGATGTCAGCGCCTGCTGCTGGCTTATTGGGGAATGAGGGTGCACCTACTGATGTGTGCCCTGCATTCGTCCACAGTGACCGCACCTCCAAATCTGCTACTACCACAAGATGTTGGCTGCGCACACCCGAGCCAAGATAAAAAAGGAGACAGCTTCATGGCTCAGGGGCCCTCACTGGGTAACTGACCTTAGGAATGGATGAAGGGCTGGTGCAGAACCTTATACCAGGGGGCCTGGCTAGGGGCTGCTACCCAGGCATGCCAGCTTATTTATTTATTTATTTGATATATCGGTTTATAACCTTTGAGCCAGAGGCTCATTTCCAAAGGTACCTTGTCACATGTAAGACAGAAGCTAATACAGACGGGGTATAACAACAGTTACATAGAGCATGTGCTACAGACATTTGTCACTGACATTATTTACAGTATTTACAGTAAGTACAGGATGTAGATATTCATGGCTGGGTGTAGGTAGGGATACCGACAGGCTCCCAAAGAGGTGGGCTACATGCTGTGGTTTGTCAAATGACTGGCCCTTGGCAAGGGCCAGGGGAGTACACTTCATATCTTGGGCATCTGGCTGGGTATGGGAGTGCCTTGTCACCCTCACAACTGGGGTAAGAGCAGCACAAGGTCCAGACACCATATTTGGCAGGGGACTCACTTGCTACATCTGCAGGCCAGGCCTGGCCAGAGCTGACCTTGGGCATTTGTACTTTTCTCAAGCCGAGAATTAGAGGTGGGAGTCAAACCTGGTGACCCTAGGAGGAAACAGAGAGCTCTGGAGTGGGTGAGGAAATTCACAGGAGTACACCCTCAAAGGGTGCAACCTTATGGCCTTCAGATCAGAAGAAGTTTCCTGTGGTGAGGTATCAAAGATGGTGGGCAACTGGGAGTGACCTTAGTGGAGGTTCACAGCAGTCATCCACTGAACTAGTGGATGGAATACAATCCAGACTAAAGCTGCTCACTTAGTTGCAGGTTGTGAATGGTCTAAGAGAATGTGGGACGGGGCCCAAATATGGTACCCGGACACTTGTGACCATATATACTGGCCAGTCCCCAGGGATGGGCTACAAGGTGTTGCAGTGGAGGCAGAGCTCTGTCTGATAGAAGTCCTGCCATGTGAGTGGGGGCATAGACGTTCTTGGACAGCAGGGCACAGCATGGAAGCTAATCTGGTGGGTCATAGGCAATTCATTCCCCCTGAACATTATGGGCAACTTGCCAGTGTGCCAGCATAAATTTGTACATTATTGTAAGGCTTGCTATTGGTAAAAGGGTAACCGCAGGTGAGAAAAAGAAAACCACAAAAGACAAACAACATTTTAATGTTGTTTATGGGAACTGAGATTTCCAATACGATGATAGCAAGCTGGGACTTAGATTGCTTAAATGTTTAAGAAGACCAGTAAAACAAGAACCAGGAGAGTCCAAGACATGTGCACAAGTTAGGCCATGATTGCAGTTCTCAGACCAATGCAAAATTCACAGTCATACTGTAACTAATTGTATAGAAGTGAAACTGATTTAGATGTCTGTGACATATCTGAGTTGACTGTGCCATCCATACTATTGGCATTAATAAAGAAGAGTCAAGCGACTAAAAATCCCTGTGGCAGAGTAGCTATTTCTATCACACCAAAGATACCCCTGTCTCAGCAGTTCCTGTGGTAATGAGAACAGTGAACCAGTTAACAGTGATTGTCTACAAGCGGCCCCTGAACAACTGAAACATGTACAATACTTACAAATACAAGAATACCCTTGGGCCATGTTCAGCTACATCAGTGGCACATAGGGTTGCCACCTTTGGATGAGGCAAAAACCGGATCCTAAGCTCCGCCCCAGCCCCACCCCTTGTCATGACTCATCATGCACTGTTCCTCTTAAAGCAGCAGTTCAACAAAAATGTTAAGATACTGTACTGTACCTGTTAAAGTTACTTTCCTAGGTTCTTCCTAGTTATTAACTTATGTATTTATTTATTGACATTGGTTTATCAGATAAACATACAGAGATAAAAGAAATCCCATTTAAAGATATGATCAGGGGGGAGACAAGGGAAATGCTGTAAATAGCATACAACAGTATAAATACTTTATATCTTTTTCTGCCTCCATTTCCTGTTCTTGTCCACAGTACTATTTCAAAGCCAAAGAAGTGACCATACTTTTTTCTTGAGAAAATGAATTTAAAACATTTAAAGATGCCTAAATTCTGTCAGAGATGAAAATGTTTATCAGCAAATGAAAGTGGAGGACAACTGGCTCTGTTACTGTTACAAAAGGTGGGGACAGCTGTGCTGCTATGCCACTTGAAGATGCAGTGGAAAGATTAGGATAAGTAAGTGCTAATGGGGTTAATGGCCATACTTTACACCTCCCAGGGTGACTGCATTCACAAACAAAAGACTACACTGACAACAGAACTTGTTTGTAACCTGAACATGTAGCTGAAACAAAGAGTGATATGACAAAATTTGTTTCAAAAGTATGTGAGCACTCAAAATGGCTCAAAAACCTGACCAGCACAGAGCAAAACCGGATTACCTGATAGGCACCCTGAAAACCTGATCACCAGGTAAAAAACCTGACAGGTGGCAACCCTAGTGGCACAATCAGATAAATCAGTGCACCCACAGAAAGGGGAAAGAGTTTCACATGTTCTGTGGTCTAACTCTAACTTTGACCCAGGTACTGTATGTGTTTACTGGGATGGGGGCAAGAACTAGAACAATCTAGACTGCATAAAGGAGCAACATTATATTCTGTTACACTGGAAGGACCAGCCCCACCTAAAAAGTCTCCATGGGAAAAACTTATAATTGATAGTCTGTTGGATAAAAAAACACTTTTCCATAAAAGAGGAAGGAATCACTTTCAAATACTGTAGGTATTGGCTCCCTTTACTAAACAATTAAGAATGTGATTTTAGTAGATGACCTCTGGTGCTCTTTATTACACATGTAACTACCTTGTTCCCAGGGGTTACAAGACTCCCATTAGAGTTAGTGGTAGGCAGGGGAAGGTAGTTCGTGATTTTCCAGTAAATGGATTTTACTCTGTCCCCTTTTGCTTCTGGTCTCAGCTGGGAGCTGGAGAGGCGATATCATTTTAGAACTCTCGCAGCAGCATAAACCACACAGCCAGTTGCTGTGAGTGGGGAATTTAGAATTCTGCATTCAGTTGTTGGCTGGAGTCTGCAGAGTATAGCTGCAGTTCCAGCAGCAGCTCTGATATAGAGCTGCAGTGTTTCCAGTTTGTTTTTCTTTCTCACCTTAATGGAGTACAGCAATTTCCCAGCTTTGTTTAAGTGGTGGAAACTCTCTCCAGGATTTTCCTGTGTTTCATCCCGAGAGAGATGGAGCAGGCTGCCAGGATGTTAGGGGCAATCCCCTTGATCCTACCAGGACATTGGTGAAGCTGCCTTGTGTACATCTTCTGTGAGTACTTTTGTTTTGTCTAAGTCTGCCCAGAAATACCTGCATTTTAAGGGTAGATTCCCTGATAAAGGGACCCTGTCACCTAAGACATTTAAAAGTTGGCTGACCACAGTGGAGTCCAGTATGTGACATCCATCCATGTGAACAGAACTTTTACCTTTGACACCCATGTGGTGTTTTTTGCTGATGATAAGTGTGAACTACATTTCTAGAAAGCATCAACAGTAAATTTTGATAAAGTGTGAGGTGTATTTACCAGAGGGATGGCTGAGTATGGACTTGGAAACAAAAGGTGGGAGACACCCCCATCTGGAGTGACCAGTTTAGCACTCCAGGTTCTTTTTTTTTTTTAACCTTGTGTTTATACTCCTACCTTCCCACATCAGACCCTCTCTTCAGGGCCTCAATGATGACCTGTCCTAGGAGTCCTTCCAGGAGATACCTGCACATATTGGTGCCCCGCTCTTGAGCCCTAAATCCACTAGATAACACCCCGGCCGAGGTGAAGGAACCGCCTGATACTCCCCCAAACACATGTGTGAGCATGCAGCCTGCGCATGGAGTGCCTGGAATCCCCGAGCACAGCCCTCCGAAGCCTGTCTACCAGCGCCAACATGGGGATCATTTTCCACTTTTTCATCCCACCCCCTGAGCATCAGTGTGCAATGAGAGCCAATGAGTCAGGGGCACACTGAGATGTGCACTCCACTCCGGCTCTCGACTGATGCTCAATGCCCCCCAGTCCATTCTGCTTTCTCCCTGCACCTACCATCCGGGCACCCCCAGGTGGCGGTATCACATTGAGGCCTGCAGATCCCCCCTCCCTGGAGAAGGAGAGCAGCTGTTGGGCACTCAATCCTTCTCCTTCTCCTTCTCCCCCGAACCCAGGTCGCCAGTGTGACATGAGGTGTGGCATCCAGCCCCTCAACCCTCAGTGCCACTGGGTCGGCTTGCACTCCAGGTTCTGAAGAGCACCAGTGTCTTTTGTGTCAGTGCATGTGGCCAATGCTTGAAGAAAGTTCTACCCCAGTGAGTGGGTTTTCTTGAGTTTTACCCTAGTGAGTGGGTTTTCTCCAGTTTATCCCTTGTATGTGGGTCCTCCAGTGTTGAGCCTTTAGTGCTCCGATGTGGTCTGTGTTCCACAACTTATCCTATGCAATATGGGAAGTGTCCAAGTACTAGCTGTGTGTGCCTAGTTAAGGGAAATTGCTTGTGTGTGTTCTACAGGTGGCTAGTCCACATATTCTACTGTCATCCTATGCTATATGGGAAATTTGGAGTTCTGTACCTCAGATGTCTGCATCTACCGTTTGTGTAACCCTTGGGGGTCCATCTTAACTTTGTGTTGTTCCTACTTTTTCATGAATTAAGTCATACTCTAGAATCCCAACCTGGTATGGACATTTATCTTATTGCGTCCAGTGTTTGGAGTTACTTGGGTACCCCTGTCCAGAAGTGCAAACCTGACATAACTCTGGGCAAACCTTTTCTCCCCGGGACCTGGGTTGTGGCCATGGTAATGGTACCACCAGGTGTGTGCCTTGTAACTGCATTTGGTTGTGTTCTGTACTGTACAAGTCCCACCTTGGCTAATGGTGGGCAAAACAATGTAACCCCACCCCTCTCTTTTCCCCTAGACTGTGAGAAGTATGCCTGCTAGTTAAATAAGGGGCCAGTCAGGGGTTACAAAAATGGGGGCTCATCTGATTATGTTGTTGTAATTTGGGGAGAAAATAATGGATAGTTTGCTTGGGGTATGGCTAGCATTTTGTCTGTCTGGCAGTGTGGTAGCCCAAAACTGGAAGGGAAGCTTTGTGCAATCTACCTAGGATAGTGCCATCCGTATGTGCCACTGTGTGCCTGCTGATCACGTGCTGCTGTGTGTTTGTGCCATCTTTACCAAGGTACTGCAAAGCCAGAATATGTATGCCCTTGTCTTGCATCAAGAACGTTAACAGAACTTTTATATTTCAAGTTTTAAGAGCCAAAAGTAATGTGGACTGTGGGAAACAGAGAGATAAATGTGCCCAAAAAGTTTCATGTTCTTTGTGTATGAATTGGGGGAGTTGCTAAAGAAATAGCCAAGTTCTGAGTAAAGAAATGGTCAAAAACGGTGCTTCCACTGTGAAATTGCAGCTGAGAAAAAAAGTTCAGTTTGCAGTTTAAAGTTTGCCCTGCTCGACGATCACCATGGAGGAAGAATGTGAGGGGAGACAGAGAGAGAGAGAGAGAGAGGCTAATTTGCCTGGCATTGAGTGATTGGTGTGACTGCAATCAGTCCGGCCCCCTAGCCGGCTTCAGAGTGCAGCCCAGTGTTTGAGAAGGAGAGAGCGAGTGGTGTGCGAGCCGGTCAGCCAGGAGAAACCACCAAGGGGACTGTGAACATTCTAAATCTGTAAATATAGACTTTTTCTGTTAAAATTCAGGCTGAACCCATTATCTGACCGACTGGGAAGAAAGCATGGTGTTCGTGGTAACAATCGGCGGGATCGCCAGCCCGTTTCACCCCAGAGGCCTTCCAGGATCGGCTTTAGGCCGATAAATTTCTATCGGAGCAAGCCCGCTACTGATTCAGTGAGTACCATTCAAAATATCAGTGCCTCAAACTGTGTTGTGATTTTAAAAGCCAGCTGGATCTGTGTGTGACCAGTGAGATTGTTTTGCAAAGAAGGACTGTGAGTTGGAACCTGAAATACAACAAACAAAAATTCTGAGCCTAGACTGTGAGCATTTATAATGGATTCAGCAGCAGTATAATGTTCTAAGCAAGTGAGAGACTGTGAGTTGTATATTACGCTGCAACAAACAGGCAATCTTGTAAAGAAATACTGTGGTTTTCAATTACTTTAATCATATATAAATAGTTGATTTGTGTGCTAATCGTAAAGTCCTGCAAGAAATCATATGAATGTGCTGAGAAGTGCTAAAGCAGTGCAATCGATTACAGTTTGAGCAGAAATCAGTAGCAGAAAGGTTGGATGCGCGGTTTATTTGAGTCAGAGACAGATTTGATGCCAGAGGAGAGCTGCCGCTGCCTTTACAGGGTGGGGCAGTGAATGTAAACACAGCAGCAGGAAACCATTTTGAGAGACTGTTCAGTGTATCGTGAACAAGTAGTAATAACAGATTTTCATGTCTTTAAATTGCAGACATGGCTTCGGGAACATCCCACTACCCGGATCATGTCCGAGCTATGATAGCAGAGGAGGTGGCCAAACTAAAGGAAATAGAGCAGGTTTTCTTCGGTGAAAGTTTGCCTCCACATGTTGCAATACCCAACTACCTTGTGAGAGTATGCTTGATGTGCCTCAAGGCTGGAAGGGATATGTTTTTAATTCTTCATTGTTCGGGTTGTTTAGTGAAGTATGGTCTGTCCAAGGCACCACAAATTCATCTGGCTCCCACCTGGACCAAAGTAGGAAACCCTGCATGTAGCAGCACACAGCACCAGGTTAAAACTGTTGGGGGCAGCCCCATAGAGTGTGGCACAAAGGAAGACAGTGTGGATTTATTGCAAAGGCAGACATCTTGTGATGTTTCCTCACCTGTTGTTTTGTATGGACAGTGCGGAAGAAGGATCTGTGGACCCATGGAGAGAGGGTCCTAGTCCTAGCTTAGTAGGGGAGGATGAAGTTCAAGAAACGTTGGATTGGGAGGTGTCTATTGCCATGCCCAGTGAGGAGTGGACTGTCTCAGGAGTGAGGATGACTGCTCACTCCTGGGCCCAGGTCCTAAGTGAGGAAGAGGAGGATGAGGATAGGTATCTTCATGTTGAGGGTCCCAGTGAGCTGCCTCAAGCTCTTGCCTCGGAGGAGACAGAGAGAGAAGTTGGTGACTCCACTGCCCTGCCTGCAGACATGGTTGAGGACAAGTTCTTTTATTCTTTAAGTATGTGGCACTGGGTGAACCAGAACTGACCACCCCCAAGCCGTGGTAAGCGCCGTGTACTTATGAAGAGAAGTAAGGAGGAGAGACTGATTTGTAGGAGGGCTGATGCCTTATATGGGAGGTCCTTTCCTACATTTCCTCATAGAGTCTGGGAGGAAATTGAGCAGAATTGGCAATCCTGGTTATTGGAAGAAGCAAGCAAGAATCTGCATCCAGGTGCAACTCCTTGTGTCAGAGATAGAGTTGTCAGTCATAGACTGAAATTCTGGAAATTGGGCAGGACATTGTTTATGGACAATGTATGATTTGTGGACAAAACAGGGAATGAGACATTCCACAACATCAACTATGAATGCCCAGATAGGGTCATAGTTCTTGCACCCCACCCAGAGTGGTACTACCCTTAATGGTGCCACTCCCTGTGAATATGTCCATGCCAGCCCCGAGGGAAGCCAAGCAGTGACATTGACGTGTTTGCCATCCAGCAGTAGCCATGTCAGAAGATGCAGCCAGACTGGTGTTTCAGGATCCAAGGTGCATCCAAGCTTCGTCAGCCCAGCAGTGTGCCTTTCCAGTTTTATCACCTGGCCTTCCAAGATGACCTCAGTCCAGCTGTTTTCCTGATTCATCACCTGGTATGCCAGATGACATCCACCCAGCTGTTTTTTTGTTCCATGGTTCGATTTCTGAGATGACATCCACCCAGCTGTTTTTTTTGTTCCATGGTTCGATTTCTGAGATGACATCAACCAGCTGTTTTTCTATTTCATTGCCTGTTTTCCGGAGGACATTGGCCCAACTGTATCCGAATGATGCCGCCACAGGGGAAGAGTCTTTGGCTGGAGAAGTAGGTGATTTTGTTGTTCGGTCTTCAAGGAACTAGTAAGACCCATCTTTTCTATTTTTAACTGACTTTGCAATACACATCCTACACCTGGCAGACTTCCAAACTGTTTGAACTGTCCACAAAGACTCTCCCTTTTGGATTACAGTGCTCAAGGATTGTGCTTCAGTGGGCTCCGGACCAGGAGAGACTCTTTCATGGACCTTGCCTTCAGGCAACAACATTCTGTCACTAGATAGGACTTTAATTTTTTTTTTTTCTATTAAGATTTTATTAACAATTTTTATACAGAGAATGTATCTTTTAACACACAAAACCTCCATGTGAAATGTACATACATGCTCAAAAACATATAACATAAGATACATCCTCTGCCCCCCCAAACCACCACCCCCAACACCCCCCCAAAGGCTCTGAGGTGCCTACCCAACCCTGCAAACAGAGAAGAAAAAAGGGAAGAGAAGAAAAAAAACATCTCTATATCGTGTAACAAGTACAGAGGGGACCCCATATTTTATTAAACCTAGGGAGCTTATTCTGAAGAATGACAATCATTCTCTCAATCCGGAGGTTAGCCAGAAGTTCCTCCAACCATTCCACATAGCTAATCACAACGGAATCTTCCAGTGTCTGAGTACCACTCTCTTGAGGGATGCCGAGATCAACAACATATGAAACCTCCTATTTTTAAAAGGAATAGAAGCTACATCTCCCATCAAACAAACTTCGGGAGTGAAAAAGTCTCCCAACCCTAATAACGGGTCTACCCCATTTTTGATACGTGTCCAGAGTGGCACAATCTTTGGACAGTTCCAAAATATGTGCAACAAATCTCCCACCCCCTGCTGACACCTCACTCAGGATGCGTCCGTAGATATCTTTAAATTCACCAACTTCTGAGGGGAGTAGTAAATATTATGGAGTATTTTGAACTGAATCAATCTTAGCCGATCTTGGGAGATCAATTTATGACAACTGTGCCACAGTCCTGTCCAGTCCATGTCCCTATTGGGAAACACTGAAGCCCAATAGGAAGATGGGGCTAAATTCTGGAGTAGGCCAGTTAAATAACATGGCATAAATATTGGAGACAGCATGTGGTAGACCTGCCAGAGGCCGCAAAGTCTCGGAAAACTCCAATTTCGGATTCTGTATTGCCCTATTACCAAAGTTACTGACCACGAGATGACGAAGCTGATAAACCTGAAAAATCACTGAGGATGGCAACTTAAACTTACTCATAATCTCAGATGCAGGAAGCACATATCCATCCACTGAGATTAAATCCCTTACACAACACTCCCTTCCCTGCACCAGCCAGGCGGCCTTCATGAGTCTACCTTCAATACGAAACCTAGGACTGCCCCTCATGGGCTGGGACGGGTCGGTAACATGAGAATATTTCAGGAAACCACAAAGCTGCGTG
Source organism: Neoceratodus forsteri (assembly GCA_016271365.2). Taxonomy (NCBI): domain Eukaryota; kingdom Metazoa; phylum Chordata; order Ceratodontiformes; family Ceratodontidae; genus Neoceratodus; species Neoceratodus forsteri. The sequence goes on along the minus strand of JADMNL010000025.1, from coordinate 64,542,943 downwards.
TGCGCCCTTACAGAGACCCCAATCAGAGACTTCCTGAGAGCCCCTGGCAAGAGATTGGGATTAACGTACAATAGAGCTTCAGGAGCAAGACCTGCCCCCCTAATAAGAGCCAGTTCAATCGGTAACCATAAAGGGGTATACGAAGTCACCGTGTCCTGCACCCACCTCAGATACTTGTTAGCTTGACCCACCCAAAAATAGAGTCCCAGGTGCGGTAGTCTAAGTCCACCCAATAATTTGGGGGCTGCCAGCTTGTAATAGGCCATTCTAGCCCTCTTGTACCCCCACACAAAATTGGCGATAAGCCCATGAATCTTTTTAAACCATGAAAGCGGAAGCGAAATATTCAAAGCACTAAGCGGGGTAGAACAGCCTGGGGAACACATTCATTATGACCAAACTCATCCTCCTCACAACGAGATCGGAAGTTTAGCCCACCTTTTAAACTCTAGGTCAATTGTATGAACCAGAGAATCCAGATTTAGCTGCCTAATACGCCCCGCATTTCTAGATAAGGTAAGACCTAGATATCTAATAGCTTCCGAGTTCCACGTCAGGCCCAGCTCCACTATCTCCCACCTAAATACTCTCCTATTAAGTGGATAAACCACCGTTTTCCCCAAATTTAGTTTATAGTTAGCCAGAGAGCTGTAATCTTGTATTGTTTTCAATAGAGCAGGGATAGAGTCATTCGGGTACGAAATATATACCAAAAGATCATCCGCATAAGCTGTTACCTTTACAGTACTTTCCTGAATCTTAATCCCCTTTATTTCGTGATTATAAAGTATACTTTTAATCAAGGGTTCAAGGTATAAATTAAAAAGAAGAGGGGACAGCGGGCATCCCTGACGTGTACCCACATATAACCTAAAAGGGTCAGATGTCACTCCATTACACGAAATCCTTGCTGTGGGATTGAGGTACAGAGATCTAATCCAATGCAAAATAGCTCTGGAAACCTAATTCTTTTCATTGCTGCTATTAACACCGCCAGTGTAATTCTATCGAACTTCTTTCTCCGCCATCTAACGACCAGCACCATAGGGTCACTGCCCTCCTCGGACGCGGAGAAGACATGCGCCACTGTTCTCAAATGATCATTTATCGACCTCCCCTGCATAAAACCAACCTGTTCCGCGCCAATCAAGTCAGGTATAACCTTATTTAAGCGATCTGCTAGCACCTTCGCCAGAATTTTTATATCGTAATTGAGCAGAGAAATAGGCCTATAACTAGCCAGCTGCTCAAGCAGTTTATCAGGTTTCGGGATTAAAACAATAATTGCCTCAAACAGAGATTACTAGATGGGACTTTAAGTACATTCCATTCCCCAAAAGGTGTATTGAGTATAATGTCAGCATTTTTCTATTTTCCTACTTTTATATAATATTTTTGGGATTCTTTAGTGATTTGATGGAGGGGTTGTGACACTGTGGTATGCAGATTGGGGTGTTTTGTTTGTGTTTTCTCTTTCAGGTGTTCCTGACGAAGAAGGAAGAGAAGACCAAAAGAAGATTTGGGGAACTCATCAGGGTTCCTCTGTGCTTTAGAGTGTTTAGGATATTGTGTAGTGTTAACATGTGTTAATCATTGTTGTTTTCTTCCACAGGTGTATGTGTGGGGGATTTGGGAGTGTAATGCTGTATATTGTATTGTGCTCTGGTGTGTTTTGGTTTGCAAGTACCCTGGGTTGGGGGGAGGTTCCCCTGTGGGTAGGTTTGAATAGATAGATTTTCCCTAGAGGGCTAGGGGGATAGAGAGGCTGTGGTCCTGGTCTGCAGTAGGGGCAGCAGCTCTGGTCTATTAGGGCATGCTTTGGGTAGTTCTCCCACAGCTACCGATTCTCCATAGTAGGATCGTAGAGTAGGGGCTGATGCGTCAGCCAATGGCCTCTGGTCCCTTAGTGTTGTCTGTCTGCACCTGGCACATTGTAGGGGAGAAGGTAGTGCTACCTCCCCACAGGCAACACATAGGGTAGGATGATTTGGTGCTGGGTAAGAGAATGGCTGCAGACAGTTATTTACCTGGCATGGGGCAAGTGTAACCAGGAGTGTAGCCAGAAATTTCCATTTTGTACACAATCTCCAACAGTTACACCCCCCCCAATTAAAAAATGTACACATCCTTTCCAAATGGCACCCCCTTCCGAACAAGTCAGATTGTTGTCAGATGACTCCTCTACTCTCTAAAGAGGTTATACTTGTATTGGACACTCCACAGTGGCACTAACCTAAATACTACAGATTAGAATGATAATATTAACAGAGTGGCTTATGATTTGTGACAGGCACTCAACAAAACTGTACACAAATGTGTACAGTGAGTATGCCAATTTACACCCTTGAGTGTAATCCTTTGTTCCCAAGGGTTACAAGAATCCCATTAGAGTTAGTAATAGGCAGGGAAGGCAGCTAGTGATTTTCCAGTAAATGGATTTCACTCTGTCCCCCTCTGTTTCTGGTCTCAGCTGGGAGCTGAAGAGATTATGTCATTTTAGAACTCTCGCAGAAGCATAAACCACACAGCCAGTTGCTGTGAGTGGGGAATTTAGAATTCTATATTCAGTTGGTGGCTGGAGTTTGCAGAGTGTAGCTGCAGTTCCAGCAGCAGTTCTGATATAGAGCTGCAGTGTTCCTGTTTGTTTTTCTTTCTCACCCTAGTGGAGTACAACAATTTTCCAGCTTTGTTTAAGTGGTGGAAACCATCTCCAGGGATTTCCCTGTGTTTCATCTCAGGAGGGAGGGATGGAGCAGGGTGCCAGAATGTTAGGGGCAATCCCCTGATCCTACCAGGACATTGGTGAAGCTGCCCTGTTTGACAACTTCTTGTGAGTACTTTTGTTTTGTCTAAGTCTGCCCAGGAATATTTGTATTTTAAGGGTGGATTCTCTGACAAAGAGACCCTGTCATCTAAGACATTTAAAAGTTAACTGACCACAGAGGAGTCCAGTATGTGACCATCCATGTGAACAGAACTTTTACCTTTGACACCCCTGTGGTGTTCTTTGCTAATGTTAAGTGTGAACTACATTTCTAGAAAGCATCAACAGTAACTTTTGGTACAGTGTGAGGTGTACTTACCAGAGGGATTGCCGAGTATAGACTTGGAAACAAAAGATGGGAGACCCCCCATCTGGAGTGACCCGTTTAGCACTCCAGGTTCTGAAGAGCACCTGTGTCTTTTGTGTCAGTGCATGTGGCCAATGCCTGAAGAAAGTTCTACCTCAGTGAGTGGGTTTTATCAAGTTTTACCCTAGTAAGTGGGTTTTCTCCAGTTTACTCCTTGTATGTGGGTCATCCAGTGTTGAGCCTTTAGTGTTCCGATGTGGTCTGTGTGCCACAACTTATCCTATGCAATATGGGAAGTGTCCAAGTACTGGCCGTGTGTGCCTAGTTGAGGGAAATTGCTTGTGTGTGTTCTACAGTTGGCTAGTCCACATTTTCTACTGTCATCATGTGCTATATGGGAAATTTGGAGTTCTGTACCTCAGATGTCGGCATTTACCATGTATGTAACCCTTGGGGGTCCATCTTCACTTTGTGTTGTTCCTACTTTGTTACAGAATAAAACAACACTCTAGAATCCCAACCTGGTATGGACATTTATGTAATTGCTTCCTGTGTTTGGAGTTACTTGGGTACCCCTGTCAAGAAGTGCCTTAGACTGTGAGAGTTGTGCCTGCTAGTTAAATAAGGGGCCAGTGGTGAGTTACACACATATAGGGATCTTTCTGATAAAGGGTATGCTGATGATAATTCCAGGTTATACACTAACTTCTTTTAAAAGAATATCAAATGATTCATTGCATTTGTAAAGTTTTTAACACTGAAGAGTACTGCTAATGTATATATTATAGCTGTATTATCTTTTGATATCATTATGGTTGCATCAACAAAAAAAGGAAGGAGCTGAATCAGACTTTTGATGTCACTATTAAAACTCTGTTCCTACTGTATATGTTTCTGCCTGCTTCATCCTAATTCTGCCCTCTAGGGAAAAATTCCTTTGTATCTCTACAAGTTGTCCTTATGAAAATCACTGATTTGTCCCACTGCCAAAAAGAGACTATTATATGTAAATATAATATACCACACCAGCCTGTGATAAAATACATGACTGTTGCTTTTCCTGGACATGATGCATTTAGAAAAGATGATGGTCCATCTGGTGATGGTAGGAAATGATCCACTGCTTCTGGAAACAACGTCATCCAAACGAAACACTTCCCAGGCAGCTAAAATGAAGACTGAGTTCCAGTCCTGTTTTTTAAAGGTTGTGTCCTATATTCTGACTCTGTTGCTCTGCTCCACCTAATATTTGTAACCCACACCCCCCAACTTCTGTAAGGATACCCCCCCCACTTGTTACTTTGGTAAGGCAACAAACTACAAAAACAGTGGGCATCACCCCTGCATTAGGGTGATCCCAGGCTCAGGCATCTAGGAGGCGGGGTGGTACAAAAAGTAACATTTCTATTTAACCCAGGTCCAGGAGAGATGTAGGTGGCAGGGGTTGGTGTGTCTCCCATCTGTGCAACACCAAGAACATTTCACAAATCACTCAAAGATGGATTGTCCACAACCATAAACTTTGGGATTGTATTGCATGGCTTTATTTTGGACAAGATGGTAAACAAGAAGGGTGGTCCCCCAAGGCTTTACTGTTCTGGACAGATGACAACAACTTTTGCAGGCAGAAACACTTTACACTCTGTAAGTAGTGTGAATCCAACATGAACTCTTTTCCCAAACAACTTATCCATCCCTGTGATGAGGGATCTCTGGATCTGCAACCAGTGCATACATTGTGGGGGTTGCCACACACTTAAACTTCAAGATCCACTCTGTACCCTTGAATGAGGGACTGCTCACTCTGGTCAAAGTCAGACTCTCTGCCATTACCTTAGGAACCAAACTGGTTTCTCCAACCCTACTGGGCCGCTAGAGACATCCTTACATTTGGCACATTATCAGCACTTCTTTTTGTGGTAAAAAGAGGTTCTGAGGACCTGTAATCTAACCAGTTGAGGGCACATACAGAGCTACCAGACAACACACAGTCTATCTTCAAATGAACCTTGTACTCACGGTTTGGTATTCCCTTTTAAGGCATTTGAATGAACACTTCAGTCCACAATTCTCTCACAAATCCATAGCTTTTAAAGCAAAAACACATAGTCTCTTCACTCTGAGCAGCTCTGACAGTCTTTCAGGGGATTGCCCCAAAGAATCACTGACCTCTCAGTCCCATTCCATCTTTTGTGTGCAAAATCTCGCCCCCTCAGGGCTTCACAGGATCTGGTAGCCACCACTTCCCAGGAAACCAGTCTTTGGATCCCTGTACATTGTTGTCTATACATAGGTTATCACATGCCCCAAACTAAAGTAATTTCTAGAAACCCTGTACAGACAATTAATTACTACACAAGGGTCCCATCACTGCATCCAAAATGTTGTTGATGTTTTGAGTAGAACAATTTGTTTTGGCGTGTTTTTTTCCAGCAAAGAAATAGTATTTACTCACCTTGTAAAGGGGATTATCCCTGGAACCTTTCTAGTGCTCAGACATTCCTTACACGTCGGTAATCCTCCATCCATCCATCCTATTGGCTGATGCACGATTGTAAATTTTGACCTGCTACAGGCCAAGCCCCCAACCATGATGGCATTGTCCAGTTAGAAACTTTCCTAGCACAGAAAAGGATAAAACCCACACAAAAAGCAAAAACCAGGAGGACAAACAAATGACCAGCAAGAAACATCATCTGCATGGCCAGGTCATTTACTGTCAGATAGCCGAAAAACCTTGCAGTACAGCAGGTATAAGCCATACTAAAATCTCCCATCAAGGATAATGTGTATAATATTGATTATATATATATATTATATATATATATATATATACACATAAATGTACATATATATATATACACACACAAATACATATATATACATATATATATATATATATATATATATATATTTCTATATATATTATGGTAGAGTAGCACTTTTAAGGTTAAAGGGTGAAACTTTGCACCTTAATAACATTGCCACCATGCAATGGATTTGCCTGAAATTTGGTGTGCATGGTTGGGCATCATAGGTCTTGGGATCTGGCAACTTTCGTACCAGTCAGATATATGACTGCAGAGTTATTAAGCAACATCCAAATGCGCAATTACGCTTTTTTGCGCATTCATTGCTCACGCCTACAGGTCGCACAGTTTAAGCAACTGGTCTGAAAACTTCAGGGAACGTACAGCCAGGGCCCCTGATGTGCCTTTTGAAGATTTTGTGAAAAAATATTGAATGGTTCAAAAGTTATTCAAAAAACAAGTTCCCATTATAAGTCAATGGGAAAAGTCAACAAAAAGTTCAACAATGTCGCAAATGCAGTTTTAGTGTCGCAAATGGCCCTAGTAGTGTTGTGAGTCAGCCATTTTTTTTCAGTTAGTAATCAGAGAAATGCTTGGCATTTAAATTTGGGACCATCTAGGAAAACAATCCTTTTTGTGTTTACCTAGTCGAGCCCTGAGGATGCTAGCCATGTCTTTTTTGGGGGTTAAACACCCCAGAAATATGTTTTTCAAATTTTTGTAAAAAGTAGTGTCACAAAGTAGTGTCGCACTCATAACACTTTTGTGATTTCATTTGCGAAAGTGTCGTGATTTGCAACACTATTTTGTGACACTATGCCCAAAATAGCAGGAATTCTTTGCCACCCTCCTGCAAAAGAACGGTTTGGTCTATTGGGCTGAAATTTGGAGGGAAAACAGCCAACATGCCACAGATGTGCCTTTTAGTGGTTTGGTGAAAAAATATTGGAGGGCTGCAAAGTTATGGCACTCCAAAATTTATGCTTTTTCCCATTGGATAACATTATGGCGTCCGCCACATTACAGGAATTCTTTGCCACCCTGCTGCAAAATAATGCTTTGGTCTTTTGGGCTGAAATTTGGGGAGAAAAAAGCCAGCATCCCACAGATGTGCCTTTTTGTGGTTTGGTGAAAAAATATTACCAGGTGGCAAAATGACGGCACTCCGAAGTTGACACTTTTTCGAACAGGATAACATTACGGCGTCAGTCGCGCCTTTCGGAGCCCATATCTCGGAAACGGTGCAAGATACGGACTTTTCGTCAGAAAAATGCTTAGCCCTCTGAATGGGAGCTAAGTACAAAACTAGCCAGGAATGTCATAATCCATATGAAATGTTCATTTTTTTTCTACGTCATACAGTTCCTGAGATATAAGCAATTTAGTATTTCAAGTCCTCCTTTTCTGCTCCGAGGTCCATTATTATGCATACATTCTTTGTATTCACTGTCTTTTTCAATGCAGTTTTTGGGGAAAAGAAGGGTGTGCCCTTTCATTACTGTGCCAGTTAGCATTTCCAGTTGTTTTTCCATTACCGTTTGTGTCACCGTTCCCATGTACGCCACCCTGTGTGTTACGGTTTTTGTTTTCATTTGCACTTCTATTTGTGTTACTGTTACCATTTGCGTTTCCATTACTTTTTATGTTTTCGTTTTCTTTTGCATCAGCCTGTGCATTGCCATTTGCGTTTGCAGTCAACCTTCCGTTTGTGTGTGTCTTTTGTTTTGTGTCATCATCGCTGTTACCATTACCATTGGCGTTTCCAATCACGTTACCATTACCGTGCGTGTTACGGTTTGCGTTTCCATACGCGCTTGCATTTGTGTTTCCGTTTCTGTTTCCTTTGGCATTACTGTTGCTGTTACCGTTACCATTTATGTTTCCAATTGTGATACCGTGACCATGCGCGTAACGGTTTGCGTTTCTGTACACGCTTGCATTTGTGTTTCTGTTTCCTTTGGCATTGTTGTTACTGTTACCGTTACCATTTGCATTTACAATTGCGGTACCATGACTGTACGCGTTACGGTTTGCATTTCCATACTTGTCTGCGTTTTGGTTTCCGTTTGTTTTCTTTGGTGTTATTGTTGCTGTTACCATTACCATTTGCATTTCCAATTGTGGTACCATGACAATGCGCGTTGCCAGTTGCGTTCCGTATGTGCTTGCGTTTGCGTCTCCGTTTCCGTCACTGTTAGCTTTGGCATCACTTTGCGCTTGCATTTCTATTACCGTTTGCATTACCATTTACATTTGTGTCACCATGTGTGTAACCTTTTGTGCTTGCATTTGTGCTGCACTTCCCGCTATTATGTCACAATAAATCACGTGATGGGAGTGTGGGGCCCGAAGGTCCTGCACTCCCACCACCACATTACATTCACTATTTATAGTCCTCATTCTCAAAAAGAAGGGAAATTCATGGCAAAAAACTCAGTTTAATGCATCAGTTAGGGTTGTTCCACAGCAACAAAAGTGAGGAAATTCAATGTTAGGGTTGAAGGACCCCTTACACCCCTCTGCCCCCAACCGGCATCGGGTGTGCGTTGGGGTCATCGGTCCTAACTCTCACCCCATTCTCCTATACTTCACCACCTCAGCTTGTTTACACATGGAATGGAGTGAGAGTTAGTGCCGATGACCCCAACGCACACCCCGATGCCTGTTGGTGGGGGTGGAGTGAGTGTGGGGTGCAAGGGGTGGTAATCCTAACACCAAATTTCCTCACTTTTTGTCACTGTGGAACAACCCTAACTGATGCATTAAATGGAGTTTTTTGCCATGAATTTCCCTTCTTTTTGAGAATGTGCATGATAGATAGTAAATGGAATGTGGTGATGGGAACGCAGGGCCCCACCATGTCATTTTTTTGTCACTTTGCTGCACAAAAACTGTATGACCAACTGAAATGAAAACTGGTAAATGAAGCAATGTACCATAGCATACCGTGTGTCCAGAATTGTGTGTACATCCATTCAACGGTCACACAGTGCCATGAGCAAACAACGTAACATGCACAATTCAGCAACCGTAAGTGCCAGTAATCTGAAAATTGTCACAGTCAAAGATGTATTATAAATCTTTGTACATTCTAAATGCTAGGCAAATCAGGGACACGGTTCACAAGTCATTGAAGCGTAATGAACCAAATTTTCATTCGTTGGAGTGGCATAATTCTGCACCTGTTAATGTTTTACACCCCAAACCACTGCAAGGCACCTCTGTACCACTAGGGCCAGCTATGCTATAAATTTCAAGCCAGTAGCACCATGCAGAATGCTATGCACAAAATGTTAACTGTGTCATGCAGTGTCTCCGCAGCGAAGAATTTTACAACATGCAAACATCATTATTCACATCCGCAGGACATCCACTCAATACTCTCCAAATTTCATGTGAAAAGACTAAACCATTCCAGAGCTACTCAATTTTTATGTTTCTGCACCTTTAAGAAGTCTTCCACCATAAAATGGAGAAAATAGCAGCCGCAAATGTGCTAAAATGGCGGACCTGGAGTCCAAAAAATCTGTAACCATGGGGGGACCAACTTCAAATGGCAATAACTCTGGAACAGAACAATATTTTTTCACCAAACAAAAACTGACATGTTTTCTGAACAAAGGTCTTTCTATGTGGGAAGTTTCAGATCAATCAACCACACATTGGCTGCACTATGTGTCATGGAATACAGTGCAGAAAAATAGGGAAAACAGTGTTTTGCAGTACACTGTGCAAACGCAAAAACACTAACAGTAACGTTAACTCAAACAGTGTTGGCAACAGTGAGGTAAAAGAAAATAGTAATGATAACGGTAACGCAAATGCAAGCACAAATGGTAACGCACATGGTGATGCAAATGGAAATGATACAAATGGTAAGAGAAATGCAAGCGCAAACGTAAATGAAAACAGAAATGGTAACGCAAATGGTAACGCAAATGTTAACGGTAACAGAAATGCAAACGGTAACGAAAATGTAAACGGTAACAGAAACACAAACAGAAACGCAAATGGTAATGGCAGTAGCGACACAGAAAGAAACAGTAATGTACTCGACAACGGAAATGCTACCAAAAACGCAAATGCTAAGGACAATGCAAATGCAAACAGTAACGAACATGCAAAAGGTAACGGTAATGCAACGGGAAATGCAAACGGTTACTGTAACACCAACGATGATGCCAAAGGAAACAGTAATGCAAACGGAAATGCAAATGCAAGCACGTACACAAACGCAAATGGTAATGCATACGGTGTTGCAAAAGTAAACGCAAACAAAAATGGTAACAGAAATGCAAACAGTAACAGTAATGCAAATGCAAATGCAAAGAGTAATGCACATGGTGACGTAAACGGAAACGCTAATGCAAACAGTAATGGAAACGCAAGTGGAAACGCTAACGGTAATTGTAATGCAAACGCACACCCTTTTTTTCCCAAAAAGGTGCATTCAGAAGCACAGTGAATACAAAGATTGTAAGCATAATAATGCCCCTTGGAGCAGTAAATGAGCACTTGGAATACTAAATTCCTTATAACTCAGGAACTGTATGACGTAGAAAAACATTTAAAATCTCATATTATTTATGACTTTCCAGGATAGTTTTTTACTTAGCCCCGTAGTGGGGGACTAAGCATCCTTCTGACAAAAAGTCCGTATCTCGAACCGTTTTCGAGATACGGGCCCCGAAAGGCACAGCGGACACCATAATGTTAGCCTATGGGAAAAATTGTCAACTTCGGAGTGCTGTAATTTTGCAGCCTTCTAATAATTTCTCACCAAATCACCAAACGGCACATATGTGGGATCTTGGCTTTCTTGCCTCCAAATTTCAGCCCCAAAGACCAAACTGTTCTTTTGCAGCAGGGTGTCAAATATTCCCTTTTGTTTTGGCCATAGTGTCGCAAAGTACTTTTGAAAATCACGACATTTTCGCAAATAAAATCACGAAATTGTCGCATATGCAAAAGTACTTTGCGACACTACTTTTTACAAAAATTAAAAAAACATATTTCTGGGGTGTTTAACCCCCCAAAAGACATGGCTAGCATCCCCAGGGCTCGACTAGGTGAACACAGTAAGAATTGTGTCCCTAGAGGGTCCCAAATTTAACTGCCAAACATTTCTGTGACCACCAACTGAAAACAAGATGGATGATTTGTGACACTACAAGGGTCATTTGTGAAAGTAAAAAGTGCATTTCTGACACTTTCATATATTGTGTTAACTTTTCCCATAGGCTATAATGCGAAAAGTCTTTTTTGAATAACTTTTGAACCGTTTAATAATTTTTCATGAAATCTTCAAAAGGCACATCGGGAACCCCAGCTGCATGTTCCCTGAAGGTTTCAGTCCTATTGTGCAAACCGTGCGGGCTATAGGCAGAAGCAAAGAATGTGCAAAAATGCATAATGTGTGCGTTTTATTGTGTTCTGTAGCTCTGCAATCATACATCCGACCATAATGAAACTTGGCAGGTCCAGAGATCTATGGTACCAGATTGTGCATTCCAAATTTCAGGCAAATCAGTCTTATGGTCAGGTGGCAAAGTTATTAAGCTGCCAAATTTCATATTTAACCTTAAATGGGGTACTGGACCCTAACTATAGTGGCACTACAGTGCCACTATAATATATATATTGCAACAAACTTTCTTAATGCTTCAGTTAGGGCTGGCAAGGAAGACAGGAGTTTGGAGGAGAAGGTAGCAGAAGAGAGAGGGAATAAGCAGAAGATGGAGAACCACAAAGAAAGTAGGCACCATCAGCAAAGCCACATGAGGAATGGTAGCAGAGTGAGACCATAGTTCAAGGGGGGGAGGAAGTAATAGCAAGAATGTAAGTAGGGGATTGGAGATAGTAGCTGAGGGGGTGGGAAAGTTATTTGGTATTAGCGAGTAGTGAGCAAATGGAGGTGGTAGGGAGAGGGATATAAGCAGAACAAGGGTGAGAGAGGAGAGCAGGAGTTGCATTGTTCAGAAAAGCAGGAAATTTAGAAAACTATAAAATTAGGAGAAGGAAGGATTAGCAAGCAGGGAGCATGGAGTAGGGGACTGGACAGATGGAGGAGCTGAGTTATGTTTTAAATAGTGAACAGAAGGGGATCAAGATTACTATAATTGATGTAATGCCCTCTAGAGGTGGAATGGTATAACCAGCTAAGGGGATAGTAGGTACTTAGTTTCTCTAGTTGTGAGCTTGAGGTAGTTTAATAGGAAGGAGTATTATAGGGTTTAAGGTTACAGCACCTTGCGATAATTGCTTATGAGAGGAGTATAGAGTTTGAAAATGTATAGCATCGGGTAGATAAGTAGAATAGAAGGACAGTCAAGGTTAAAAGGGCTGTGAATATAGACTTTAAGAGCGATGGATAGAGTAGGAAGGTGTTGTGTCTTTAAGACTGTTGTACGGCTAGCATTGTCCAATAGGGGATGTCTTAAAGTGGAGAGGAAGGGGTTTAAGTGTATTTAAAGTGTGTCGAGGACAGGGGTGGGTGTGTGGGCGGGCCAAAATTCTTAGAGCAGCAATAGCTGGCTGAACTCTGAATCATACCTGGTGCTTGTCTCGAGGAGGCAGGTGCAGGCTTCTTTCCTTTCCCCCACAGGAGGGAGATGGGATGGCTTTCCTCAACAGGGGCTGCTTGTGTAGCAGTGGCCCAGTCGGGCAAGTTGGAATGCCTGAGGAGAGGAATAATAAGGACAGAATTAATAGAGGGCAAACCGGGGAATAGCAGTGGAGTGGTGACTTGAACAAAAGAAGAGAGCTGAACTAAAATTGGGGGGGGGGTCTCAGACTGCAGCAGGTGCCAGCAGTGTCTGGGGAAGTCAAGTAAAACAAAAGGGGAGGCAGGGGGTGGGAAGTGAAAGAGCACCTTTCACAAATAGCAGCAACCATAAACTCAAATTGCAAAACAATTACAATCTGAGGGGTTGGCTCTGAATTAAATTACATCAAATTATTCAGCTACAAAAATTACCATGCAGTTAGGCAGCATTAAATCAAGTAGAAAAAATAGGCTGAAATAAATCCTGCATTAAACCTTTGGTGACAGTAATTACAAGTAAGTTACCACCAGCTCTAAATCGGTACAAAAAGGCTGTAATAAAAAAGTTGCCCTAAACCCCCCAGTGACAGAAATTATGAATTAAGAGGTCACTAGTAATACAGAGGTTCAAGAGTAAGAGTCTAGAGTTAACCAAGTAGAGCACCAAAGTCCCAACAGGGCCAATAAGGTCTCAGTCAGGGAAAAGGCGCCCGACTTGAAAATTCTCAGAGGAGCAGTTACTGGCTGGACTTCGAATCGTACCTGGTGTTTGCCTCGAGGGGGTGGGTGCAGGCTCCTTTCCTTGCCTGCATGAGAGGGAAGCAGGCTGGCTTTCCTGGACAGGGGCCTCTTGTGCTGCAGTGGCCCAGTCGGGCACATAGGAGTGGCTGGCGCATGTCTCGAGGGGGCAGGTGCAGGCCAAATGCTGCTGAAAAATCATTAAGAAAAACACTGATTCTCCCTAAGTGGCCAGGCCTAATCTCACGACACCCCCCAGAAGAGGTTTATACCTCAAAGCATCGAGGGTGGTGTCTGTGGTACTTGACCATGACTTTGTACCTTTTGTACATTTACTGATTTGCACTAAGTACATTTTTGACTGCAGCATAATTTGGGGCCTTGGAGTGCTTGAATTTTTTGCTGTCCATGCATAACCCTATGACCACCGGACTCCTCAAATCATGTCCCACCCTCCATCCCTGGATCTCCTGAGGCTAATAAAAATAAAATATATGTCATCCTGCCAGACCATGCCAACCCTGTGCCATATTTCCCAATCCATGCTACTCTATAGCTCAACCTTTTCTGGGCCAACTAAGGACACAAAGCTAGTACTGGGTGCTATCCCCCCCCCGACCCCGAATCAATGAAAGGGCTACAATACAGTAAAATCTGAGCTCTCAGTTGGGATCCAACCCATGGCCAACACATCTTTAAATACTGTACATAACTCCTCCCTAACTCCCTCCCTAATTCCTTGTTGCTCAGTCAGTCCCCTTCCCCTGCTGCTGCTGCAATGTCTGCCTGGTAGCTGAATGACACTGACTGATCAACTGAAGCCAGGTGCGCAGTAGGAGATGGTGCAGTCTGCCTTGTGTCATTGAATGATGCTATACAGACTGTCATAGAGGATGATAAAGCAGGTCGCTGATGAGGAGGACTAACTGAATAGCCAGAACTTGTACTGCTAGCCTTGTTTCATAGAGAAGGGATTGGTGGTGAACAACAGCATATATTTTGGGTCCCATTAGGAGGATAGGGAGAGACAGATTAGGAAAGTGGAGATTATATTTAAAGTTCTGTCTAGCCAGTTGAAGAGGGCCCAACAGAACACCAGAGGTTTACAGTATAGCCCAACATTACAGATAACGGCTGGGGGAACAGCAGTGGGACCGGAGGGTTTGGGTTAGGAGGAGGGTGAGCTGGGAAAGACAGTGTTTGGCAGGAAAGAAAGGATTGGAAGGATGCCATATTATTTTCTTGTTTTCATTTTTTGCCCCTAGAGGAGCAGGGAGTGGGCGGAGGATGAGAAGGATTGTATGACGCCAAAAAGCCTCACAAACAATCTGTAAAGGCCGAAAACAGCAGACCACTGCCATGTTTTGGCTCTATTAGGACCCATCAGTGTAACACAGCTGTACATCAACCTAGAAGGAGAGGGAACCAGCTAGATTGTATCAATGGTTTGGGTTGTGGTGGGCCCAAAATAAGAAAGTAATTTAAAAGACTGAACACCAGTGTAAAAGCACAGATGCAAGGTTTGTACTGGAAGGGCGATAATGTTAAGTTTCACAGAAATACAAAATTATGCATATCCCTACCTACACCCCATGCAAAGTATAACCCTTACATTGGAAAATGTGTAAGATAACTTTACACATTACCCAATTTATGGGTTATCTCTTTTTATAGATTGTAGCTTTTACCTGAAAGACAACTTATTTCTTTATTTTAATCATCCCTTCAAACATTTTTAATTATGAAACTAAGAACACTTTTGCTTTAAAAATGGTCCAGTTCAATAACAATAAGGTTATATGAACCATCAAAGATACCCTGGAGCTTTTGGAACTAAAACATTTTTTTGACAAGCTTTCAAATACCATCTATTTGTGGGGCTATTACATCAAACAGAGAATGAGGAAATACAAGTTGTGCTGAGAAGATGAAGGCGTCATATAAAACGTTTAGTGCAAAGCAGATTTGTGTTCTTGCTTCCTAGAGTCTGTCGGAATCACAGCATCTTGTATGTGGCCACATGATTTAAGGAACTGTAAGTTAATATTTATATTTATTCTGAATACATAACATCTTTGTAGCTTTTCCTAAGGTTGAAAAGATTTAACAATATTTGTAGAAAACTGTATACGGCAGCACAAGCAAATATTCAGTCATGCTGTCATTATTGTTAGCACTAGCTACAAACATCTGTTTAGAATTGATTGTGCATGCCTGCCAAGTGCCAGCATCAGAGCAATAAAAGGTTAATTTTATTAATTTTTTTATAAAATGCCTTGAAATACACTCACTTAAATAAAAAAAAAAAGAATTGTAACAATACACTTTTGGGTGTGACGCTATTATGAGAACATAATTGTGACAGGCTTGCTTGACTGTACTTAGCCTTAGGTTACGCCTCTCCCTTTTAACCTTTATGTGTGGAATCTGCACCATAATGTCAAACCTCTTTGTGGCTTTTAGTATTTAATGTACTTTCATATACTGTATTCTGTAAAGAAATTCTACAGTAAATTGAGAAAATCAATGAAATTTGTTTTTCTCTTATTTTTATTCAAAATCTAAAACCCAGCTAATCTCAGTTCTAAAGTTTAAATGCACATTTTTACTTATATCACAGATGTACAGAATGGCAAGATTTATTTGTGGTAAATACTGTACTTTAACAATACACAAACGCTGTTCCCTAAAACTTGTTTTGCCTTTATATTCTCCCTCAAACATATTTCAGTCTGAATTGTAGAGGTCATCATCTTTATCTAACATGTTTTTGAATCTTCCCAATTGTAAATATTAGTTAATATTTGTTTTTCATTAAATCATAGCTTTACAGATTTATGTGTTGTGAATATACAGTATTGTAACCACTAAAGAACTTTGCCCATTTCATGGCCAAACAGCCTACATTCTGTCTCCTCATTAGTATCATAAGGGAGGCAGTATAGTGCAGTGGTTTAAGGCTCTGAGCTGCAAATCTGGTGATATTCAGCCAACCAGTCCTGGGTTTGAATCCCACAGCTTCCACTTGCATACTGTATGACCCTGAGCAACTCACTTAACTTCCCTGTGCTCCCAGGTTGCTTCTGTAAAAAAGCTTTCAGTTTAGAATGCTACTCCTGGTTAAACAACTAAAAACAAAATAATTGTAACTGCTACAAATACATTTGAGAGGTGTTTATTTGATTGCTTTGTTTGTTTGTTACCTGGTAAATGTTTCCTGTTTTCAGTCTCATCCAAGTGGGAAGTGGGAAGTGGGAAGTGGGAAGTGGAGAGGGGAGAACCAAACATCCACACTGACTAACATGAAACCAGGTCAAGCTGTTCATGGTTTTTAGTGAATGAGGGACGCTTTGGGCAAGACACAGTGGAGCTTCCCCACCCTTTTTGAGAAGTATCCTGGGATCTTTAATGTCAACCTCAACAACCACCAGAACAAGCAGTTGGGACTTAGGTGTAACATTTCAACCAAAAGACAGCTTCTCTGACTGTACAGCATTCCCCAAACACAATACTAGGGCATTAGTACTGTTCTTTTACCCAAGGGAGAGTGCCCCCTGCAGAACTACCAGCATCACTTCTTGCAGTGATTGGTGTTCATTGGAGGTCTTCCATCCTACTACTAACCAGGCCCAACCCTGCTTAGCTTCTGAGACCTGATGGCATCAGGCTCCGAGATGGCATGGCTGTAGGCCACTCACGTGGCTGATAGCCTATCATAATGTATTTAACCACCCACCACGAAGCCTGTTTCACCACTTAGAACATGAAGCCACTGCAATGTCTGTACCAAATAAACCCTTTTTTAACCATTGTTTTCCTGACCATTGTTGGGGGTATTTATTAAACATTAATGTTTTTAAACATCTGCCATTTTTTTAATGTAATTCCATGCAATAATGCTTTTCTCCCGTGTAGATGCCATGAAATCTGTCCATAAAAATCGTGAAATAATTACAGCCTTACTCATAGGAAATCTATTTTGTGTGGCTCTCCTAAACTATTCTGCTAAATATGGTACCCTGTTGTACAATGCCAGCTCAATAATTCTTGAAACTGCTACACCCACCGAAGCATGTAGTTCTAGTTATACAGATGCCACAACACCATACAGGGTCACACATTTGTGATACTGAGTGGTCACAATGAGCTGTTTACACCAGTTCTATGATCCAACTCATTGAGATATATGCAATGAGGTCCCATGCCTTTCCATTCTCTGTTGAAATTAGAATGCAACAGCTCATGAAAAGGTATGGGACAACCGGGCTGATGCAGGTTCTGGTATATTAATGAACCACCACTAGTACACACAACCCTAGTCACAAGCCACAGCACCCCTGACCCTTCCAGAACTGGTTAAACCATTTCTACAGGAAGGTACAGTTGCGTGTACTGGAACTAAAGCCCCAGGGGGCTTCAGGCAGGGCTCATGAGCAATGATTGCTAGCGGAACAAGACTGTAGGAGAGGGGCATCAAGGAAATGGGACAACTGAGAAACACATTGGGAGTACTGAACCATCAGGGAGGACTTCCAAATCCACATTTGAGGAACCCTGGAGTTAGCATAAGGTACAGGTTATGGGGATGTTGGGGCAACTATGGTGGTAGAATCAGTTGCCCAAGGCTCAGCCCAGAGTAAAGTACCAGACAACTAGTGCTATGCAATGGTCTAACCCCAATGGCTGTCACAGATTGGCATGTTAGTAGGCCCACATCCTGTTTGTACACAATAACATCTGGAGCAGTTCATTTACACTGTGCACTGAGAGCCACTGTCGCAGAGGGGAATCCATCCTCCTGGCGACAGCATGCTGGCTATGTATATTTTAAAATGTTTGGTGGTGCAATGGGGTGCATATTACACACCAATTTTATGCCACCACATTTTATTTTATTTTATTTAAAATTTGGTAACCGGAAAAGACACACTGAGCCAAGGCTCTTTTCCAGATGCCACCTAGGGAAAGGGAAAATACATGGTAGAAGCAAGAGTACAAAATATGGGAATACATAAACAGTAAAATGAAATCTCCAACGAACAATTAATTTAAAGTTCTTACACAGTAAGCCAAATACAAACATTTGTGAAATGTAAAAAGAAAACAATATACAATATAAGCATGAAGAATACCACAAAATGGAAACAGAACACTGGGAACATACAGATAGGCTGCGACCCAATATTGGGAGAGTAACTCAAACCAGAAACAATGGAAGGGGGAACAGTTGAAGGAGTCAAATGAATATTTGGATAAACTTGAGGGGGGGCAGCTCAGCTAGCTAGGGAGATAGGAGAGCACTGAGAACACTGTGAGGCGGGGAGAAGTCTGAGGAGTCTTTTAAAAGAAAAGATAGATGGGAATAAGTGAATGTCAGAGGGGAGCTTGTTCCAGAGAAGGGAAAGATGATAGGAGAAAGCAGACTGGCCTGAAGCAGAATGAGGGTGTGGAACAATGAAAGTGCATGGGTCTCTGTGATGAAGGGAGTACGTGGAAAGATTTGCTTGAAAGAGGCAGGAGAAGAGGTAGGGAGGGAGTGTCACAAACCAGAACTTAGCAATGAAAGAGGCACAGTGAACCATCCTTCTATGAGACAGAGGGGCTAGGAGAAGAGCAGAATAAAGAAGACAGTGGTGAGAGAGGGGAGAGGCAGACGTAGCAAAATGGCAGAAAGAGTTAAGGAGAGTATCCAGTCTAGAGAGGGATGAGGTGGGGGCTGTGCAATAGATCACATCAGCATAATCCAAGACAGGCAGAACCACTTTTGTTACTAGCTCCCACCAGGATGGGAGAGGGAAACTGTCTTTGTGACAGTAGAGGACTGAGAGCTTTGGGCAGAGTTTAGAAGAATGTGGGCAGTGAATTCAAAGCGGTTGTCCAGCCAAATCACAAGGTATAAAAGCTGGGACCAACTCAGCAGGGGGAGCCATCCAAACAATAGAAACCTGGGGTCGACTGGAGAGTAGTCAGCTTCTGTCTGGTGCCAAATGTCACAGTAACATTTTTTTAGTATTCAGTTTAAGTTGGTTAGCCTGAAACCAAGTTTGCAGTCTGTTGAAGTCGGGTTGTAGAGGGGATTGTCCGGAGGTAAAGATGATGGTATCATCAGCATGTGGGAGGAGGTACAGATGGAGGGAAGGTCTTTAATAAAAAGGGAGAATAGGATAGGGCCAAGAATGGAGCCTTGAAGGACACCAGTTAGGATGTGAACAGGGTAGGAAAGAATGTCGCCTATTTGAACTGATTGCTGCTCATCATGTAGATATGAGCAGAACCAGTTTACAGTTGGAGCTGCTAAACCAGCAGATTTTAGTTTATGAAAGAGGAGGGAGTGGGAGACAGAATCAAATGCCTTAGCCAGGTCAACAGATACAGCTGCTGTTATTTGACTCTGGTCCATAGCTGAGAAAATAGAGTCTGTGACCTGTATCAAAGAGAAGATAGTCGAGTGCTGTTTTCTGAAGCCAGACTGTGCAGGTGAGAGAGTGTTGTTGGCACAAAGGTAATTAGAAAGCCTGGAGTTGATGAGTGACCCCAGGAGCATAGCAAGAGATGGAAGGAGTGAAATGGACTGGTAATTCCCCCATGGGAGGAAGGATCACCATCCTTCTGTAGAGGAAGCACCTTTGTGAATTTCTAGGCTTTGGGGACAGTGAAGCTAGAGATGGAGAGGTTAAGGATGTGGGCTGGGGGGCAGCTATGGTGGGTGCAGAGATGTGAAGAAGCCTAGGGTGGAGACCATCAGGACTGGTTTTAGCAGGGTTTAGAGCAATAAGAGCTGAGTAGACTTCTTGTGGGTGATTGATGGGCGGCAGAAATCGGAAGAGGTAGGGAGTGTTAGGAGAGATGGGGTGGGGTTATCAGGTAGCGTGCAGGTGGTGAAGAATTCATTGAAAATTTCAGCAGCTACGGAGGGGTCAGAGACTGGGGAACCATCAGACTTAAGGATGGGGGAGAACTAATGAGCAGGAGGATCAAGGAGTGAGTGAGTGAGTGAGTGAGGAGTGAGTGAGTGAGTGAGTGAATAACTTTCCAGAAAGATGCGGGTGTGATTTGGTCTTGTTGTAAGTGGGATTTGAAGTAATTAGACTTTGAGAGCAGGATGGCTTTGGTGCAGCTGTCTCTGAGTGCTTTATATACTTGTAGGTCTGCTTGGGATAAGGAATGTTTGTATTTTGTCCCAGCTTTGTACCTAGCTCTACACTTGGCCGGAAGGGCAGCTGTTATCCAATGATGATGATGGCATTTAGCTTCTTTTAGGCAAGTGTGGAAGTTCTAGATATGTGTAAATTTGCTAACAAAGTGGGATAGAGCAGAATCAACATCCTGGGATGAGTAAACAGGTAACCAATCAGCATGGGGGAGGTCCAGGAGGAAGAGGGCTGCCATGTCAAGGGCATGGAGAGGATGAGTCCAAATGTATTTGGGGCAGCATGGGGGAAATGTATCTTTCTAACGCAAAAAGTGATGTAGTGATCACTGACAGCATCAGGAAAGACACCAGCATCAGTGCATCAGTGACCCAGTGGGGGTGAGAGGAGAGCACCCAATCTAGCAGGGAGTTGTTTTAGGAGTGAGGGTTTAGATGGGTGGGTTCGAGGATCAACTGAGTGAGATTGAGGGACTTAATCTTAATGAGGGTGGGCTTTCAGGAGGGGGACAGCCAGTCTAGGTTAAAGTCACCTAGGAGCAAGAGTTCTCCATTTGCAGCGTGTGAAGTGATGAAGGAGGTGGTAGTGAAGAGGGAGTCAGGTGAGGTTTTGAGAGGGGCATAGAGTGAGCAAATATAGAGAGGCGTAAAGGAGGGGAGGGATAGAAGGGAGAGGATGAGTTCATGGGATGAGGGGCAGGAATCTTAAAGAGATGGAGCATGAGAGGGACTGTTTAATGTACAGGGCTATTCCACCACGTCACTTGCCACAATCCTGATGGAAGAGGTTGGAGTCAGGGATGCGATAGAGGAGTCAAGACTTTTAGCAGATAACCAGGTTTCACGCATACCTCTCAACTGTCCCTGATTTTCAGGGACGTCCCTGATTTGGCCTTAAAATTTTCCTCTGTCCCTCGTAAAATTTGTATTTTTGTGACAGAACAGTGGGGATTAAGAACACAAAATAATGTCAAACATTAAAGTTACAGACTTGTTGTTCTTCAGAAAATGCATCTTAACACAAATTCCTTTATTCCATCAGCTTCCTGAGTGAATAGTACCAGTTTTTAAGATATGTCCCTGATTTGGGGTCTTTGTCCCTGATTTTTTTAAGCCATGTCCCTGATTCATGAGACAAGAGGTTGAGAGGTGTGGGTTTCAGTGACACAAAGAATGTCAGTGGGGTGCTGTGTAATCCAGACTTTAAGAGCATCCATTTTAGGGAGGAGACTTCTGGCATTGAGGTGAAAGATACAAAGTCCTTTGGGCATGAGTGATGGTATCGGTGTCAGGAGAGGGACTGGATTGGTTGGGATAGAGGGGGTAGAGAATGTTGGGGTGCCGGGGTTAGGCTAAACATCACCT
This sequence comes from Neoceratodus forsteri, assembly GCA_016271365.2. Lineage (NCBI taxonomy): Eukaryota > Metazoa > Chordata > Ceratodontiformes > Ceratodontidae > Neoceratodus > Neoceratodus forsteri. The sequence goes on along the minus strand of JADMNL010000025.1, from coordinate 64,521,265 downwards.
GAGAGAAACAGGAGGAGTAGGAGACAAGTGTGGAGGATACTTTTGCTTTCTGATGGGGTGAGAGGAGGGCGGGGAGAAAAGGTTTGTGCAGCAAAGCAAGGACTCTAGATTTAACAGAGGGGATGGGAGCAATGCAGAGTGAATGCGGGAAGTAGTAGCAGGATGGCAGGGGGCTAAGGAGAGCAGGAAGTGAGTGGGAGTGAGGGGCGAGCTGAGTGGGAGGCAAAGGTAAAAAGTAGGACAGAAGGAAAGGGGGAGACAGGTAGCCTGGAAGGGTGGGGTAGGGAAGGGCAAAGAGAGGGTGGGCTGCAGGGTGGGAGCGGGTTGAGAGACGGGGTACCTATATGAGCTAGCAGGATGGATAACAAAAATAGAGAAGGGAGCAAGTAAACTGGGAGAAAGTGGGGTGTAGAAATATTTAGAGAGGTATTAGGAGAGAAAGTCTGGAGGACAACAGGAAGTGGAAAAATAAAAGGGGGGGGCAGAAGATGGGAGGAGGATTTAAAATTTCTGAATTAATAGGGGAGAGAGCAGAAAAAGTGGATTAGGCTCTGCCGGTGCACTAGAGGGAAGTATAGGCTAAAGCAAAGGAGGGGGGTGCTAAGGGAGTCTTTAGTATACTCCCAGCTACTAATATGGTGGGCTGGTCCTTTGGTTCTAGATAGGTATAAATTTGAACAAGTGCCCCTAGTGGTAAATTCCTATAAGGAATAAATGGCAAACTAGGGAGATAGTATCCTGTGAGCCGAGACCACTATGGAACATGACCATTAGGAGAGGTGGAACATATAACAGGCAGTATATCTCAGTGGAACGTGCACCACCCTTGAATGAGCTAAAGCCAGTGGTAGTCAGTTCGAAACCTGTCTTGTACACCATAGGGGTCAGAAAGGAGCGCAGTGGTATACCGTACAGTAGGCAGGGAATATGACACGCGATTCACAGGTATTATAAACCAACAAGAGAGGTGTTTAATTGTTACTAACTGTGCCAGGCACAATAGTGACACCAGGTGATCAACTAATATAAGCTGAAATAGGGGAATTGGGGAGATTGCATCTGACAGATTACATGATCTCCATATGCTGAGACTGTGCATCATGCCCTAAATATTATCATGGCTGTTGTTTAAGGTCTAGCATTAGCCTACAACACAGCTAAATGCCTTGTTTTGCAAATTACCTTGAATTCTGAGATAAGCTTTTAGGTTCTGATGGAGACTTTGGGGTCAGATCGCAAAGATCATTAAATGGGTTGAAACTGTATTCCGACTGAACCTGTGGGGGAATGAAATCTATGGACCAATGGTCTTCTTCTCTACAATTGTCAAGTGTGGAACAAAGAGACCATTCATTGTTGCTGTCAAAGACCTCAACTATCACCTACCACATCTAGTGTGGCACCGGAAAGCACAGCTGTGAGGCTGCTAATCACACCCCAAACATCAATAGCAGCTTCCAAAGCCCATACCTGGTGATGTAAATCATCCTTAGTAAGGACTCCTTATGGTCAAGCAGCTTCTTCCTCTATCTCCCCATCAATGTCAAGAACTTCCTGGTACTCAGTGGCATCCCTTTCCTCACACAGTCCCAAAACATGCATTCCCTAATGTCCAGTGCCCCCCCCGCCTCTTCCTGTTCTGCACCATGCTCAAACCTAAATAGTGGCACCAGGAATCCATCCAAAGTGCCACCAAACACCCTCATGCACATACACAAACCCAGTATTGAGTCTGCCTCTGGGAGCTCATCCCTGGTACTGACAACCCACCATCTAACCATAAAATGTAGCACTAGAAGCCCATCCCTGCTGCTACCAAGTACACTTCAACCTTGAAGTGCATCACTCTGAGCCCCTGCCCTGTGTTGCCAAACATCTACCACACCAACCTTCAAGAATGGCACCAATAGTCCATACTCCATGCTGCCAAACACATCCACCCATACCTTGACCTATGACAGTGGCATGGGGAGCATATACCCAGTGTTGTATAACACCCCACTCTCTTCTCATGACTTCACCCATACCTCTTTGCAAGATGGTGACATCACATCCTTAATCTTACCTCTGCAGCAAGTAACCATCTGACTGTAAATAGTTTTAACATGCTACTGTACTAGAAGGAGTGTTGATGACCATTTCTGTATAGTAGCATTTTAGTGCTATTATTAGTCAGATGGCAGCTGACCAACGAGATGATGGTAGGGTTGTGCCAGCCACCACCATGGAAGGTGCAACAGGGATGAGGGGGTCAAAAGAAACCAGAGAAAGTAGGAGGCAAACTGGTGGGATACAGGATAAACCAGACCAAATCTGAAGCATTGCAGGTGCATTACGTCCCCTCTCCACAAACGAAAATCCAGTTCCCTCTTAGATGGGACATGAAAGCCATTAGATACCTGGGAGTGAAGCTGAGTGGAGAAGCTGAGAACTTGTACACCCTTAATTATGACCCCCTACTATCTAATACAAAATCAAGAATTGGAGCGCTGGGCCATAATTCACATTCCTCTTATTCAGAAGATCGAGGCAGTAAAGATGGTGCTCTTGCCCCGCTTCCTTTATTTAGCACATACATTACCAATCCCCATTCCAAAGCACTTTTTTATAACACTAAATAGAAAAATTGCAAACTATATATGGGGCACGCACAGAGCCCGAATAAGCCTAACCACCTTACAGCTCCCTGTAAAAAAAGGAGGTTTGGCACTACCAGACTTTAAAAAATATTACCATGCAACCCAGATCAGAACAGCCATCTACTGGCTTCAAGACAGCTACCAAGTGAAATGGAAGTCCTTAGAAATGGTGAAGGAGGGGCTTGAGCAGATAAATAAGCATCTTTTAGCTCACCCTAGAACGCTCCAGTCTGGGGAGGATCTCAATCCCTTTACAGAAACAACGATTAACTGTTGGTACGAAGTACTGGAAGATAAGTGGCTCTCCCACTGGAGACCGCTCCTATACTCAGTCCCATTCCTGCAAAGCTTGATACCCGCTCAGATGGACTTGGGATGCCATAGATGGGAGTGTAAGGGCCTGTAACTAATATATCAGAAGCTGGAAAGGGGAGTGGTAACCCCTTTTTCAGAGCTAACCAAGAGATACAATTTATCCAATCAAGACAGGTTTAGATATTTTGAAGTCCGGTATTTAATAGAGACACTACCAGGATATGGCTGGTTAGACCCCTCCCCACCTGAGATTTTATCCCTACTTAAAACAGCTGTTCTGGACCAAATGCCTTTGGAGCACTTAATCTCAAAGATATACACAGCTTTAATGGCCTACTCGACCCCACCAAATAGCAGAATGAGACTCTCCTGGGAAAAAGATATAGGGACACAAATTCCAGATCATCTCTGGGACAGGCATACAGAACAGATTAGATGGGGCTTGAGAGCTACCCAGTGGAAGGAATTTAACTGGAAAGTAACAGTGCGATACTTTAGAACCCCTCTCATCCAAGTGAAATTTCAAAAGGGCTGTCTACCGGAATGCTGGAGGGGTTGTGGTACCTCCCCAGCTTCACTGTTCCACATAATGTGGGACTGCCCAAAATTATCCTCTTTCCTATCACAATTTGAGCAAGCCTTATAACACATCTTCTCACCAGAGATTAAGGTGAGACCCTTTCTATTTCTATTCTCGGACTATCCTGAGGGCTGTAGAGACACACAAAGCAGAATTCTACTTAAACTGGTGATTCTTGCAGCCCAAAAAGCCATAACTAGAAAGTGGCTTTCTCCGAACCAAATTCGATTGGTCCAATGGCAGGAGATAATGATCCAGATTTACCAAATGGAACGCATTACCGCCCTTTTGAACAAAACTTTGAACACATTTGAATTAATTTGGAGGAGATGGGTTATTTATATAATGCCTCTGAGACCGGATTTTATCCCTTAAAACAAAAAGTGATAAGCCAATTAACTGAATTATTACCATGAGAATGTCACTGCGGTTACTTATTGCTATGCACTATTTCTAACTACCTTATTTTAAATGTTTGATCATTTTTCTCACTATCTGAACAAACATGTAACAAATAGTGTGAATATCTATAATATCAAAAGTCTTCTTCTAATGTATTGCTCTACATAACTGATTCTAAGAATGTGCAACTTATGTGTATAAAGTTATGTCTGTGAGTCATGTACTGTAGATGGAGAAAACTTAAAGAAAGTTTAAAAAAAAAAGAAAGTAGGAGGCATTTTTTCACTGAGAGAGTGGTGGAACCATGAAATGCGCTGCCTGGAAGGCTGGTGGAGGAGGGCACAGTGGAGGGATTCAAGAAGGGGTGGGACAGGTACAAGGGGGAAACTGAAACTAAAGAAGACCCTCTTGGGGAGCCGGGGGGGGGTGGTAGGGTGAGCAACCACTAGTTTGCTGGCTTTCGAGGAGACCAGACAGACCATTTGGCCTATTCTGTTGGCTTTTTAGTATATTAAAGTAGGCATAGGAGGTGGGGTGCCACTAGTCTTGGCTTAGGGTGGGGTGAGAGAGGGGTGCCAACTGAACCAGTGAATGCTTGGTGCAGGATAAGGCGAGGAAGGCAAATGCCATTGTGTGCCAGGTAGTGAGTGCATCACACAAGATTGAGGAAAAAGAAGAAAGGTTGTCACTGGACCAAAAGTGAGTGTTTGGTCCAGAAAAGGGGCACAGAGTGGGTAACACTAGGCACCCAGAAGTGCAGAGCATGGGATGGGGAGAAAAGGGGTGCTGCTGGACACCATGAAGTGCTTGGACTAGTACACAGAAAGGGAGGGGGGTGCTGCTGGACAACAGAGAGTAATTTTCATGAATTGGGATAAAGAACAAGTTTCACTGGACAAGAGGGGGTGGTGATCATGAAAATAGAGGAACAGGATTCTGCTGGACACCAGAAAATGCATGGCACAGGACAGGGAGAGAATGGAGTGCCATTTAGCTTCCAAGAGGGCCTGGTATGTGACACAGAGATGAAGGGGGTGCTACTATACACCAGGGAAGGCTTGGTGCAGGATTGGGAGAGGTAAGAGGAGGCCACTGGACACAAGTCCTTGGTATTGATGAGGGAGATGGAGGAAGGAGCAGTTTGGTCCCAAGGAGTGCTTACTACTCAACAGAGAGCAGGAAAGTGATGCCACTGGATTCTAGGAATTCATGATGTGGGATGGGAGAGGAAGGAAGTGCCACTGGACACCAGGAGTGGAAATCATGGGAGGGTGAAAGTGAGTGGTGATCCTGCTTAGCACCAGGCAGTGCTCGTCATGAATCAATGCAAAGTAGGGGGTTCCACTGATAAGGAGTGGGAGAAGAACTGTTGGGCACCATATGCAATTGTCATGGGTGGGTAGAGATTGGGGGTGCCATTGAGATGGGGCAGTAATATACAGTACTATCATCAAATGGGCATCTGGTGCCGGATCAGTCAATTTCTAGAAAAGTATGGAAATTATTTATAAAAAAGTGCATTAAGATACCATTCGGGTAAAGGATAGGGCAACATGTCAGGAAATCCAAGGTTACAGCTTGCAAGTCAGTCAGCCCAAGTGTACCTTGCCTCTATAAGCAAGTTATTTGGGTTTCATACTCAGTTGGGTAACATACAATTTGATTCAAAATCAAGTACCTGCCAGATCTGGCAGAACAGGCACAGTTAGGGTGATCAGCTTACACGCCCTAAATAAATAATTGTTGCAATAAAACGTTTCTACTTTGCAAGTATCTAAAATTAAGGTTATGGTAATTCATTACATTGTTGATGAAGCAGTATAAATGGGAAAAAAGTTCTTGCTTTATAAAATTGTTCTATTTTTGTCACCTACATGGTTTGCCAACATTAATGACTGACGCTGGACTTGAAGGTACACTTTTATAGCTGTAATCAGAGAGGCTTGGGTAGTGCATTAGTCATTCTGATCACAGTCCATGGATAATGAAATAATCTATATCTGACCGGAGAATACTGGATACTTCTGGTGAACAGTGGTTTGACAGTATGGATAATTCTGATATTAATTTCTGATGACTCAGGTACCTTTCTATTCTAGACAGAAAATGCAGATCAAAAACTGCCATCAGGCAGGGTCTTGGAAATATAAAACTAATTTCCATAATATCAACCAATCTACCTATCTATCTTCCTATCTGTCTGTCTGTCTGTCTGTCTATCTATCTATCTATCTATGTCTGTCTTTCTGCTTACCTGCCTGCCTGCCTGTCTGTCTGTCTGTCTATCCATCCATCTCCCTCTCTCTCTCTCTCTCTCTCGCTCTAGCTGGATAGGACCCAACCCAGTATCCCGTGATAACAGCGAACCAAACTGAATGACTCACAACTGAGCACTTCAATTTGGTCGCTCTCTAGATTGGCGATGTGGAAGTGATAGCATAGGGAGGGAATGGCAAGGGGGAGAGGAACAACGGCGAGGGGAGGGAATAGCGATGGAAGGGAGGGAGTAGTGGGATTGGTAAAATGGGTCTGTGGAGTGTCACTCCACCGAGCTACCCACCTAGCGTAGCGGGTATTGTCATGAACTGCAGTGCTGGTGGTCCTGGGTTTTGGACTGTACCAAGGTACGGTTTCTTTCTATTTTTGTTTTGCAGGCATCCGTGTGTATTTTAAGTCCTCTGTCCCTCTTTTTTCATCCAGTGTACGCCCCCCTCAGAGGTGATTATTTTAGTATGGGGGATGCGGGGGGCTTGCCCCCTGCAAAGGAGGGTGCGGTGGGCATAGCCCCCCCATATGAAACAAATATTTAAATGTTCGCCAAGTTGGTGTTCGGCATTTGTTGAGATGTGCCGAATTGCCAAATTGTTTTTTGGCAAGTTGCACTCGTTGTTTTGCGAGTCGCTGTGTTATTTTTGCTATCATGACATGGAACCATGACATGGAACCACTGTTGGTGCTGGTGAACAGTTATTTTACTGTATAAGCTTTCCCTGTGCAAGCAGTTAAAAATCAGAACTAACAACAACCATCCAAATGTGTTGCATAAAATAAAAGTCCACACTACTCAGAATTAAAACTTATCGATGGGGATCTCCAGATCACAAAGCCACTCACCCTTCAGGCTCATGGCTTTATGATCTGGTTAACTTCCTTGATGAGTTTATTTCCTTGTGCACCACACACTTATTACAGATCTTATATTATATATAATATGGATCTATATATATAATACATTGAATCTTTTCACCTATTGGCACCATTACTGTGTATTTCCATGTTTGCCTCCCAAATGAAGCTGTATACCTCCAAATTAAGGATGTATACCTCTGAAGGGATACCTGTATCCCTCCAGAGGTATACAATTTGTATACAGTGAGAGAATCCCCAACCCCCAATCCTGGAGCACTCAAAATCTGCATGTACAAAGTGTTGGGAGGCAACACTCTCCCTTCTCACCCCAAATCAATTTTGTTTTTTAATATATTAATTTATTATTTGTTAGGCACCCAATCCCGAAGGCTCTGGGTGCCATACAACAAAATTAACACAACAAAGCCACATACATAAAACCACAGCTTAAATAAGTTAAAAAAAGTAAAATGTCAGCAGTCAGGTTAAAAGGCATCGGTAGGGAATGCTAAATTAAAAAGGTGGGTCTTTAGGCTCCTCCTGAATACCTTTACCATAGGGGCCTCCCTCAAAGATCTTGGCACTGAATGCCAGAGAACCGGGCTGGCCACCCTGAACAAATGGTCACTCAAAGTTTTCAGCCTGGTTCTCGGAGGCCCTCAGTGGAGGAATGAAGGGAGCAGGTCGGAATGGCAGTGGTAAGGTCTAACAGATAGCCAAGGCCCAATCCATATAGGGCCTTATAGGTGAGCAAGCCCACCTTGAAGAGGATTCTCCACCTGACTGGCTGCCAGTGCAGACCCTGCAGGACAGAGGTCACTTGACAGGACCTGGATAGCCCTGTCACCAGCCTAGCCATTGCATTCTGCACCAGCTACAGCTGGCAGAGTGTCCTTCCATTGACCTCAGATAAAGAGCATTACAGTAGTCAAGCCTGGATGTTGCAAAAGCTTGTCCAGTGATAACAGGTCTTCAGGCGGAATTAGGGGTTTAATCTTGGCTGATGTTTCCTAGGGGGTAGAAACCACTTTTGACAACAGCCGACACTTGAGCTTCAAATGTCAGTTTGTCATCTAGGACAATGCCCAAATTTCTCACCCTAGAGCAGTGGTTGTCAACATTTTTTGTTCTGGGGCCCCCCTGGCCACCTGATTCTATCAACGGAACCGACCCCAGGACCAAGCCAGTTGTCCTTCCAGAGGCATCCCCATCATACCCATGACCCTGCTCTATCACCAGTACTTCCATCTTGTCTGGGTTAAGTCTCAGCCAGTTAGAATTCATCCAGTCCTGGATCTTGGCAAGGCATTTATTCAGCACATCAACAGCACCAATTGTCCCTGGTGCAAAATACATATGCAGCTGAGTGTCATCCGCATAGCAGTGAAAACTCAAGCTGTATTGTCTGATGATCCCGCCCAAAGGTAGCATGTACACCACAAACAACACTGGTTACAGGATCGAACTCTGAGGAACTCCACAGGTCAGAGGCATTGGGAAAGAGAAGAAATTCACCATCACCACCCTCTGCCTCCTGCCCAAGAAAAAGGACTCTAACCAGTTGATGACCATATCGGCGAGTCCACAATACTCTCTAAGGTGATCCAACAATACAACATGGTCCACAGTGTCAAATGCTGATAACAGATCAAGGAGAATGAGAAATGACTGCTCTCCCTCGATCTCTAGCCCCCAAGCAGGTCATTATGCATCCACACTAGTGCCGTCCTTGTACTGTGCCTCGCCCAAAATCTGGATTGGAATGGCTTATAGATGTCAAAAGCCTCCAGGTGCTCCTCAAGCTTCAGAGCCACTATCTTCTCAACAATCTTCCCTAAAAATGGGAGGTTAGAAATAGGTCTACAATTCGCCATGACATCAGGACCAAGAGATGTTTTTTTCAGAAGGAGCTTCACCATTGCCTCCTTCAAGGCATCGGGGAAGATCCCCTCTGAGAGTAAACACCCGACCATCCTGGCAAACACTGGGCCAATGGCTCCAATGAAGCCCACTAGGAGATGTGTTGGGCCAGGGTCCAGCTCAAAACAAAGTGGGCCACAGCTTCAAAATTACCCAGGAGACCTCAGCCACTTCCACCAGCTGAATTTCTGCTCAGACAATAGGATTGTTTGCGCTCCACCCAGGCCCCACTCTGCAGGACTGAACTAGACCCACTGGCAAGATCCCTGCCCGAATAGAGGATACCCTGTCAGAGAAGAACAGAGCAAACTCTTTGCAAAGTGCTACTGAAAAGACTCTTTTTAGCTGTAAACAGATGGGTGAAGCAATCTGTTCACAGTCTGAAAAAACTGAGCTGGTCTGTTCCTCCCTACAACAATCTCCCTGAGCAGGAACTCTGCCTTATTATGGTCACTTGCCCTTTGATGGTCAGCATAGTGACTTCTCAAAGCCAGTCTATCCTCCTCTAACTGAATCCTCTGCCAGCAACACTCCAATCTCCGACCAATGGTCTTCATTGCCTTGAGAGCCCCAACAAACCACAGAGGTCTCAGGTGAGAGGAAATGGTTCGTATACAGACTGGTGCAATGGCATCAAGTTCCCTGGAGACAGCCCCATTATAGGCTGCCACTGCTTCACCCAAGCGAACCGCACCAGAAAAATCAACTACCACCATCAGTCCCTCTGAGGACAATCCCTTTAAAGGATGGTAGATCATCTCAACAGGGGAGGGATTATCGAGGGGGACCCTAAACAAGAACTTCACTGTCCAGTGATCAGACCAGGTGATCCAATCAATCTCAAGTTCAGTGACCCCAAGACCCAGTGAGAATACCAGGTCCAAGGTGTGGCCATGATGATGGGTCGTAGAGGTAGCTACCTGTGCAAAGACCAGTGATGACATCAACTGGAGGATGTTGCAACCAAATTGTGAGGCTTCATCATCAAGCCAGGCATTGAAGTGCCCCAGAATAAACAATCTGGGTGACTCCAACTCCCTGTCCACGATGAAGTCCACGACCTCCTGCAGAAATTCTCCGCTCAACCCCAGAGGGCAGTAAACCAAGAGAATTTTGCGACCTGCACCTAAACCCCCATGCACTGCCACAAATTCAAATGATGAGCTAGAACCCACTGGATGTATGGATAAATTCAGGCTGGATTTAAAACAGATGGCCCCTCCCCAACCCCTGTGATCCCTCCTCAGGCAATGGACCATGGAATACCCGTCCAGGATCAATGCCCCCAAAACTTGACCAGCATCATCCCCCAACCAGGTCTGCATGGTGTATGCCAGGTCGACTAAGGAAATCAAGTCAAATATGTGAATGAGAAAGGAAATCACTTGTTTACAGCTTTGTTTATAAAAGTTTCAGATCCTGCTCTATACATCAAATATGAGATGAGCTAATGTATGAAATCAGAAATATCTTCTTTCATTGTACTTGACCTCTTGTGATCTAACTCATGGCTTTGGCACTTGTGAGGTCAGAAGTCAAGTATGACTCAAGAAGATATTTCTGGTATCTTACGTTAGCTCATCTCATATCCAATATATACTGTATAAACACACACACATATATATATATATTATATATACTGTATGTATATGGATCCACGACGGGAGTCCGACAAAAATTCTGTTGAACCATGCGCCAGCGACACCGGCAGGTCAACCGCATTCTGCAGTCGGGCTGCCGTTTGCACTTTGTTCTGTTGTTGGGGGCCTCAACACCACAATGGGGTTGCAGCCCCTGCACTCCCACTTAAAGATTCTCAACTCCAGTCGGAGCTGATTGGGGGGGTGCAGGACCCCTGACAGACAGTGCCAGGTTCCAGTGGGTCTTCTACCACGGCTAGGCGCTGTAGTCGCTATGGGGGACCTCGCTGGCAAAATATCACTGTCGGGGGGTAACCGTATATATATATATATATATAAGATAGGTATGTTTGGTATACTAGGAAATATACCCACTGAGAGGGATTAATTAGATAATAAGGCCACAAACTCAAAAGGCGAGTGGCTTTATTATCTAATTAACCCCACTCAGAGGGTATATGGCCTTATATGTCACACATACCAGTTATAGGTCTAACATAAATTGCAAAAAACTGCATTAGTGCTCTAGTTAGGGTCAAAGCCACAAAAGTAGGGAAATGTGGCATTAGGGTTTCCAACCATAATTCCCCACGCCCACCCTGCACACACCAACAGGCATCGGGGGTGAGCCTTGGGGTCATCAGCCCTAACACTCACCCTATTCCATAAGAAAATAAACTGGAATAGGTACAGTACAGGAAAATGGGGTGAGTGTTAGAGCTGATGACCCCAGGGCACACCACCAACGCCTGTTGGTGTGTGCAGGGTCGGGTTGGGATATTAGGGTTGGAAACCCTAACACCACATTTCCCTACTTTTGTGGCTTTGACCCTAACTAGAGCATTAGGACCATTTTTTTCTTTACTTTTTGAGTCTGTATAATAGTATCTTTATTGTACTGTGGGAGCACAGGGTCCTTTGGACCCTGCACACCCATCCCTCCGTAGATGCATATATGTATGTAGCTGTGGAAGCACAGGTCCATCCAGGCCCTGTACTTCCATTTGTAGAACAACAGTGACCAAATTGTCAGCATAACCACCTTAATAGCCCACCTCATGTACTCAGTACAGAAACTTTTTGAATCCCTGCCAAAACATAATTCTGTACAACTGCATTGCCATTCCATGCCACAGGTGTGAAAACACATTTTGGTCAGGATTTGAAAAATGACAGCTGTGACATACATGAGGTGGGGTAATAAGAAGGCTATGTTGAAAATCTGGGGTAAAAATATTTAACATTTCCTAAGTTACAAGCTGGCATAGTGAAATTGCAACAAATGGTCGTAACTTTGGCATTTCTTCATATTTTGCCCCCAAAGTTTTAACATAATCTTCTTATGACCCCACCTCATAAACCCCATAGGTGAAAATGTTCAAATCAATGCCAAAATGCCACAGGTGCAAAAAAAAGGTTTTGTACAGGATGTGAAAAATGACAGCTGTACTGTTCATGAGGTGGTGTGAAAAAATGGCAGTGTTGAAATGTGGCCTCAAAATATTGAAAATTACCAAAGTTATGCACGTGCATAGGAAACTGTCAATAAACGCTCTTAACTCGGCAATTTTTAGGAATTTTTCCACCACATTTTCAACATGGTCTTTTTTGGACACCACCTCATAACACTGGCACTGTCCTTTGATTAATTGGGCCCAAAAGGTGATTTATCACAGTGACTACAAAATTACCTTCTGGTCCTGATTAACAAAATGGTAGTGGCAGTGTTCATGAGATTGCCAAAAAGGCCATGTTGAAACTTTGGTGCAAAAATTGGCAAAGATATCAACATAACTCACAAGGGGATTATATAAAAATCAATGCAGTACTGCAGTCATTAGACTAGGGAATCATATAGAATAACTTGAGTCTGGAAGATGGTTGGGAATTAATTAAAAAGGTCATTAAAAAGCTACAGCACAAATTTATCCCAAGTAAAAAAATATATAATAGAAGAGGTAAGGTACCTTCATGGATGACAAAACAAAATTAGGCACCAAATCAAATGCAAGGAGGCAGCATTTCAAAAATACAAAAAATGCAATAACAAAACAACTAAGTCCAAATACAAATTGGAATAAAAAAAAAATCTCATTAAATTGAAAAGAAGAAACTTAGAATTTAGACTAACAGCAAGTAATGATAATCAGAAAGGATTCTTTGCTTCTATAAACTGTTCCTGTAAAAGTACTAATATAGTACTGCCACTTGTAGAAAATGGGGTAGAAATATACGAACCAAGGCAAATAGCAGTAGCATTTAATAATTTTTTTCCTCAGTATTTTCAAATCAGGATAAACAAATGGGCAATATAACTATTATTGGGGAACACCTTGAACATTTTTCTGTTCAAAAGGTTAGGGAGGTCATAGTAGGCCTAAAATCAAACTCAGCAGCAGGCCCTGATGATATTAACTGTAGATTCTTGAAGGAAACAAGTTTCTGTCCCTTCCCTTAATGATAACATTCAATAAATCATATCAACCTGGTATTATGCCGAGTGATTTGAAAAAAGCAATTGTTGCCCTATATTCAAGAATGGCAATAAATCCCTAGCAAGTAATTACAGGCCTATAAGTCTGACCTCTGTGAAACATTGAAACATAGAAACAGAATTTGATGGAAGATAAGGACCGCTTGGCGCACCTAGTCTGCCCATTTCCCTGCCTAATGGCTAAGCTGCAGATCTTAGTTAACTAACAGCCTATTTCTTCCTACCTCCCCCACTAGAATTGCTTTATGTCTGTGCCATGCACTCTTGAATTCCCCCACTGTTTTTGACTCCACTACTTCCTCAGGAAGGCTGTTCCATGTACCCACAACCCTCTCCGTGAAAAAATACTTCTTCACATTACCTCTGAGCCGTCCCCCCTCTATTTTCAAATTGTGCCCCCTTGTTCTTGCTCATCTCTTTTTCTGAAAGATGCTACCCTCTTGGACTTTGTTGATTCCCTTGAGATACTTGAAAATTTCTATCATGTCCCCCCTCTGCTGCCTCTTCTCAAGGGTATACATATTAAGCTCCTTTAATCTCTCTTCATATGTCTTCTGGTGTAGACCCTGCACCATTTTAGTTGCCCTCCTCTGGACAGCCTCCATCCTGTCTATGTCCTCGCAGAGATGGGGTCTCCAGAACTGCACACAGTACTCCAGATGGGGTCTCACCAACTGTCTGTACAGAGGGATAACAACTTCCTGTTTTCTACTGGTGATGCCTCTCCCTATGCATCCCGGGTATCCCACCAGCCCTCCTCAATACCTTCTCACATTGCTTGCCTACCTTAAGGTCATGTGATATAACTACTCCCAGGTCCCTTTCCATTTTTATTGTTGTTAGTATCTCATCCCCCATTGTGTACTCTTCCCCTGGGTTTTTGTTTCCCAGGTGCATTACTTTGCACTTCTTTGCGTTGACTCTAAGCTGCCATATATTTGACCATTCCTCCAAGCTTTCCAAGTCCCTTTGCATCTTTTCCACCCCACCTTCTGTATCAACTCTGTTGCAGATCTTTGTGTCATCTACAAAGAAACATGCTTTTCCTTCCAGTCCATCTGCAATGTCACCTATAAAGACATTAAAGAGGACTGGCCCCAGTTCTGAACTCTGCAGTACCCCGCTAGCAACCCCCCTTTCTTCAGAGTGGACTCTGTTTACTGTTACCCTCTGTGTCCTGTTTTACAGCCAATTTTTACCCAAGCTACCACCTTGGGGCCCACACTCCAAGGCTGGCTAACTTGTATATTAATCTTTTGTGTGCAACTGTGTCAAATGCCTTGCTAAAGTCTAGGTAGGCCATGTCCACAGCCCCTCCTTGGTCTACTACTTTAGTCACCCAGTCAAATAATTCTATTAGACTCATCTGACATGACCTTCCTGCTGTGAATCCATGCTGCCTTGGGTCCTGTGCCCCACTGGCCCCTGGAACGCAACAATCATTTTCTTCAGAAGTGATTCCATCATTTTCCCTACCACTGAGGTCAAACTAACAGGTCTGTAGTTTCCTGCCTCTGTCTTGCTCCCACTTTTGTGAAGGGGAATCACGTCCACCCTCCTCCAGTCCTCAGGTACCACACCATCCTCCCATGATTTGTTAAAAAGGGTGATCAGTGGTGTCACGACTTCTACCCTTAGTTCCTTTAAAATTCTTGGGTGAATCCCATCTGCAAGATGATGGAAAAACTAATTAAAAAAAGACTAGAAAGTGAGATTGATGAAAATGGTTAAGGGATAATCAAGGCCCCGGGAATTCTGTGATTCTGCGGTTGCGGAATTTTCCGCAGAATTTGCATCATGTCGCAGATTGTATATAGTGCCCCAGAATTCAGTTTTTGGTGAATTTTTATTCAAATATACTGTTTTTCCATAGTGCCAGGCTTTCTTTCCCATCTTGTTTATCTTGAAGCCCCTCCTGAATGCTCGGCATATGATGTCATTGATGACATCACATCATATGTAACCAATGGCAGAACTGCGTTCTGCCAGAGAAATGAATAAATCATGCCATAGAAATCAGAAAATGCTGCTGCAGAAATCAGAAAGTTCTGCCGCAGAGCACTAGGGGCCCTGGGGATAATACACAACATGGTTTCAGATCAGGCAGATCTTGTATGACTAACTTGATTGCCTTTTATGAACAAGTCAGCAACAGCATAGACAAAGAAATACCTGTGGATGTACTCTTCCTGGACCTCCAAAAGGCATGTGATACCATCCCCTATTATGAACTGATTAAAAAAATGCTAACATGCAACTTGAATGTCTTATCAGTTAGGTGGATTGCAGAATGGCTAAGGGAAGAACTCAGCAAGTTAAAATTAATAATACATTATCGGAAGAAGTAGTTGTGACTAGTGGGGTCACTCAGGGCTTGGTACTGGGCCCTATGCTTTTTTACTTTATTTATTCAGGACTTTCACAATAACATCAAAAGCAATGTAATAAAATTTGCTGATGATACCAAATTAAGTGCTGAGGTTGTCAGTGAAGAGAAGACCAAGGCATTAATGCAAGATATTCAGTACATTGAAAAGTAGGCAAAAAAATAATTAAAATGCAATTCAATACTAACAAACGAACTGCGATCCACCTGGGAAGAAATAATCCAGTGAATAGTTACACAATAAATGAAACAATAATGAAACCAGTCACAACAGAAACAGACCTGGAGGTTGTAATAAACAGTGAACTATCACAAGGAGACCATGTGAGAAAAACTACACAGACTGCCAACAGAATCATAAAATCGATTCATAAAGCATTTGTTACCAGGAGTGAAACCTGTGCAATACCACTTTACAAATCATATGTCTGTCCACATCTAGACTATGCCGCTTCATTCTGGCATTATTTAGCACAAGATATAAAGGTACTAGAAGGAATACAAAGAGGTGTCACTAAGTCAATCCCAAGATTAAGAGGTGTGTCCTATGAACAGAGATTGCATATGCTTAACTTGTACAATTTAGAGACCAGAAGGTGTAGAGGAAACATAGTGATGTTGCATGCTATACTTTATTTATGTGTTTATCTTTTTGGTAACCAGGTAAGTGCACTGATCCAGAGGACCATTTTCAGTCACAACTTGGGCCACAAGGTGGCGACACAGTGAGAACATCAGTGGACACAATTTACATTATGGTAATCAGTCAAAATGCAAACAGTTATGGACTATGAAAAAACAGACAAATTACATATTGTATACAGACTTGGCAGATAAAAGAACAGAGAAATACAGGCAGAAGTACAGAGGAGAAAGTAGTTAAGCATCTGCACACAATTTACATTATGGTAATCAATTAAATGCGAACAGTTCACATTATGGTAATTGGTCAACTGCAAACAGTTATGGACAGTGAAAACAAACATAAATTACATATTGTATATAGACTTGGCAGAATAAAAGAACAGAGAAATACAGGCAGAAGTACAGAAGGAAAAGTAGTTAAGCATTTGCACAAACTAGACCAGGAGTAGTTGAAACCAGCAGACAAACTGACATTTGGCCTAGGGTAGACTCGCCTGTCCTGGCATCTTGCCTGAGCAGGCCGAGTTGAGAAAGCCTATAAGGTAGACTGTGTGAGTCAGAATGAGAGTCACATGTGAGGTGGTGCTCAGAAGAGTAGGGTGCATGGGCAGGGAAAAGAAAGGAGCGGGAGTAAAACGGCTACAGTTAGGGTTGGTTTATGGTGGCTTTCGGGTTCCTGCACAGCCTGGCAAGGATTTGCAGGTAGACTCTTCCAGTAGCCTGGCCTTCAGGTTAGGTTTAAAAGATGCATGGGATGGAGCTGTGCAAATGGATGCAGGAAGATGGTTTCAGAGGGAGGGGGCAGATACAGAGAAAGCCTTGCTGCCCATTACTGTAGAGACACGAGGAACTTCCAGGGTTGGAATGGAGGAGGCCCTAAGAGATCTGGAGGCCACTCCATTTATGAGAAGGTGAGCATAGGGGGATAATTGTTTACTCCTGAGGACACTGTGCATGAGGCAGCCTGTGGAATTGTCAAGGTGTACCTGGAGAGGGAGCAATCCTAGGAACTGGTAGAGTGTGCAGTGGTGGGTAGATGAGGGGGCTTTGAGAACAAAACGACAGATAGCATTATATGTCATGTATAGTTGGGAGTGTTGCTTCGTGGACATGAGGGAGTAGATGGGGGAGCAGTAGTCTAGGAGAGGAAGAAGGTTCCCTTGCGCAATGGCAAAGCAAGTTTCAGGTGAGAGAAGGTAAACTGCGTGGTACGCCGCACCTAGCTTATGATTAATCTTTCTGATAGTCAAGGTTGTGGGATCATTGAAGGTTAGGGAGGGGTCGAGAGTAACACCAAGGTATTTGAAAGAGGTAACTTGCTTAAGTAGGGGGCCTTCGGGTGTACATATGGTGAAGGAGGAGTTAGATTTGGCTGTCTTATTTAGGAAGGACTTTGATCCAAAGAGCATGGCCTTCATCTTTTTTCCATTGACTAGGAGTTTTCTGAATGTGAACCAACTTTCTGCTGCAGTGTAGTTGCCATGAGGGTGGAGGCGTTGGATTCCAAGGACTTATCACTGTGGTGCAGGACTAGGTCATCCACGTAAAGGAGTACATTGCAGTTTAAACTTTCTACCTGTAGAGCACTGATAAACATGGATAAGAGAAGGGGTCTGAGAATCAATCCCTGGGGAACTCTAGTGCTTGTGGGAAGGAATGCTGAGGCCACTTTGCCTATCAGCATGGATTGGGACCTGTTTGTGAGGTAGCTATGGAACCAGGCTACAGGTTCAGGGGCACAGCCAAATTGTCGAAGTGTGGAGAGAAGGAGATGATGGTCTACAAGGTCAAACGCCTTTGACAAGTCGACCAAAACTGCATCCGTGGCCTTTCCCATGTCCATATTTTTGAGGACATGGTTTGAAAACAGAGCCAGGAAAGAGGAGATGCTGTGATGCTTATGGAAACAATGCTGGAGAGGACATAGGAGGTTGTACTTATTGAGGTGTTTGGATAGCTGGGTATGATCAACCTTTTCTAGTAGTTTGTTAAGATGTGCAAGCAGGAAAATGGGTCTGTATTCCTCAGGGGCTAGGGGGTCTCCTGCCTTGAAGATTGGGATCATGTTGGCATGTTTCCAGGTGTCAGGCATTGTGGATGTGGACAGCGTGAGGTTAAAAATGTGTGTTTGTGTTGGTCCGGTGGAGCTGAGGGTTGAGGTGCTGGGCGCCACAACTCACCCCATGCCAGTGACCCGGGTTCAGGAATGGACACAGGTCACCGGTGGGTCAGCAGGGGAGGATCAAGATTGAGCATCTGTGGACTGCCCTCCTGATCCTGGAGAGGGTTGGGGAAATCCACCATGCTGTAGCGGCCCCTGGAGATGCCTGGAGGCACTAGATGCTGGTGGATCTGTGGGGGGAGCACAGCGAACATTGGCACGTAGTGCCCAGACATCACTGCATGTCCTTGCTCCAGTGGGCTCAGAAACTAGGTGAAAAATGACTGGGTGCGACAGTGCAGCTTGATGGCTGCACCCTGCCTCATCGGGAGGACTCCCGTGGAATCGCACTGGGGGGGCTGGGGCCAGTCTGGCTGGACAGGATACAGGGAGGCCCTACAGCAGACTGGCGATGGCCATGCTGAATCCTCCATCATGTGAGTGAGCCTGGTGCTCTCCCAGTGGGCACAGCCAGTGGCTGGATGCCCCTGCCAGTAGTCACCGCAGTAGGTGAAAAATAGAAATAAGAAAAAAAAAATGTGTGTTAGAGGTCTGACAAGGGCTGGGAGATTATCCTCAGAAAAGTGAGGTACAGCCCATCACTTTCAGGGCTACCTCTGGAAGGGAGGGGTTTCAGGAGTTTTATGATGGTTTTGGTACCAATAGCTCTGAAGAAAAAAGGGGGGTAGAGGCACCAGTGTTTAGAGGAGTGGAGGGTCTGGTGTTGCCATTTAGGTTGGAGGGAGGGAAGGAGGGTGCAGAAGAAGCTTGCTTCGGTATGGGATCAGGTCGGTAAACATAGCGTTGAAAAAGTCTGTGATGTCCACAGGTTCATCGACTGTGCCTAATGGTGATGTAAGTTGTGTTATTTGTTTGTTTGTCTTGGGGTTTAGTATGGACCCAGTAGATGTCCAGAAACTACAAGGATTTCCCAGGGCATTTTGCTGGAGGTTGGTGAAATATATCCTTTTGAGTGATTTTGTCATCTGCTTACAGGCATTTCTTAGCTGCCTGTAGGCATTCCATAGCTGGAGGGATGGGGATCCTTTGGAAGCTTTCCAACCAGAGTCCCTGCCTTTCATTTGTAGTAACAGTTCTTTTGTTATCCAGTGTGTGCAGCCACCTCTAACCCTTCTGGATCTGATAGGAAAGTAGTGGCCCTGTAGTTTCCAAAGGGTGCTGGTGAAGAGACTGACAGAAGAGGAGATGTTTTCTGTCAGATATAGGAAGGACTAGTTTACAGATTCTGCATCTCTAGTCATGAGATCATGGTTTGTGATATTAACATTTCTGAAAGACAGTAGTTTTGGTGGGGGGCTCACTGACTTGTTGTTTATGACAGTGTAGGTGGAGGCATGGTCACTGATCACACTGGACATGGTCCCTGCTTGGAGCATTTGATCGGACCGGTTAGTTATATCCAGTCGAGGACAGAGTGGTTTGTTGTGTGTTGGTTGTGTCTGGTTGTGGTACAGATTACTCACTCTAGGTTATGGGACTTTAGTAGGGTTGTGTAGCCTGGGTTTGGGCTTGCTGCCCAGCTAAGATTGAAATCCATGAGCAGGAACACATTCCTAGATGGTGTGGTGCATGCTAGACTGGAGAGGAAGCTAGACAGGCCCTGGGTGGTAGCTGGAGGGGTTGTAGCAGCAACTGATATAAAGTATTTTTGATGCACTAATAGCTCAGTGATAATCCATTCACTTATGGAGTTGGTGATAGAGCTGGCAACAATGGCAGCTGATATGTGGTCCTGTACATACAGTGCAATGCCTCCTCCTCTCTTCCTACCTGGTCTATCCAGCTGGAGGAAGGAGTAGCCTTGGAGGTGGTACAAGGCAGATTTATGAGTAGACTTTAGCCAGGTCTCAGATAGACCCGGCATGTGGGGCTTGTATAGGGTCACCCAGGCCTTTATCTCTGCAAATTTATGTATTTATTTGAGTTTTGGAAACCTGGTAAGTCCACTGAGACAATTACAGTCCCTTTCTCAGGGTTGTCATGCGATCAAGAATCAACCATGAAAGTACAAGTGCAACAATGTAGTTCTCATGTTACAAAGTTGGTAATAGGCAGAGTACATGTCAAAACAAAATATTGCAATTATACAATTGACTAAAAAAAGGAAAAAACAATTCTCTTGACGAGCGATGCACGAAGTCTACGGCCTGATGCAAGCCTAAGTAGAGGAGCAGACTATATACAGGGCAGTTCTAGGACAAAGCTTCACAGAAGATATACGAGTAATATACATGGGAAAGGCTAGGATAAGAGATTTTACATGCATTACACTCATATTACGCTAGGTGGAGTAATAGTGGAGGGGGAAAAGAATAAGATGGGAGGAGGCAGCCGTAGGTAAGGTAGAGGAGTTTCTGGGTAGGCACCCTTCAGCAAAGGCAAGAGCAGGTAGCAGAGGTAGACAGAAAGGCAGACAGATGAGACTGAAATTGTGAGAGGGAGGAGCAGGACTGAATGGAGGGAGAGAGTTCCAGTCAGAGCAGCATATGAAAAGGAGCATCTGGATACAGCAAGATGTATTTTGGGAATGATAAGAAGGGGGAGACAGGCAGAGTGAAGTGTGTGTGGTGCTTGTCTGAGGTGTATAAGTTCTCTGAGGCAAGGAAGGGTGAATTTGTGAACAAGATTGAACATGAGGCTCAAGGTAGAATACCTCAGTTTTGCTTCATTGGAGGACCACACCAGAGAGGCGAGAACACCACAATGGTGAGAGTGGGCAGGGGTCCCAAAGGCAAAACAACTGACCCTGTGGTATGCCTGAGAGAGGAGGGACAGGGAGGAGGAATTAGTAAAGAGAAGGAGGGGTGCAGCATAGGATAGGAGGGGAAGGAGAAATGCAGAGGCTACTCTTTGGCAAGAGGCAAGTGTGACATGCGGATGAATGCAATAGAGGAGTCCGAGTTTCTGGTTGAGATTTTTGACAGTGATAGAGACATGGGAGGTAAACGAGAGGGCAGGCTCCAAGATAAAACCTAGGTATTTGTAGGAGTGGACTACCTCTAATGAGTCACCCTTGGTAGTGGAAATGCTAAGGGTCGGTAGATTAGGCTTTTGTGCAGGCCAGTGAGAGAAAACCATGCATTTTGTTTGGAGGGGAGGCTACAGACATTTAGGTGGGAGATCTTTAAACTGTGGCGTCCCGCCCATGTGGCATCAATGTGGTCCATGTGTGAGTTTGTAGGGCCAGGGTTGGTTTCTACGGCACCCGCAAGCAGGGCAAAGAGAAGGCAGGGACAAAAGTGGATAGGTTGGAGGCTGCCAGTGGTGCTTGTGGAGCATGATGGAGTGAAGCAGGTACCCTAGCTGTCTTTGTTCCACATTAGATAAGGATACCAGAAGTATAGGTGCCAGGGATGTGTCTATATTACACTATATACTAAGAGATTAACAGTTAGCTAAAGATTGCAACATCACGTATGCCTCAAAACCTGAGTGCTTAAGATCACATAATAAATAACTAACCATCAAGAGGATACACACAACTAAACAAGATAATTACTTTACTATTAGGGCTTGTAGATCTTAGAACTCACTTCCACAGCATTTAGTGAACATATGGGGACCAAATAAATTCAAGGTGGAACTGGACAAATTCCTTTTGGGAAATGAATCTGCCCCACATGGTGTGGGGAGGCAGTTCTGATGGGCATATTGCCTTCTTCTGCCTTAAAATACAGAGTAATACAGAGAGTAAATCCAAAATGCCATTGAAATATTATACAGCACTTACCTTTGTTCCTTAGTTCGACTTTGAAGAGTGCAAATTTGTCCCAGGACACAGAAGATGACAGCCTATGACCCCCAGTGGTAAGTATGGGGTAAGGGGGTGCTCAGTGGGAAGGTAGAGATGGAGAGGGGGATGAGGGAGATGATGATAGACCATTTTCTTTATTACAGGTTAAAAAAGATGTCGGGGGATGGTTTTCTTTTTTGCAGGTAAATAAATACATCTATTTTGGGACACTGCGGGTGGGATCCCCAGTGTCCCACTCTGCTGGGGAAAATTCTGAATGCCAACACAGGGATTGGGCCCCCTGATGTCGACACATTAATAAAACAATGGGCTGCAGAGACGGAGGGTCATCCAACACCGGGACTGGACATACCAGTGTCAGAATATATAAATAAAATAAGGAAGGGACTAGGGGAAGGGGAAGCACAGAGACACGAGACACTGCATGACTGGGGATGTCGAACAGAGGGTGGGGGTGGCACTAGGCACCAGGGAATAGACAAAACCAATGGGGAAGGCGATCAGAGGGGTGTCACTAGACACCAAGGAATAAGTTAAAAAAAAACAGATGGCAATGGAGGGTGGGGGTGCCACTTGACACAAGGAACTAACAAAAAATAAGTGGGACAGCGATCGGAGGGTGAAGGGTGCCACTAGACACCTGGGAAATACAGGGAAATAATTCTTGAGTCATGAAAAAGATCCTTTTTTGTGACTCGTGATATGAAAAATAATTCTTTATAGCAAATAAAAAACTTTCTGGGGTATATCAGTAACATTAAAGTACAGATTGCACCTAACGGGGGTCCTGATCAGCCAGCTAGGTGTGGTGGTCTCTCTCTAGGATATCATTTTTGTGGCTTTTGAAAAAAAAATGTAAGAAAAAACTAAAATGATGGCAACTCACAAAAAAGGATTTGTCTTCATGAAAAAGGATTCAATTCTCACGAAAAAGGAATGAATCTCACAAGAGTGAATCCTTTTTCAAGAGAACAAATCCTTGGTCAATTTTCTCCCTCTATCCTGAGAAGTGATCTTCCTGTTGAAAACAATGGGAAATGAAAAATGTTATAACTTTGCAACAGACTAATATTTTTACACAAAACAAGGCATGCCTGTTCTGTTACCCAAGCTGTTTCTACCATTAAAAAATCAAACTAAAATTCCACAATGGCTAGACACAGGGCAATGAGAAAAAAACGCAAAAAGTGGTGAGTTTATGACTTTTTGCACTGTCTGGATCTCAGAATCCACACATCCAACCAGAACGAAACTTGCCACATCAAGAGATCTATCCCATGGGATGGCGCACACCAAATTCTGAGCAAATCCATTGATGGGTTGCAAAGTTATTAAAGTGCAAAACCTGAAGTTTAACATTAAACATGCTACTCAACCCTTACTATAGGGATGCTACCATGCCCCTATAAAGATAACAGGCAGGTTGTAGTTTTTACCTGCTGTTCTGCTTGTTGTTCAGCTGTGGGTGAGGCCATTTTAGGGTTTCTCTTTTTTCTATGTGGACCTGTACATTTCCATAGTGTAGTGGCATTTTGGTAAGGGCCTCTCCTTTGGCCTATTTTGTTTCCATACTGTAGGTTTCCCTATAAAAGGAGGAGTGTCTGGGCTGTGCATTCTTTAGCTCATTGATGGGGTCATGGACTGAGGTGGCGCATCACATTGGCAGTGGTGTGGAGCTGCATCGAAGGTCATTAGAGAGAATGCTCTGTGGTGGGGAAGTGGAGGCACAGCGTATGTCATCAGGCCCCTGGAGCCAGTGGAGTAAGTGGCTTGGTGGCAGCAGCATTCAAGAGAGGATATAGAGCTAGTTTCAAGAGAAAGACAGCTGATGAATATGGAGGGGTTCTTATGTGTTTTCTTGCAGGCAGGAGCAAACTGTGTCTTTTTGTTGTTTTTTATTTGGAGAGCTGTGTGTGTGTGGTGGGGGGGGAGTTGTTATGTTTTCCCTGAAGCCAGCATAAAACTTTTTTTTGAGGAGAGGTTGGGTGGTAAGGCAGGGAGATGGATGCCTACAAACAGGACTTTTGGGTTTGGGGGAGAGTGTTCCTGGACTGCGGGAGGGAGATTTTTTCTGTCATAGAGCCATAAGTGATAGCTTTAGTATATACCTCTGGAGGTATACAGTTGTAGTTGGTAAGGTATACAGGTAAATATATGATAACGGCTTATATGAGGGAAAAAGCCAACTATGTATTATAGAGTTTATAGACATAGCTATACATGTATATTAGTTGTAGATAATAGGGAGAGTGTTCCGGGACCCTGCGTTCAGTTCCAAGTTAGGTAAGATTATTTCTTGCTTGTAACAATTTGCAACTATGATTTATGTATTTAATGTTTTCTGGACTAGGAAAGGCCTATTGAGTTGAAAACAGGTCATTTACACAGACATCCAGTTGAGCAGAAACAAGGGAAAAAATTACCAATAAAATAATTCAACTGAATATTACAATGATAATAAACTGCACAATCAAGTGTGAGTCGCAGTATTACCAAGCAGCAAAACATGGTAGAAGCAAACAATGGTAAAGCAATATGGCACAGAGTGCTGGGAGCCCAGCAGGACTTACTGCATCTTTTGATCAACCTGGCAACTCTGTACTGCATCCCCTCCAGTGCTTCTGTATTATGTAATGCTTAACCCAGAATTGCGTGCAGTACTGCAGTCTTGCTCTGTTCACTGGTCTAAAAAGTGACTTTATCAAGCCTAATCTGCTATTGATTCAATGTTTAATAAGCCCTGTATCACATTTAGAAACACAGAAACATGGAATATGATGACAGATATGTACAGCTTGGCCCGCTTAGTCTGTTCTTTTGTCCCTGCCTATACTGTCACTGCAGAAACTACTCAATCTTTGGCTCCCACCACCCCATGCTTCCCTGTTAAGATTCCCTTGCGCCTATCCCATGCATGCTTGAAGCCTACCACTATTTTGATTCCCACTACCTCTGCTGGAAGACTGTTCCAGGCATCCAACACTCTTTCAGTGACGAAGTACTTCCTTACGTCTCCCTTAAATGTTCTCCCTTCCTGCTTCATTGCATGTTCCTTTGTTCTTGTGCATCTTTTCCTCTGAAGAATATTCCACTCCTGTACCTTGTTCACTTTGTAAGGTATTTATAAGTCTCTATCATGTCTCCCCCTCCCTCGTCAGTGTACATATTAAAGTCCCCCAGTCTCTTCTCTAAGGCTTCAGATGCAGCCCTTGCACCATTTTAGTTGCTCTCCTAAGGACAGCCTCCACCCTATGTCCTTCCTGAGATGTGGTCTCCAGAACTGGACACAGTATTCTAGGTGGGGTCTCACCAGTAATCTATACAGTTGCTAACCCACATGCCACAGGCACTGTTTACTGTTCTGATAACTTAAGGGGGGGAATCTATAATAACGTCAAAATCCCCTTTTCTTGCTAAGTTTCCCCTAATGAGGAGTCCTTGACCACGTATTTCTATTTCTTGTATTTTTCCCATCATGAATGACCTTGCATTTTCCCAGTTTAATGTCCTCCACTGTACTGATTGTTGGTGAGACCTCACCTGGAGTACTGTGTCCAGTTCTGGAGATCACATCTCAGGAATGATATAGACAAAATGGAGGTTATCCATAAGAGGCCAACTAAAATGGTTCAGGGGTTGCCTCAAAAGCCCTATGAGGAAAACCTGAGGGATCTCAATATGTACACCCTGTGAAGGGGCGCATGATAGTGACCTAAAAGTACCTCATGAGGGTAAACAAGGTACAAGAAGGGAGCAGTTTCTCAGAAGAGAAGGTGCACTAGGACTATAGGACATGCGACGAAGGAGGAAGTGGGAAGTTTAGGAGGGATGTAAGGAAGTACTTCTTCACTGGATGCCTAGAACGGTCTACTAGCAGAGGCAGTGGGAGCAAAAATACTGATGGAATTCAAGCATCCATGGGATTGGCATAATGGAATCTTAGTAGGAAAGCAGTGGGGGGGGAGTATCTGGAGATCAGATAGCATCTGTGGTGGCAGTATAGGCAGGGACAAGTTGGGCAGACTAGGTGGGCCAAGTGGTCCTTATCTTCCAACAAATTCTGTGTTTCTATAATTTTTTTTTTTTTACTTTTTAATTTTTTATTAAATATGTTTTATTGAGATTTTTCCAAAACAGGATAACAATGCAGGAATGACAGTTCCACCATTCAATCAAGATTATACTACAACCCCAACTTCACCTTCTCCCCCCCAACATGTAACAACTTGGTCAGTTACACATCAAGTCCAGTAAAATACAAGGTATTCCCTGTCTCGTCCCCAATCACCCTCCTCCTCCCACCCCTCAGCCCCGGGACACAGTAACCTCTCCCAGATCTCTTCCATGATGCAATCACCTTTTTTAAATCCAACAAGGAACCGCACAACCCAACCAACCTGTATTCTAGATGCTATTTGAGGGGGGAATCTAGTTTGTATTCTCATCTTGACGGGGTAGCCTGTCACCTGGCAGTATACCAAAGGATACGGTCCCAGAGCTTTCCAAATTGCTTCGAGGTGTGGTTTTGAATAGCAATTGCTCTCTCAGCATTTATTGCTGTAAGTAACTCCTGTGTCCATTCTCGCATGGATGGAACTGAGTCACTTGACCAGTGCCTCATTAAAGTTAATTTTATGACCAATGAGATTAAAGCCATGTAGATTTTATGGCTAGCAGGATGTATTAATTGGTAATTCCCTATAATACAAATTTCCATGGAAAAAAGACTGATATTACGAAAGAATGGAGAGAGTTTATTTTTGATATCCTGCCAAAGTACCACCACCTTGGGACAAGTCCAAAGCATATGCAGTAGGGAGCCTTCTTTAAGGGAACATCTGGGGCAGCTTATCTCATTCACCTTGCCTATCTGGAAAAGCTTCGATGGGGTGTAATACAAATTATAAAGTACATTATGTTGTAAAAGCCTTAGTCTATCTTGTTTAGTACATTTGTACAGGTCAGCCCAGATCTTCTTCCAGGTGCTCGGGGCATAGGATAGTTGCAGAGATTGTTTCCAACAAAATGCTGTGGGCAGACATTTGTCCCAGAGAAGTGCTCCTAATAGTTTATAAAATCTTTTTTTATTTTTCCCTTCTTTTTGCCCCTGCAGCCAGCCGCCGTACATCAGCCTAGTCAGAGCGCCCCCGAGCTTCCACCTCTGAGCACCCCCCTTATGATCTTTTGCCCCCCAGTACCCCTGGCTTACCCCCCCAGAGGGTGGGGATGTGGCACTGGGGGACAGCGGGGGTCCCGGAGGCTAATTGAAGCTGGGGGCAGGCTTCACTAGCGCGGCCAGCTGCAAGGAGTTTTTTCCTTGCTTGGCAAGGGCGGGGACATGCAATGACGTCCAGCGTCTGCCCTACCCCTCAGATGTTGGCGCCGGTAGCTGCGTGAACCCCCAGCTTCTGCTAGGGGTCCGTCGAGCACCGAGCGTGACCCACACCCTCCCCCCCAAAGAAGGAGAGCAGTCCATAAGATGCTCAATCCAACTCCCCACGACTGGCCCTCCAGCGACCCAGGCTCATTCCCGAACCTGGGTCACTGGCGTCGCAAGTGGAAATCCAACCGTTGCACCGGCGAGCTGGCCTTAGTTTATAAAATCTTGAAACTGGTCTACTAAGTAGGACTGTGTCAAATAACTTGGAAAAAAGGCAGCTGGCTTCAGCTGACCATGGAGGTTTCCTTAAAAATGTCTGCACACAATGCTTAACCTGAGTATATTTAAAGAGGCTGAGTGCCGGGAGGCAGGACAGATCCCCAGATTTTGTTATTGGAATAAATTTGTCTTGATCAACCAAATCAGTTAAGAGCAGTTCCTACCGCATTTGCCAGAATCTGCATGTGATAACTTTATTGCCAATCAAAAGATTTGGGTTTCCAAAAAGAGGCTGTCTTAGATCCAATCTAGGATGTAGCGGAAAAAAGGAGCACAGTTGTTTATGGGCTTTAACTGACCATCCGATTGGGGTCTCTTTCAGTTGATGAGGAAGTTTTGCATATGGGACAAACAGGAGGGAGGTTGCTGAGATATTAAAATCCTGTAACCTTGTTCACTCTATCATCAGCCATTCCAGTTCCATAAGTAATATTGGCCCAGATATTCAAAGCTTTGCACAGTGCGCAAACCGTCTGCACAGGATTAGCGTGGGTCTGCCATATTCAAAAGGCCAAATAGCACACGCAAACTGCATTAGTGCCGGGCAAACCATAATTATATGCAAGGGTCAAAGTGAACATGAATGCAGGCGCTATGAGATATTCAGCGACTAGCGCCGCGCTAAGATGTTTAGCACGACTTAGCGCAACCCTTAGCATGGTACAAATTACTGCCCAGGAAAAGCTGGTCTTAACCCTGGGCAAACAGCTTTGTGTGACACTGTTGCTTTGCCCGGTGTTTGCGCAGCTTTTGTGCGGCTTGCGTGACCCTAACATATGAGAATGACAATTAGAAAATGCCAGACACGGAGGACACATGTTGCTCACTGATGGCACCACCATGATGCCAACAGCTGCCACCAGTTCCAGCTAAGCACAGGCAGTAAGGGGTGATCTGACCTACAGGGGACATCATGGTAGTGTGGCCATACAGCACACACCTGCAGACAATACATCTGTGGTAACCAACAGATGCCAGCACACACATGCAGCACTGTGGGCATGGTGGCCATTGGGGGAGGGTGTATGGGTGGCCAGACCTCACCACAGCCCAGGTGTGGCCACAAGGCTGGGATACATCATACAGTGCGCATGGGCCAGTAGTGGGAATACCCCACCACCAGTGTGCCTGTCGGATCTTACGTGCCCCCCCAGCCACATACCGCACAACTGTACAGATGCCACAACACACACAGCCAACTATGTATATGCCACTGTGAGCATCCCATGCCATAGGTGCAGCATCTGTGGATCACACAACAGCGTAACAGTACTGTCCACTGTCAGTAATCATCTGCAAGCTGGGCCTGTCACTGTGCATAGTGCAGTGGTCATCACTGCCCTACATACCATAGGCATTGCTGTGTCCCTCACACTACCAGCCCCCTTGCTACTGTAATGTCTGCTGTGCACTGTAGCATGACCTACAGTGTAACGGTTGCATGCAGCACCACCACCATCCATGCCTATGCTGTGTTGCCCCCTGGGGTACGATGTGCTATGTTATGCTGTACTGTTCACATGTAGCCTGCAGCTATCATCATGCACTGCCTGACTGACCTACAGGTGGAGCTGCGGTCAGACCTGGCCAGCCCCTGTACTTCCAGACTGACCTACAGGTGGAGCTGTGGGACCCTGCATTAATGCTGGGCAAGCTGCATGCAAATCAGGGCATAATGAGATGCTAATGGGGCTGTTTGCCCAGAGACTACCTACGTAGGCTCATTTGCATGTCACTTTTGAATATGGCAAAGTTTAGCACTGGGCAAACGTGTTTGCACTGAGCAAACAGCTTAGCTCCGCACTAATCTTGCGCAAGCGTGTAGCTCACAGCTTAAACTGACCCGGGGAATATTATGCTGTTTGCACTGTACTTTCCCATAGGCTGCTCCCTGCAGCTGTACTGGGTCCATGCATTTGTTGAACACACATTGGCCACAGTGGTTGCCTTTACCTACCTTCACGTCGCTATGCGCTGTGTTGCTGTTGTGGTCTGCACTTCCTGGTTGCTATATTCAGAGCTGTCTTATTACAGGGCTACTTTTGCCCTGCACTCCCAGCCCAGTTTGCCCAGCCTCTTTTCCATGCTATATTCAGAGGCTGTTTGCTCTGGCCTATTCCTTTAGATTATAGCTTGCTTTGTGCTCTGGGCTAACTTTGCCCACCAGGCAGTGTAATTTAGCCCCGGAGCAAAGTTTTGAATATCTGGCCCATTATCTCTAAATCTATAACTTTTTCAAGAGCATTAATTTTTGTGAAGAATAAATCAATCTTAGATGTTCCATTGGCTGAATGATATGTAAATTCAGCATCTCTGTCACTTAAACTTCGGCTGTTAATTTGCATTAAATAAATCTCATGAAGAATATTTACTAATAGGTTTCCTGCTTCGTTAGTATTTGTATCATTAGAATCAATTATGGGATTAAGATTTCTGTTTAAGTCTACCCTAATGTTCTTCAATTCTTGAGTCATTGTTTGGATTTAACTTTTGGGGTGATATTCCAGTATTCAGATCTCCAGCAAGAAGAATGCTGTAATCTATGCACTTATACATGACTTCATTCAATATTATACTTACATTATTCCAAACTTCTGCAAAATTTGAAGATTTTTTTTTTTTTGGGGGGATAAGCATTTATAAATATTTTGTTTTGTTTACTTTTTCCTTTTACTTTAGCCACTTACAAGTTATTCTGTTTTGCTATATGGTGCTGACAGGTAAGTTATTTCTTTACTGTAACTGCCACAATAAGACCCATTTTGTTTCTGCCTTACTTTGGAAGACTTGGTTCCTTTAATCAGAAATGTCTCATGAACTGGAAACCTGGGGGGTATCATTAGCCTACCACGTCTCCTGTAACATTATGATATCATATGAATCAATAAACTCAGTACAGTCCTTGTCTGCAAATTTGGAGAGTCCTAGTTTTGATTTGCAATTTGATAATCTCTTAAGTGTTTAGATCTATTCTGGGAAAGAAAATAGCTAGGAAGCAGAGCTGTATCCTCTATTGGATGGATGGTTATGTTTTTATATGTCAAAATAAGTAGGAGTATAGGTATTAGCTCTTCTAAGATCAGGTCTCTGGAATATAGCTTCCATATCTATAAAGTGGAAACCCAAAGGATCAAGGCATTCTGGTTCATCCAGGACTTGATTAGCTATCATCTCATTCTTAAATTAAGCATCAATCTGAGAATTAGTATTTCTATTAGAATGTTTCTGAATCCATCTGATTGAATCACATCCTAACTTGACTTTTAAAGTCCATGGGCTCACTCTTCAAATGATTGTGGATGGCGCACAGAGCTTGCACCAACGAGGAATTATGCAAGAGGCATGTTGCACTGCACTGTGTGCTATTACTGATTTTCAGATGCTACCTGCACCAAATAAGGGGACTGCCTGGGCCAGCAGGGCTTGCAGCATCCTTGCAATGGATGCACCAGTGCACCAAGGCAGATGGAGCTTGCACCAGGGAAGTGCTGCAGCATCCTCTTACATGGGATTCTGCAAACCCCCAAAGGATGCATGGGCTGCCAGTGTTAGAGCAGCCAAGAGCTGGTCTAACACCCCTTGTACCACCTCTGACCATGGCCACTGGGCAGCTGGAGGTACTGGCAAGCACCATGTGCATCCCTTGTCCATGGTGCCACCATGTCTGGGAAGGTCACCGGTGCATAGGATGCAAAGGAGCTGGCAAGTGCAGGATATGCCTGGAGATAAGTGTCTGAGGGTTTGCTCCTGTGCCCATAAGCACTGCCCTGGTCAGGGAATGGTAGCAGCAGCTATGCCATTGGGTAACAGAGTGTGATGCTGTGCCCCTGCAGGTTGGGACTGCAGTCCTGGGATGGCTGCACCAAGTCACAGAGACAGTCTTGGAGCTCTGGGAGCACAGTTGGTTGTGGGGGCTGTGCAGGGATGGACACACAGGCTTTTGATGCTCCACAGATTACTGTGGGGGGGGGTACCTCTGTCAATCACCTCCAGTGCACCATCTGTTTGGGACATCAGACCACATGTGGAAACCTGGGGGACTTTGGTGCTGGGACCCCCAGGCTTACAAAATCTGGTGCAGGGTCCCTAGCACACCCTGAGTTTGCTGCAACCAGGTATGAGGTGCAACTTGCATCTCTCCAATGGGGGCTTTGAAAACTTGAGCCCCATGTATGAAACTCTGTAATGGTTCTCTTGATTTCGCCTATGTGTTCTCTGTAAGGGACCTGCCATCCTAATAAGGTTAATGGTTTCCTTGGTAAGAGAGTCCTAGTTTTGATTTGTCAATTATTGTGATGGTCTCTTAACTGTTTAGATCTATTCTGGGAAAGCAAATAGCTAGGGAGTGGAGCTGTATCTTCCACTGGGGGTTATGTTTTTCTGCGTCAAAAGAAGTTGGAGTATAGTTATTAGCTCTTCCAAGATCAGGTCTCAAGAATCTAGCTTTCATATCTATTAAGTGGAAATCCAAAGGATCAAGGCATTCTGCTTCATCCAGGATTTGATTAGCTATCATCTCATTCTTAAAGTAAATATCAATTTGAGAACTAGTATTACTATCCAACTTTTTCTGAATCCATCTGATTGAGTCACATTCTAACTTGACTTTTAAAGTCCATGTATGACAATCTGAGTGTCCTCTTGGATTTATCTATATGTTCCATGTAAGGGACCTGCTGTCCAAATACAGTTACTGGTTTAAATCATGTTTTTCCACATTAGAATCTGAGTTAAAGTTTTTTATGATTCTGGCAAATGTGTCAATATTTTATCCAGTGCCTGTTTTTTTATTAAAACTAGTGAAGAATTAAAGTATTCTAAATACTGCTCATGCGATATTTGCTGCACCCTTAAGCCCAGGCCATTGAAAAAGTCCTTTTTAAAAAGGAGTTCATCCACTAAAGATTTGTTATTAAGTCAAAATTACTCTGAAATCCTTGTGACCCCATTTGTCCCTAGGCATTTGAGCCTTGAAAGCAGAAGGTGAACAATTCACTGTCCTTAAGTAACTAACTTTTTTTGAAGTGTGAAGTTTGTTTCACTCTCATTCCAATTAATTCCTTCTATTTGAATTTTATTTTTGACTTGAAACATAGACTCTTCTTCTGACCATCTATTTCTTGCAAAATTTAAATATAATGGTTTAGAAAAGGTCATACTTATAACTTTCATACTTTCCTCTTTTCCCCCAAATATGGTCTGCAATTTCTTGAGATCCCATGTACATATTAAGGTCTGTGGGGTTGTTCAGTTCCCTAAGAATATACAATATAATTTTCTATCGCATTAAAAAGAAATAGTGCTTTAACTTTATTCAGTAGTAATGAATGAGTAAGCGAGAATAAATGCTTTTTCTATATAATCTGGTGTTAATAGTATGGAATATTTGAAAAAAACTGCCACAAAGCTTCTGAAGAAGGACCTGGTTGGTTCGAAAGCTAAAGCACTTTGTTCTTTTCTGTAACATCCATGTTGGTCCAATAAAAGGTATCAAATCATTTGTTTCTGGATTGGTTGTATTATATCAGCTTAAGTATTAGTGATCTTATCCGTGGTTTGTATCAGGCAAGAAGGCATCAAATTAAATTTTCTTAGGGAAATCAACAATATTATCTAGGTTGTATTATAGCATATTTACAGGCTTCAGTTGTTGCAGTTCCTGATTAGTGGTATTGCTTTGCTTTCCATTTTTTTTCACAGAGATTTCTTTGATTGGTTATCACATTTGTTATTCGTTTTACTACTTTTCCCTCCTGCTGTACCTTGATTATAGTGCCTTTTCCTTTTTTCCTTTTCCAATAAGAGAGTCTGGGATGGCAATAACTATATTCCTATTGAATGGCAAGGGAAGACTGGTTCGAGTACATATATTTTCTTTACTTACTTCCTTATTTGGTGTTTTCTGATTTTTATTCTTTTCTTTGAAAGAACCATTTTCATCAACTTCATGGTTGTTTTCAATGTATTCCTCTAATACAGGGGTTCTCAAATGGTGAGGCCAGCCTCCCTGGGAAGGCCCCAACCTGTTCAAGGGGAGGCTCAAGCAAGTCTCAAAAGTACAGTATTTAAATTTTGAGTTTTATGTATTTTGTGTGAAGAGATGAAGCAAACTGAGAGGATAACAGTAGGTGAATTTTAGGTATTTATTTACTAATAGGTGACAAGGGAAGGTGAATGAGCCAAGGCTCATTTCAGGCATACCCGGGGTAGGGTAGGCAGTGAATACATTTCAAAAGGCAACTGCAAAACAATCAAGAAATACACAGTGAACAATAGTGTAAACAAATGTAAATGATAAACTGATAATGAGTAGTGGTAATTGAGCAATTTGTAGACTGATGGCAGAACAGCCCAAATACAATGATTGGGCATAGAAGTTCTAAGAGCAATAGCAGGAAGGAGCAAAGTAATCCCAGAGAAGTTGCTTAGAAGCAGGGAAAGGGGAGGCAAAGTACACAGGAAGGTTATTTCATACAGAGAGAAACAGAAAGTAGTCTGACCCATGAAGGTACTGCAACAAGGGGTAACAATGGTTCAAGAATGAAAATAGCAGAGCAAGTAGGCTGGCGGGGGGGGGGGTTACAATAAACTGAATAATTTATTTGTTTGTTATTCAGATAACACCTTTGAGCACAAGAGCTCTTTTTAAAGGTTCCACATCAGTATAAGACAAAGAACTGAATGTGAGCCAAGTACTCAAAGGGGTTTTAATTTATTCATGGTGTACCGCGCAAAGTACAGTATGTTATTTTTCTTTGTGGAGGCCCAAGATTATTTCAATTTTAGGGGGAGGCTCAAAATCTTTTCCATGGATTTGGGGAGGCTCACTGTGACAAAGTCTAAGAACCATTGCTCTAATACATCTTTTATTATGAATTGATTTTTCATGATATTTGATCTTAAACCCAATGCTTACTCTTTTATAACCCATAGTGAGTCTAAGATAACCCTATTAGGTACCCAGTTAGAAGAGTGCTAACAGAATAGCACCACAATTCACAGTGCTAGTCTGGTAAGCACTACCACAGACAGTGAGGTGGGATTTACAGCACTTGATGTAAGCACTCCCCTGGTTACTGTCTGTGATGCTGTACACAGGACAAGGGCTGCAGGGAACAGGAGACTTGCTGAGCTGCTCCTGTAATGTGGAGGGCTGCAGCATGGAGCAGTTTGGCTGGTGACGATGGAGACCAGAGTTCTAATCCTGGTCTCCCACCATTTTGAAATGTAGGGACTTTAGTTTTTTTATGAGGAGCCGTAGAAACACTGTTCCATGGCCCCACAGATTTTAACTTGCCATATAATCCACTCCCCCCCCCCCGAGTGAGAATCCTTTAGTTTGGGCAATGTGGGGGGTAGTTCGTGCTGTGTCAGAGGGTGCAGAGGGTGGAGCCCCTCGCAAAAGAAAAATTGGCACTGTTATTCCTGCACGCTCCTTGCCAACACTATTATTGTCAGCTCTCTTTAGACCCAGTGCCCCACATTCATATTACATGGATCAGCTGTATATTGTAGTAGCTCACTGGAGAATACCGAGGCAACAGGAGATGTATCTGTTTCCAAAAAGGGGACTTAAAAAACAACTATTATGTCTGTTTTCGAGTGCCTTCCTATCCCATAAAATGGTTCCCAGGTAAATTTAAGAGAGAAAATGCTCTTACTTCTGGAAAAAATGATACGTGTTGATCATTTGAATTAGGCATGTTCCCATTAGAAGTAACCCAGTGGTCTGCCTCACTGAAATGTCATGTCCATTTTTTTATTTAGTAAGTCCTTCAATCCATCAATTGTAGAGCCCAGATTATTCACTGCTGCAGTGATATCCTGATTTTAGGAGCAAAAAGAGCTCTAAGTATTAAGTTCTTTGTTGGAAGATTGAGGCAAGAAATTATTGGTAGAGAAAAGACACATGGGGGCACTGTGGAGCAGCCAGGGAAACAAAAGCTTTTTTCTGAAGCTCTGCGTTTCTTTTTTATAATTATAACTACTGGATATTCCTTCTATTTTGCTGCCTATCATGCAAAATCCTGATGAACCTGCTTGATGGACTAGCTGTGCATCATTATGGCGTCAATGAAAGACTCAAAATCTGCTGTGCACAGTCTGGAAGAGCTCCAGCGTCTGGCTCAAAGGGATCTGGGCCTTTGCAGCAGTCCAGCTTGAGTGGCAACCTCCCAACTATGAAATTATGAGTTTGCTTAATAAAATTCAATCAGGAAAAGCGACCAATAAGAGACTAGCAGTGCTAGAGACTAAATTACCTGATCTTGAGACCTGGATAGCTGATAATAAGAAGCAGCTTACCGAACTCCAGAATGGAGCAAAGTGATTAGTTGCTGTGAACACGACCTTTGCAAAGGACCTTTTATTTCTTTAGTCCAAGGTGGAACTGCTCAAGAATAACCTTAAGCAGAGCAATGTTTGGGCAGTAGGCTTTCCCCCCAGGCTCACCAACAAACACGACCTGCAACCAGATCTTGAACGCCTTATTTTCACTAACCTTTGTCTACTTGATGCCGCTGTTGAGATTACCATCCTAAAAGCTTTAACAGTTCTGATTTGCTCTCACCCTCAGGACAGGGCTGGGACAAAACCATTAACTGCCATCGTGCAGCTTTTGAGACCAGAGGCCTGGATGTCTCTATTTCAGGCAGCCAGAGCTAAGAGAGATATTCTTTGGGAGGGGAGTAACCTGGAACTTTCCCTGATAATTCCTCACAGACACAGTCTCAGAATTGGGAAATGCAAGTGATGAAAAAATTGCTTATGGAGAAAGGACTGGAACCACAGTTATTCTTTCCTACACAGTTCCAGATGACAGCTCAGACTAAATCATACATCTTTACTGACCTGACAGTAGCTCAGGCCTTTGCATCAAAACTTCCAAACCCTGAAGACACTGCAGACCAAGAACAGGAGGAAGATCTTCACTGACTTCCGAGCCCTCGCTCGTTCTGCCCTTTCTTTATCTCCCAGTATTGACTTTAATGTACTATTTTGCTCTAATGGCTGTGAGTATCATATACCTTGGAATTTTCCTATTTGCCTAATTATGAATGCCATAATGCTTGGGATGAGTATTAACCCACTCAGTTTGTGATTTTGTTATGTATTTCAGTTATATCTCCTTATCCCTGTGTGGCAGTAATTTCTGCCCCTTGTCACAGGATCAAATATAATGTAACTGAATTTACTGATCTTATAATAGTCTCTGTTTGTTGTTTAGGTCTCAGCCCTCCATTATCTAAACATCATTCACTAAAAATACCACCAACAGCTTCATCTGGTTCAAGGTCTGTTGGCATTCATCTGTATCCTCCCCTGGGTAGTGCCTGAAAATAGGCAAGATTTGTCTAGTGCACTTACCCGGTCAACAAAAACTAAATAAAAAATAAATAAAATCTTTTTATTATTCCTGTGAGTAACGGGGAAGCCAAACTGCTAGACTATTGTTGGACCACTGTCCTCAGACTTGTAGAGACATTTTTGTGGCTTTATTTGAATGGATATTTATTTTATTTATTGTACCTATCCCTAGTGGCAACTGGTCATTTTATTGTACATCTCCTTGTTTAATTCTGTTATAGTTTTGTTCTACTTCAGGATCATTTGCCTTGTTTA
This sequence comes from Neoceratodus forsteri, assembly GCA_016271365.2. Classification (NCBI taxonomy): domain Eukaryota; kingdom Metazoa; phylum Chordata; order Ceratodontiformes; family Ceratodontidae; genus Neoceratodus; species Neoceratodus forsteri. Next base: position 64,483,899 of record JADMNL010000025.1, on the reverse strand, counting down.
CTACTTGATATGTATATGCATTTTTCATTTTACTGAACAATCATAAAAATGAAAAGTTACTAAAAAAATGAAAAAAAATTTTGATTATTGTCTGAATTACTTGCAAACACCTCATTAGTAAGTATTTCTATAGGTTCCTGTACCAACTATCATTTTTTCAGGTTTATTTCCAATAGTAATATTGTATGAGTTACTTGTTCAGTTTGGCCGATTGACAAGTTCTCACAGGACTGATGTTGGGCTGTACTGTTGAATGGTGTCATGGTTGCTTTCCCTACAAAACTTAATATTTTAAGCTGTGCGGGATCTGTATTGGTTTTTAATTCTTTAACACCACCTTTATGGTTGGTTTAGATTCCTTAGAGTTTGCCATCTCCAATGGATTAGCTTCTAATGACTGTAACTTCTTTTCATAGATAACCCTAACACTGTTTTTTGTTTTTATAGTCCAATGTCAAAATGGTCTCATCTGATTTATTTCTAGTTCTCATATTTAAATACTAAATTATCCAATAACTCTAAATATATACAAATAAGTTAGTTACACAAAATTTAAGAATGTCCTTCGTTTCCTTAAAAAGTCTCCTTTATAAGACTATTGTGTGTGTATATATATATATATGAATTAACAATGTTCCATTAACTTGAAATACAAACTCTTATAAAAAATTAGATCAATAAAACAATATGTGTGTCTTTTTTATAAAAGTGTCCTTATTACAGTTCTTAGATCAAAGCTCACTTCTCTCTGTTTTCTTTCTTTCTTTTTTCTTCTCATATATTGCTTCATCTGGTTTCTTCCTCCTCCTTCTCAGCTGGTTAAATCGTCATTCCAGGCCATTCATTTTTCTCTGCTGAGGTCCTTAATTTTGAGTCTTCTAATTAAGGTGGAATATTTTATCACCGTAAGACTGGAGTTAAATTAAATATCCACTGCAATGATAAAAGTATAATTAATTAGAAAGTCTCATGCAAAAATAGTTTTATGATCCCACTGCTGCTTTAAAGTGCTCCTTATATGACATGCCTACCTAACTATTGACTATCTAACATAAATCAATTTAACTGATATGAATAAGTCAATTTGTAATTAATATCCAATACAATCACCTAACTAATTATATAATTAGTAAACATGCTTGGATAGTTAACTTCAGAGTTCCTTAAAAATTACCATTTGTGAAGATTATCAGATTTAAAGTTAGATACAAGTTATCTCTGGTTTATATCCAATTATGTTAATTAATTCCTAACACAGCATAATGTAATTTTAATTAATGCAAAAATATAATACTAGTGTAACCCCAGTGTCCCCACAGGGTTACTATCAGGTATTCTAAAGATGCACTATAAGTGTTATTTCAGTGTGTTTTCAGGTTTCTGCAGCAGAGTTTTTAAATTGTTTAGCAGCGTACTAGAATCCTGTGCAGTGTAATATTCTTTTTTTTTGTTTGTTTGGTCACTCTGGGCTGCAAATGGTTAACACTTTCAGATATTCCCTGACACCACTATCAGTCATCTGGACAGAGGTGTCAGTGGGGGCAAACTCTCACAGCACCATAAGTCACAATGGAATGTTGCAGCAGGGAATCAGTTACTCATTCAGCAATTTGAGTCTAGTCTGGCAGAAAGAGTTCCAGTGAGAGGCCCCATCCTTCTACTGTCTTATTTTTGGCCCCTAGTTTGGTCTTGGAGTAGCTGAGCATCAAGTTGTGGTGGCGGCCATCTCCAGTGGCATGCCCCTGTGTGGGGTGATGGACTTTTCACACCTGGTCATAGGAACCATGAGTAAAATGTTAGAAAGAGAACAGTCCAAGTTGTGCCTCGGTGGCATAGTTTCTGTAGTGGACAGAGTGGACCACCCTGACTGGGAAAAGTTGTGGTGCTTATTTCTGTGTCAGGAGCCAGTAGTTTCCTAGCATTTGGACTATTTTTGCTTCTGCTGGACTTTGTGCTTGAATTCTTCATTTGTCCTGCAGGTCTTCAAGACTTGCCCCTGTGTTGCCCTCTCCTGCAACTGGGAGACTTGTCAGTCATGGGGGGTGAGGCTCTGACTTCAGGAGGATTAGCACAGCTCTTGAATCATTAGCAGTATTTGGAATGCCACTTCACTTGTGGTGTTTACAGTATTTCTGGGTCGGGAGCCAGTTGCCCTTCTTAGCATTTGGACTATTTCTACTTTTGGTGGACTTTGTGCTTGACTTCTTCATTAGCCCTGCTAATTGCAAGACTTCAGGACTTGGCCCCGTGTTGCCCTCACCTCCAACTGGGAGGCTTGTCAGTCATGTGGGTGGGGCTCCCTGCTTATTAGCAGTCATTCACTGCGGTCTGAACGCTTAAGGGCCATAGCATAAGGGTTTCATGGAGTCACTTGGAGATAGCCGTGAGGAAGATGGTTGATCATCCAACTCGCCTGGGATCAGTGTGGCTATCATATTGGCTGTTTTTCTGTGTACTGTATATGTAAGTGTAATTTTAGGTCTGTATTATATTCTTTCCTTATATTATCTAATGCAGCTCTTGTGATCCTACACCTGTTGTTTTTCTGCATTAAATCTGATTATATTCAGTTGCTTTAGTTAGTTTAGCTTTGTAACTGTATTCAAGTTCTAGTTATCCTATTTTCAATATATTGCTACCCTTCAATAAATCTAATAGGTTTTACCCTGTTTTAGTTTGTGTCCCTTACGTTACTTATTTTCACCTCTAGGTAATCCCCCTTGTGTTTAATTTGTCCTAGACCAACTAAATTTATTTCTTCTCATTCCATATTAGTTGATTTCTTTTCCCTTCTTTTATTCTCCTTGGTGTAACTTGTCCACCCACCTCCCTGCTAAATTTTATTTTGTTCATTGCTGCCTGCGTTTTTACTTTGTTGCATATTTTCCACGATGATGCTTCTATCACTCTCTCCCTTTTCCTTCCTGTTTTCCCTTCTCTGTCTCCTCCTTTCATCTTCACAAAATTCCCTCTGTCCTCTTTCCTTTTTCCTCATTCTCTCCTACCCTCCCATCCTCCTGTTCTTTTCTCATTCTCCCTGGCATCCTAGATGTCATCTGTTTTCATCTTCTTGGCTTCACCTTGAAACTCTTAAATCCTTTCTTCCCCTCTTACCTTGCTAATTCCTACTCTTCCTTATCACCTTCTCCCTCCTCTTCACATAGGTACTTGATAGACTCTCTTAAGCTTACTGTCTCCTTGCTGCTTTTAGTTTCGGGTGACATTGAACTTAACCCTGGCCCTTCCCTTTCATCTCTTCTTCCCAATGGTTTGAGAGTGGCCCAGGTAAACATTCGTAGCCTTCTCCAAAAAATGGATTTACTCCAAGCACTATATGCCTGATGTACTGTGATCTCTGAATCCTGGCTCTGCTCTAGGGTCCTTGAGTCCTCTGTTGCCATTCCAGGTTTCACCATTATTCATCAGGATCGAGCAAAGAGAAGTGATGGTGTAGCCATGTATCTTTCCTAAAACATTCAGTTTGAACTTGTGCTCTCCACCTTCCTTCAGCCTAGGAGATGCTACTTCTCAAACTCTCTCACCTTCTCTACACCTATATTTATTGCTGGTGTCTACTGTTGCTCAAGTATAACACCATCTTCAGTAACTGAGTTGCTTACCTCCATTTCCTCACATGTCTCCTCTGGTGCATTACTCATACTAGGGGACTTCAGTTTAAATTGGCTTCCCCCTCTCTTCACAAATTTTTACCTTAATGTAAAGTCCCTTCTTTTGACTCAACTGATCTCTGACCCTACTTGTTTTAATTTCAAATCTCAGAATCATTCCCTCTTGGACTGGGTGCTCTCCTCACATACTCATCATACTGTAGATGCGAACACCCTCCCAGATGCCCTTAGCGGCCATCATGTGGTCTACAGTGTGTATAAAATTCACTGCCCCAAAGCTCCCCCAAATTCATTCAGATCTAGTCATTCAGCTTGCTGGATCTGTCCTGCCTTCATGCTGACCTGGTAGCCACTGACTGGTCTCCTATTTCTACAGCTGGTAACATGGATAGTTCCCTCAATTTCTTTACCTGTAAATTTATGTCTGGGATCATCATGCCCCATGTAGAAGAACAAGGATCTGAGGTTCCCACCTTCTGTGGATCTCAGCTGAGTTACTGGCTTATTACAATACATGTGACTTTGCCGGGAGGACCCATAGATCCTCTGGCTCCACTTCTACTTTACTCATTACTGGTTCCTTCACAATGCTTGTACTAAAGCTACTAGACTTACAAAGTCTGAGTATTTTACATCCACACCCCAGCACAACTTTGATCACCCCTCTAAGTTCTGGAAGGTCATTCATTCTCTTTTCTCCCCTCTGACCCAGTCCCCATCTACCTGTTCCTAAAATGGGTGACACTCCTATCTCTGATCCTCCTGCAGTTTCCTCTTCTTTTAATTCCATTTTTACCTCCTGTGCCCAAACACTGCTGTCCTTCTCCTCTCCCTCTTTCCCATCTTCTCTTCTCTCTCACTCTATCCCGCAACCTCTCCCTCTGCCACTTCCTTCTTTTTTTCTTTCTCACCCATTACCCCTGCTGTTGCTCTTAAGGCCCTTTTGTCTCTAAATCCAACAAGAGTAGGAGTCATGATGGTCTTGATCCTAGACTCCTATTTCTCTCCACTCATGCAATTGCCCTCCCTATTTCCTACAACCTTAATCTCTGTTTCTCTCTGTCCCGAGTCCCTAATTCCTAGAAGTTGGCTACTGTGATTTCTTTTCCCAAAGGTGGTGACCTCTCTTCCCCTAGTAATGCCTGACCTATTTCCCTCCTTCCCACTCTGGTTAAGCTTCAGGAACACATTGTTCTATCCAAATGATCCCCTTTTCTGCACTCACTCTCCTTCTTCACTCTTTTCCAGTCCAATTTTAGACAGTCTCATTCCACTTCCACCAATCTTGTTAGGCCCACTGATGCTATCCTCTCTGGCATGGATCAGGGCCTTGTTACCTCTGATACTTTTGTTGACTTAGCCAAAGCTTTTGACACTGTAGCCCATCCCATTCTCCTGCACAAGTTTAAGGAAGCTGGACTCTCTGCATCTTCTATTGAGTGGTTCTGCTCCTACCATGAGGACAGGTCACAAGCTGTCCAGACTGGAGACTCCCTTTCCCCTTCTCCCCCTATAATCTCAGGTATCCTCCAAGGGACAGTCCTGGGTCTAGTTCTTTTCTCCATTTTTCTAAATGACCTCCCCAAGGCCTGTTCCTCTGTGTCTATACAAATGTATACAGATAATGCAGTCTTTTTTTACCTCTGGAACCTCTGTCCCTGACCTCAAGAACCAACTCTAACTGGATTTTAACAATAGTCAGGACTGGTTCTATGAAAATCAATTATCCCTTAATGCCAAAAAAAACAGTCTCTGTGACTTTTGGCACTCAGCAGAGGCTTGCTAGAGTCCTTCCCTTTCCTTCCTTTCATAACCTTGATATTACATCTATTGAAAATGTTTCCTCCTTCAAGTACAGTACCTCGAAGTCTGGCTTGGTTGCCATCTAGATTTTTCTGTTCATGTGGATGCTTTACACAAGAAGCCGCACCCCAAGCTTGGGGCACTATACAAGAATAGGAGATGCATTCTACTTCTTGCATGCAAATAACTCCTCACTAAGATGATTCTGCCTATTTTTAACCGTGAAGACATAGTTTGTAGTGCTGCATCAAACTCTACTTTAGCTAGACTGGATCCTCTCTAACTCCTTCTGTCACTTTGCTCTTGATAAAACCCTTGTACACACATCTCTGTACCCTGTATTCTTCCCTCTCCTTCCCTTCTCTTGATGCCAGGCATTTAACAGACTGTATTTCCTTTACTTCCAAATTTTAGTTTAGCTCTCTCCCCTCATATCTTGCCTCTCTCCTCTCCTTTACCCCTTTAACCTCTTACTCTCTTTGCAATGATTGCTCTCATTCTTTTGCTCTCCTTCATATGAAATATTTTGCTGGTCAGGCTGCCTTCTCATTCTGTTTCCCTAAACTATGGGGTTCTCTTCCTCTTTCTATTTGCTCTGCTCCCACCTTTCCTTCCTTTAAAGTCCTCTGTGAATTCTCTTCCCACTCCTGCAGTTGTTTCTGATTTGTTTTAAGCCCCTTTTGCCTGAAACTCTTACCATGTTTCTCAGCACTTCCCATATCACTTGTATCATTTAATCCCCTCTCTTCCATGTTTTGATATGTTGATTATTGTTTATTTGCCCTTTTGTCAGTTTCTAAATTTACTGCATGTAATTTCTTACTCGGCAGTTTTTATTCTTAAGCATTATTGTCTTGTTTTTGGCACACTTACTTGCATTCCATGTATTTTCATTTTGTATTTTGTATCTGTTCTCTCCTCCTCTCTTTCCCATCCCCCAGGACATATCTACAAATGAGATGTTACCAGCTCAGTATGTCTTTCCAGGTAAAAACTTTTAAATAAACAAATAAATTAATAAAGGGAACAGTGAGCTTTCTTGCCAGGAAATGGGGTAGGACTCACGTGCTACAAATCCTACTTGTACATGTCACAGAGTGTATTTTCAATAAGGACAGTATTTGTCCCAAAACGTGCAGTTTCTGGCAAAAGTGTATTCAGTACGGACATCAACTGCCTTTAACAGTGTTCTGCCTGTGTGGAGAAAACAGGGTTTCTTTACCAAAGTGTTCCAATCCTGTGAGGACATGCTCTGTCCCTGCTCTGATCCCAAAAGAGGAATGAACAAAGAGACTTGTGACTGATCCCTAATTTAGGGACCTTCTTGGACCTTTGTGTACAGTGCAATGGACTGTGTGCCTTTTGTATTGTCTACACCTGCAGCCCCACAGTAGGCAGAAGTGTTTGCTTTTCCACCTTGTGTACAGAATAGACCTACTGCTTGACTCCAGCTAAAGGAGAGGAGATTTGTTTGTGACTGTTGTGTTTCACTAGTGCCCCACCATGATTGTGCAATCTCCCTGTGTCATGGCCACTCCAGTTCCTGGGTTAAATAGAAATGCTTTTTGGTAACTCTGCCTTGCAGAGCCAAGTGCTGTTTCAGAGCAACCCCTAGCTTGGGGGGGGGGGGCTTTCACTGGTACATTGGAAATGAGAGAAAAGGGGTTACACTAGAAATGATATCCTAAGAACACAAATGTACAAGTGTAAAAAGTAGTGCTTTTCCTTTCACTATTTTGTGTTGTGTAAAATAGTTTTGCTTGATTTTTAACTTTGTTTTGTTATTAATTTAGAAATCTCTTTTTTGATTCATGCAAGCATTGATAACAACTTACTGCTGGACAAAAATTTAAATTGGCTCTATTCAGCAATGCCACTCAAGCCACTGATTCACTTGTTCCACTTTCACTAGTGCATTAAGGTTTATTCTTAAGCATCAGTGCATCAGCCTCTAGAACAGACCTCCTTCCCCCTGTCTCCATCTCCAATGGTATTAGTTGTGAATCAGTAGAGATATACTCTGGCTCAAAGTTTACCAAGTTGCAACCAAGAGTTAGAAAAAAATGAATTCATAGAGTAGATATTTAAGCAATTTATCCCTCCATGGTGTGGGTACACTGGAGGATTTACTACAGCTGGTGTGATTCAGTCATGAGGCGCAGCCGAGTGACCGAATCACACCAGTTGTGTTAAATCCTCCTGTGTACCCACACCCTGGAGGGATAAATCTTTATTATACAATGCCGAATGTTGTTTCTTTAATGTTTTTTAACTATGTTCTAACTGACTGAGGTGCCTACACTTGGAAAGGAGGTAATTTTGTAAACAATTTACCGCGCTGTTTTAGCGAACCGGCGACAGGACAAATCACGTCCGTTTCATTTGAAGTGAAAGTGACCGGATTAGCACAGTATAAGGTTGGCTGGCACTTCTTCCAGTGGGTACACTGGAGGATTTATCACGGTGGTAATTGTGCCAGACAACCAATCAGGATGCAGGATTTGGGACTTTGGATTTACCAGATTGTATAATTTTTTATGCATCCTGCGTGCTACAGGAATGTTTTCAACTCTGCAGCTTTATGCTGTCAACTACACAACAAAGCACTAAGTCAAATGGCAAATGGCATTGATACAGTGATACCATCAAAAACAAAGAGACCGTTAGCTGATTTGATCAGCATGCTCTGCTGAAGTGCATCTGACTTACTCCTTGTTTCACTGCTAGATTAATTTTACCTCTGCATGAAAGGGGTTCTTATCTCCAGCAGGGTGATGTCGCTCAGACAAAAGCACGTTGAGCAGGTGTATGTAATTATCAGAGATGATGCCCAATTAGGAAATGGGTAGAAAGAATGATGCATTCTGATTAGCCGAGAGCTGCTTTCAGCTGGGCTGTTATCCCAGCGCAATGGCCCAGCTGAAAGTATTATGTTTAAAAATGCATAAAATTTACTAAAAATTACTCATTTCATAATTGCAATAAGGCATTCCAGGGGGTGTGATATGGTGTGCTAACGGCCCTTCTCGGGTGGTGGAAGCCCTCGGCTATGCCTCGTGCTTCAGCCCACCCCGAGGTGGGCCATTATTCCACTATAACAACCCCCATCATGCCTCATTGCTTAAATAAGGAAGATGCGTAGTAGTCAGCATGAGGATAGAGCAAAGTACATGAGATATTTAAAGTTATTAAAAACTCTGGTAGTTTTGTCCTAAAATTAAGATTTTAATCTTTTAAAGCTATATAATCCTTACCAAGTTCTACATTTACTTTAAAAACATTTAAGAGTGTTATTTGAATCTATCATATCCATACAATACGTCAGTGTCAATGTTTCCATGTATCAAACTGTTGTAATCATTTATGAGTTGCTTTCACCAAACTCCCCAGTCTCCGACCCAGTCCTGATCAAAGATCAGAGATCATACTCACCCCAAACACCTACTAGGGAAGGGAGTTGGGAGGTTGGGATGGGATGGGTTGGATGAAACAGACCCTGGAGAACATGGAGGTTAACAACAGAACAGCAAATAACACCGTGAGTGTGACAAAACGTAAAGCAAGTTTAGCAAAGTTAATACAAGCATAAACACAATGAAAATGCAGTAAAGTGCATTAAAACAAACAGGTAAAAAGCAACATAAAATACAAAACCACAGTCATCAATAGTTGGAGCTTAGAAGCACACATCTGTTCCCCTCTGAAACCAAAATACAGAGTCCAGGCTGTTGCCCAGAAGAGGTAGAGTCTCCTCAAAGCACTTGCCTCCCAAGCCATTAATCAGCTTGGTGGGTTAGTGCTGGGCACTTTCAATTTGTTCAGTGGCCTTTCTGTAATGTAGTCACTAGAAGTGGATGTAGTACAGTACTCCAGGTGTTGTCTACCCACAGTCTTGCATCACAGGAGGACCACCTTCCATTACCAACTCATATACTTGATGTATTCCAACACTGGGTTGGCTTCGGTGACTGAGGCAGAACACTTTGCATGATTCTTGTTTGCTTCCACAATTACCCCTAGTTCCTGGAACTTGACTGTGCCATCCAGTGTTGCACCACATGGGGCATATGTAAGCAAGAGTTTTCTGTTCAACTTTGAACAGACTGTAAGCTGCAGCTCCATCATGGAAATGAAGCCAAAGCAAGCCCACACCCCCAGCAGAGAAAACAACTCAATCAATTACAATTACAAAATTGACTACAGAAGAGAACAATTAACTACAGAATTGTCTCAAACTCCTTCACTGTTAACTACTGTTTACAACCTCTGGAAAAAATAAAAAATTCAGATTTTTCCCCCTACCCAAATTTGCAATCCGTATGTGTGTTATTTTTTTACAACTTTTTTTCTTATTGGAGAGATACCTCATGCTCGGAAACAGGCAGTAATAATACCATTTTTTTAAGACGTAACTATGAGACTAGTACCCAGTAATAGGCCAATGAGCCTTTCATCAATTGTGGGCAAAATAATGGAGACTATCTTAAAGGATTACCTCATCATTGCTACATCTAGACAGTAATGATGGTACGCCAGTCACCATGCAACATGGCTTTGCTTTTACCAAAAACCTTCTTGTGGAACCAAACTAATATCTTTTTATGAACCATTTAGTGATTTTCCTGACAATAACATCTATCATTACCTAGACTTTAGCAAAGTGATTGATAAGGTATCCCCCCAGAAAAAAGAGTTAATAAGTAAATTGAGTATTGTGGGATTTGGCTAGTGGTTCTGAAATGGTGAGGCCAGCCTCCCAAGGGAGGCACCAGATTGTTACAGGGGAGGCCCAGTCAAGTCTGAGAATGAACAGTATTTACATTTTAAGTTTTGACTGTTTTTTATGAAAAGATAAACCAAACTTAATATGGATAATTTCCAGATGAATTTCTTTACTTAAGTACAAATTTGTGACCAGGAAATCCCCATTGAGCCAAAGGTTGTTTATAGGTGTGTATTTATATGTAAATTAACGCCTGGGAAAGGCATGCTGAGTCAAGGCTTGTTTCTGCAATAGGTATTTGTGTGCAAATTAGTGATTTGGAAAAGTACCGTGAGTCAAGGCTCATTTCTATAGTGGGTGTTTATATGTAAATTAGTGACTGAGAAAGGCATAGTGAGCCGACCTGAGGTAAGGGTATAGGAAGTTTCTTATCAAAAGGGTAAGAAAGGGAGAGGTGAAGTGGCTAGGTTGGTTGTTCCAGACAGAGAGGAAACAGAGTAACAAGGGCCCAAGAGTCAGAAAAAAGGAGTAACAAATATAACCTGGGGTGCCGGGTTAGGGGTGGAGAGCAATACAGTACATTGAATAAAAAGAGAATATACTCAATCAACTTTATTAGTTTCATTTTATTCCTCATGTACTGTGCAAAGTAGGATTTTTTTTCTGTGGGGAGGCCCAAGATTTTTTTTCCAAATTTCAGGGAGACTTGAAATCTTTTTCATGACTTGGGGGAGGCTGACTATCACAAAGTGTGAGAACTAATGGATGGTCTGATAGGTTCAAAACTGCCTTCCTGGAAGAAACGAGACAGTGAGGATAAGGGGAACATTTCTGGGGGTAGCAAGTGGTGTTCCACAGGGATTTGTACCTCAACCACTTGTATTTACATGCTATATAAACAATATGCAAGCAAACTCACATTTTCTGGAGGGACAGTAGGTCCCAGTGCTAAAATAGAGAACTCAGGCAGACTAGATGCACCTTTGGTCTTTTTCTGCTGCCATTGTCTATGTTTCTATTTTATGTAACCAAATTTGCAGATGATACAAAACTGAGGAGTCTGGCCCTGCGTTCAAGGGAACCATTAACATACAAACTGATCGGGACAAGCAGGATAATTGGGCAACCAGTTGGGGTATGGTGCATAACAAAGACAAATGTGTTGTATTACACCTAGGCTCCAACAATAAAAAAAAAACAACTTATAAATACTAAATAAGGTAAGGGAGGAAAAGGATCTGATCATTTTAATACAATACTATCCTAAACATACAAGTCATAATAGAGTTGCAAGAACAAAAGCAAGATGAATGTTGGGATGCACTAAAAAGAACACCGTCTGCAGCCACATGACTGTCATAATCCCACTGTACATTAGCAAGTCCTCTTCTTGGTTACTGTTTCCAATTTTGATTACCCCATATAAGGAAAGAAATTAACAACCTGGAAAGGACCTAGAAAAGAGTTACAAAACCTGTTCACACTTTTAAGGACATGTAGGCTTTCGCAGTGGCATGGGGAGCTAAGGCACTGAACACCTCACCTCCTGCCACGCCAGTGACCCACGTTCAGAAATAAGCATGGGCTGCTGGAGGTTGTTGAGGAGGGAGAGGACTAAACATCTCAGGAACTGCTCTCCTGTCCTCGGAAAGGATGGCCAATCATCTTTGCTTCTGACTTCTACTGAGTGGAGAGCTGGTGGTATTGCAGGTAGCATGTGACTTGAAGGGAGGGGCCTTAGAACTGCTTGGCATGTGCGCCTCCATGCACATGTACTGATTTGATACTGCAGCAGGGACTTGGGGACAAAAATGGAAAAAGGGATCCAAGTGATTTGTAAATGACACCCTGCACATCTCCTTGTACCCACACCACCACGCAGACACCTTAAGCATTCTGGATTTGGTCTCAGGGGTGGGGGATGGCTCTCCCCCAACACCCCCAGCCAGGAGGGAATCCTTAGTGGACTCACTGTAGATGGGTCTGGGGTAGGTGGGTGCTGGTCGAGGGGAGGTGGGGACAAGTGCAAAAGAGCCATGCAAGGAGTAAAATGCTATATTAAAAAAAAGGACATGGACTACAGTTCTTGAATGAAAACATTGGGTCTACATAATCTAAAGAGGAGGTATACTACAGAGGATCTTATTTTACTGTTCAAAATTCTGAAAGATGACATGCCATGTCTCAAAATGGGGTTTAAATGAAAAAATAATGATTACCATATAAGCTGGCATAATCAACAGCTGAAGAGGGCATTTATAAAACCAGTAGAAGGGAATGTTGTCATCTGACCCCCCCCTTTCAGAAATGATTCACATCCAGACACGATTTGGTTGCTCGAATGCCAAAGTATTTATTGGCACAACTTTTATAGAAACATAGAAGTTGACAGCAGATAAGGACCGCAGCCCATCCAGCCTGCCCATTTTTTCTACCTTATGAATGTGCCATCGGCCTGTACTCTGTCAATGGCCTATCTATTCATACTCATCTGTATTGCTCCCTTATGCCTATCCCATGCTTGTCTGAAGCCCTGCACCATATTCATATCCACCACATCCTGAGGTTGGCTGTTCCATGCACCCACCACTCTTTCTGTGAAAAAGAATTTCCTCATATTCCCCCTTAATCGGCCTCCCTCTAATCTTATGCTGTGTCCTCTTGTCCTGCTATTTTTCTTATATTGAAACATGGTAAACTCTTTCAGCTTGTTAATGCCCTTAAAATGTTTAAATGTTTTGATCATATCACCTCTATCCTCCTTTGCTCTAGAGTATACATATTGAGCTCCGTTAATCTGTCCACATATGTTTTCTGATGCAGTCCCTACATCATTTTGGTTGCTCTTCTCTGGACTGCCTCCACTTTGTTAATGTCCTTTTGCAGGTGCAGCCTCCAGTACTGCATGCAGTACTCCAGATGGGGCCTAACCAGTGTCTTGTAAAGAGGGATTATTACCGCCCTCTTTCGACTTGCAATACCCCTACTAATACACCCCAACATTCCCCTAGCCTTACCTACTGCTTCAGTGGTCTGCTTGGATGATTTCAGGTCATCTGTGATGATGATGCCCAAGTGTCTTTCTTCCCTTGTGATTGTCAACAACTCCTTTCCCAACCTATAGGTGGCTTCAGGGTTTCTCTTCCCTATGTGCATGATCTTGCACTTCTTTGCTTTAAACCCCATTTGCCACTCTTCTGACCATTTTGCCAGATTATCCAGATCTCTTCTCATTCTGCCCACCCCATCTGGATAGTTTACTCTGTTGCAGATCTTGGTGTCATCTGTAAACAGACAAACCTTACCCTCCAGTCCATCTGCAATGTCACTGATGAAGATATCGAAGAGGACTGGCCCTAGGACTGATCCCTGAGGCACCTCACTTGCGACTTGCATCTCTTCTGACTATATATCTTTAACCACCACTCCCTGTTTTCTGCCCGTCAACCAGTTTGCCACCCAGTGACCAACTTCTGACCCACCCCAAGCCTACTCAGCTTATTAATCAATCTTCCATGTGGAACAGTGTCGAAAGCGTTGCTGAAGTCAGAGCAGGTGACATCAACTGCTCTACCTGCTCTGGTTACTCAGTCAAAGATGCGATTAGTTTGACAAGACCTTCCTGTTGTAAACTCATGCTGTTTTGGCTTCTGTGTTCCTATGGATTCCAGGTGTTGCACTATCCTTTCCTTAAAGAGTGCCTCCATAATCTTGCCCACTACTGAGGTAAGACTGACTGGTCTGTAGTTCCCTGCCTGCTCCCTGCTACCACTTTTTTGGAGCGGGATCACAAGAGCCCTTCTCCAGTCTTCTGGGACCTCTTCAGTGCTCAGAGACTCACTAAACAGTTCTGATAGTGGCTCTGCTAGTTCCACCCTTAGTTCCTTTAGTACCCTGGGATGTTTGCCATCAGGTCCCATTGCCTTGTCCACCCTGAGCTTAGTGAGCTCTTGTAGGACCCTTTCTTTTGTGAAGGGACTAGTGCACACCTCCCCCCATGTCCTTGAGCTGTGGGCCCTGCCCTACCTTCTCCTCAGTAAATACTGAGCAAAAGTATCTATTTAGGATTGATGCTTTTCCTTGGTCCTCCTCCTCACATTACCCTTATCCTCTTTGATCTTAGCAATACCCTCTCTAGATTTTCTCCTTTAACTAATGTATCTATAGACGGTCTTGCCACCTTCTTTTACTGTTCGTGCTAGTGTTTTCTTGGTTTGGGCCTTTGCCTGCCTTACTACCTTCCCTGCTTCCCTTAGGGAAGTTTGGTATGCCTCCCTATCTTCGTCCTGCTGCATTCCCTTATGTTTCCTGAAGGCCAGCTTTTTGGCTTTGACCTTTTCTGTTACTGTTTTTGAGAACCAAAGTGTTTTCCTTCTTCTTTTGCTCTTGCTTCTCTCTCTGATGCAATGGGATGTTACTTCAAGTATTCCACTTTCATCATATATTTACATTTCTTAAAGTCCTCAAACAGTTACTTACACAATGCACATTTTCCCACATTCAGTGTCCATAATTCAATCTTTCATTGAATTCCGTTCCTCTCTGTCTGACTCATCTAACCTGGTGGCCCATCATATAGCTTTTTGGTCCCCTTCCTGGTGCCTCCCTGCTCAGTTTTGTCCCCCTTTTCCTACTTCAGCTCCACCAGCACTTTCTCCATCATATCCAGACCATTGTCTCCCATATCCCCTAAAATGCCCTCTAGATAATCTTCCAAGTTCCCTTCATCAGACAGATCCCCTACTCCTTTACCCTTTCCTGTGTCTGGTTCCCGAGACTCAGGAGTGGGTTCTGGCAGAGGCTCCAGTCCTGGCTCTGGGGCAGCCCCCCTGCGGGTGCTTTCCACCCTTGCCCTTGCCCCTTGGGCTGGATGGTTCCTTCTGCTTCCAGTCCACCTTTTCTTCATCCTCCCTTTTCTACACCAGGTCAACCTACTAGATCATCTTCCCCATCAGGGCTGCTACTTCTTCCCTCAGCTGTGTACTGGTAGTTGGCACCACTGGTCTCCCTGGTGCCATTTTCTCAATGTCTTGCTGCTATAATAACAAGTAAAACTGAAAGTTAAATCAAAAGCATCATGGCTTGTCCTGTCCCTGGTGGCCCTCTGGGCCCCATCCTGGGCACCCATCTCCCCTCCTCTTTGACCCCCTTAGCTCTTACACTCCCTCCAGCCCCTGTATTTTTTGTGGCTTACTATGCTTTATAAACCCTGCACTGAAGCTTTCTTACCCACTGTTTTTTTGTTTGTTTTTTTTGTTTTCAGCCCTCACCAAGGGGGACCATTCTATGCCTCTTTGCTTGCCCACCACCCCACCTAACACCTACTGAGCCTGCCAACTGACGGAGGCTCTATGTATTGAGTCAGCCAGGCCTGCCCAAGGACACTGCCCCACCTGGCCCGAACCTCTGCAATATCCCCCAATCTATCAACCCTATGTGATACAAAATGTATGTTTTCTATTATTAATTTATTTTATACATTTTCTTTTTTTTTAAGGTGCAGCCCCACTGCCCCTCAGCGCAGGCCATGGCACCCTAAGGCCCCAACCCTCACCCCCCCCAGTAGCAGCATCACCAGCTCCTGTTAGCTTTCATTTCAGGTCTTTATTTTCAATATTCTCTTTTCCTAAACATCTAGGACATGACCCCTTCATCCACCCCACCATGGAGCCTTTCCGGCATTAGGGCCCTCCTGCTTCTCCCCCCTCCAAGGCCCACCAGGCCTGCCCCATGAATGCACCCTGGTCTCTCTCCCTTAGTTCCTACAACGTGTCATTAATCTGTGAACGCCAGGCCTAAATGGATTACCCTACATGATAAGGCTCCCATACTCTTGATAGTTCACAACAAACCATCCCTCATGTCCTGCTTCCAGCTCAGCTCCACAGTCAAGCCCTGTGTGGAATTTGCCCTCTATCATCTGCACATTTGGGGGATCCCTGGGCCTGGGTAAGCAATCCCCCCACCACATGTTCCCTCTGATAGTCCCAGTCGATACGCTTCCCATTTACTGCAAAACCTCCTCCCTTTTCAAAGCCTGCAGTCCCCAGAGTAAAGTTGGGCCAGGAAACTGTCTGCCCTGGGCATTCCAGCACCACGTGGTCTCTTCTACTAATGAGGACAGCCAGGTTTAGTCTGAGAAAAATTCTCGGGACTGCGTCCTTTGTCCAAGAGAGCTGGGCTAGCCACTCGCCCCTGAATCACCACCCTCAGGCTCAAAAGTGCAGCCCACACCTTACCTGGCACAACAAAGAACAAAATCCATTGAAGCTACGCCAGGCCATAACTCCCAGACCACATGGAGCAGGCCGCAGCCACACAGCCGCTGCCCCCCCCCGTGTCCATCCGCTTGGCCCATTTTAAAACACACAAGAGCCACTACTTGTGGGTGATTCAGCCACTGCTCCCATACCCTGGCTATCCACTGGCATCAAGTGAATAGCCGCACTCCCATGGGATGTGTGCCCAACCCCCCATACTCAGCGTTCACATGCCCTGCGTTCAGCAAGGGCAACAAAGTTCCACCCAAATAGCCACACTCCCTCAGAGTGCACCCCAAATGGCCAGTACTCAGTGTTCCATGCCCCACATGGAGCAATGACCACACACCTTCTGCCCTGCCAGCAGACCGCAGCCCCATGCACGAAGCGCGCACCACACTAAGCAGCACTCTGCCAGCAATTGCAACCACAGCAGCAAATGACCGAAAAAGGAAAACCACACCCCACTTCTAAAGCATCCCCCACCCTGAAAACTGAGGCAGAGAAACAGGCCAAGTCTCTCGACCTGGTAGAGGGCTCCAACCAAACGCTGGGTCCTGGGGCTGGAAAACCCCTTAGCCTGGCCCTTTCTTATAAATAAATGCAGAGGAAAACTAAAGCAACAATACCAAAACACCTTCAAAATGCTGCATATACTCTACTTAATTAAACAGGCATGTAGCCTCCTTAAACCAACATGCAACTCACAGTAGTAAGACCCCTCAGGTCTGAGCTGAGGCCTTCAGAGTTAGCATACCTTGCCTCAGGTGCAGAAAATCAGCAACTTGCTAAATGATGTGCTAAGATAACTTTAATGAAAATCCCAGCAGAAAAAGGGACAGCTCCCTTGTGCAGTGATTATAAACCCCCTAAGGACCCAAAAAAGGACCCCAAACCAGCTCCTCCCCTTGGCCAATCCTGTCCCACCTGAAATGCCCGCATCATCCACCTTGCTGATGTCACCAGTGACCTCGTCTAGCTCCATCCCCTCCCTACCTGGCCTCCTCCCCCATCTTTCATTTCTTCTGGGATGGCATCTGACAACTCAGCTTGCCTTTTAGTGGCAACCTCATTTATCATACACAACATGTGGTCAAAATATGAAATATTCTGCCACAAGAGGTTGTCATGGCAACACACATAGATAGCTTCAAGGGACTACTTGACAAATTTAGGGACGGCACAAAAATGTTGTCATTACCACTGAGCAGTGGAGAGGCAAACTCAAAGGGCCCTAAGGCTCATTTCTACCTCTAAACACCATAGTAACCAAATGTAATAGAACAAACAAGCAATAGCAAAGTCTGCAATAATTGTTACAAAATACATCTTAATATGCATCACTTTACCTTAAGTAAAATTAAGCACACATAGAGGTACAAAGGCTGAAGGACAGATAAAGACAAAACTCCATCCAGTTTTCCCTTTTATTCTCACTTAGGGTTACACAGTCATTATGGTGCTCCCAGAGCGTTGTGTTTTATTTCCACCTTGTAGTTATCCCATTATGTTTTGAGCCCTGACATAGTCCTAACATTAATCACATCACTAGGTAGTCCATTCCTGTTAGCCACAACTCTTTCAGTAAAAAAATATTTACTTGTACCCTGCCTGAAGTTATGTGCTATGAGGATGTGCCCCCGGTGGTCATTTGACTTTGCAGTGAAACAAAGTGGTGCGTCAACCCTGCTGTGCTTCTGCAGGTATTTGTAAGTTTCTATTACGTCAGTTAGGTCACACGTCTCTCCATGTCCCCTAATAAGTACATGATTAGGTAATCTAGCTTCTCTCTCCACTGGTGAGCTTGAATCCACTTTTGCTTGCTCTTTGCTGAATATTTTGTAGTCTGTCCTCCTTTTTCAAATGAGGCTTCCAAAACTGTACACGGTATTCTAAATGTGGTCAAGTCACTGATCGGTACAGTGACAAGATCACCTCTTTGTTTTTGCTTGTGAAACCTCATCTGGTACTGTACATATACCAGTATCCTGTTTGCTTTTCTATACACTAGCTCAGTACCCTTTCCTGATTTCTCCTGCATGACTATGAAATGTATTGTATTTTCTATCATTGTCATTTCTGTCCAATCTCAGCACCTGAGGAACTCCACACAGGTTCCTTATCCTCCATCTCTACCTCACAGTAACACGCCTGACTTAGCTTCTAGTTTCCCAGGCATTCCTTGGTAACTTACTTAAATATATTATGAATATTTACATAGGATATTGCCATTGGAATAGTCCTCCATTTACAGAGTTGACTTTAAGTGGCTCGCTTATAAAAGAGAAACTGCACATGCAAGCATAGAACTATACAAGTACAAAAGTGAAACCAGTGTGCAACTTCCTCATAATGGTTTTCCCAAAAATAAATAAAGAACATTTTTTAATTGAGGCAAACATATAATGGATATCTTATTTGATCTCTTTGACTACTGCAACAAAATGCACGTTTTGCCTTTTTATGTTGTGTTGCGCATGTGTAAGTAACATCTTGTGGTAGTAGGAGAAATGCAGAGGTGTGTCAGTGTTGGTGAATGCAGGGCACACTTTAGTAGGTGTGTCCCTCATTCCCCAGTTAGCCAGCATGCTAGCGCTGACACAAGAAGTATGTAAAGTGCCACCAACTTGAAAGAAATGTGCCGCTGCAATCAGAGACAAGCTTGTCATGCAACGGCACAGATGACACGCCTCCCATACGTGCCTTTCCTGGTGAAACATTTCAATAAACATAGTGGCAGAAGGAGCCCCTGCCACACAATCCCCAAAGAAAGCTGGCATCGGGGGTGCAATCCCCATGTCTGTATGCCCCCCTCACATTGTGTGGCACACTGGGAGCCTACCCCCGTGTGCCACCGCTCACACAAAGCCGACCATGTCAGCATGTCCCCCCCCAGGTCCACTGTGTGGCACACTGGCAGCCCACCCCAGTGTGGCCAACATCCCCCCCCAGAAAGTCAGTGGGCATACTGGGAGCCCACCCTGGTGTGCCCAACATTTGTTTTATTTCACCTGTAAAGAAAGAAAATGATCCCACAAAGTTAATTTTCTTTTTGTACCAGAAAAAGGAAAACAGTCCCTCAACTTGCCCACGGCACCCCTCTCCCTGAACCCACACCAACCCTCTGCATACCCCACCTCTCCACACACCCTCACCCCATACTTAGCTCTGGAGGTCTGGTTCTCCAATCTTCAGTAGAGCGGGAACACATTTGGACTCTTCAAAGTCGAACTGCAAAATGAAGAAATGCCGGTAAGCCTTATAATGGCATCGGGGGGGTTCAACACAGTGGTGTATCTCAGCCATTTTTTTTTTATTTTGGCTCCACACTTTCAACATGGGGTTCTTGGGACCTCACCTCATGAACTCATGCACTGTCATCTCATTATTTGATCCTGAAAGGTCATTTTCCAGTCACTGTGCAGAAACACCGTTTGGGACCGATTAATGAAACGACAGTGCCACTGTTCATGAGGTAGGGTCTCAAAAAGCCTATGTTGCAAATCTGGTGGAAAAATTTTAAAAAATGACTGCGTTACAAGCATTCATTGTTCAGTTTCCACGCACACTCGTAACTTCAACAATTTTTAATATTTTCACTCTAGATTTTCAATATTGCCATTTTTTCACACCTCCTTATGAACAGTATGGCTGTCATTTTTCACATCCTGCCCTAAATGTGTTTTTGCACGTCTGGTGCACAGTGGCACATTAGCTGTGGGAAATCAATATTTGGGGCAGATTAACAAAATCACACTGCCACTGTTCATGACTGGAAGACCCAAAATGCCTATGTTGAAAATGTGTTTAACAAAATCCCTAAAATAATTGTTATGGGCATGCACTGCTCATTTTCTATGCACGCTCATGACTTCATCAGTTTTTCATATTTTCATTTCAGATTTTCAACATTGCCATTTTTCTACACCTTCCCATAAACTGTACAGATGTAAGTTTTTATATCCTGCCTGAAATGTGTTTTTGCACCTGTGACACCAAATGGTGCAGTTGTTGTGCAAAATTACCTTTCTGCTAACAAACTGATAGTGCCACTGTTTATGAGGTGGGGTCACAAAAGGCCCATGTTGAAAATTTGGAGTGAAAATACCAACAAATGTCCAGAGTATTAGGGTTTCCAACCATCACATCGCACCCTATAGAGACTGACAGGTGTCAGGGATGTGACTTGGGATTGTCGGCTGTAATACTCATGCCATTCCACCTCCACGCTGCAGCCAGTGACAGGCACTGAGGTATGCCTTGGACTCTTCAGCCCCACATTTCACCAAATTCTCCTATAATTCATGAGGTGGGGTCACAAAAAGCCTATGTTAAAAATTTGGAGTGAAAATACCAACAAACACCTATGACGTTAGGGTTTCCATCGGTAACACCCCACCCTGTAGAGACTGACAGGCATCAGGGGTGTGACTTGGGATCATTGGCTGTAATGCTCATGCCATTCCACCCCCATCCCCACCCTGCAGCCAGTGACAGGCATCGAAGTGTGCCTTGGAGTGTTCGGCCCTAAAGTTCACCCCATTTTCCTACACTGCACCCGTCTCAGCATATTTCCTTATGGAATGAGGTAAGTATAAGGCCCAAAGACCCCAAAGTGCACCACAAAACTTGTCAGTGTATACAGGATAGGGTGAGGTAAAATGGCACAAGCGTTATAGCTGACGACCCAAAGGCACACCCCAACGCCTGTCAGTGTCTGCAGGCTGGGGGTGGGGTTGGCGTCAATTTAATACTTCACTGCCATTCTTATTATGCATCTCTAACTCCTGCACTTCCAATGCCAGCAAGACAACATTCGGCACTGATAAATGCCTGTTTTAAAGTGCAATACAGTGGAGGCAAAAAAGAAAAAACATCCCACATACTGATGGAATTTCAGCCTCTCTTAAATACCTACAAGAGAAAGAACAGCACCATGACATCCAACCAAAATTCATTGCCAGACTTATCAGATTTATTCTGACCCACAACAACTTCAGTTTCAACAGCAGACATTGCCAGGGATATTCAAAAAATTGCATCCGGCGCAAAGCGGTAGTGCCGTAATAGTGCCAAACATGCACCGGGGAGCAATATTCAAAAGTCATTTTAGCGCTGGCACTGAGTGATAACGCCAATGCTAAAATGTAATGTATGCAGGGGAGGGATTTAGGGGAGGGGCCAGGAATGCTGGTGCAGCAGCATATTCAAAGGTTTAGCGCCGTGCTACAAGTTTTAGGACCACCTGTAATGCAGCACTAAGTACTGCCAGCAAAAAGCATGTGGTGCTGTGGCGGCATCACTGGCAGTAATTCAAAGCTACCCAAAGTAATTCAAAGTACAACTTCAAATTACTGCCAGGAGAAGTCCCTGGTAGCCTAGTGCCCCCCCCATCATGATCCCGACACCCATTGAATTCTTTAATATACTTTTCTCTGGTGGTCTAGTGGTCCCCCCGGCCCCCTGTCATGATCCCCGACACTCATTAAAGTGTTTAATGTACATTTTCCTGGTAGTCTAGTGGTTCCCCACCTCCCCACCTGGCAGTGCTGACCCCCATAATGCTGACCCCCAAACCCCCTCAAATATCCCCAAACTGAGCCAGCGACTGGCTCAACCCTCCTCTCACCTCCACGGCCAGCTGCTGACGAGGTTATGACTGATCACATAATGTAATGAATGAGCGCATCCTCGATCATTCATTACAGTATGTGAACAGTCATAATGGAAGGAGGAGGAGCAGGAGGAGTATGTATCATTGATAATGCCAGACAGTCTGCTCACTATAATGGTGTCTTGTATGCCATCTAGCAGTTTTATGTATTTAATTTTAATAAAATGTGATAACCAGGAAAAGCACTAATGAGCCAAAGCTCATTTCCAGGTGTGACCCAGGGAAGGGTGACAAGGGATACAGAATTAACAATAAAACAGAACAATTACAGTACATGTTAGCAAGGTCAAGGATCAACAATACAAGACCCAAAGCAACAGTCGGCAGTCAGTTGGGAAGGGTCATACTAAGTCATGGAGTCCTACACATACCATGCAAATTTAAGAACAATATATTATTTGTATATTAGATATCAGACATCAACAACGTGCTGTGTGGTCAGTCATCCTGAATTACTTGTACTCCCATACATTTAGAATGTCTATGTACGTCTGTACAGTCAACAGAGTTGTCATCTCAATCCATGCCTACAGATGTATTTGCTATGAGAGTTGGGAAAGTGTCCCATCCGAGGATTGTAGTCCTTGGTCCCGATACAGCAGCACCATACAGTCCATTAGCACACAGTATGCATATCTGTGTGTATACTAAATGTGGGTGCCTGTGCCACACACTGCACTAAAGTTTCATGTGTCCTCCAAGTCCTTCCAGTGCACAGCAGACATGCCTGGTATCCAGTGTCATTTACCCTAGCTAGGGGGCTAGCTCACACCATCCCCATGAGGAGTATAATGCAGGGCCAAGGTACTGTATGGGACAGAGTGTCCATGAATGGTGTGAAACTTTCCATGCCGTTTGTTCCCACGTGGGCACCAATTTTGTCAGGACTGTCTGTGCCCAGCTGCAAGGTACTTTTACATCATGCCACACACCTGCTAGTTTTACAATGCATGCAGTCCTGCACTGTGACCTAGGGCTAGGTAAGCAATAAGACACGACAGGGTGTGCATGGAACAGATTTTACTGCACGGCTAGGGGTGTAATGAGGCACGAGGCCTTGGCCGAGTGCCTTTAGCCCCTGGCGTGCAGTAAAATCTGTTCCATGCACTCACCTGGAGTTTCTTATTGCACTTATAAAATGGGCTCCTGTTTTAAAAACTTTTTACATTTGGGAAAAGCATGTTTATATGTAGAAACAATAGATTTACTTGTGTGCATTTATGATCAAATAGTCCTTCCACTCACAACAAATGATGTCACTGATGATGTCATTGTATTGTTGCCTACCTTCTTCTTCCTGTTTTTTTCTGTTTTCCCCACATTCAAGATATGGAATGTTTATCATAGAATGTTTACCATGGAATACATGGATTCAAAATTCTGCTCAGTTCCATTGGCAGAATGTTTTCTGCTAACACCCTGTATGCATAGACAACAAAGGCCTTTGTTACAGCCAGAGTCTCAGTTATCTCTGTCAGGACAAGAAGAAGAGAGTTACCTGATGAGCAGGTAAAGATAGAAGGGGATTTTCACTGTAAGCAAAGAAACAGTTGTAGTGAAAACTATAAACAATACTTATTGTTTCTAATTTGTTCATGTGTGTAGGAGAGTGATAATCAAGGAAACTACAGTAAATTAATTTGTTTTATATTTTATTTAAGGTAGTTTTATTTTAGGGCCCAGATGAAGTTTTTTTTTTTACAGTGTAAAGGTAGCAGCCATGTTTGTGGTGGAAGATCAGTTCTGGCTGTAGGGGCTAACTGAAATGCCTGTGTTCTAAATGCCCATTGATCTGGTTTCCAGACTCTTCACAGTCCTTTTTTTTAGCCATGTGTAAACCATATTTTACACATAAATAACAGCCAATCAGATTCCATGATTTTACCCTGCCATTTTATAATAGTTTATAAGGTTGGGGCTGTTGGCCACCTCCACTAATCCCCTCCTGTGCACTAGTTGTTTGGTGCATGACTCTACTTGTGGCAGGCATGGGGACTTTGGCTCTGGCACCCATCATTTACCAAAATCTGGTGCAAGATCCTGGCACACCCAGCAATGCCACATGTGGGGGTTTAGGACAACTTGTATCACTGTACTGAGCTTTCAAAAACTGAGCCCAGTCTGTTTTTAGGGAGGCTCTTAGAACATAAACATTTAATTTATAGGCCTCCTGCTGTAACATTCCATTCATGGAGAAGTGCCTACGTCTCTAATATGATTTATAACCAACTAGGATTTCAAAGACTGCTTTTTTGTCTCTGCACATATCCAATTATTAACTTTATCAACAGAGCTGTAACACCCATGTGTACAAGTGTTTTAAGTTGGTGTTTTTTAGGAAAACTGCCTTGCCTGATGAAGGGCTCAGTGTAGCTTGAAAGCTTGTGTTATGTAAATTTCTTGTTGGTCAAACAGAAGATATAAAATTACCCACTTTGTTCATCATAAAATATAAGAAAGTAATTCTGGAACTTTATTGCATCTCTTTTAACAACTGTATATTTACCATAAGTTTCCCAGAGTGCAATAGGTGATCCTAGACATGGATAGCAGAGAGTTTTCGTGTCTTGATGCCTGCAGTACTTTTGGGTACATACGAATACATGAATCTGCCAGCAGAAACAGACCACCCGGTCTATCTAACTCTGCTCGAGTGTACAGCCAACACCCCTAGTTTGCAGCTGCCCCACACCCCTCCTGTTTGTCATCCCACTGCCACCCCCTACCTCCCCCACTCTCACTCTCCTCTGTTCCCTGTCCTATGCCCTTTTGAAGCTGTTCACAGATTTATACACCACCACCCATTCTGGTAGGGTGTTCCACTTTGCTACCACCCTCTCTGTGAAATAGTGACTATTCATTTCTTTCCTAAATCTTCCCCCCTCCATTTTTCAGATAATTTTGTTTATTTATTTTTTTAATTATTGAAGGAAAATTAGGCAGGCCCATTGTCACAGCTATAGGGCTACTGCTTGCAATGCTGGTGACCCAGGCTTGGAAACCAGCCCTGGACACCACGGTCAGGTTGAGGGGAGGTGAATCAAGCATCCCTGAGGATACTTGCTTCCTGTGGGGGGGGGGGCACTGCTTTCACTGACATGTTGCCCCCAGGAGACCATGGGTGGCAGTGCAGCAAAAGGCAGGCATGGAAGGGAGGCCACTGGCCAGGTGCACGGATATATATCTAAATTTACAGGGGCACGAAACTGCCCCTAAAGTTAGGGTTGAGTAGCCTATTTAATGTTAAACCTAAACTTTTAAACATTAATATCGTGGACTCCCTTTAATGAAATGAGCTGTAATTTTGTACGTGTTGTCTAGGAGGCAAGGGCTTGACATGTGGAGATTTTTGTGATGTCAGCTTGTGCAGTTTCTGAGATACACGTGTCATTTCAAGGAAAAAAAACAAATTTTTTTTCCTATTCTTAACATTGTTTTTTTTTTGGTTTTTTTCCTCTTGTCAAAGCCTACATGGAAAGGAACTGTTGCCCCAAACTTGCAGGAGACATGTGCCATGCCCCTAGGTAGTGCCTTTGACAGGTCCGGTGCAAAAATATAAACAGGTTCTACGGTTATAAAGATTTAAATGTTAGTATTTTCTGACCTGTGCATTCACAATAGGGGTTTTGAGATAACGCTTGGCAGCGAAATTATATATTTGATGCCGTAAATGCTCCTTTTTGCTATCACACCACTGAATTGGCAGGGCACCACATCTTTTTGAGTGCTGTGCCAACCACAATCCTGTTGATTTTGTTCAAAAACTGGCAAGCATGTAAAATACATAAAATTGCCCCAATTTTAATAAACAAACATCAAGACCTAGATTTTGATGTTTGTTTTTGAATATTATTTATTTAGTAATCAGAATTACAACCTTTGAGCTAAAAGTTCATTTGCAAAGGATCATTGTAGGTAGGGGAGGGTACATAAGTTTGGAGTCAGTAGCAGCTTGGTAGGCACTACCAAAAACATCTAATAGTAGGAAAAATGTGAACAGAAGAAATCAGTAAACACAGCTGCAGACATATGTGTTTTTTTATTTAGTTTTTGTTGACCAGGTAAGTGCACTAGACAAATCCTGCCTATTTTCAGGCACGACCCAGGGGAGTGGGATACAGATGAATGCCAAGTGACCTTGAACCAGATTAAGCTGTTGGTGGTACTTTTAGTGAATGAGGGAAATTTGGTCAGGACACTGTGGAAACTCTCCTACTCTTTTCGATAAGTGCCATGGGATCTTTAACATCCACCTGAACTACCACCAACCCAGGCAGATGGGACCTCGGTTTAACGTCTCATCTGAAGGACGGCACCTCAGAAATGCAACACCCCTCTCATGCTGCACTACAGTGTCAGTACTGGGATATTAACCCAAGTGCCAGATGTGGGAACTGAACCCACAACCCTCTGATCTCCAGGCCTCAGAGGCGAGTGTGCTACCTACTGTGCCACTGACACTGCTACCCAAAATCCTGGATGCCCGGTTTAGCGAGAGGAGCATTTTCCCGGTGTTCTCTGTATGAACACTGGAAAACTGGCTGAAGGACAGAACCCAGAGGGCGGTTGTGGGGGAGAGTTATCTGACCCAAGACAGGTAACCAGTGGGGTCCCGCAGGGCTTGGTGTTGTCATCAATGACACTGGAGATGGCATTAAGGGCAAAATGTGCCTATTCCCAGATGACACCAAGCTATGTGGGAGAGTAGACATAGGTGAAGGGATACAGGACCTACAGGAAGATCTGGGAAAGCTAAGGGGTGGCCCAGGATCTGGCAGCTTGGCTTCAATGCCAAGAAATGCAAAGTTATGCATACTGGAGCCAAGAATCCTAGGACAGACTACTGCCTGGGTGGAGTCCTAGTATCTGCATCAGAGGAAGAGGACTTGGGAGTGATGATCACTAGTGACCTGAAGCACTCCATGCAGTACAAGAAAGCAGCAGCAAAGGCAAACAAGATTTTGGGATGCATATATAGGGGGATCAGTAGTAGGAGAGAGGAGGTTATACTGCCATTGTACAGGTCACTGGCAAGGCTGCATCCAGAGTATGGCATTCAGTGCTGGTACCCACACCTCAAAAAGGACATTAACCTGCTGGAGAAGGTCCAGAGGAGGGCTACAAAGATGATAGCCGGTCAGCAGTGTAAGGCATACAAGGAGAGGATGAGGGCACTGAACATGTACTCCCTGGAAAACAGGAGAAAGAGAGGACATGATTGGGACCTTCAAGTACTTGAAAGGATTAAATAAGGTTGATAAGGAGAGTCTCATTAAGCTGAGTGGCAATCATAACACCAGGGGGTACAGTCTTAAGTTAGAGGGTGGGAGATTTAGAAGGGAGGTCAGGAAGCACTTCTTCACATAGAGGGTGGTGGACACTTGGAATGCGCTGCCGGATGAGGCGATCTCATTGAAGACAGTGGGCAGCTTTAAGAGAGGCTAGGACAGGTATAAAGTGAGGGTAAGGGTCACGGGTAGGGAGGATGGAAGGAGTGGGGAGAGGGGGCAGGGACAGTAGCTCAAGTTGTGGACCTTGCAACATGAGCAGACTTGATAGACCAAATGGCCATCTTCTGTTGGCTTCTCTGTATGTTCATATGTTTGTATGTAATTTCTTGACTTATGTAGCCACGGCTGGAACTGGTGCTGTGGGATGCAGTGAGAGGAGTGAGCTGCTGTTTCCTTGGTGTCTAGAGGCACCCCCCCCACCTGCTGATCACTGTTCCTGGTGTTTAGTGGCACCCCCTACCTACAGATTACTGTTGCTGGTGTCTAGTGGCACCCCCCTGCCCGCCAATCACTGTCCCTGGTGTCTAGTGGTACCCCCACCCACTGATCATTTTCTCTGGTGTCTAGTAGCACCTCCCATCCTCTGATCACTGTCCCGGGTGTCCAGTGGCACCCCCAGCTACTGATCACTGTTTCTGGTTTCTAGTGGCACCCCCCACCCTCTGATCGCCATCCTTCAATTTTTATTTTAGTCGCCCCCACCCACATCCCATTGGCTAATTCCAGTTCCCAACATCAAGGGCCCCAATCCCTGAGTTGGCATGTACAAGATCCCCCCCCCACCAGTGTGGGACATTGAGGAGCCCACTCCCAGTGTCCCAAAAGTCAAGAAATTCCATATTGTGCTCAGTTTTACCTGTGTAAAGAAAAACATTCCTCAGACATCCTTTTTTTCATACCTGAAAAAAAGAAAATGGTCCTTTGTCATCCCCACTGTCCCCCTCCGCCCATCCTGACCCTCCCACTGCGTACCCACACACACACACCCCTTCTCCTATACTTACCACCAGAGGTTGTAGGATGTCATCTTACGTGGACTGGGACATGTCTGCACTCTTCAAAGATGAATCAGGAATTGAGGAACCAAGGTAAATGCCATATAATGTATAGTATTTCAATAGCTTTTTGAACATATGTGCATAACTTTGAAATGTTTACTAATTATTTTACAAATTTTCAACATGGCCTTTTTGGAACCCCACCTCGTGAACACTGCCACTGCCATTTTATTAATTGGGCCTGGAAGGTGCTTTCATGGTTGCTGCTCAAAATTACCTTTTGGCCCCGATTAACAAAATGACTGAGCCAGCATTCATGAGGTGGGGTCCCAAAAACGCCATGTTGAAACTTTGTTGGGAAAATTCTAGAAAATGACTGAGTTATGAGCGTTCATTGAACATTTTCTATGCAAGTGCATAACTTTAGTAATTTTTAATAGTTTAAGTCCAAATTTTCAACATAGCTGTTTTTCCACACAGCCTCATGAACAGTACAGCTGTTATTCTTCACATCCTGTTCAGAATGTGTTTTCACACCAGTGGCACAAAATGGCATTTTGGCATGGATTTGAAAATTTCCACCTGCAGGGTTCATTAAGTGGGGTCATAAGAAGATTATGATGAAAATTTGGGCTCAAAATATAAAAAATGCCAAAGTTATGAACATTTGTTGCAATTTAGCTATGTCCACGCGTAACTTTGGAAATGTTAAATATTTTGACCCCAGAATTTCAACATAGCCTAATTATTACCCCATCTCATGTATGTCATAGCTGTCATTTTTCAAATCCTGCCCAAAATGTGTTTCTGCACCTGTGATGCAGAATGGTATTGCTGTTGCACAGGATTACATTTTGGCGGGGATTTGAACATTTTCTATACTGGGTACATGAAGCAGGGTTATAAGGTGGCTATGCTGACAATTTGGACACTGCTGTCCTATAAATGGAAGTGTAGGCCCCAAAGGGTCCTGTGCTTCCGTAGCTACAAACATATATGCATCTCTGGGGGGATGGGAATGCAGGGTCAGAAGGACCCTCTGCTCCCACAGTGAAATAACGATACTATTATACCATCTCAAAAAGTAAGGAAATAAATTGAAAAAAAACTGCATTAATGCTTTAGTTAGAGTCAAATCTATAAAAGTAGGGAAATGTGGAGTTAGGGTTTCCAACCCTAACACCCCCTCCACCCTGCATACACCTCGGAGGGCCCTGTGCTTCCACAGCTACATACATATACACATCTACAGAAGGATGGGAGCACAAGGTATGAAGGACCCTGTGCTCCCACAGTAAATAAGGATACTATTATACTATTTCAAAAAGTAAGGAAATAAGTTGCGAAAAAACTTTGTTAATGCTCCAGTTAGGGTCAAAGTGACATAAGTTGGAAAATGAGGCATTAGGATTTCCCTAACACCCCACCATCCCAAACCACGCAGGAGAGCAGGTGTGGGGTGTGCCTTGGGCTACTCAAGCCTAACACTCGCCCCATTCTCATCAAGTCTACATATCGGACCTTTTTTACTGAGGGAATGAGATGAGTGTTAGGCTTGAAAAGCCCAAGGCACATCTCACACCTGCTCTCCTTCCTGGTTTGGAAGGGTGGGGTGTTAGGGACACCCTAACACCTCATTTCCTAACTTTTGTTGCTTTGACCCTAACTGGACCATTAACAAAGTTTTTTGTTATATATCATGGAATTACAGAAATTTGTCAGGAGAAAAGGAACCCATTGGCCCATCTAATCTACCCTAGTTCCCTCCCCATAGGTAGCCCTGACACTACCACCCTACACACCACTTAAGTGTTCCCCCCTCCCATAGATTCCCCACTCGTGCTTCCCACCAGGGTACCTATCCCTTCCTCTCTTATTTAAACCCATGTAGTTATCCCATGCAGTCCCACTGTTGATCCTCAACCACCCTCTCTGGTAGCCCATTCCAGGGGCCCGCCACCTTCTCAGTGAAGTAGTGCCTTCTCTTATTACCTTTGAACTGACCACCTTCAAGTTTCAAGCTGTGCTCCCCAATTCTTGGATTGTTTTTCATCTTGAATATACTCCATTCCCTCACCTTGTCATTCACTTCAGGTGTTTAAAAGTTTCAATCATATCCTCCTTCCCTCTCTCTCCCCTGGTTTCCAGTGGATATATTTCAAGCTCCACCATCCTCTCCTCATATGTCCTCAGATACATACCATGCACCATTTTGGTCACCCTATGTTAGACTCTGCCCACCTATCAATATCTCTCTGTAAGTGAGGTCTCCAGAACTGTACCCCATTTTCTATGTGGGGATGAATTGTTGACTTGTATAGGGGCATTATCACCTCCCTTCTCCTGCTTGGGATACCCCTTCTTATGCATGCCAGCATACCGCTTGCCTCTCCAACTGCATTATTGCACTGGTTTGCCACCTTAAGGTTGTCTGAAATAATAATCCCCAAATCCCTCTCCTGCTCCATTACCACAATGTCCTCTCCCCTAATGTGTATACACCCCTTTGGGTCCTTATGCCCTATGTACATTATTTTGCACTTTTTGGCATTAATCACAGTTGTCAACTCTCTGACCACCTCTCCAGCTTTAGCAGGTCCTCTGACATGCTCTCCACTCCCTCCCGGTGTGTCCACTCTATTGCAGATCTTTGTAAGACTCGTTCCGCATAAGATCAAATACATTCATCTATATCGTATTTAATGGGAACTCATCATTTTTTTAAAAAAAGGTTTTGAGTCAAAACCATTATTCAGGCCAGGAGCCTTAGTTGACCCTAAATTAATAATCCAAAAGGCTTCCCTTCTCATTACAAGATTATTGAAATCACCCTCTCGAGGGTAGGGATTAACCTTGTCAATGGCCGTAAAATTAAAACAATGTGTTCCAGTGCATACATATTTCATTATATGCACAGCTGTAAAATAGGTCACATCTTTTCTATCACTCTCAGATGTTCTCCTAAACAGACTTTAAAATTCCTAGTCATTTTTCCGACATGGTCTGAATAATGGTTTTGACTTAAAACCTTTTTTTTTTCAATTATGAGTCCCCTTTAGATAAAATATAGATGAATGTATTTATGTGGAATGAGTCTTATCCTGCCTTAGTAACGTCAGCACTAAATGCCATTTTTAAAGCATGTATTTTTTAAGTTCTGTATGTCCTTAATAGCCTTTGGTCTTTCATGAACATAAACTATGTGTTTGTCTTTTAATGGTTGTCTTTTGACATCACTGATTGTTTTATAACAAATCTCGGGATGATTTGTTATTTATGTACTAACCAATGAATTTGAGCCCAGTATGTGATGTCATGTATACACATAATACTCTGTACTGTATTTATTTCAAGTCTTCTATGTCTATGCCTTTGATAAAGGACCTCCCATCCAAAACGCATTCGACATGTAGCATGTGCTGCTTCCTGAATAAAAATAAACATGATTTTTAAATTCAGAGCCAGTTGTTCATTTCATTGTTTTAGAGGTAGTGTGTGCCCAAATTTTCTGTTGTAGCACTTGTATCTTGCTTCGGAGCACCACTGCTTGTGCAGCCATTTCATATGTATGCAACATTTTAAGGTAAGATTCTATTTGCAAGAAGGTCTTGTTATGATACGGAAAACCCTAGCATTGGGGGAGTTTTTTGAGCAATTTGTACACATGCACAGTACCAGGAATAAGTGTATCAAGCCAATAATTGCAAGGCTATAGCCTGGGGTTTGGTAGAGCAGTTAGTGATACTACCATCTCACCACCCCCAAGGGTGCACACTCAATCTTCCTCTGCAACCTCATTTTTGTTGCTGAAGTCATGTTTCTGTGGTTTGCTGCCCCCCCCCCCACCTGCTTTCCTCTGCATGTTAGCTGTATCTGATAATGTAGCTGATGGGGTCTTGGGGTCTTTTAATCTGTATCTGGTGCCTTCAGCAGTTTGCTTGGATTAGTAATATTTTTTTTCTTCATTTATACTTGTACCTTTTACAGTTGCTGCACTACTGGGCTCTATTTGTTTCCTTCATGCCTATTTTACATAACCTTTTGCTTTTAGAGTGTACTTACCACCTTGTTCAATTCAGTATTTTCCATCCTGCACATTCCTTAAATTGTTCCCTGGCTCTATTTTATCATACTCAAAGATCAACTTTCATGAGCTCTCCTCTTTCCTGGACTATTTAATTGTTTCAAGTTTTATCATGTCTCTCTTCTGTGGCTCATGTAGCCACTTGCTTATGGAATTTGAAACACCACAATGTATATATACATATCTGGTATCTGTTAAATATTGCTTGTGTATTTACATTCAGCATTTCCATATTAGTTTAAAAGTCAAATTAATGTGTACCCTAACTTACTGCAGGTCATTCAAATCCTTCTGTCTCCCAGACTAGACTTTTAGGATCAAGGAAATACATTATGACTGGCATCTCTACTTCATTGATACAGATTCTTTGCACATGACTGCTACAACTTATCTTGTATGTTAAAACCATCACCATGACCAGACTTACAGTTGTAAGAGTGGTGTCACATGCATTCTTAGGCTATGAGAACCACGAACTGAAGCTGACAGTTTACAACCATAACAGTGGTCTTGGTGGCAGTATTACTATATCATTGATTAGGCTCAATCAATAATATTTTTTTTAAAACCTTACCCAAACATGTCCATTTCCAGGGTGGTTGCACATGATACACTCTTCACAGAACAAGAGTATCTCGCACTCAGAGGAAAAGAGTGTTATTTTTGATTGGGAGCACTTTCTTGATCTGTAATACTTTCACTGCACTCCTTCATGTCCATTCATTCAGATTTGCATCCTTCTGAGCCTATACCCAAGACTACTACGTGATACACCACGACTTCGTTTGGTCTGTGACTACATGGTCCACACCCTTCCGTGGTTTGGGGGCTGCATCTCACTAATTTTAAACATGCCCACCAATCTGCCCAGGTGGCTGTCTGGTCCTCTCCTCAACACTTATACTGCACTGTAGCTACCAACTCAGTGATACCTACCAGTCCTACTTTATCTACTAGTTTGTCTTCTATTGCACGAACAACCCAAAACCTACATGTTACAGTCAAATGCTTCTGGACACATGCCCCAGCAGTAAGGCAAACATCAAAGCTCTAAAAGGACACACTAGGCCCTTTAACAGCCAAACTACAAGGTAAAAACCCTCTTGAGCAAGGCTCTTGAAGGCCCAGCTCCAGTATTATATATTGCCTTGCTCCTCAAGTAGGTGGCTCCTTTCCGACCTCCATGGATGTTATACACAGAGGAGAGTTTCTGAGCTGTCACACCTGAAACCATAGCTCCAGTTGCCTTTTTTTCAGGAAAATTCATAATCCTGATCTTACTGCAGCATTCAGATGCAGCCACCATGTTCCTCTGGGGTACAGTCTACAAAGCAGCAGTTCTTTCAGTTGCAGAGCCAGGCCCTGTAGCTCCTTATTGAGGGTGGAGGTCTCAACAAGACAAAAAGAGAGGACAGTATTCATCCACTTAGTTCAGCAGTGCCTGGCAGGTTCAATAGCAGACTTAGGCTTGATAGAATCATTGGCTCATTCTATCCGGAGTACGGGTTTTTGGTTACAATGTAATTAAATAAAAGTTATGCCAGAAGAGATGGGCTTGGATCCTCTGCGTGAACATTTTTTCTCTCCTGTGTGCCAAAGGTTACAACCCATTCATTCCAATCTTACAGGAAATCGTGCTTCAGTCAGTAAATGTTCAACTTCAACTTTAGCTCTGATCTTCTGGTGTTTTTTGCTATAATACCTTTAGAATGAAAGAACCTTGTTCCAAGGCACCTCTAGGAAACCCTCATCAAGAGAGTTTCTCTACTTTGGGCCTTTTTGGTAGTCCACAGTGGTGGTAGTTCCAGTCCAGAACAGACAGTTGAAAAAAGCCACAACTACATTGTGTAAGCATTTAAACACATTCTGTTATACAAACATCTTCAATTACAAGTATCCTACAAGAGTAAAATACTATGTTAACAAAGACCTTTCATCTACTCATACTTAGTCATTTATTGTGAATTAAAGGGCTATAGCTTGGGTCTGGTGGAGCAGTGAGTAATATTTGTCACTTACAGCCCCCTCAGGGCTATACAAGAGCCCAGAAACCAGATGTTTCCTCCATAAACTCATTTTATTAGTTCCCTTCATCCTTCCCTCCCACCTTAAAGGCTCCTTCTTGAAGGTACATTTAGTCTATGGAAATCCTGTTCCCACAATACCTCTAAGGGTGGAACCCTCCTCAAGAGGGTTCCTGGTTCTTCCTGGTACCCCAAAAGGGTGGTAGCAACAGATGGGGATGGAGAACACAAACAGCCACAACTACACTGCATAAGCATTCAAAAAAAATCTGTTGTATACATGTCTTCAGTTACCACTACCCTAGTAGAACAACATACTATGTTGCACAAGTACCATTTTATCTGCTCATACTTAGTCACTCGCTGACTCAATGAACCCAGGTATGTATAAAAGTTCACTGCCTTCAGAAGCTGGCCAGCACAAGCAGAAATAGTTAAACCAGAAGTTAAGGATAGGCATTTTAATATTTTTAAAGAGGCACAAACCCTGGCTTTGGTTTTACTTGCATTAAGAAGTTCTTTAGAGTTGAAAAAAAGACTGAAGTTTGTTAAAGCCGTACTTATGTGTAAGATTAATTTTACTGACTGAGGAATCTGAATGGTCACACATGGTATCATCTGCATATACAGTACTGTCGGTGATATTGGGCATTGCCAATATTGTAATCCAGAATGTTAAAATAAATGCGAAAGAGTGCTGAGACAAGAACAGAGCCCTAAAGAATGCCCTAGGTAACCTCAAGGGCTCTGGATTCCTGCCCTTGATGGACAACATTTTGATTGTGACCTGGCAAATAGCTAGTAAACCAGGGGCCAGATTCACAAAACTTTGCCTGGGGAAAACTGGGCTTTGAGATTAGTTGGGATTCATAAAGCTCAGTTTGCCCCCACAAACTGTGTTTGCACCTCGGCAAAGTAGTGAGGGGGGGCCACAATGCAAATGAAAGGGAAGGGACCTTCATAGCCCCGCAACCCCATTTGCAAAGGCGTTGCTCCACTCAAGGGCCTTTGTGAAGGTCCTTGCATGGAGCAAAGTACCACCAAAAATAACCTGGAAGTAATCCGTGCAACTCTACTGGTTGGCGGATGTACTGTGGCCTCCCACTCCCCTCCCCAGTACCTGATCTCCCACCCAATGTGAAAAACTAACTTTTCTACAGTGTAGTGTCCCATACCAGTTCCTGAGTGCCCACCCAATGATAACAAAATAATTTTCTATAGTGTAAGGTCTCTCCCCTGTCTCCAGTCTCCTGCCTGGTAACGAAAACCCCATTTTCCATAGTGTAGTGGTCCCTCCCCAGTCACCTACTGCCATCCCCCTATCACACACAAATAGTACCTGGTGGTCTAATGGCCCCCTCACCCATTCAGGTAATCACTCACCACTCCAATCCCCCCCCAGCATGACTGCCAGTCAGCAAGCACCACCGCCCTCCTCACACCTTCATGGCTGCCCACCACCTGAACTGTCAGTGACACTGTACAGTATACACTACAAGCCCATTGGTCATGTCAACCAATGGGCTTGTAGTGTATACTGTACGCTGTCATTGACAGTTCAGTCGGCGGGCAGCCATGGAGGTGTGAGGAGGGCTGTGCTGCTTTCTAACTAGCAATTGTGAGGGGGTGAGGAGGGTGGTGGGTGATTACTTGAGTGGGTAGGGGACCACTAGATCACCAAGTACTATATGTGTGATAGGGAGCAGCGATCAGTGATCAGGTGGGGGGGCGACTACACTGTGTAAAACAGGGTTTTCAATAGTGGGTGGGAGATTGGGGTTGGGGAGGGACCCTACACTATGGAAAATAATTTTATATCATTGAGTGGGCAATAGGGGACTGTGGTGGGACAAAGCACTATGGAAATTTTTTTTTTATTATTATTAATTGGGTGATTGTGGACTGGGGTGGGACACTTCACTGCGGGATATATTTGCTTAATTATTGGGTGGCGATCGGGGACTGGGGTGGAACACTTCACTACAGGAAATATTTGTTTAATTATTGGGTGGTGATTGGGAGCTGGGGTGGGAGTCTTCACTATGGGAAATATTTGTTTTATTATTGGGTGGCGATCGGGGACTGGGGTGAAATACTTCACTATGGGAAATATTTGTTTTATTATTGGGTGGCGATCGGGGACTGGGATGGGACACTTCACTATGGGAAATATTTGTTTTATTATTGGGTGATGATTGGGGACTGGGGTGGGACACTTCACCATGGAAACCTTTTTCTCTTACTGTTGGGTCGGCGACTTCCAGGGAATGCGACTGCATGGGTCACAGGCCGGTGGGGAGGGGCACGCAACAGCCACACTAATGCCATGCAGGTGAGCTCATAATGGGAGAGGTAATGGCCTCAAGTGCCCTGCATGCCCAGTGAGTTCATTTGCATGTCTTCTTTCATGAATAGCACTTTAGTGTGTAAGCACTATTGGCTGAGGGGCCATTTTCCTGGCTGGTTGTGGGAGCAGCACTACTGGGTTTCCCACTGCTTTTCCTGGGTTATTGCATCCTTTACCTGCATCTATTCATGGTCAGAGAGTGTGGTGCACTATCCAATTGTGAATAGCACTTTTTGCCCCCTGCACAATGGCAAGGTACAGCACAAACATTTGTGCTGCACTTTGCCCTTCTTTGTGAATCCTGGCACAGGTGTGCTACAAGAGTTCGCAAGAACATCAGAATTAAAAAATGGGGTTAAATTTAAACTTGGGATGAGCAGGATTTATGGGAAGATAGAGCAAAGGCAGATGATCTGAATTCAGAAAAGAATGGAGGATTTAGAATTTCCAGTTGAAACATGAAATAAGAAATAGCAGAGATAAAATAGTGATTAAAATAAGCAGGATGAGCAGGGTTACAGACAATTTACTTGAGGATCATGCCACAGGGGATGAAACTTTAGAAGGAGGTTTTTTTTTTACATTGTTCACCATGTCTTAGGTCCATTGGTGGAATGTGTGAATAAGTCGTAATGAAAGTAAGCCTTTTTGTCTCTACCCATATGGGCATGCATGTTTTGCATAGCTTTATAAAGCTGACAAGATGGCAGCCTCTGAATTAAGGGTATTCAGTTGCATAAGGTGCCCTGAGTGGATTTCCCAGAATGACACAGAAAATCAACATATTGGTTGCTTATTGAATTGAGAAATATCATAATTTCAGCTTTTAATATTCACTAAATGTATTGTTTTCTCCTGTTTGTTCCAACAGGTACCAAAAATCTAAATAAATAATTAGTGTCAAGACACTGAAATAATGGGGAGGAAGAAGGAGCTGAACCTTTTGCTTTGTGTAACATTATTTATCCTTTCAGGTATGTATTTTACCTTTTCTGTGCAATTGCTACTCTCTTGATATATAAACGAATACAAATTTTTCTCCCATTTCTATTAGATTTTAGATAGTATTTACTTGACAGCAATCAATTAATGTTACTAAAACTGAACACTGCTCAGTGTTCAACCTCTTCTAGAAATGAACCCTGAACTCAGTCATTGGTATATTTTTATATCTGGGTTAAGGAATTTACTTGGTTTATGATTAAATTATTAAAATTTGACTAACATAATTGCATTATTTTTAAAATACATAGTAGCTCCACTTTTAAAACTCTATGTATACAGTTCTGGAGACCTTACCTGCTTAAGGACATAGACAGGGTAGAGAGGTTCAGAGGAGGGCAACAAAGATGGTACATGGATTGCATCACAAGTCCTGTGAGGACAGATTGAAGGGCTTAAATATGTACTCCCTGGAGGAGAGGAGGGAGAGAGAGGGGATATGATACAGACATACAAGTATCTTACAGGGAGGAACAGAGTGCAGGAATACACTACTTTTTAGTGGAAAAGATGTTCCAGGACTAGAGGGCATGAGATGAAGTAAGAGGGAGGGCAATTTAGAGGAAATGTGAGAAAAAATTTCTTCACAGAACAAGTGGTGGACAAATGGAACACCCTGCTAGAGGAAGTAGTGGGGGCTGAAACAATCATGGAATTTAAGAATGCATGGGATATACATAAGAACATTCTGAAGGTCAGGGATAAGAGGCAACAGACCTTTAGGAAAACATAAAGTGAACTTACAAGCTCAAATGGGCAGACTGAGTGGGCCGTAGGCCCTTATCTGCTGAAAGTGTCTCTATCTATGTATCTATGTTTCTGACTTTGTCATGAGTAGACATGTTAAGCTATAACTGCCTCAAACAAACAGTATAGATACACACATGAGAACTGTTTGTGTTGTTTTTTGGAATCAATTTATTCAAGAGATTTGCCAGTGTCTAACAAAAAAAATCCACAGTGGCCATAAGCAGAACTCAGTTGCATGAAATCCCCCCAAAACTGGAATTTACGAACCTTCCATTTTTTAACTAATGATGTTTTTAGTGCAACAGAATTGTCCCCCCTTTAAACTCCATTTACTCACATTGTGTATACCTTCCAAGGAGTCATAAAATGCTGCTCATAATATCACAACCTGTTGTCACTGATTCTGATTTCATAAGCAGAGAGTTATGAATTCAGGGCAGAAAACGTCACAGTAAAAGAAGAATGTTAAAAGGAGAAGTGACTATTTTATGCAAATGTCTTCATAATAGAGAATGGAATGCCACAAAAGTCAACTTTTTTTAAAATGTTATGAGATTTGAGTCCTGCCAATGAATACACTAATTTTACTGGCTGAAAACAGGTTAAAAAAAACTTTAGTTTTTCCAAGCAAGACACAAAACTGAAAAACAATGTGAACTGTATATAACATTACAAGATGTGCAGAGTGCAATGATGTGATACAATATTAGGAACCGGATGATATTGAGCAGCATAAGGTATAAGCAAGCCTGCACATGCAGTGTATGTAGGTGCAATAGTACGGTATACAGTACTACTATGCTTGGAGCACTAAACTGTGAAACCAGAGATGAGAACTAAGACTATAGTCACTTGCTCACCATATGAAACTAACCAAGTCATTTGATTTCCATTGTTTTGGAGTAAAGCAGAACCCCACTGAAAATCAGGCGCTGCATGCAGTTAGGTTATTCTGGGTAAATGAATTGTAACAAAAGATTTAAACATGTACTTGACTGCACATGGAATATAAAAATGTTTTTGACTACATACAGTATGTAACCACACGGTGAGAAGGACAGTTCTCAATGACAGGTGAAAATAAAGTCAGATATACAATCTTGTGTCATGGTAGCCTGGCACAATTATAAGCCACGGAGGCCATGCATGTATTACAACCATATTATCAGACACAACACTCATAATAATTGACAAAATACTGTGCTAAAAAATTCAGAAGCCAACTGAATATGGAATTTCGCCAGATAATATGGACCGCCTCTTGTGACTAAGCTTCTGTGAAATGTCAACAACAATGTTGGTGGCTTACAGAATAAAGACAATGGGACCTATGCACACAAAAAAAGAGTGCCTACGCGCCATGTACCTGCAGCACACAGGCAACTCCAAGTTCGATAGCCACACAGTGGGGGATGCACGGATCCCCAGCGGCATGCACATACCATGTGCATGGTGGTTACATGCCTGATCCCCTGACCGCATGGCCAGCAATGCACCTGGGTGGTCAGGGGCATGTCAGGGGTGTGCCTACACCATGTGCCACGCACAAAGGTACATAAGGCTAGGCACGGGGGGGGCAGGTTACTGCAGACAGGACCCTGCCATACCCCACTGAGCCCCCATGGACTCCACCCGCCAGTCTAGGTGGGACCAGAAAATGACCCTCTGAGCCACCCCAGCCCACTAGGCTGACGGAGAGGGCTGGGGCCGCTGAACAGGCAAGTGCCCATACATATGGGCAGTGTGTCCCATTCTCACAGATACACACATATGTGTGCTTATCCACCCAGTCCCAGCATTCCGAACATATCCCCCAATACAGGTCTGCCCCACCCCATTAGTGCCAAGCACACCCCACCCACATCATGTCAGTCTTATCCCTATAATATTTTCAGCAGCCACCCCCAACACATGTCTGCTCCATACCCATTATATATTTAGCAGTTCCCCACACATGTCGGCCCTGAACCCTTTATATATTTAGCCACCACACACACACACACACACACACACACACACACACACATCAGCCCTGAACCTGGCAGGTCTGACATGTGGGAGGCAGCTAAATATATAACAGGTCTGGGGCTGACATGTGTGGGGGGCTGTTAAATATATAACAGGTCTGGGGCTGACATGTGTGGGGGCGCTGCTAAATAAACAATGGGTTCAGGGCTGACATGTGTGGGAGGGACTGCTGTCATGTACATGGGGAGGGCTGGCACAAAGGCCTGGGGAAGGGGTCCTGCAGCCAACAGGGCTTGGCCAAGTGGGTCTAGGTGCCAGCATTGGGTATTCATACACCCGGACCCACATTTTAGCTTTCAAGTGATCCACTTTGGTACCCAGGAAAGGCATCCAATTGAATGCATGCCTGGGTCCACTACTCCATCCCGGCTGCCCTGCGGAGTCCTGTTCACCAGGTGCCAGGGTCATGGACAGGTGC
Organism: Neoceratodus forsteri; assembly: GCA_016271365.2. NCBI lineage: Eukaryota > Metazoa > Chordata > Ceratodontiformes > Ceratodontidae > Neoceratodus > Neoceratodus forsteri. Next base: position 64,442,868 of record JADMNL010000025.1, on the reverse strand, counting down.
CCTGCAGGTTCATGCAGTAGTGTATATCATGCACCCTGTGCCTGTCTGGGGCCGCAGTGCTACATGAGTGGAACACGCACCTCCAGCTCGTACTTCCCACCTATTCATGCATAGGGCCCAAAGACTTTAATTTCTGTCTTGTGATTCAAGTGGTGTCCTTTTTGCTGAAATTCATTAACTTGGCCCCCCAACCTGGGTGGTGGTAAGAAGTCAACTGGTGAGTAGCATTCTGTTTCTGGTTTTCCCTTTCACTTGTAGCTAATAAAAGAAGCCATCAGTGAAAGGTGCATTCTTTTTGCATTGAGTGGTGAAACTTCATCCCTAAATTCAGACTTACAACTTTGGTATGAAGAAATATTGGGAAAAAACCTGGAAAGGTTCGCACAACTCTAATGCGGACACAAATGGGCAAATTCTATTTTTTTTTCCTTGTATTTTAACCCCCTGGATCCGACTGGCTTCCTCTGACCCACCTCGACTGCGTTCCAACTGGTCAGGTGCTCCCATGTAGCCTTAGCCATGCCCCCCCAGGTGGGGTTGGTGTTGAGGGACCCCCAAATCATTCTTGTTTCATCGAGCCCTCCCATTGTGGCCTCACAAGTTGAGTGTTGAAGGGTGCCACTTCTGTTGGAGGAAATTCAGTCGGCTCCATTTTTTTTCTCCTTTTTCTCCCCAGAGTCGTGGTTGTGCCGTGACATCAAGACAAGTACGTCGACGTCCTAACGTGTCCCCCCTACATGAGGCATTGGGCTGCTGCACCTCTGGCCTCCACCAGAGGTCAGACCAGCACCAGGCTGCTAACCCCCTCCCTTCCAGGGGAAGCGAGCTGTCTGTCAGACACTCAAGCTTCCCCTCCCCGGCTGGCCCTCCAGCTCACAGGCTCGTTCCCAAACCCTTGTCACTGGCATCACTAGCGGTACTGCTACTGCTGCACCGGTGGGCCAGCTCTAAATTCTTATTCACCTTTGTTTCTCAATCAACATGAAATGTTATCCCAGTTTTGCTGAGCATGTCCTTCCCGCAGCATCCATTCTTCTGGGCTGTTTTTAGCTAAATGTTTTCACATATAGCATCAGCGTCTCTAAGCTCCACTCCTTCTCATACATTTAAATTAACAGTAGTACAGAAATTAGAAAGGCCAAAAAAGTAACCTTAGATATTTTATTAGCATGACGTGGAAAACTCCATGATAAGAAAGTTAGAAAAAAATCAATTCTTTCTCTATCGGAGTCACAATGAAATGGACTATATAAACAGTGGAACTAGGTGAAAATAGCATTGGCACAATAGCGCTGACCAAAACTGCTTATCCTTAGCAGTGCGACCAAGGACAGCACGACAATGTGTGTGCCATTTGCGGAGGCCCGGTTCCTTTTACCCCCAGACTAAATATAACAAACTCCAGGGCAGACAGCAGAGGATACATAGCAATGCCAGGAGAAAGCACAGAACACAGACTGCTGTGCATTGTAAGGGATCGAGTTGTTACAGACCTGTCCTTTCGAACAGTTTTGACCCTACACTATTATAGCAGTGCTACATTGACTGGGTACCACAAAGAGCTGTGCTCAAACTGTAAAGTATGTTAAGCAAGGATCTAAACTGTACAGGAAGAAAAATTAACCTGTAGTCACTTTATTGTGGTCTCAGTATGATAGTCACGTGAAAGATTTGTATGGTGGCATCACCATCTAATTGTAAAACATATTTCATACTGATACATGCACTGCACCATAGTAATAAATAACAGAATATATTTCTGAAACATAATATCTTATTAAATTGTGTTTTAGGTTGCCAAGTAGCTAGCACAGAGAAGGTAAGTTTGAAAGATTATTATGCTGCCTTCACATTTTGTTGCAATTTTAATATGCTATGCTATGTTTCTCAGTTGTTATTTCAGATGGGTTTCACATTACAGATTTTGGGATTCAGTTTATGTGGAGGTGTATGTTTTAAAATGGTATTTGTTATGGGTAGAATCCCTTCACAGAATCTACTATACAGGGTTTCCACACTGTTTCTAGTATTAGGAAAATCTTCCCAATAGGATATTTTTTTCTTGTGGCCCAAACCAGAGTCATGTATGCCAGTATATGTGCAATTCACGCTAGCCAGACCGCGCAGCTCCACACATGGATACACATGTGCATCAGATGGTAGACTGAGTCCCAAGCCACCCTTCTCAGCCTGCATGGAGTTTTGCTGGGATATAGGGGACAGACAGGAGGGCAGTGCTGTGCCAGACCCTGGACTTCCAATGAGAAGCCTAGGGTGCCTGCAGCGTGGATCCCATATTAATGTATTTATAAGCAGGGGGTCACGGGATACAACTGTCAGCCTGAGCTGCTGTATCCCCTTTACAGTAAATAACATCCTTAAAAGTAAAAATAAAGCCGGCCCGGTGGTGCTGAGGGTTACGGCGCTGGACGCCACACCTCGCTCCACGCCGGTGACCCGGGTTCGGGTGTGAACTCGGGACATCGGGGGCTGGCCAGGGGAGAGAAGGATCGAGCGCCCAACAGCTGCTCTCCTTCTCTGGGAAGGGCTGGGGAGATTGTCTTGCTGCTTTACTGCCACCTTCTGGGGGTACCCGGAGGTGCTGGCGCAGTTGAGACAGCATAGAGGGCTGACGCTGGCAGAGTACAGGAGTGGACGCATGTATCAGTGTGCGCCAGCTCATTGGTCCTAATTGCACGCCGATGTCAAGGGATCAAAATCAATGGAGGAAACAATCCCTCAGATAATCCAGGTGACGATCCCCCCGCTCCACTTCCATAATGCGAAGGGGCAGACTCCCCTGTGTGTGCACACTTCCCTGAGGTCCAGGGAATGGCAAGAAGGGGGCCTTCCTTGCCCTGCCCGGAAGGTTAACCTGGAGTAACTAGCACAACTTGAGGTGGGCGCACACTCTAGGGGCAGACTCCACCGCAGACTTGGAAGAGTGGTAGATTGGTGGATATGAGAGAAGGAGGGTCTGGGGGCAGTAGGAGGATAAATAATAAGTTAAAAAAAAAAAGTAAAAATAAAACCAGCTGTCTTATGTCCCAGCCCTCTATTCTGGTTTGGGGAGGTTCGATGCAGTGTATCGGGAGGCATTCAATGCCCAGTCTCGAATGGCTGGCCTAGGAGGTCTAGAGGACTTATAGCAGGAGGTTCCTTTGGTATAGCCTCCACACCCTTCCTTAATTCTCTATAGCTTGCATCTCCTACAGAGGGTCACTTTTTCATTTTTATATGTATTCACTGGGTAGGCTCACTGAAACCAAGGTTCCTTTAAGAGAAGGGGCACAGATGTCAATTCAACAGTGTTAAAGAGCAGTGTACTAACTGAAATGAATACCTTTCTGAAGTAGTGAAGTATAAATTCTTGTATCTGATATATTGTTTTCTTTCCCTTTTGATAGTTGGTAGGCAGTATAGTGCAGTGGTTTAAGGCTCTACGCTGCAAATCTGGTAACATCCAGCAGACCAGATCTGGGTTTGAATCCCACAGCTTCCACTTGCATACTGTATAACCCTAATAAGTCACTTAACTTCCATGTGCTCCCAGGTCACACCTGTAAAAAAGCTTTTAGCTTAGTGTGCTACTCCTGGTTAAATAAAAAAAATTGAATTCCCCCCGCCCCGACAACACTTGATGTAATGTGTGGAACAGTACTCTACCTGGAGCCTGACAGCTAGTTCTGTTCTTCCTCATATCTGCCTATGACTTTCTGCTCTATGACATCACAGGTGGGCAAGCAATGTGAGAGGGCAGTAAGGAGGGTTGGGTGGGATTCTGGGATGCATAGGGAGAGGCATCACCAGTAAAAAACAGGAAGTTGTTATCCCTCTGTACAGACAGTTGGTGAGACCCCATCTGGAGTACTGTGTGCAGTTCTGGAGACCCCATCTCCACAAAGACATAAACAGAGTGGAGGCTGTCCAGAGGAGGTCAACCAAAATGGTGCAGGGTCTGCACTAGAAGACATACGAAGATAGACTAAAGGAGCATAATATGTATACCCTCGAGGAAAGGAGGGAGAGGGGGGACATGATAGAAACGTTCAAGTACCTCAAGGGAATGAACAAACTTCAAGAGGGTAGAATCTTTCAGAAAAAGAGATGTGCAAGAACAAGGGGGTGCAATTTGAAGACAGAGGTGGGACGGCTCAGAGGTAATGTGAGGAAGTATTTTTTCACAGAGAGGGTTGTGGGTGCATCAAACGGCCTTCCTGAGGAGGTCGTGGAGTCAAAAACAGTGGGGGGGATTCAAGAATGCATGGGACAGACATAAGCCAATTCTAGTGGGGAGTAGGAGGAAGTAGGCAGTTGGTTAACTAGGATCTGCAGCTTATCCATCAGGTAGATAAATGCTCAGACTAGATGGGCCAAGTGGTCCTTATCTGCTATCAGATTCTATGTTTCTATCACTTCTAACCAATAAGAGCCAATCACCTGCTGCCAGATGGATCACTCATGATATCACAGTAATTGAGGCCACATTATTGACGAGACATGAAGAGGACTAGAACTAGAGATATCAGTCTCTGGGTAAAGTATTGCTCTTCTCATCACACCTGATACCGTCAGTTAGAAAACCATCGAATGCTCCAGAAATACAAAATAATGACTAACTATATTTAAAAATGAATCCGATTTTCTATCTACTGTTTCTGGCAGTACTAGCTTTTTAATGCAAGTAGGTACAATGCTCAATAAAGTGTACACAACACGCAGAGGAATACAGTATAGATACAAAACTGTACACAGTATATACAGCAGAGGTGTACACAGTGGCCCAGATATTCAAACTGCGCCAGGCTGTGGCGCAAGCCTGGACGCAGCTCAACTTTGTTGCACAGGGGTGTGGCCTGGGCAATATTCAACGGAGCTGCGCTATGGCACAGCAGCTTTGAATATCGCACCCTGGCCACCCCACTGTGCATGGCGCAGCGGCACTGCACCACCGCAAGTGGCCAGAGTGGAAAATGGAGATTCGCTCGCGCAAGTGCCATTGGGCCATGCACAGCAACTGCGATATTCAAAAGGGGACATGCAAATGAGGCCATAATTTATGCAAGGCACACATGGGACCATTTGCATGTCATTATGGCCCCATTTGCATCCCATTAGCATGCAGGTGCACCGATCCCTGACGACTTGCGCCTGGCGCCCTGCCAGGCAGCAGCCATCGGGGACCGACGCCCCCTGCAGCCCGATCGTGGGTATTCGCCTAAAAGAAAAACCTCTATTATCCCTGGTGGTCCAGTGGACCTTGTGTGCCCGATCGCGGCATCGCATAAACCCTCCCCGAATATCCTGGTGGTCCAGTGACTACAGTTCGATCGGGCATCTGTAAAACATAGAACACCCATTACCCTGGTATCTAGTGTACCTCTTCCCACTGAGCTCCCCACCACCCCGCCTCGTCAGCCGGGCGGGCGGCAGCACTCTCACCTCCGCCTGCCGCCCCCCCACCGCCCGCCGATTGACAGCCTGCAGGGCTGCACGCCCATTGGTTCACAGCATGAGTTACTGAGCCCATGTACAACACAGTCCAGATATGTGAATTAATTCATTCACATATCTGGACTGAGTAGTACGGTATGGGCTGCATGCCCATTGGCTCCAGATATATGAATGAATTCATTCACATATCTGGACTGAGTAGTACAGTATGGGCTGCATGCCCATTGGCTCAAGCTGTGAACCAATGAGCGTGCAGCTCTACTGAGCTGTCAGTCGGTGGGCGGCGGGTCGGCAGACGGGTGGGGTGCTGCTGCCCACTAGCTGACTGGGGGAGCGGGGTGGTGGGGCCTAGTGGGCGGGTGGAGGGGGGACACTAGACCACCAGGGTAATGGGACTGTTCCTGTTTTGCAGATGCCCACGATCGGGCACATAGGGGTCCACTGGACCACCAGGAATATTGGATGGGGGGGGTTTATACCGATGCCTGTGATCGGGCACATAGGGGTCCACTGGACCACCAGGGATATTGGACGGGGGTGTCTTTACATGGATGCCCGTGATGGGGCATGGGGGGGCACCGCCAGGTGTGGCAGGAACTCGGGTAGCCACCAACAGGTGGCAGCTGCCGTGTTGTGCCCTGCAATACGGCAGTTCACCTGTGGGTGGCCATCATTTGTTCCTTTTTTTGTTGGGCTTAACTTTGTGCAGGCGCAGGTAGGGGTTGTGCATGCATGACTCTGCACATCCTGGGCTGAATATCAGGCTGTGCGGGTTATGCATGGGCACGCCCCCCCTACCTGTGCCTGCGTACATTACTGATGCGCTCTGGTGCATCGGGATTTGTGCGGCGCACTTTACCCTTTTGAATATCTCGCTGGGGCACATCAGTGGGTTGTGCATGGCACAACACTGTTGTGCCATGCACAACCCTTTTGAATATCTGGGCCAGTATATACAGTAGAGGTGAACACAGTATATACAGTAGAGCTGCACACAGTATATACAGTAGAGGTGTACGCAGTATATACATTAGAGATGTACACAGTATATATAGTAGAGGTGCACTCAGTATATACAGTAGAGGTGTACACAGTATATATAGCAGAGGTGCACACAGTATATACAGTAGAGGTGTACACAGTATATATAGTAGAGGTGTACACTGTATATACAGTAGAGGTGTACACAGTATATATAGTAGAGGTGCACACATTATATACAGTAGAGGTGTACACAGTATATATAGTAGAGGTGTACACCCTATATACAGCAGAGGTGTACACCATATATACAGTAGAGGTGTACACCGTACATACAGTAGAGGTGTACGCTGTATATACAGTAGAGGTGTACGCGGTATATTAAGTAGAGGTGTACACAGTATATACAGTAGGTGTATGCAGTATATACAGTAGAGATGTACACTGTATATACAGAAGATGTGTACGCAGTATATACAGTAGAGGTGTACACAGTATATTAAGTAGAGGTGTACACAATATATACAGTAGAGGTGTATGCAGCATATACAGTAGAGGTGTACACCGTATATACAATAGAGGTGTACGCAGTATATACAGTGGAGCTGAACACAGTATATACAGTAGAGGTGTACACCATATATATAGTAGAGGTGTATGCAGTATATACAGTAGAGGTGTACACCATATATATAGTAGAGGTGTATGCAGTATATACAGTAGAGGTGTACACTGTATATACAGTAGAGGTATAAAAGATGCATCAGAGCACATGAAATAAAAAAGTTTTATTGAATTAAAAGTAGGGTAGGATAGGGATATACAAGGTACTATGTATCATCAAACCCAGTGGCAAGGTTAGGTCATGCTGGTTGGGGCCACAAACCTCGCACGTACTCCTGCTATTCCACCTTTGTTTCTCCCCTGGCAATATGGGATCAGGAAGGGGTGATACTCATGCCACAGCAAGGGCGGTTCACAGCATCACATTTTGTATGCATGTATATCTTCTGATCCAGCACTGTAAATATTTCAGTTCGTGTTTTGAAATGTATTGATCCTGTGACTTTATGTTAACAGGTCTGTAATAAAGTTCTGCTTTAAAATGTTTAAACAGTCTTTCTTCATACAGATGTAACTAATAATAAACAAGGAGGGTATTTAAAAACATTGTTTTCTTTTTTTAATCATTTTGGACTACATCTTATTTTTTTAATACATTTAAATAGTGCAATTGTCTGATTCGTAACTGTACTGTTTTTGGAAGACTCTTGTGTTTTTTTATTAAAGAGAGACACATCTTTATTTCTAAATACTTAGGGCTGGGTTTTCAAATAGTATGGATGCTGACACAGATGCAATTTTCACTTCCATCAGCTTCCAGCTGTTTGTCCACAGACTCACACAACTGATTCCTGAAAGCCTGCACATTTTTACAATGGTTTCTGCAATTTACGAACATACAAAGTTGCTTGCAGAAAAAGGCCTATAGGTCTGCCAGAGTGTGCAGCATGCAGTTTACTTCTCCTGCAGCTGCCCCCCCCAACAATTCCCTTTCCATTCTCCCTTACCCCCAGACTTTCCCCCCCTTTCGCTCTTGTCTGCATTTACCCTCCCCTTGACTCTATCCCATCCCCACTTGAAACTGTCCATTGTCTTCAGTGTGATGAACTCCTCTCGCAGTGCATTCCACCCAGACACTACCCTCTCTGTGAAGTAGTGCCTCCTCATCTCCCTCCTGAATCTTCCCCCTTCCAATTTAAGACTGTACCCATTTGTGACCCTTCCTCCCTTTAAGCAGAACAATCCACCCACTCTGACCCTGTTTTTGATTTTTATGTATTTAAAAATCTCTGTCATGTTCCCCCTGTCCCTTCTGTCCTCCAGGGAGTACACGTTGAGCTCTCTCAATCTTTCCTCATAGAGTTTCTCCTCTAGACCCATAATCATCTTTGTCACCCTCCGCTGCTCCCCCTCCAGCAATCCCACGGTATGTCTTTTTTTAGATAAGAGCACCAATACTGCATGCAGTACTCCAAGTGCAGTCTCATCAGTGATCTGTACGAGGGCAGGATAACCTCTTCTTTTCTTGAGGTGATACCTCTGGCAATGCACCCTAGCATCCAACTGGCCCTTGCTGCCACCCTCCTGCACTGTACTGTACTGATACCCTCATGTCCACTGTGACTAGTACCCCTAGGTCCTTCTCTTCCTCCTCCTCCTCTGAAGTTTGTACATGCACTCCCCCTAGCCAGTAGCCGGTCCTGGGGTTTCTGGCTCCGAGGTGCATGACCTTGCACTTCTTAGCATTAAACACCAACTGCCACACATCAGACCAGTACTTGAGTTTTGCCAGATCCTCCCTGAGTTCCTGCCTCCCTACCTCATTGTCCACTGTTGCACATATCTTGGTGTCATCGGCTAGCAGGCTGATCTTACTCTTGACACCCTCTGCAATGTCCCTGATAAAGGCATTGGATAAAACAGGGCCTAGCACTGAACCCTGCAGTACTCCACTAGTCACGGGCCTTGACTTGGAGGTCTCCCCCCTTACAACTACCCTCTGCTGTCTGTTCTGCAGTCAACTGCTAACCCATACCACTAGTTTCTCCCCTGCCACCAGGTTCCTCAGTTTGCCCAATAACCTTCCATGTGGTACCAAGTCGAAAGCCTTGATGAAGTCCAGATACAGGACATCCACAGCATGGCCCTTCTCAACCGCTCTTGTGACCCAGTCAAAGAAGTGGATTAGGTTAGTCTTGCATGATCTTACCAAGATAAAGCCATGTTGCCTTTAGTCCATTACTTTCCAGGAAGGTTATCAAACTGTCCTTCTGAATGATCTCCATCAGCTTCCCCACTATTGAGTCAAGCTTACCAGTCTGTAATTGCCCGGTTTGTCCCTGGGATCACTCTAGTGGAGGGGTACCATGTGAATCATCCTCCAGTCCATGGGCACCCTTCCTGACTCCAAGGAGGTGTTGAACAGGTCTGAGAGAGGGCATGCTAATACCGCTGCCAATTCCTTCAGGATTCTTGGATGTACACCATCTGGTCCCGGTGTCTTGTCCACCTGCAAGGCTTTTAGGCCTTTTAGAACCCTATCCTCTTGAATGATCCCATCCATCACATCTACCCCCTGGCAACTTGTGTTAAAAAAGTGACGCATTAATCATTTACACAAAGCCCTGTGCCATACACAGCAGTAACTGTGCCTGAACATATGGACAGCTTCAGATGTGGGCAAAGGCTTGAGGGCAGTTTGTTCATATTGCAACCAGAATCAGCTGCTTGTCATTTTTGGGTCCTCTGAAAATCCAGCTCACAGAATTTTATAAATAGAATCTTAAAATTCTACCAAAAAAATGTTGTCACAAAACTCTGACACAAAGTGCTAAATACAGAATTCTGTTGTTGTTTTTCTTCCTGTTAGTGTCCAAGGAATACTACTGATCGTAAGTAAAGTTCTGTTTCCCTTTTCTGTACTATACCTTTCACCTGACAGTATGCTAAGCACGTACAGAACTTATGATTACTGACTAGGTAAAATGGCAGTTATTAAAGCAGCCACTCATGACAAAAAATGGTATATGCCTTTCTATGTGGTCCTCCTGAGCTGCCAGTGCTGAGCCCCAGTGTTTATTTTTGTTTTCAAATCCATTTCAGTGGTGCTGTATTTCATTTTATGTTTGCCAAGATGGGGCTTCAGGCTCAGTCCTCTCGGGGCCTTCTCCTTCTTACCCACCTATGGAGGGGCTGTTTCACCAGAATGTGCTGCACAGAGGTCCTGCTACACTCATAGGAGGATCTTTGCACATCTATATACACAGGAAGTGGGCCCCCAATCGCTGTCCCCTTGTGTGGCTATGCAGTAGACAGGATGAGCCACAGAGTGGGTGCAACTTTGTACCACATTCCCAATAGTAGTTCTGTGGAAGGCCAACAGAGGGACCAGAGCTCCAAGGCATTAGTGGCGACATGCTCCACTATGCCTGGCCACAACTTCATTACTGGAACATAATCAGTCTCCCCTACCTGCCCCAGCCCTAAAGTGACCAGTATACCCCCACACACACAAAATAAGAATATAAGGTGGGGCCCCAAAAAAACCCCGGAGAGGGAGATTAAGCATCCCAAAACTAAAAACAAATAAGATCCCCCCATTGATTCCAACAAGAAACAGATATAGTGTCCTTAGCAAGAAGAAACAGTGGGAGGACACAAAAGAGGAGGAGGAGGAGTATAATGATTCAGAAACCACTTCTAAAACCATGTCCACAGTGGACTGCTCTTCTGATTCCCAGACAGAACAGTCTAAGGCAAAAAAAAACTAAAGGTTGGATAACATTTAAGAAAAAGACAACAAACTAAAATGCTAACAAAATGTACATGAGACCAATTATAAATCCATTCACCATCAATGTCAATAGCATAAAAAATTGTAGAAGTCAAATAAGCACCTTAAACATACTTTTAAATTTACCAGATAACATTATTTTTATTCAGGATGCCAAAATAAAATATTTATATGAAATTACAGATGCCAAACGGCGATGTTCAGTGGGAATTTCATACTAGTCTTGAGGTATAGACGTATACAATGGAATTGCAATACTATTGAAGAGCAGTAATTTTTCTGTTACTCAAGTCTCAGAAATAGACCCTGGGAGAGCCTTGATGCTTGCTGTTACATATTGTAACTTGAAATTCCATCTAATTAATGTGTGTGCCCCACAATCCATCTCTGCACAGGTATCTTTATTTAAGGGAATTCAACCTTATTTGCATACAAATAAAATTGTTATTTGCAGGGGAAATTTCAACTGTGGATTAACTTTACATGATAGTGGGGGTTGTACCACAAAACTCTACAATGATACTAACTTTTTAAACTCCATGATAAAAGACAGCTCAACTGCAGGATGGTTTCAGGGCAATACATAAAACTGGAGGTAAAACATATGTTAGGAGAACTTTGGCCATTCAAATTATTTTTTTATTTATTTCACAAAACTTGAAGATTTATGGAGCATGTACCATTGAAACTGAAACTTGTGACCATGTTGCTGTATCCTGTACTTGTAAATTAGGGGACACATTTACTAAAGGATCATGTTCTATATGGAGATTAAATTGTCAAATTTTGAATGGTGCTCAGGTTTCGAGAAAATGGAGAGAATTATGGAAGGCTAGGCTCTCTATAGAGTACACTTTCTTTTAACAACAAGCCATACATAATACACACTCTACGTATCTCCATTATTTATCGTTAAGGCATAAGTTACATACTTTGATTTTCTGTATGCACACCAAAAAAATTTAACTTATCACATCAAATTATGAAAATAAAAAGAGAAATGTTTTCCATGCAATATAAACAGAGCAATGTCTTTTCAGAAAGAATTACAATTTGGATCCCAAGGTGGGAAAAGGAATTAGATATGTTCAAAAGCTAAATAGACAGAGTATCTCATAGATTAATTAGTGGTTTATCCTCAATTACAACATCTGGAAGAAAAACATCCACAAATGATGTATTAGGCATTGCACATAATCATGTTACGTCAATATTTAATACTTCAGGGGCCCTATATGTAAATGTTAGTGCAGGCACTAATGGGTCTTTGCCCGTGCAGACTGGGGTTTTCGCAGGATCCTCATTTTCAAAAGGGGCTGTTGCACAGGCAACGAGGGTTAGCACTTGCATAACACATAATGTATGTGGGCAGGGAAAGGGAAGGGCGTGGCTATGAATAGCTGCACTACCTCATATTCAGCGACTTTGCGCAGTGCAAAAGGATTTAGTGTGGGCCTTTTGCACAGCACAAACACCGCAAAACAAAACCCTGGCTTCCTTCAGGCAACCCGATGATTCTGCCATCCATATTGGCCAGAAATCCCCTCTTGCTCCCCTTCTCACCGCCCAAACCTCACACTGCTGCCTACGCTCCTCCAGTATCCCCTCCCTGAAAATTCCCAGTGTAGCCATCAACATGGGTGCTAGAGCCCTGTCTGTAGCAGCCCCCACACTATGGAACAAGCTGCCCACTGAACTGCGCACCATAAACACTCACCGCCAGTTAAAGACTCGCCTCAAAGACTGGCTCCTGTTGGTATCCACCTGCCACTGCTTTAAGGACTAGCCCCCCCCCCAATAGGTTCCAGGGGTAGGGCCAAATAGGTTCTCTTATTTACTGAAACTGTCCCACCATGAGCCTTACTTTGCTTTGTTATTTGTTGTCCCTCAACTACTGCCACCATGTTTTGCCAAATGTAACAACTGTGACCTTTCACTACGCATTACCTGCTCTTGTTATGTTCTTGTTATTTTGGTGTTTCTACTCTGTGCCACCTTACATGTCCCGACTCATGCCTAAAAACGGCCCCTGGGATCAGTGCACCTACTCAGTTAACAAAGGCATTAAATAAATAAATAAATAAATAAACCCTAGTGGCTGACAGAGGTAATGCAGCCACCTTCAGTTGGGTGCTTGGGAATCACACCCACCCTCTGTGGTCCCTGGCTCCCTTCCCCAATCTCGAACCTGTAATGTACAAATAAAACTCCCTGGTGCTAGTGGCTCCCCCCACTCACCATCCAATACTGTAACAAAACAAAACCCCTGATGGTAATTGTCCCCTCACCCTCTGCTCACCAGCCCATACTATAATTAAACAATTCCCTGGTGCTAATGTCCCTCCCCCCCGATCGCCAACCCATACTGGAATAAAACAAAATCCCTGGTGGCAGTGGTCCCCCTCCCACCAATCACTGGCCTGTACTGTAATTAAAAAAAAAAACCTGGTTCTAGTGGTCCCACCCACCTCCCTCTGATTGCCAGCCTATACTATAATACAACAAATCCCTGGTGCTAGTGATCCCCTCTCCTTCTTATCGCCAGCTCGTACTGTAATAAAAAAATCTCTGGTTGTAGTGGTCCCCACTGATCGCCAGCCCATACTGTAATAAAATAAATCACTGGTGCTAGTTGTCCCCCTTCCCTCCAATTGCCAGACCATAGTAAAATGGAATCCCTCTCTAGCATCCAGTGGCTCACCAGGGCACCAATCCACAATACCACTTCTCACAATGCCATAATCCCTGGCATCTAGTGCCCCCCCACCACAGCACTGAACACCCACCCCAGGTCACCTTACCAGTCCCCTCGGTGCCATAAGTGCATACAGCAACCAGCGCAGCCCTCCTCACACCTCTTCAGCCAGCCACTGTATGTCCTGGCAGGGAGCATGGCCCTTATTTATAGGACAGGGCACATCACCCTATCCTATACATAAGAGGTGCACTCCCTGCCTGGACATACAGTGGGCAGCCAAGGAGATGTGAGGAGGGTTGTGCCAGTCACCGTATGTACCCACGGCACTGAGGGGACTGGTAAGGTGACTTGGAGGTGGGTGTTCGGTGCCACAGTGGGGGTCCACTAGATGTCAGAGATTGCGGCATTATGAGCAGTGGCACTGTGGATCGGTGCCCAGGTGGGCATTGGACACCAGGGAGGATTTTCTGTTTTACTATGGGTTGGCAGTTGGAGGAAGGGGGGACCACCAGCACCAGGGACTCTGTTTTATTACAGTATGGGCTGGTGATCAGAGGCTGGGACCACTAGCACCAGGGATTTAGTTTTATTACAGTACAGACTGGCGATTGGAGAGGGGGCTACCAGCACTAGGGATTTTGTTTTAGTATCATATGAGCTGTCAATCAGAGGGAGGGGGGGCCACTAACTCCAGGGATTTTGTTTTATTGCAGTATGTGCTGGTTATCAGAGGGAAGGGGAACCACTAACACCAGGGATTTGTTTTATTACAGTATTGGCTGGGGATTGAAAGGAGGGGAGACTACTACCACCAGTTACTTTTTTGTTTATTACGGTATGGGCTAGCAATCGGAGGGGGGGACCACTAGCACCTGGGATATCTACATGTCTGGCACCGAGCAAGACAAATGAGCCCATAATGGGCATGCAAATGGCCCCTTAGTGCCTTGCATGCCCAATGGGCTCATTTGCGTGGGGCCCTTTGAATATTGCAGCTAGCACTCTAGCACTATCCACTTTAGCGGCGTACTTCAGGATCCATGCCGGGGCAGTGCTACGTGACTTAGCGCTGTGCCACCATGGTGCTGTATTCAGATGAATAGAACTGGTGCGCTATTTGACTGAATGTAGCATCCTTGGGCTCCTAGACAATTGTAAGGCACAGTGTGAGGTTTTACACCCTGCCTTGCACTCTTTCGATATCAGGCTTCAGATGTTTTAGACTATCGAGACAGTTTTTTTGAATGACATTATAATTCCTGAAATTCCAGAATTCATAAAACAAAACATAGTACAACCTATTTCTTCTACAGAGGTAGCTGAGGCAATTAAAAAAATTGAAAAACAACTTAGCACCAGGAGAAGATGGTCTACCAATAGAATTTTATAAACATTTTATAGACCAACTAAGTCCTATCTTAGCAGAAATATACAATGAAATATTAAAGGAAAGTACATTACCAACTTCAATGAATGTCGCAATTCTTCTTCTTTTTTTTAATTTAAAAAGGAGAAAAGGATAAATTATCTAATTGGTGGCCCATCAGTCTTCTAAACACAGATGTGAAAATGTTAGCATGAATTTTAGCCAATAGAATTTTGAAAGTTGCTGACATAATACTATCCCACTCACAGTCTTGTGCATTCTCTTCTAGATCAGTATTTGATAATTTAATATAACTACAGGAACTTTTTGAAAGAATTGAGAATCCAGAGGGCATTTACTGATAAAAGGGATCATTTTTTTCAATAAGAGCCTGTAAATTATGGAACAGCCTGCCATAGTACCTGGTCGAGTCGTCTGATTTAACAACTTTAAGACACAGCTGGACAAGTATCAGTTTGGGTCCTAGGGACTTTACCCCCACTAGGAGTGGGAGACAGTCATGATGGACCTACCGTCTTCTTGTGTCTTCAGATACTAAATAATACTGAATAAATGAACACCAACAAATCACAAGAAAACTATTAGCTTTGGATCAGGAAAAAGGTTCTGATAGTTTCTCACACATACTTATTTAAGACTCTGACACATTATGGTATCCCTGAACAATTCATAAGGTGGATAAGTGTTTTGTATAGTCATGCTATTATTATTCCACATGACGATGGTTGGTTAGGTAATAAAATAAAGATGCTGAAAGGTGTAAGACAAGGGCGTCCTTTAGGCCTTCTTTTGTAGCTTGTATCACTAGACCCAATTTTAAGAAAAATACAACAAAATGTACAAGTTAAGCCAATCAATAGTTTAGGTATTGAAATCCAAAATATATTAGCCTGTGCAGATGACGTGTGTTTTACTTCAGAACAATGACTCCATACCCTCAGTGTTAAACATATTACATGCATATGAAAGGGTCTCGGGTGCTAATATTAACTATAATAAAAGCCATGGGGCCAGATATTCAAAACTTTGCCCCGGGGCTAAATTAGCACTGCCCGGCAGGCAAACTTAGCCCAGAGCAAAAAGCAAGCTATATTCAAAAGGAATAGCCCGGTGCAGAACCAGCTGAATAAAGCAAGCAAAGGAAGCTGGGCAAACAGGGCCAGGAGTACAGGGCAAAAATAGTCCATGAATCAATCAGACAGTACTGAATATAGCAACAGGGAAGTGCAGACTGCTACTGCAGCACATTAGACCCTGGAGAAAGCCAGTGTTGCAGGTGGAGAACATTGTGTGTGATTGCACAGAGATGTCTCACATCTACTGCAAACAACAAAGTAAGCCACACTGCACAACTGTACTATGCTGAAGTGAGGTTTGACTGGGCTAACCTGATTGCACAGTGCTAACACATTAGCCTGGGGCAAACGGGAGCTATATTCAAAGCTCCCATGCCAATGAGCCTACTTAGGTAATCTGTGGGCAAACAGGTACATTTGCATCTCATTAACTGCTGCTTAGCATACATTACCATGCAGTTTGTCCAGTGCTACTGCATGGAGCACAAAGTTCCCCCTTTTGGTCGGAATGGAAATACAGGCTGGACACTGCAGGCCAAGGCATGCCCAGAGCATCCCCTGTTGGTTGGAATGGAAGTACAGGCTGGAAGCAGCAGGAACTGTGTGCCGGCAGGCACAGTCAGTGCATACAGCGCACCCATGCATCTGTGCAAGCATGACCTGTGTATATGTGTATGTGTGTGTGTATATATATATATATATATATATATATATATATATATATATATATATATATATATGTATATATATATATATATATATATATACACACACACACACACACACACACCACAGATCGATAGCTAAACACAGACGCACTGCCTGTGGCCACTGTGGCCATACATGCCCTGGAGAATGCCCCCCCAACAACATAGGTACCCCACTGCAGTAATGGGTGAAATACAGTGGGGGGATTCAATGCACGGGACAGGCATAAGGTGAATCTGGTGGGGGCGGGAGGCCATAGGCTGTAGGTTCACTAGGATACTCAGCATATCCATTAGATAGGGAACAGGGCAGACTGGCTTGGTTGGGCGATTCCTTCCCTGCCATCATGGTCCCTGTGCCCATGTGTGCCTGTTACACACCCTGGCATACCCCTCAGCTCTTGTGTCACTGAAAAGAGGGACATGGACATATTTGGACACTCAAGATGAGGGACAGATGAAGGACAGGGCAGTTTTAAGGGGTAAAATGAGGGATGTCTCTCATAAACAGAGACAGTTGAGAGGTATGTACCCTGGTAGGCTAGTGTCTCTCCCCCCCCCCCAGCATGATCCCTGACCCCTGGTAGTCCTAACAATCAAAGAAATACCTGGTGATCTAGTGGTTCCCCCCACCCCCAGCACAATGCCTAACCCCGGTAGCCCCATAAATCAAAGGAATACCTGGCGATGTAGTGGCCCCACCCCTCAGCACAATCCCTGACCCCCAGATCAAGTAAATATTAAATCTTTCCTGGTAGTCTAGTGGTCCCCGCCCCCCAGCATATCCTGACCTCTGTTTCAAATAAAATAAAATAATTTCCCTGGTAGTCTAGTGTCCCCACCCCTCAGCATGATGCGCCTGTTTCAAATAAAATAAATAGTTTCCCTGTTAGTCTAGTGGTCCCACCCACCCCCAGCATGTCCGACCCGTTTCAAATCAAAATAAATTTGTTTCCTGGTAGTCTAGTGGTCCCCCACCCCGAGCACGTATCCTGACCTGTTTCAAATAAAATAAATTAGTTTCCTGGTAGTCTAGTGGTCCCCACCGGGCAGTGACCCTGCCCATCCCAATAGCATCCCAGAACACCCTTCCTTCCTCAGTCTCGCAGGCCGTGGTGGTGAGAGAGGAGGGCTGAGCCGGTCGCCGGCTCTGTTCTGGGATGCTATTGGGATGAGCAGGGTGTCACTGCCGGGTGGGGGACCACTAGACTACCAGGTAAACTAATTTATTTTATTTGAAACGGGGTCAGAATACGGCTGTGGGGTGGGGGATCACTAGACTACCAGGGAAACACATTTATTTTTATTTGAAACAGGGTCGGATATGTGCTAGGGGGTGAGGACCACCACATCACTAGGAAACAATCTTATTTTTTATTTGAAACGGGTCAGGATACGTATTGGGGGGGGTGCGGGACCACTAGGCTACCAGGGAAATGACTTCATAGGGCAGATACCAGGATTGGGAATCATGCTTGGGGGGGGGGGCGCACAGCTGCCACATTACTGATGACCTTTTCTCAGACGTATTCAGTGCTGCACTACAGGTCGCACTAATGCTTGGAGCGAGGTGCTACCTTTTGAATATGCCAGTGTGCCAGCATTCAGGGCCCCTCCCCTCAGTCCCTCCCCTGCATACATTATACTTTAGCATCGGCGCTAACACCTAGCGCCGGCACTAAATTTCCTTTTGAATATTGCAGTAGGGTGCAAATGCGGCGCTAGTCCAGTGCAACGGATTTGCGCCCAGCGCTAAGCTTTGAATATCTGGCTCCATGGTGTTTTCACTGGTAGTAACATCAATTATTTTCCATCATCTCAGCTACAAAGTCCAACATCAAGTGATATAATAAAGATATTAGGAATTACTCTTGGAACCCAGAATAGTGCACAATATAATTAGGAACAGACAATTGAGAAAGCTAACCAAAAGGTAGCAATATGGAAAAATAGACCCCTATCTAAACAAAGCAAGCATTTGTCAATGCTGTATGTTTCCTCACATGGTGTATGTGGCAGGGGTGTAGTGAGAGCTGAATTGTTAACAGTTTTATTAGAAACAGCTCTGTCATTATTGGGAACATCTGCATATCTTTGCGGTGCAAGAGTAAATGTGCTACAATCAACAGATTCTCGTGACTCCTCTGTTCACAGAAATCCTAGATAATGAATGAATCCCACACTTTTCCATACATTGATAAGTCACCCTTGCTTTGGTCCAACAAGGCTTGTGACTCTGTCCTTCGATGACTGGGCCGGGGATTGTGCCTTTCAACCTTTGGGGATAGGGGCTTGGATTTTGTTGTTATTAGCTGCACAAATGTTATTGATGTGATGTCTCCATTTGAGGAAACCCCTTGATATACCTGCTGGCACTCAGGATGCCCCCCCAAGGAAACTGCATTATTTAAAGGGACACTGTCAAATCTTTTGTATCATATTATTTCTAGTTGAAAAACCACAGGTTATAATTGCTTACCTTCTCTAAAATTTGCTGAAGTTGTTGGTTGTTTGATCTGCTTCTTTTCTTAGTAAAAATGAAATGCATAGGAATGGTGCAATTATACCCAGACTTGTTTTACTTCAAATCCTTAAGTTATTTTTTTTTTTTTTTTGCATTTATCCTAAACATTAGGAACACTGGCAAACAGTGCAGAAAACACTTATCGTGCAATAGCCTCCTCTCCTTCCACAGCATCATGAGTGACTAGATAGCATTAGAGGCAGTCCCAAGTCCAGGAATGTTGCAGTGGAAGTTGATCAAAGAATGGAAACTGAAATGTTTTTGTGCGGTAACACCAGGGTGGTGGGCAGTCTGTGGTTTACTTTTAAAAAGAAAAATTAATCAGAATAAAAATACCAGCTACATAAGCAATCTCGACAGAATGTGAGCAATCATAATGCATTTTTTTTTATTTAGGGACAATTTGAGGCCTAAGGGGCTCGTCAATGTCACTTTAACAGCAGTGTTGCATAGTAATGCATTACAAGTAATGTGTTATTGCAGTCTGATTACTTTTGAGTGTAATGGGTATCAGTAATGAATTACTTATTATAAATTGTAGCTAGGGTTGCAGTCTGATTACTTTTGAGTGTAATGGGTATCAGTAATGAATTACTTATTATAAATTGTAGCTAGGGTAAGCTACTGATTATATTTTCTGCTAAGTAATACATTACTTTACCATTACTTCTTTATACTATATTACTTTTGCCAGCTTAGCGAATCTGCTTGTTTATTTCATTTTTTTTAACAAAAGCATTTCTCGGTGGTGCCAAAATCCGGCGCTGCATGCTACTGTTTAATCGGCCAGGATGGTTGGCTTAAGACATTGTGATTGGCTAAGGGTGGCTGTCAACCAAAGGAGGCAGAGTCAAGGTGGAGACTTACAGTACGTGCAGTTTTGTAGTAAGTTTTGGCCACAGTGGCAGTTTAGTCTATCCAGCTTCAGCTGCTGGATGTCAAGGTCGACTGGATCGATTTTAGTGTTGGTTTGATGGTGATTCAGGGCTGGGAGGCCCAAGTGTTTAAAAAAAAAACAAGAAATCAGCACTTTATCAGCTACCACCTGGGTGGTAATTTCGGTGACCAAGTGACTGTTTACAGCAAAAGGCCACTCTAGGCCAGGAATCAGGGTGCCACTAAAATCTTTTTGCCCTGACTACCTGCCTAAGTAACCAACTGCCATTGTGGTTATCATGGAAGGACCCCCCTGTCATGGAGAGGTAGCTGGGCAACATCAGTTCAGCGGCAACAGTGAGCAGAGACAATCCAGGACTGGATGGGGACGGGATTCGACAAATCAAGCCAAACAGAAGAGAAGAGGTGAAGATGAACAGCAACCATTGTGGTATCAGTGCAGTCCACCAGCAAGAGCCAGAACAGTGATTAGGTAAAGGGCTTTTAAGGCACTAGTCCGTCTTGTTTCAAATTGGTTTAAAATGAATGCATTGTTTTGTTTTTGCCGACCAGTATGGCCCTTGGCAGGGTGTGGGCTCTGCTGTGTAGCTGGGGGGATCCTCATCTCAGTGGGGGGTAGCAGCAGACTGAGCACAGAAAAGAGGATGTAGGACTGGGGGGGGGTTACAGAAACAATAGCCAAACAGCAGCAACAAGTCTTTGAGATTTTTGTCACTGGCTGAAGCCAGTAGAGTAACGAATTTTGATGTGTGAATGAGCTTGGTATATCCAGCAGACCTGAGTTTGATTCACCTTTATTTAATTATCTGGTTTTTGTTGACCGAGAAAGGAGGCCTAGACATTTCTGCCTATTCTTAGCCTTGCCCCGGAGGAAGGGGATACAGATGGATGCCAACTGATATTAAACCAGATTAAGCTACAGAACCTACACTGCATACTGTGTGACTCTGAGCAAGTCTTTAATCACCCCAGTGCTGCCTGAAAATAGGCACTTATGCGGGGGGGGGGTTATAGAAACAATGGACAGCAATAGTTATTTTTTTATTTTTTCATTTTATAGTCTGTGAGATTTGGTATTGCCAGTGCAGGTTAGAGAAATGAGCTGAGCTGAGCTGTGATGTGATGTGAATAAGCTTGGTATATCCACCATACCCAGGTCTGATTCCACAACCTACACTGGCATACTGTGTGACTCTGAGCAAGTCTTTAACCACCCCAGTGCTGGATGAAAACAGGCACTTGTGCTGGGGAGGGTTACAGAAACAATGGACAGCTATATTATTTTACAGTACAGTCTGTGAGGGGCAGGCAGAAGAGGTTAGAGTAATTAATTCTCGAGCTATGATGTGATTTGTGAAAGAGCTTGGTACAGATCCAGCCTCATAGCCTCCACTGGCATACTGTGTGACTCTGAGCAGGATTTAGCCACCCCAGTGCTCCCGGGTTGCCCCTGAAAAAAGGCACTTGTGTCTTGTGTGTTTCAGGCAGTTAGCTTGGAGGTGGTAGTGGGGGGGGGGGATTACTCTGCCTGTGGCTTGCACAGCTGCTCGTCCTCACACCTGCTCCCTGTCACTATAGTGTGTTGTTTTATGTCATGGACTTGTAAAAGGTGTAATAATGCGTTGCTTCCCCTACCATGTGTGAGGGTGATAGTGACTTACCATGTGAAGAATGATGCAGGCCAAAGGCCTGTGTATGGTCCCACTAAGCCTTTAAGACATTTCCCCAGGGACATCCATGACCTGTTGTCCACTGGGAACTATTGAACAGGGGTCAAAATTAGCACCAGCCCAGTAGCCAAATGCCAGTAAGGTTTTGCTTTAACAAGCCCTGCGGGCTTACATAGAAACATAGAAATTGTTTGTGGACAAGGACCACTAGCCTGTCCAGTCTGCCCACAGGTCCTATACATTGTATGTGGCCACTGACCCTATGTGATCAATGGCTTTTCTTCACTCCCTCCCCTTTCAAGCTTCCCTTGTGCCTGTCCCAGGTATGCTTAAACCCCTCCACTGTGCTTGCCCCTACTACCTCCTGTGGCAGACTATTCCAAGCATCAATTACCCTTTCTGTGTAGAAAAACTTACTCACATTATCTCTTGATCTACCCCCTTCCAATTTCATATTGTGCCCTCTTGTTCTAGCACTTTTTCTACATTGGCTTGTAGTGGAGGAGGTAACATTTTAATGAGTACAAGCTGAGCCAGTATGGCTAATGGATTCTCCTAGTCACTAGGAGGACTGCTGACTAGTGTGGCTGCATACTTGAATTTCAACCCTGCCCTGCTGTAGTGTGTTTAGTAACCTTGTGGTCTGTCTCTGGGTCGATTAAAGTTTGTCATTGACACTGTTTGAGTGTCTGCTGCGAATGAATGTATAATGGAATGCAAAACTATTCCTAAGCCTGAGAACTTTTGTTGTTACAATTTTAAAATGTCTATTCCTGGGAATTAATTACATCAGCTGCGATGCATGTGTTTTGTTTGTACTAGTGGCCTGCCTAGGTGTGGCTTTTACTCATTCTTGTCACCCCTACCCTGCCATCAGAACTAGTAAGTGAGAAAGAATTTATCACTAATCCAACTGGTATGCTTATAGAACTTTCACCTCCTGAAGGGAGAAGCATACAGTTTAGGGGCTGAATCTATTTCAGTTCTTTTTTCAATTTTTGGAGTTTCCTGAGCTCATAAATATTTTTCATGACTAAAAATGTTTGACTTCTCAAAAGTAATATCAAGTAATATGAAAAGTAATTTACATTACAGTTACAGTTACTGATTACTTTTTATGTCAGAGTAATCACTAACTGATTACATTCCTTGGTCAGTAGCTAGTAACTGTAACTGATTACTTTTTAACAGTAACTTACCCAACACTGCTTAACAGTCCCTTGCACCCCACAATGTAAAAACACCGTAACAAAACTATCAACAACAGTACACTGGAGTAAAACACAAACAAGGGCAAGATTTATTAGAGAATGTCAGAACAGAGATTTGGGGAAGGGATGGGTAAGTGTTAAGCAAACAAAAACAATAGCAGTTGTGCAATACCACCCTCTGTACAAGGGCTATGGTGAAGTGAACCCAACATTGTCTTTAGTCCTTGGTGGAGACTTTTTCCCCTCCTCTTCTTCCCCATTTGGGGATGTCCTTGACCAAGTGGCTGATGGATGCTTGCAGTCGGCCAGTTTACATGGTCTCCCTCTCTCTCTCTCTCTCTTGGTGAGCTGAAGCTGGGAGGCAAACTCTGCAGCAATTTTCCTGGAATCAGAATCAGTCTCTGGCTGTTTGGAAAAACACCACCCAGTAGGGAAAGTTTCTTTTCTTTTTTTTCTTTCATGTGTTTTTTATCTTCCTGGGAGCCTGGCAGGTGGCTCTGGCCTCTTCCTCAGAGGAGACTTGGTCTCTGGCCCCACCATTTTCCCATACAACCTCTCTTCCTATCCCCATGGGTATGCCCCCCCCCCCCGTGACAGGGCTGAGGCGAAGGGGCACCAGCTTTCCCCCACCCCCAGACAAATATCCAGATGTTGGGGAGCCAGAACAGGTGCTGGTGGGGCCATCATGGTGCCTGCCAGCTCCATTTACCTGTATGTTTTTCTCCCACCCCCCAACTCACTTCTCCTTCTAGCCATTGCTAGAGGGCAATCGATGAGCGGGACAGCAAACCCTCCCTCCCCTAACAAAGGAGAGGAGAGCAGTTCTCCAGATGCTTAATCCTCTCTCTCCTCTGCTGACCCCAGTGATTCGGGCTCATTCCCAAACCCGGGACACCAGCATGGCACGAGGTGTGGCATCCAGCACCTCAACCTTCAGTGCCACCGGGCCGGCTTGTAGGAAAAGTTTTTTAAGAAAGGCCAGCCCAGCTCTTAACAGTATAGCCTCTCCCTCAGTCTGTCTAGCTCCAGAGTGACACTGTTCCTCAATAGACATAGAACATGAGCACTCTCTCTGGCCTAGCAGTTCCCCAGCAGGGCAAAGGTGGCATGTCTGGTTCCCCTCACATTACAGCAGTAACAGCACAGATTTTCTAGCTCCACAGGCTTTTATACCCACAGAATGATGGCTCTCCAGTTGCTGAACTTTGCCGTTTAGCAAGCTTGTGGTTAGACACATGTGTGACAGTAACTGATCCCAGATCAGTTAAAAAAAGAAACTGGTCTCAGACCAGATCTGATTGGAAAAAAAGAAAAACTGGTCTCACACCAAGTCTTATGGGACTAATCTTCCTAGAACCATCATCCTAGATCTTGAACTTTTCAGGCAAACTCTCTCTGCAGGCTGTATGCAGCATGTATATTCTGCCTGCAGGAGCTCGTGAGCATCTAACATACTAACATGCTAAGATGCCAGCAGAATAGACCCAAAGGTCTATCGAGTCTGCTGGAGAATCAGCACCTGGTAGATGCATCATTTACTGCCCCCCCAACCCCCATCGGAGGTGCATCTCTAGGTCTAGCATTACTTATTTTAATCTTACCCCTATTCCTGTCCCAGCCCCTTTTGAAGACCTCCACAGTATTCAGTTCCACCAGTTCCACAGGTAGCGCATTCCAAGGCTCCACCACCCTCTCTGTAAAGTAACAACTCCTAGTCTCCGCCCTGAGCCTCCCACCTACCAGCCTCAGTTGAAGCCCCCTGGTGACCCCTGCCTCCCTCAGCTGGAAAATCCTGTCAGGGCGTGCCCAATTTACCCCTTCAGATATTTAAAGACCTCAATCATAACCCCTCTGTCCCTCCTCTCCTCCAGGGAGTACAAGTTGAGCTCCTTGAGTCTCTCCTCATAGGTCTTTTCCCCCAGCCCCTGTGTCATCCCGGTTGCCCTCCTTTGGACCCTTTCAAGGAGTGTAATGTCCTTTATCAAGTGTGGTCACCAAAACTGCACCCAGTATTCAAGATACGGTCTAACCAGGCAGTTATACAGAGGGAGAATCACCTCCCACTTCCTGATAATATCCCTCTTGCAATGCACCCCAGCATTTTTATTTGCTTTGGCCGCAGCCCTCCAGCACTGTTCAGAGTTATTCTTTTTGGCATCCACCACCACCCCAAGGTCCTTCTCCCCATTCGAAACCTGCAGTTTCTCCCCTCCCAGAAAACATTCTTGAGATGAGTTTCTAAGCCCCAAGTGGAGAACCTTACATTTCTTAGCATTAAACTTCAGTCTCCAGGTGTGAGACCACCCCTCAAGAGTCTCTAAGTCCTCCTGAAGGGCTCTTCTGCCCTCCACCCCATGCACCACTGCCCCCAGCTTTGACTCATCAGCAAAGAGGCTCATCACACTCCTGATACCACTTCTGATGTCTGAGATGTAAGCATTAAACAAGAGTGGACCCAGCACCAACCTTTGTGGTACTCCACTGATGACCCTCCTAGGAAAGGAGATCACCCCCCCACCACCACCTTCTGCAACTGCCCAGTTAACTAGTTTGCTATCCACCAAACCAACTTCTTCCCAACCCCCATTTCCTCCAGCTTTTCTGGCAGCCCAGGATGTGGCACTGAATCAAACGCCCTGCTGAAGTCTAGGAAGAGAACATCCACTGGTCTGGCCTGGTCCACTGCCTTTATCACCCAATCATAGAACTCCACAAGGTTAGTCTAACATGATCTGCCATGCACAAAGCCATGTTGGTGATCATCCAAGTGCCCCTGCCTCCAGAAACTCATCCAACATTTTCTTCAATATGACCTCCATCATTTTACTCACCACGGACGTCAGGCTGACAGGCCTGTAGTTGCCTGGTTCCTCATGTGGCCCTCCTTTGGGGATGGGCATGATGTGAGACATCCTTCAATCCTGAGGCACCCACCCCATCTGAAGGAAGGAGTTAAAAAGGTCCATGAGGGGGTGCAGCCAGGGCATCCGCCATTTCTTTTAGCACCCTGGGATACAGTCCGTCTGGACCCAGTGCCTTATCTGTTTTCAGGGCCCTGAGGGCTTCCCACACCCTACCAACAGGAATTTCAACATCTGTGACCTCCCCCCTTCTTCAGATCTGACCCCCTCCCCCTGTAAGGTGCTGTCCCACCATCATCTCTAGTGTAGACCAAGGCAAAGTAATCATTTAGTACCTCAGCCTGCTCCCCGGCCTCCTCAGCCCACCCACTCCCTGACCTCAGTTTGCTAATCTGCCTCTTCACTTTCCTCCTTTCTCTGATATATCTAAAGAACCTTTTGCCACCTCCCCTGATCCCCTGAGCCAACTTCTGTTCCACCCTCATCTTGGCCGATCTCACCACCCTGGTTACCTTTTTGGATATGTTATCATACACCCAATGTCCATAGCCCCACGCGTTCACTTGTATCATCTGTAAGGAGCCCTCTTCTCCCTCGCCACTTCCTGGACCTCCCTGGTCCACCAGCACAGTTTCCTGGCTCTCCAGACTTGTGTCTGACCTTTGTGCAGGCCCTAGTAGCTTCCAGGAGCCCTCTTTTAATAACATCCCACTTGCTGTCTGTGTCCATGCCTGGTCTGATCCCCTCTGAATATCCCCCTGATGAACCCCTCCATACCCTTGAAGTCCACACCCCTGAAGTCAATTAATACTGTTTTAGTGTGATTTTCTTTTCCCCCCAGGTCCAGAGAAAACCAGACTGTGGCATGGTCACTGCCCGCCAGAGGGTAACTTACCTCCAGGTTTCTGACCAAATCGCAGTCTGACTGGACCACATCCAGGATGCAGCCACCCCTTGTTGGATCAACCACCAGTTGGGACAGGAATTAATTTCTCATTAGCTGCTTATGCACACTCTGAACCATTTTCCAAGAGCGCTGGGGTCAGAGGGAAAACTGCAAGGCCACAGCCAAGTTTGTTTATATTACAAAGTTCTATACACTACAGCACTAGACCACTCAGTGGCCCCAAAAAAGTGACTCACGGGCATGGTACATATAGGCATTCCAGTTTTCAATTTTGTTTTCTAAGGTTTACAAGTCGGTGCTTACTTTAGCCACCTTACTGGTGATGGATGAGGCTGTCAGGGAGGGAGGGAGGGAGTAATTACAATTGTTTCCTTCTTTAATGTAGACCACAGGAAACCAACAGCATATCAACCTGTGAGTGGCTTCACTTATGGTCAGCTAACAGAATGGAATGTCTGCCCTCTAGTTCTTTACAGAACTCAAGTTACTGAATATATTTGGTGCCTTGTCGTCGGCATACAGATGCTTGCCAATTTGCCTAGGGGTGCAGCTATTTAAAGTCCCAGCCCCACTGCCTGTCCTGGGGCTGGTAATGACCCTGATGTGGGTAGTGTGCCCAATCCAGCCCTCAGTGATCAGCTGATCATGTGTCAGTGCAAACTTCAAAGGTGTCTCTTCTGTGGCACTTCTCTCACATGCCTTGTCCACAGTGCTGGGGAGTAACTAATTACTTGTGACAATTAAGTTGCTGTACTTTTAGTACTTTTTTAGTAACTAGTAATATTAACGGATTACATTCCAGAAAAAGTAATAAGTAACAGTAATGATATTATTTTTGCCCTAAAAGTAATTAGTTACTGTAATACAAATTTTAGTTACTATTAAGAGAGACCAATTGCTCTTCCATGAGTTGATTCTCATGTGCTTTAGCAGCACCAAGAAAAAGTGCAACAAATCCAGGGGCTAGGTCCGTCTGGTATGCCAAAATTTCCACCATGGAATTTGTTTTCTTAAGTAAAACTCACGTGTATCATATGAGACACGTAATGAAATGTAATATAAAGCAACAGAAAAAGTGATATGCATTACTATTACAGCTCCTTATTGTTGCGCATTCATGAAAAATAAATAACTGTAACCAATTACAAATGTTTTACAGTAGCTGGTAACTGTAAGTATTATCTTTAAAAGTAACTTCCCCAACACTTCCTGTCCATAGTACAGCGTAAGTCCTAAGATGGGAACCGAGTGAAGAAGATCACTGTTTGGTGTTCCAATGGGTTTACCCATAGCATTTCGACAGCGCTAGCACTGACATCCCCTACAATGATGGCTGAAATGCTGACTGTCGGCATTGTAGTCACAGGGATGTCAGTGCACACAATCGGGGGGCTGTGCCCCCGAACCACCCCTTGTGGGGGGCTTTGCACCCAGCAAGGCAGTCCCAATCGGCACACAGACCACCACAGTGACGGGCGGATTTTGCCCGATTCCTGTCGCTGTGGTGGTCTTCGCTGTGCTGGAGTCGCTGCGGTAATGGCGTACCATTCCAATGAGGGTTCCAAGGAGACCAAGATAAGCATCCAACTTGGGGAAGGGATTACACATTGTTCTTTATAATGTATAGGGAAGACTATTATCAAAAGCACCCTAGAAGTGAACATAGAGAAATGAGAGGCAGAAGTACCACTGTGACATCTGCTCTCTGTTCTGTCCCACTGTAACTGCTGTGCCTGCGGCGAAGGGGGTTGGTGACGTAGGCAAGTAAATACTCTCCCACTGCTGATGAAGACAGGTTACCATAATCACACTGGATAGTGCCCCATTAGTGACTTAGGCAGACCAGGCAAAAAAGTGTTACAGTTCAAAGCAGGAGAGCTATATCCCTGGGTGTAGTTTCAAGCTAAGGTGTGATTAAAACCTTAGGCAAGGCAGCATTCCTCACCACCAGTGTATGCTCCAGTTAGATATGATCCACAGCCTTATGAGTTTTCACCCATGCTTGATACATCTGTGTTAATACACAATAGAATAACTGGGCAGGAGGTTAGTTATATACTTCACCTAGGGTACTTAGTTTCCAGCTTCTAATGGATGGCTTGGAGAATATATCTCCACTCTTTTGGGGTCTTTTGGGGTTTCTCATGGTACTCTGTGGGGGGGGGAGGTACAGAGAAGGGGGAGGTATGGGGCTTGGGTGGGTGGTGTGGGGGTAGGAGAGGTATTGTTTTTATTAACTGGGGTTATTGTTGGTTTACACTGTTTATACTAAATCGTTATCCCTCTATATGTTACTCTGTTCTTGTTGGAAGAAAATCAATAAAGTACATTGAATTAAAAAAAAATGTTCTGCAGAAGCTCAGTACTTTCTGCATCCAGGTTATGGCTGCATCACCGTCTGCAGTTTACAGTAAGCCGGAGTGGCCAAGAAATTCCAGGGCTGCTGCAGCTGCCACCACTAACACTGGTTTAAAAAAAATCTGAACTCTAGCTGTTGTATTTGTTTTTGGATGGGGAGTCTGTAAGAAGTTGCACACTCACCTGTCAGCAACCCAGGACTGTTTCTATGTCTGTACTTCTGGTGCGCCCACTGCCACTGGTAGAGAGAGTTGAAGTCTGTCTTGGGCCTGTCTGAATGGTGATGGCTACTACCCACGCCTTTCTCCTCAGTGTGCCTGAATATGAAAGGAAAGGATGTCTGCCTTAGCACTGGCCAAGATGGGTGACACCTCTCCGGCACTAACATCTGAAGACATTCTCAACTCCAAAATTGAAGTGGAAGAAGTGAGAGAGGGAGAGTGACCCTGTAGGTGGGTTTTATTGTCTGAACTGTCAGTCTCTTCATTGCTTATTAAGCCTGTGTGCAAGCGGTGCATTCATAAATATCTAACATAGCAAGTAACCCAGTCACTTTTTATGTTAGATCTCTGCATGCAACTTTGGTTTCATGTGTTGTGTTTTGTGATGCCTAGTTGTGTTACTGCAGGCTAGCTGGCTCTTCAGTATTATCCACAAAGTCATAAAACCACTCAGCTGGACTTCCGGTGACGTCACCACCCGGCATGGCAGCCTAAAAGCCGAGCTCCGAGGTGGTAGTGCTTAAATTGTATGAATTTCGGTGCCATCTGCAGCCAAACACAGATTTGTGGACCGGGAGAGGATCAAGGAAGAGCTCCGATGTCAACGCACAGATCGAGAGGCCAGAAAAAAAAAACGCTCAGCAGACTAAGGCAGAGGGAGGAACGGAGCCCAAGCACGCCTATGTCCAGGGCCTCAGAGTCAGCAGCAGGCTCGGCGGGAGAGGAGGAGGAAGGCAATACATCCCGCGCTAGCTCGCTTGATGGGCGGGCCACGGCCCACATTCTGAAAATGTTGCAGCGCATAGACAGTAACGTGAAAGATATTAAAAAAGACCTGAAACACCTGGAGAAAAGAACATCAGACCTGGAAACCAGCTTAGACGTCCTGAGGGAGGACCAAATCAAAATAACCCGGGCGATTGTATATCTGGTTAGGAGGGAGAGGGAACTAACGGCTAGAGCTGAAGATGCAGAGTCCAGAGGAAGAAGGAAAACTATCCGTATTTTTGGCTTCCCGAAGGGGGCAGAACAAGCGGATATAGCTGAGTTTATCAAAACCTGGCTCAGACAGGAATTGGACATTCTGGAAACGGAGCCTCTGGAAGTGGAGAGAGCCCATCGCGCCCTGGCCCCCAAACCGAAACAAGAAGCCCCACCGCGATCAATCCTGGTAAAATTCGCCAGATTTCCAGTGAAAGAAATGATACTTAGGAAAGCATGGGCTAAAAAGGACTTAAACCTAGATGGCAAAAGGGTTTATGTGGACCACGATTTTGCCCCGTTACAATGGCAAAACGAAAAGGGTGCTGACAGTAATAAAACAGCTGAAGGAACAGAACATCAAGGCCTACTTAAGGTACCCAGCAAAATTACTGGTCCACTGGTCAATGGGGTTAAGCTGCACGACTCCTATTACAAGCTAGCAAGCAGCTTCAGAAGGTTGGGATCTCCTCCCAGATTTGCGGCAGGAAGAAACGGAGGCTTTGCTCCAACTGAAGTGGTCGACGGGAAAGAAAAGGGGCAGGAGGAACCACCCATTCCGAACAAGGGCCCAGGAGAACAGCTTTGCCAAGATCTACTTCATCTCAGCAGGGGATTGCTGGTATCCAAAGCAGCAGATAAGGGGTGATGGGACTCCTCGATCTTCCGGGTACCATGTTTTATAATGAGACTGAACTTGCAAACCTTTTTCATAATGAATGTATTTCGCGCCCCGTGGACTGTGGATTGGCTCTGGTGTGTCTAAATGGAACTGGAAAATGGATTACGAGACTGGATATGGATTTATAGCAAAAAACTCCTTTCCATCTGTTTTTCTCCTCTCGTTGGACAGTCCGGGGATACTGGGAAAGGAGGCTCAGGCAGCTTAGAGACTGAGCAACGACTAGTCTAACTAATGGCTGGCGCCAAGCTTGGATGGGGGGGAGCCCTGTATGTTAAGGGAGCGACCTCCATCACCCCCTAGACATATGGCATGCACCATGACCGGATGCCAGATTGGCGAGGAGTCAAACAAGTGGGGACCATCTAGACCTGTGATTCCAGGCGGGTGATCCTTTGGGGGGATTTTCTCCCCTTTCTTTGTGTTCTCTCACCGATAACCTACCCTGGGAGACCACCTGTCCGCCCAACCGGTGTAGGGTGGAAGGTGAGGAGCCGGAGTCAGGCTCATGCTTCTGGGCGGAGGGAGCGTCCTCCATTTGAGACCCGGGGGTCTGCTTGTACATAGTTTTACTGTTAAACTGGGGGGTTGGGGGGGGAGGTGGGAAGGGGAAAGGGCCTTAAATGGGATAATGGTGAGTGGCATTCAGGGGAAGGAAGAGACTGTTGTGGTCGAGCTATGCTCCAGAAAGTAAAAGACTACAGATGTAAGGGAAAAGAGAGGGAGGCTGATGTCCAAGTTAACCCAAAAGAGTGTAAAACTTGAAAGGATGGATACGTTGAAAATAACCTCACTTAATGTTAAGGGTCTAGGTACTCCAGTTAAAAGATATAAGGTGCTCCGAGATCTGGCGAAGACCAGATGTGACATTGGGCTCCTGCAGGAGACTAGACTCTGACGAGGAGCATAGGAAGTTGTCGGAGCACATGGGTGGGTGAAGTCTATGCCTCTTCACATAAGCAGGCGAAGAAAGCGGGAGTAGCCATATTGGTGAGGAAAGGTTTGGGGGCAACTCTCCAGAAGGTCAGTTCTGATGGAGAGGGTAGGTGGGTGTTATTATCACTAAAAGTGGCGGAAAGGCAGATACATATCATCAATCTGTACGCCCCCACCCCCTCTTCCTCGGAATTTTTTTGACGGCTTTTTGGGGTGGTTGCATCGCTACCGGAGGGGCAAGTTATTATGGGAGGGGACTGGAATTGTGTGGAGGATCCGGGAATGGATAGGTCAACCAGAAGAGATAATCAGGACAGGGCGCGGGCCCAAGAGCCCTATCACATCTTAGGGCTGAGGTAGGCCTGATAGACACCTGGAGACAGAAGTTTCCGACTAGCAGAGACTTTACCTTTTACTCACACTCTCAAAATTCATACTCGGGTATAGATAGGTTTTATACTCAGAAGACATGGGAAAGCTCAATAATAGACCAGCAGATACACCCGATAGTAATCTCGGATCATGCAAAAATCAGTCTTACGATCAAGTTAGGGCCGCTCTATAAGCAATCCCTGTGGAGGCTTAATGCTGGGTTACTTGGAGATAAAAAGTTTGTTTCCAAAATTAAACAGGTAATAGAGAATTATGTAAAAGAGAACTGGGCGGATGGAGTGCCGGTAAAGTATGTATGGGACGGGCTGAAGGCAGTGGTCAGGGGAGAAATTATCGCCTACGCGGCGTACCAGAAAAAAGTTAGAGGCCAGGAACAGGATAAGTTAGAATGGAAAATTAAGGAGTTGGAAAGTGTTCACAAAAAGGGAAAGCAAAGCAGTATTTTAAAACAACTGAGAGAAGCAAGGGAACAGTTAAATAAAATTCTAACGTATAAAACTGAGAACGCCCTCAGATTCCTAGCTCAGAAATTTTATGTAGATGGCAATAGGGCGGGAAAACTGCTAGCCTACAGGTTGAGAAAACAAGAAGCGGATAGGTTTGTAAGAGGAGTCAAAAACCCAAAGAATCATGGGGGCTTAGTCACTGAACCCCCCCCCAGATAGCAGAATGTTTCAAAAGTTACTATGAACTTCTTTATCAATCGGAAGCCCAGTTGGGTCAAGCGGAAGCGGTTGAGAGATTTCTTTCGAGCCTGAACCTGCCAAAGCTCTCAAAAAAACTGCAGGAAGAGGTGGACCGCACATTCACCCAAGTTGAGTTAGATGCAGTAATTAAACAGTTAAAACATAATAAAGCCCCAGGCCCGGATGGTTTTTGTGCGGAATACTACCAGGTGTTTAGAGAGGTGCTTTCCCGTTGCTGCAAGTTTGCAATACTGCACACATTGCCTCGGAGACCCCAGATACGTGGCAACAAGCCATAGTCACTCTCATCCCAAAGCAGGATAAAGACACCATCCAATGTAGCAATTATCGCCCTATCTCCCTATTAAATGTTGATGTTAAAATCCTGGCAAGACTGATAGCTAATAGGTTACAAGAAGTAATAACTCAGCTGGTGCATCCAGACCAGACAGGTTTTATACCAGGTAGGCATTTGCAAGACAATGTCAGAAGGCTGATTACAATTCTGAACAGTTTTCAGGTGGAAAAGGAGAGGGCAACTGGACTAATAGTTACATGGATGCGGAAAAGGTGTTTGATCGCCTAGAATGGGGATATCTGCAGGCGGTGTTGCAGAAGTTTGGGTTGGGCCCAAAATTTCAGGCGTGGATTAAAACATTATATGCCAGCCCTTCGGCAAGGGTCAGAGTTAATGGTCTTTTTTCAGAACCATTCCAGATTAAAAGGGGCACTCGACAGGGATGCCCTCTCTCACCCCTGTTATTTGCTGTCAGTATGGAACCCTTAGCTGAGGCTTTTCGGGCTTGAGAGAATATCTCTGGTATAGTGGTTGGAGGGGTAGACAACCGCATATCCCTCTACGCGGATGATACTTTATTGTATCTATCGGACCCCAATACCTCCTTACCAGCTGCTATGAGGCTCCTAGAGGAGTTTGGAGCATTGTCAGGATTTAAAATTAATGAATCTAAATCAGAAATAATGGTGATGGGGAACGGAGGAAATACTCGTGGAAAACTGCATACAAACCTAAGATGGGGGGCAAGGGAGTTCAGATACCTAGGGATTCAAATAACAAAGGATTTAGGTAAACTGTTCTGAAGCAATTTCGGAAAATTACTGAAAGAGATAAGAGAGGACTGTGGTAGGTGGGCGGCTCTCCCAATATCCCTTACGGGCAGGGTAGAAACAGTGAGGATGAACTTGCTCCCGAGATTCCTCTTTCTTTTTGATGCGCTTCCTCTGATGCCCCCAAAAGAATTCTGGCTGGAGGCACGGAGGATAATTAGCAGATTTGTATGGGCCGGGAAAAAACCTAGGCTAAGCTGGGGATTATTGAAGTTACCAAAGGGGAAAGGTGGACTGGGGATCCCAGACATGAAGAAGTATTATAAAGCAGCACAATTGCAATACTTGGGGCCATTAGCCTCTAAGGATTGTAGGCAAAGCTGGGTCGAAATGGAGGTACGACTATTACACCCCTGTACATTTCGAGTAGTTGTATTCAATGAGGCTTCCTCCGAACTAAGGCCCCTACCAAGGACACCAGGGCTGAGAACCCTGGCCCAATTATGGATCCAGGTGGTGAAAGAGTTTAAGTTGCAATCCTGGCTAGCCGGACAGGGAGTTATAACAGAGAGCACAGATTTTTCACCAGGGAGGGAGAACCCTCTTTCCAGACGCTGGGCAAGGCTGGGGCTTACAGAATTCCATCAGTTGTTGGCAGGTAACAGCATTAAAAGTTTTGCCCAGCTGCAACAGGAATTCAGTATCCCGTCCGCTGACTTCTATGGATACCTGCAGATTAGGCACTTTATGCAAGCCGTAGAGAGGGGCAGTGTGGAAGTAAGCAAAAGTTGGCCTCATCCTTTCTTGGATCTAATTCAAGAGTTGTTTAAGGGGTCAAAGCAACAAACCCACTTGATCTCTAAACTATATGCAGCTGGTGGGTGGGGGAAATGGAACATAGAATTAAGATTCAAACAAAGTGGAGAGGGATCTGATTGTGAAGGGAGAAACCAAGGTGGGATCTGATATGGAAAATGGCTAACAAAACATCAGTCTCCCTCTGGAGGGAGTTTAGATGGAAAACTCTCACCAGATATTTTAGAACGCCCACAATTACAAAGCATTATAGTCAAAACAAGTCAGATAATTGTTGAGAATGTGTGGAATGGTCGGTTCATTTAACATATATTCTGGAGTTGTCCAAAAATTAAGGGATTCTGGAGCCTGGTGATCCAAGCCATGGGACAAATCCTGGATACGAGGATTCCAGGTCACCCCCAGTATTTTCTACTGGGGGAACCACCTCCGACGGTGGGGAATCTGTCGCTGACTTATCTGTTTTCGATTCTTACTGCTGCTGCTCATAGGGCAATTACAAAGAGGTGGCTGGACAAGACACCCCCCACTCTGGAACAATGGTTGGCAATTGCTGACCAGATTAAAATAATGGAGAGGCTAACTGCCAACCTAGCCCGAAAGACAGATAAGTTCAAGGCCAGATGGCTCCTTTCTGAGTATCTGGCATTAAGAGAAGGAAGGAGGTTCTAGAAGGCTGGCCAGGAGGCCTTAGATTAGAGCCAATACAGATGGCTAGCCTTCCGAACAGTTCCGACTCCTTAGTCAAGTAGAGAAATACAGAAGAGTTCGAGGAAAGGCCTATATCAGCTGATTAGGGAATGCCGCCACCATGGGGGGAGGGAGGAGAGGGAGGGTGGGGAGGGGGAATTAATTAGTTGGTTTGTATAGGTAGTGAATGAATAAAATTGCTGTAAGCGACACTGGCATAAGTGTATTAAAATGGGTACAGACTTTCAGACCAAAGTATGGTCATATTTTAATTTGTTAGGGAGACCTAGGTGGCACCATGTAACTGTCTCTGTAATTGGGCGCACCTGGATCATCTGATGTTCCTATCTAAATTGGCCAGTGTCAATTAAGCAACATGACATGGTGTATTTTAGGGGGGGAGGGGTTTCCTTTCCCTTTTTTTTTTTTTCATTGTTTAATTCTGTATGTATTTAAAGTACTTGATTTGTTATCCTGTTTTTTATTCGCTTTCATTTTTCTGTTATGTAAAATGTAGAAAACTTTAATAAAATACAATTTCAAAAAAAAAAAATAAAACCACTCAGCTGCTTGCCGGGCAGCTTTATGCAAATAAAAGTACTGAAGCACTCTCTCTCATTGGAGCAATTCAGTCCTTTCAAGTACATGTTTATGCCCACGAAAACTTTGACCACTGTCATGTTCTGCTTATGTAGTCATTGGTCTGTCAGGGACAAGCCCAATGTAGCTTGCCCTGCATTAGGCTAGCCAGTGACACAACTCTGAAATGCTGTTTCTTATAACAAAATATTTCTTGTGCAATTGCAAGGAAACATAAAAAGGGTATATTTACTCAAAATTTTAATACTACCTTTTTTTCTACATGTAGCTGATATTTTTCCACCTCCTTTAAATCTAGAATCTCAGATTTACAGTACTTTCTTCACGGTCTATGCGGTAGCTATCTCAACCCGATAAAAGAAGATACTATGTATCGAGATTGTGGTAGTGGGGGAGTAAAAATGATACAGACAATAGTGTTTTTTCACTGTGTTTTTATTTACATAAACTTCTGTCCTGTATTATTCATAAAAGATTAGCTCTGGATTCAGATCCTTCTGACATGGTTTGCACCAATATTGGATAAATGGAAATAAGGTTGTCTTAAAATACCACAAAACACCTCAATCATGCAGGTGCCCTCTTATATAATGCCTTCTATAAAGAAACTTAAACAATGGGGTATAGCACCATGCCATGTGATATCCACAACAAAACAGAATTTATTTTGGAGCATCATACAGCGTCACTTGTCACAAGTGACACAAATTCAATTTTGTCCTACAGGAAAGGAAACAGAATTTTTTTCACAGTTGATAGGTGACTTGCAATAGAAATGTGAGATTGAACATGGCTGGCAAGTCATGGTAAAATGCACGTTAAAAATGCTTTTAAACACAAATCAGTCAAAGAAAGAATGAGTCCTCATCCCTCCTGTATACAAATTTTAGAAACCCGAGAACATTCTTTTAATTAACTGCCCTGTAACCTTTGGTCACATTTGGATACTTTTTGGACAACTCTAAAACATTGCCAAATAACTTATGAAATTGTAGCCTTGGGTTTATACCCTCCAATATTAAGCCATCTACATAAAAGTACTTTGAGACTAACTTTTGCTGTAATTAAATATTATTTGTGGCAAGTGAGACATGTCTGGACTCTACAACAGTTAGATGCAAATAGTCTTTAATTACCAATAATAAAGCGACTTTATGCAGAATCTATAAAAAAGAAAAGAATAGCTTACCAAACCATGTTATGCAGACATTATGGACGCGGTATACATGGATTGTGAATGATACATCTTAATGAGTAACTAATTCTTTTATAAATTGGAGCTTAAATGTATTTCATAACTAAGAGATAATGCACCACAAATGTATTGAATGTTTTTTTTTTTTTTTTGGATCAGTGTTTTGTAATATTTTGTAAGGAGTGAGAGACGTTAGTTTTCTATATCATGTGATTTCTCCCTAGACACGTTATGTACAATTGTGCTATTGTTGGATTTTGTATAATTTTGGCTGATTTGTTTTGCATTGACATATTTCAATAAAATCCTCCTACTCTTGTTAGTAGGGAGGACCACTGGCTGTCATCCAAGATGGCTGACCCTGGAAGAGAAGGAGAGGCGGTAGCTGTTGGCAGGAAACTTGACCTCCATCCCTGCCAATGAATCTAGTGAGGTTAAAATGCTGATGGATACAGAGCTGAATAAAAGCATGGAAAATATGGAAAAAGATCTGAGTTAAACTGATACTACCCTGGTACACGAGTAACTGTACCAGAAGGAGAAAAGAATTATGTGCTGCTTCAGAAGAGAAACAGGCCCTTTGAGACTGCATCTCCCTGAGCATGAATCCCCAGTATTCTGACCAGAGATGCCAGAACCAATGCAAATGGAGCAATATAAGGAACAGTCCACAGTTACAAAAGACCGTTCAAAGAAAATATGAAGATTTATTTTCTAACAAAGGTGAACCTGCATCTTGTAAGAATGCTGTGTCTAATTTATAAAGGAGGGTTGGAAACTCCCCCAGACAGCATTTACGTGACAAGAACTTTGCTTAAAGATTCTTTAATATTTTTGCATCGGAGATAGATGCTGTGATTTATACAGGGGATTCAAATTACGATATTAGTTTTAAACAAATTCCCGGTACGTCTAGGTACATTTTGGAATTAATACCAGAAAATGAAAAATGCCCGTTTGTGGTCTCCATGTGTAGTAGTTCCTCTGACTCAACTAGCATTAAGAATTACAACAGTTTTGTTTAAAAATGAAAGGGTGGCTATCTTGGGCATTCTCTTTTGGTTGAGACAACATTGTGCAGTATTGGATAAACTTCAGCCTGTAACAGACTCTGATCAAATATGGACTGGAGGTGGAAAATAAAAGTTAAACTCTTCCAGACAAAATCAGGTGTACTACATTTACCAAGTAGATGGAAACCATCCAACTTTCTTATCTTACCTAGCTGAGGAGTTATGTGACCCACTGGCAATACTATTTAATAAATCATTAGGAGAGGGCAGGGCTCTGTGTGAATGGAGGACAGCGTACATAATACACATACGCAAATCAGGGGATACCAGCAACGTAAAGAACTATTGTCCGATTAGTATTGCAACTATAACAGTAAAAATCATGGAAAGTTTAATAAACGACTTTATGGAAAAATCTTTCAGGGAATTAAACCCTATAGCTGTATCTCAACATGGGTTCAAAGCTGGAAAATACTGCATTGGTAATTTGATGCATTTTTTTGAGCCAGTATGTCAGGCGCTTGACATAGGACTATCAGCTGATGTAGTATATTTGGATTTTTACAAAGACCTTTGACTCTGTATCTCATGAGATACTGCTTAAGACCTTACAGGAATTAGAGATAGAAACGTACTTAATTAGTGGCTCGCATCATGACTCCAAAATAGAACCCAAAGAGTTCAGGTATGAGGATTTTGTGTCTAGCAAAGGGAGAGCTACAAGCAGGGTGTCCCAGGGATCCATACTGGGCCCCAAACTGTTTTGCACCATGATTTCGTCCATGCAGGTATCAGAAGGAGTATGGATCTGTAAGTACACAGACTACTCCAATGTAGGAGCCATTGTAAACAACACAGAGTCTATAAACAAATTTCAGACACAGCTAGACAGGTTGGGGGACTGGGCAGTAGAACATAAACTATCATTTAACATAGATAAATGCAAAGTGATGCATTTTGGTTCAAATAATACACAAGCACAATATATTCTGAATAACAAACCAATAGCACATATAGAAAATGAGAAGGACCTGGGGGTAGTGATATCAAGGGACCTTAGCTTTGACAAACATAACATGGAAGAAGTTAAAAGAGCCAATGGAATTATATGGAATATATTACAGAATATCAAAAGTAGGAGAGAGGAAGTGCTTGCGCTCCTGTATAGGACCTTGGTTAGACCAATGTTAGAGTATGGTGCTCCTGTTTTGTGCCCCACAGAACATAGGATCCAATAGGAAGGTACAGCAGGTCCAACGTAGGTTTACGAAAAAGATTTGTTTAGTAAAAGACAAGGAATATCAAGTCAGACTGCAGTCCTTGGGTCTGTATTCAATGACCTATAGAACAAACTCTAGTCAGAGCTGACAGGGCTGCACTGAGTACTTACCAGCCCAGCCGAGGTCGTCAGTGGCAGCAGCACCCGGTCATCATCAGCATCAATGGCAGAGCAGCGGCATACGGGAGAGATGGCGTACGGCAACACTTGCCATCCGAAAGATGGTGGTGACAGCAACACTGCGCAAGTGTGATATTCACACATTGCAGTGAATGCAAAAGTGCATATACGAAGTAGTGCATCTTGGGGAGGGGGCAATCATGCTGCAGAGTGGAGCTCCATCATGGAGGACAGCTGCCATACACTCAGCACTGTCATGATGGTGCCGCAGCACTGTAGGAGAACACAGGGTCGCATTCCAGAGCCGACCCTCTGTTCTTCTACAGTGACTGCATAATGTCTTCGGAGCTCCGTCCATACAGCCATAAAAATGAGAGGTGATCTTTGTTTTGTTTATAAGGCTATAACAGTTGGTATGTTATATGAATCAGCAGACCTGTGTTGAAAGGAAAGGATAGTGATCAACGTATGGAATGAACTTCCAGATGAAGTGGTGTGTGCAAGTAGTTTAACAGCATTTAAACATCTTTTAGATGAACACATGGAAAAGACAAAATGGGAATGTGTCCACTGAAAAGTGGAACACATGGAAAAGACAAAATGGGAATGTGTCCACTGAAAAGTGGCAGGCCGATGCATGGCTCTGGCAGCTTTTGAAGCTGTACACCACACCTATGAGCCTATGAACCCATAAGTCATTTCTTCTTAGGATGAGATAGAGGCACCCTGTTTTATCAGGGCCAGCCTAAATTGTGTCATAAGTGTGGCTCTCATGCACACTTCTGTAATGCTTGTGTTAGCGCAAGATGTAGTCACTGCCAAGAGTATGCCCACATGGCAAAAGATTGCAAAATAACTTTTAGGCATACTCTGTGTGAAAGGCGAGGGCACTCACATGCCACGTGTCTGTGAGTCTTCCACAATAGGGGGGATGGATTGCCCCAGGAATCCACGGTGAACCAGGCACACCAAAAAGGTGCAGCCCAAGACTGACAGAAAAGATTTGCATCTATGCATTCTGCTGAAAAAGAAGGTAATACTGATCCCTCAGTTACAACTTCGAACTCCCCAATGCTGTCTGCAAGTACCATGGAGGCAGAGGATACACCAGAACCAGCAACAGAGGCCACGGTAGAACAGCTTTTGAGCCCATACTGGTAGCAAAGGATTCCATTATTATGGCTTCAAGAGACTCATGCTCAGAAATGACTGAAGTTAGACCCCTGGATGAAGTAGATACACCTGTAGAAAGAACTTTGGCTCATCCTTCTCTGGTACAAATACCCCCAAGGATTATGAAGTAATATCTTTGAAAGTGGGAAAAAACCAGAAATGGGAGTAAAAGCAAACAGACAAAAGATTCACCCCCCCCATACAAAACAAAGATAGTGTTCTAGCCTCAGAGAAAGGATATGGTGACTCAGAAGAGGAAGATGGTGACTCTGAAGCTTTGTCCATGCCTTCTTCTCTAAAAGATCTATCTTCAGACCAAGAGGACTCCTAATTAGAGACGCTGGTCTCCAAAAGAATGAAATGGAAAATTATGTCGCGAAAAGAATTGAAATAATATGCTGGGTATATGGTATATTTTTATGTTTGCTTGCGCGCATGCGCAAGAAACATTATGTGACAGCTTAGGAGAGAAGTGGGTTGTGGAAGCGCGGCACTGTTACAGCCAAGGGAGGCACTGCATTTGGGGGCTTGGCAGTGGTGGACCAATGGAGGCACAGTGTGCCGATGGCACTGGTCTCCAAAAGTGCCCAAAGTACAAACGTTTTCACCACAGCAATCAGGGGCCGCCTCATCATTGCAGCATCAGTCATTCTGCTGCAATGAGGGAGCGACCCGTCATTGCAGGGCGGAATGTTAGCTAGCCTAATACTGTTTGTGAACATGGTGAGCGGCTTGCTGCCACATTCACAAACAGTGTTATGCAGCCCCTGTGCCAAGGGGGTGTCCAATCCCCCTCGGGCATGTCCCTCCCCATCAAACAGTCTTTGTTTGCCCGACAGAAGCCTAATCGCTGGCTTCAGTCGTCTGAGGGTTTTGGATGTGCCAATGGGGGAGCCACTCCTGTCAGCATAATGTGCCCCATCCACATACCATCGCACGGGGAGCCCACTGCCTGCATAATCCCACCCCACAAAACCTATATTTGTGCCGATGGGGTGCCCAATCCCCCTTGGCTATTGCGGCCCTCTATATGCCAATGGGGGTGCCAATCCCCCATCAGCTACAGTTGCCCCCAACAAAAAACTAGGTTGGCATGCTGGGAGCCCACCCTAGTGTGCCAAATGTCCACTGAAATGTCCCTGTAAAACAAAAACCATCCCTCGATGTGTTTTTTTAAATGTTTTTCCTGTAAAGAAGGAAACGGTCCCTCGGCGGTCTCCATGCACCCCCCCACAACCTGCACACACCCACTGCGCACCCTGCCTCCCCACACCTCCCTCACCCCATACTTACCTCCGGAGTCCAGCGCGATGATCTTCGTTGGACCAGGAACATGTCTGCACTCTTCAAAGCCGACCGCGAACTGAGGAAATGCCGGCAAGCTGTTTAACGGAATAAATAGGGTATTTTCAACTTTGATGCATATCTCAGGGATTTTTTGGAATTTTGGCACCAAATTTTCAACATGGGGTTTTTGGGACCCCTCCTCATGAATTCTTTCACTGCCATGGTGTTAATCGGCCCCGATAGGTAATTTCGCGGTCACTGCGTAGAATCATCTTTCAGGACCGATTAATGAAATGACAGTGCCAGGGTTCATGAGGTGGGCTCTCAAAAAGTCTATGTTGCAAATTTGGTGGGAAAATGCCCAAAAATTACTGTTTTATGAGTGTGCGTTTCGCAGTTTCTACGCATGCTCATAACTTCACAAATTTGCAATAATTTTCACTCCAGATTTTCAACACTGGTATTTTAATGCATCTCCTTATGAACAGTGCAGCTGTCATTTTTCACAACCTGGCCGAAATGTGTTTTCGCGGTTCCGGCACAGAATAGCACAGTCACTGTGGGAAATCCATGTTCGGGACACAGTATGGAAATCATATTGAACTGTTCATTAGCAGAGGTCCTAAAATGCCTATGTTGAAAATTTGGTGAGAAAAGTCCATAAAATGACTGTGTTACAAGTGTGCGTTACGCAGTTTCTACGTACACTCATAACTTCGCACATTTGCAATATTTGCACTCCAGATTGTCAACATTGCCATTTGTCCACAGCTCCTTATGAACAGTACAGCTGTCATTTATCACATCCTGGCCGAAACAGGCCGCCCTTCCGGCGCAGAATAGCGCAGTCGCTGTGGGAAATCACTGTTCGGGACACATAACAAAAATCAGTGACACTGTTCATTAGCAGAGGTCCTAAAATGCCTATGTTGAAAATCTGGTGATGAAAATCCATAAACTGACTGTGTTACGAGCTTGCGTCACGCAGTTTCCATGCACGCTCATAACTTTGCACATTTGTAATATTTTAAGTCCAGATTTTCAACACTGCCATTTCTCCGCACTTCCTTATGAACAGTACAACTGTCATTTTTCACATCCTGGTCAAAATGTGTTTTTGCAGTTCCGGCGCAGAATAGCATGGTTGCTGTGGGACATCAGTGTTCAGGACACATTAAGAAAATCACAGTGACACAGTTCATGAGCACAGGTTGTAAAATGCCTATGTTGAAAATCTGGTGACAAAACTCCATAAAGTGACTGTGTTTCCATGTATGCTCAGAAGTGCGAGCATTTTTAATATTCCAACTACAGATTTTCAACATTGCCATCTCTTCATACCTCCCTATGGATGGTACAGCTGTCATTCTTCACATCCTGCCCGACCTGTGTTTTCATACATGTGGCACAGAATGGCACTGTCGCTGTTGGAAGTCAGTTTTCGGGACACATTGACAAAATCACACTGCCACTCATCATGAGAAGAGGTCCCAAATGCTTTCCTGAGGTGGGATCACAAAAAGGCCACGTTGAAAATTTGTACTGTAAATACCAACAAACGCCTGAGGCATTATGGTTTTTAACCATAATGTCCTACCCTGTACAGACAGACAGGCAT
This sequence comes from Neoceratodus forsteri, assembly GCA_016271365.2. Classification (NCBI taxonomy): domain Eukaryota; kingdom Metazoa; phylum Chordata; order Ceratodontiformes; family Ceratodontidae; genus Neoceratodus; species Neoceratodus forsteri. The sequence goes on along the minus strand of JADMNL010000025.1, from coordinate 64,399,022 downwards.
CGGGTTGTGCCTTTGGATTGTTGACTGTACTGCTCATGCCATCCCACCCCAACCCCCAGCCACTAACAGGCATCGAGGTGTACTTTGCACTCTTCAGCCCAAGACTTCACCCCACTCTCCTATGCTGCACCCATTTCACCATATGTCCTTATGGAATGGGGAGACTGTAAAGCCAAACACCCTAAGGCACACCTCAACACGTGTCAATGTCTGCAGAATAGGGTGAGGTGACATGGCTTGACCGTCATAGCCAATGACCCAAACACTTACCCTAAATCCTGTCTGTCTCTACAGGATGGAGGTGGGGTTCACGTGAACTTCAATACTTCACTGCCACTCCAATTCTGCATCTGTCTAACTCCTGCATTTCCAATGCTAATACCAGCAAGCAAACATTCGGCATTGACAAATACTTGTTTCCTTTATACTTCTGGATACTTTCACATTGCAACATTACATGTTAATGGTATAAAAGGATTTAGAAAGCATATTTCCACTTTTGCCAACCTATAATAATCAGATAATTTTACTTCAAGACACAAGACTAAAAAACAAATATGAGATTGTGCAAGCTACTAGGATATGGAACAAAGGCCCTTCCTTTTGGTCAATCAGTATAAAACGGTGTGATGGGGTAGGAATCCTTCTAAATAACCCCTTCCTGAAAGTAACCCATTTGGTGGATATACACCCAGGGAGAGCCATGTCCCTGGATGTTTCATACCAGCAGGCATGTTTGAAAATAACTGTAACATATGCCCCACAGACTCCTGGGCCGGGATATTCAAAGGGGTTGGCCTGGTGCAACAGTGTTGCTCTGGCACAACCCCGCATTGCACCCCGGTGGGATATTGAGAAGGCTGCCTGGCACAGCGCAAATCTCAATGTGCCGGGGGGGCAATGCTAATGTATGCTGATCAAATGCAGGGGGTGTGACCATGCATATGTGGCACATCCCGATATTCAGCCCGGGATGTGCGGCGCAGATGCTGGTACAACCCTGCATTGTACCACATAGTGGGGGCTCAAAGTTGAGTCCCAGAAAAGATGGCACAATTCCTGGCCACCCACAGGTGGGCTGCAGTATTGCAGGGTGCAATACAGCAGCCCAGCTGTGAGTGGCCACCCGCCCACTCAGAACACCATTGGCAAGCACACACATCCCTGGTAGTCCAGTGCCCCTCCGAGTCCCCGAATTCTCAAATATTGTAATGACAGCCCATCCCTGGTGGTCAAGTAGTCCCCCTCCCACCCAAGTCCCCGAGTAATGTTATAAGACTGTCCCTGGTGGTCTAGTGGAACCCCCTCTACCCCAGCCGCAGTCACAGTAATCTGCCATATGGCTAAGCCCTGGTGATCCAGTGGCACCCCACCCTCCCATCCACACCGCACCCTTGCCCATCCCTCCCCTCACTGTCAGCGTGGGTGGCTGCAACCACCTTCCTTACCACCTGGCCTCCGCTGACTGACAGGTACAGTATGGGCTGTAAGCCCATTGGTCCCCAGTGTGGACCAATGAGCTTGCAGGGCATACTGAACCAGACAGTCCCAATTATGTCACATTTTGGGGTTGTCTAGTGCAGTATGCCCTGCAAGCTATTGGTCCACATTGGGGACCAAAGGGCTTACAGCCCATACTGTACCTGTTAGTCGGCGGGTGGCCGGGTGGTATGTGGGTGGTTGCAGCTGCTCCACCGATGGGGTGGAGCTGGTGACAAGGGATGGTGTGGGGTGGTGGTGGGGTGCCACTGGATCACCAGGCTAATCCATACGGTGGATTACCGTGATCGTGGCTAGGGGGGTTCCACAAGACCACCAGGGACAGTCTTATTACATTACTCGGGGTCTCGGTTGGGAGGAGGACCACTTGACCACCAGGGATTGGATGTCATTACATTATTCAGGGATTCGGGGACTTGGGAGGGGGGCCACTAGACTACTGGGGCTTGGTTTGGTTACATTGCAGTGATCGCGGCTTTGGGCGGGGGATGCCCCAGGATCCCCACTGCACACATCATGCTGTGCAGGGCGCCAGGTGCAAGTTACCTGGCTGCCTGGAGAGCATGCAAATGGGGCCATAATGACATGCAAATCCATTTATTTAATAACATATCTTACGGCCTCATTTGCATGCCCTCTGCTGAATGTTTTCCAGGGTGATGCGCCTAGCGCACTGCACTTGCGCTGGCGCAACCTCAGGCTCCTTCTCTGTGGCTTGCGGAGGAGTGGCAATGAGTGACTATGAAGAGTGGCAACTTTAAAATTATTTAAGCTGCTCATGGCTTAAAAGCACAGCAAGCACTTGAACTGGGACAGAGCTTGGAGGATCGGTGGGGGTAGGAAGTTGACTGTGTCCCTGCACAGGACTCCCTTTACCTCTGCACCTCATCAGGATTTCAGCAGAGGGGTCATGGTGGCAAACAGCCACAGAGGCAAGAGCACAGAATAAAAAAATGCCCTAGGTGCCTTCTGGAGATTGGGCTGCACAAGAAGAGAGTTCAAAAATTGGGAAAGGTGTTCAGGGGCTGAGGCAAAAACTTTTGCTTAAGTGAAGAAAAAAGAAAACCTGTACGCATGACTTGTATGGGGTTGTTTGATTGATGGGATTCAGCCATTTCCGCATTTATTACTATCTAAACTTTTTATCTGACTTTTTGGGGTTGTGTGATCCACATCTGCTCCTATCATTATCTGAACTTTTTACATGACTTTTAGAGGTCGTTTGATTGAGGGGATCAGACTGTCTGACAGGAACACTGTCAATGTGAGTGAATAAGAGCTCCGTGAGAAGGGAATCTACCAAGGGTGTAGCGGGCAAAGGGAGGTTTGGTGTGCAGGGGATCGGAGAAGAGTACTGAGAACTGCACTCACTGAGAAAGCATAGAGGAGGGGACAGATAGCAGGTAAAATGAACTATAGAGGAGGATGGGGAGGGCAGGGAGGGGACTCTTAGGATGGGGAGGGTAGATCTGGGGGTACACAGGAAACCAGGCAGAATAGTGGGGTGTAACGAATGTGGGGTGGCTGTGTTCAAGGAAATGCTGTGGAGATTAGGGGATTGTTCAGTATGTATCAGATTGAGGCATATAGGAACAGAAATGAATAGTCTAAGGGGGAAGATGGTGAAAATGTGGCAGGCTAGTGAGGAGGAAGGGAGATACTACAACTATAAAGGCAGCAGGCATGGTTAGGGGGCTTCAGAAATGGAAAGTGAGAAGGGAGAGAATAGCTGGAGTCATGGAGGAAAGGCGCTCATGCAGTGGACGCAATGGATGGCAGGAAGTAAGGAGGAAGGGGAAGGAGGTTCCAGGGTCAGGAGCACATGGAAGGGTCAGTGCCTTAACATCAAGGGGAAGAAGAGAGTCCACGGAGGGAAGTATTACGGTGTCCAACAGGTCCAACACCTTTTTCAGCTATGATGGACCGGGGGTTTAGGAGGGACTGGAGCACACAACAAGTAGGGGCCAGGGAACTGAGAAAGGCAGAGGGGAAGGGAGGGAGAGATGAGAGGAGAGGTTAGGGAACAGCTGGCAAGGCAGGAGACAGCCAGGGAAGAAGGGACAGAAAGGTGAGGAATAGGGGCAATGGTTAGAAGAACACAGGAAGGCAATGAAGGGGAGATCAATAATGGGGAAGGGAAAGGAGGGCACAGGGGGAGAAAGGAGCTGGGGCAGAGGAGCACTGGATGAAGAAAGGGAAGTGGTCACGCATGAGCAGCTAGGAGGGAAACAGGGGAAGCAGGCAGGTAGTAGAGGCAAGAGAGGTATAAATAGAGATACAGAGGGAGAGGAGAGGAGAGGAGATCAGCAGAAGAAAGGCTGGAATCATTCATCGGGGCGGGAACAAGTGAGGAAATAAGGAAGCGGGGGAGACAAGCAGGCAGTACAAGTCAGGGTTGCAAATAGAGTAATAGGGAGAGGGAGGGTGGGTTCACTGGGAACAAACTTGAATTTATTAGATGGTGAATAAGAGAGGGTCATGGTCTTCAGTGACTCCATTATCAGTAGGATACATTGGATCAGGTGGGGGGCTACCTACAGGAGGAGGTTGATCTTTTGTGAACCTGGTATGGAGGCGGGGCGGGCAATGCAAAAAATCGGGGAGAGTGCAAGACTGGTGGTGAGGGGAAGTCAAACCTAGAAATTCATTTGGGGTCAAAGGATCTGTCGAGCAATGAAGTTGAGGAGGTCCAGAGAAGGTTTGGAGCACTGGCAAGAGGATGCAAGGACAAGTCGAGATCCTTGGCATTCTTGGAAATCTTGCCAGTCCCCTGTGCCAGCACTGCTAGAAAACAGAATTAGGGAGTTCACTGAATGGATCAGAGAACGGTGCAGGAAAGAAGGGTTCGCCTGTATAAGGAAGTGGGGGGACACATGGCAGGATGAGGACTTATATTGGAAGGACGAGCTACATCTACATAAGAGGGGGGCAAGAGTGCAAAGGGGGAGCCTACAAGCAGTGTTGGGTAAGTTACTTTTTCTATTACTTTATATTACATTTGGAAACTTGTTCCAGGAAGCTCTGTGCAGTCACTAGCAAGGATGGATAAGTACTAGAAACAGTAATACAGCTTACAATTATAGTTATTTATTTCTTTTTATACAAAAACAATACAAAAATAATAAATAACTATAAGAGATTACATTTTTTGAAAGTAATAGGTTAGTTACTAGTTACTTTGAAATAAATGTAATCAGTTACAGTTAGCGTATTTATTTTGTATAAAAAGACATAAGTAATTGTAACTGTAAAGTGTATTACATTTTCCAGTACTTCTCCATCCTTGTTAGTGACTTCGCAGAGCTTTCTAGAACAAGTTTGCAAAAATAATAGAAAGTACTAGAAAAAGTAACTTACCCAACTCTGTCTACAAGGTTATATAAATAAGGTCTTAACGGGGGTTTAAATTGGTAAAGGGGGAGTACAAGGCTAGGAAAGGAGAGAGATTTACAACTAGAGAAGACAGACTTGTTAGCACTCCCCCATACAAGGGAGCAGGTAGGGTAGGGAGAGATGGCAGACAGAAGGGGGCTATGGTGGAAAAGATTATCCGCAAATTCCAGGAGTTTGGGGAATGAAATGGTGGACTACGAGGCCTGAACGGTGGATGAGGGCTTAGACATTGTAGCCATAAATGAGTCCTGGTGGCCTGAGCATCAGATATGGGAAGTGGGTATCTCAGGGTACAGGCTTTTTAGCAAAGACAGCGCTAGAAGAAAGGAGGGGGTTGCATTATACATCAGGGATGATATAAAGGTGACAGAAGGGCAAGAGAAGCAAGGAGAGGCAGAAGTCTTGAGGGTCACACTGGAAAAATGGTCGGGTGCATCATTACATCTGGGTGTGATTTACAGACCTCCTATGCAAGGGGAGGACATGGCTAGGCAGCTGTTACAGGCAGTTCAACAGGTGGTGCTCAAGGGGGAACTTCTGCTGGTAGGGATCCTTAACCTTGCAGATGTTGACTGGGATATCCTATTGGTGACCTCAGGCAGGAGCAGAGAGATCCTTGAGTCCCTTCAGGGATCTATCCTGCAACAGCAGGTTAAGGAGCCCACTAGGGGAGGTAACATACTGGACATGGTCCTTACCAATGGGAAGAGGGTGGAAGAGGTTATAGTAGAGGATACCCTAGGTGCAAACAACCACAGTAGAGTGAGTTTCAGGGTAAGGACAAGGAGGGAAGCAAGTCAGACTGCCACAAAGGTTCTGGACTTCAGGCAGGTGGACTTCACCAAAATGAGGGAGATATTCAGGGACGAAATGGAAGGGAAGGAGAAAATTGGGGATGTAGAGGAACTATGGGAATCAATTAAAGGTGGGTTACTGATGGCCACTGACCTCTGCATAAAAAAGGTAAGGAAGAATAGGAAAAGAAAGAGGCTGCTCTGGTTCACCAGGGAAGTGAGGGGGACAATTGGGGAAAGAAAAAGAGCATTCTGAGCATATAAGAGGACACAAAGGATGGAGGGTAAGGAGATTTATAGGGAGAAGCTGAGGGTAGCAGGGCAGAAGATCAGGAAAGCAAAGGCAGAAACAGAGAATAAAATTGCTAGGCAGGCCAAACGGTGTGATAAAACTTTTTTTAGGTATGTAGGAGAGAGAAGGAAGACAAGGCAGGGGATAGTAAGAGTGAAGGGGAAGGAGGAGCACAAGTGGAGGGGGATTTTGAAAGGCAGAGGTGCTGAATAGGTGCTTCTGCTCAGTCTTCACCGTGGAGGAGGAGGAAGGGAATCGGAGTTAAGGGAAAGGGGAAAGGATGACATAAAGGTTGATCCGAGCCTGTTCAGTGAGGACAGGGTACGAGAGGAACTAGGAAGATTGAGGGTGGACAAGGCTATCAAATCAAATCAAGTCATAATTTATTTATATTGCGCTTTTCAAGTGCCAAAGCGCGAATACATAAAAGCTTGCATCAATAATAAATAAGAATATAAATATAAACACAGGTAAAAAGACAGCAAAATTGGAATTAATCAAAAGCCGTTACAAACAGAAAGCTCTTCAAAGAAGCCTTAAAAGATTCTGTGGATGGGCACTCTCTAATCTATGGGTCCAGATAAATACAGAATCACACATGCCCCCATAATGCAAAGCATCATGGGCTGCATATGCAAATCACCACAGAATATTATGTTGGTTCATCTTTAAGCAGAAATGCATGGTGCCGAAAGGCCGCTCTCACAGTTTGTAAAGGGTGCCAACAGAAGACACAGGCACGTGTTTCATCCTACCAGGACTCATCAGTGTGCCTCGTCTGTCTGACACCCCAGTGGAATGAACCAGCTACCCTAAGATGGTCTCTCTGGGTTATGTTGTGGTGAACCCAATTAAAACAAAAAACAAGTTAAAAGACAAAGAGGTTGCTCTGAGAACTAAGGGAGGAATAGGTAGCACTCTGGTGAGGCTGTTTAACTTGTCCCTGGATACAGGGTGGGTGCCTAAAGACTGGAAGAAGGTGGACGTGTGTCACTTCACAAGTGTAGCAGCAGGAAGGAGGCGGAAAATTATCATCTGGTCAGCCTAACCTCAGTGGTGGGTAAGGGGATGGAGTTGCTATTGAAAGGAAGGGTGGTCAGCTACCTTGTAGACAGTGGTCTACAGGATGACAGACAGCATGGCTTTACACAAGGTCTGCCATGCCAGGATGGTCAGTCAAGGAGAGGCAGTGGATGTAGCCTATCTGGACTTCAGGAAAGCCTTCAACACTGTCCCCCACAGAAGGCTAGTAAATAAGCTGGAAAGTTTTGGGGTGGGACTGAAGATAACAAAGAGGATGGAGAACTGGCTGAAGGACAGCAGTCAGAGGATGGAGGTAAATGGGGTGCATTCCAGGGAGGAAGGGGTGATGAGTGGGGTGCCACAGGGGTCAGTGCTGGGACCCATCATTTTAATATATATATCAGCATCATAGCAGAGGAACTGCAGAGGAAGGTCTGCCTAGTTGCAGATGATATGAAAATCTGCAACAGGGTGGACACCCCAGGGGGGTGGAGGCAATGAAGGAGGATCTAAGGATACTGAAGGGGTGGTCGGAAACTTGGCAGCTGAAATTCAGTGCCACATGTCAGCTCCATGGCACTGAGGGCTGAGGCATTGGATGTCTTACCTTGCGTCATGCCAGCAACCCAGGTTCGGGAACAGCCTTGGGTCATTGGGGAGCTGGCATGGGGGGGGGGAGAGCAGGATCAAGCAACTGAAAGGCAGCTCTTCTCTCCCGGGGAGGTTGCTTCCCCTCCATAGTTCTGCTCCCATTGGGTTGAGGCCCAATGGGTAGTATAGGCAGAGGGGACAGCAGGCAGTTGCCAGGGGTGGGGTGGAAGGGGCCGAGCTGGTACCCAAAATGCATGTGCACCTCCATACGCATGCACATGCATCTCTGCCAGGGTCCCGAGAGTCAGGGAGAAATTGGGGAAAAATCAAAAAAATTTAAATAAAAAAATGAAATTCAGTGCCAAAAAGTGAACAATAATACACATGGGGTATAATAACCTGCAAACCATTTACACACTGGGGGGAATAAAGTCAACTGAGCAGGAAAGGGATCTGGGCATTATAATTTCAGATAACCTTACGGTGGGGAACTATTACAGCAAGGCGGTGGGCAAAGCTAACAGAATGCTGGTGTGATAGGGAGAGGTATAACAAGCAGAAGGAGGAAGGTGCTGATGCCCTTTTATAAATCCATGGTGAGGCCTCACCTGGCATTCTGAGTCCGGTTCTCGAGACCTCACCTATGCAAGAACATAGATGGGATAGAAAGGGTTCAGAGAAAGGCAACCAAAATGGTGCATGGTATGCATGGGAAGCCCTATGAGGAGAGATGGAGGGAGTTGGATCTGTACCCACTGAAGGCTAGAAGGGAAGGGGGGGACATGATAGAAACATTTAAGTACATGAAGGGGATTAATAAGGTAAGGGGGTACTCATTTATAAGAAAAGTAGGTGCTAGAACTAGGGGTAATAGTCTACGTATAGAAGGAGGAAGGTTTAGGGACAATGTGAGGGGGCAATGCTTCACTGAGAGGGTGATGGATTCCTGGAACAGTCTGCCCGAAATGTTGGTGGGGGCTGAAACGGTGGAAGGATTAAAGAGGTCTTGAGACAGACACAAGGGTCTGAACGGTGGACGGAGTAGGAGATCTCTGGACAAAAGAGACAAGTAGGGAGGGGAGGTAAGGGGCAGACTCGATGGGCCAATTGGGTCCTTTTCTGTCACCAGATTTCTATGATTCTGTGAAATTCAACCTTTTTTGTACTGTACATTTCTCCTGTAGCAATCTGGGGAGATTTTAATTGTGGATTAACAAAACCAGATAGAGGTCTGCAAACTGACAAAATGTTTAGTGATTCTAACTGCTTAAAATCTGTTGTCAGTATGGCAAGTCTTAAGGATGCATATAGAAGTAAACATTCTATACAGTAGGTGGTAATGTGTATTTCAGAGATACGTATTCAATGAGGATTGATTATCTTTTAGTCTCACATATTGTTTCAGTCTTAGAAGCAAAAAACACTGAGACAAGAAGTATCAGATCATAAAGTAGTACAATGTACAATAAAATGGGGGGTGGGAAGGGCACGCATGGAAAGAACCTGTGGAGACTGAGTAATAAGATACTACAAGATCCAGTTTTAGAGAAAAAATGGGTGATATGCTGAAGCGCTAGACTCTAGTATTGTGTATATATGACAATATTGCCCTCTAGTGGGAAGAAAGTGAAAAAAGACTTAGGTACACGTTCTCAAAAATAGACAGGACATAAAGCAAAGAGGGAGTATTTCACATATTTGTGCTTAAAGACGCAACTCCATACTTTATCTCAAGATCTGAATTGGAAACATTGGATTACAGTGCCTAGATTTCATTAATCCTGAAGGATATGAGACAGATGCAATATGACAGAGCTGAAACACTATACCAAGAGATGAGGTTTGGCACACAGTGTTAACTTTTGATCCCTATAGAGACCATCATTCAAGAGTAGAATGTAAAGCAGTACATTCAGTATACACTGAAGATGGCAGTACAGTGAGTGCTAAGACTGAAATATTACAGTCTCTACCTTTGTAAATAACACTTAGTACTACATCAGCAACAAAATCTGGCCCTTCCATTTTCTCCCAGCTCCATATACCTGCTTTAATGTATAGAGATAAGGAACTTTTGGTGGCACATTAGTAGTCACAGAGGTAGTAACAAGGAATTGCATTCCTCAAAAATTACAGGCTCCAGGGATGGATGGACTAAGTTTGGGATTTTATAAAAAGTTTAGTGCAAAGTTAGCCCCTGTTTTAGTGGACCTTTACAATTATTTTCTGGAAAAAAGGCTCACTCCCCGACTCCATGATGAGGGCAATGTTGATATGCGTATATAAACAAATTCTAGTCAGAGTCGATATGGCCATTCACAGCAACAGGAGTGTGGTGAGAATGAGTACAAGAATACTTGGAGCTCTCACCGCACCACAGTCTGCTGTTTGCAAGATGGCAGCACCGACAGAACTGTGCATGCGTGATAGTCGTGCATTCACAGTTTGAGTCAGAGCAACAAACTTGGACACAGCAGCCATCACTTCCGCAGTTGTGGAAGAAAAAGTAAAGCGCCCCAAAGGGGGGTGTTTATGTGGCTTGCAGAGGGGAAGGGCTGCACAAACAGCACCAGTGGATATTGGCCAGAGCGCTGTGGAAGCACACCGGACAGCGGTCCAGTCACATGCTTCCACAGTGCTCCTGTAAATCTACTATGATGCCATAATGTCTTCAGAGCTCTGCCCACCCAGTTATAAAAAGGAGAATAGGCTAATTTAAGGAATTGGCACCCCTTAAGCCTAATTCAGATTATAAGATTTTAGCTCAAATACTGGTCAATAGGCTTGTTACAATTGCAGGACTCCTTATATGTCCCCGTAAAATGTGCTTCATTAGAACTAGATGAATACAAGACAACTTAATAACGTTAAGGGAAATCTTTGTAAGAGGTTCTGTAGGTTCCCTAAATGGCTACATTCTTAGAATTGACAAAGAGAAAGTTGTTGATAGAATAGCACCAAGGGTATTTATTTAATCCACTTAAAGCTTTTAAAATACTGAAAGTGTTTATAGAATGAATGAAATGTTTATATAAGAAATAAGTCCTAGTACCATATATTCATGGTTGGTTGGGGAAACAGAATGAACTCAAGAGAAGAATACGCCAGGGATGCCCCACAAGTCCAGTTCTATGTCTTTTTAGTTTAGATCATTTGTTAAGGAATATTCACTATAACCCAGAGGTAGAGGGCATTTCCAAAATGCCTGAAACCCCCAAATGAAGATCATGGCTTATGCCAATAATATAGTGATTACAGTCCTAAATGAAAACTCTGTAAAAGTAGTCTTAAATAACAGGGAAATTTGCAGCGGTGTCAGGTTCTAACATTAATTTTGACAAAAGCATTAGATAACCACTGCGTGCAGCGGTGATGAATCATCCACAGAGTACAGATAAAACTACAGGACATAAACATTTTAGGGATGGTATTTGGTTAAAACAATATGGCAGAAAAAATTGGAAACCATGTTTCAAAATAGCAGAACAAAATGTAAACATGGAAATATAAGAGGATATCTAAATTAAATTAGGTTAAGGTTCTGCCTCACACCTGAGGCTAGGCTCTTGGTTAAAGGTACAGTCCTGCCTATCTTGGACTACCAAAACATGGTTTATGGCACAGCCTCTGATACTAGCCTGCACAGAGTCCATACAACCCTAAATAAAGCATGCAGATTTGCTTTAGATGCAGCTTTCCTAATGCATATGTGCTCTTTATATCAAGACACAATGGCTTCCTCTTATGGATCACATTAAACTCTACTCCTGCCTTCTTGGGAAGAAGACCATCCTAGGACTTGGTCCTCCATCTCTACAAGCCATATTCTGCCCTTCCCCACCCGCTCATGGCACAAAAAGTGTCTCTAAACATGCCTTAGCAGAGCCATTCAGAAGAACTGCCCTGGAGAGGCAAGCCTTTGCAGTAAGGGCTCCCACTTGGTTAAATGAGCTCCCTTATGCCATCACAAGCCTGACAAGCCTTAGCAACTTTAAGGCTGAGCTCAAGAATTCTATCTCCCCTCCTATATGCTGCTCCTGTCTCACTTAACTACGGTAACCTGCCACCTTGTTCTGCTGGTCACACCTGTGTTCATCTCATTCGGTTCATGTGGCCCTTGAGTTACCCAACCCCACTTCCCCCTGCCCACCCACCTTGGACCCCTACCTGGGACCCCTACCCCACTCCCAACACCTCCCCCCTTACGTGCTTATGACACCCCCTCACACCATTTTCCCTGTTCCATGTTCCACACATCTAACTTGCCTAGTTTTCCACCCTCGCCCCAGCTTCCATTTTGACCTCTTCCTATAGACTGCACTGATTCTCCTGGTTGATGTTACATTTGTACCTTTTAGGATACTGACAAGGCTGTAAAGGTACTACCTACTGATCTCTCAAGCTTGTACAACACAGAAACATAGAAGTTTTTTTTTTTTTTTTAACTGTTTTTCCCTCCAGTCGCAGTCTACGGGGCCTCTCTCAGGCATCCTGCCTGCTCCTACCCTGCCTGAAGTCCTCCGACCTGAGCCTCCTCTTTCCTCACCCTCATCTCACAGTAGGCACCCCAGCTTAACTCTTTGGGTGCTCTTGCACACTTAGTCTCCAGCTGTGGGTGAGGGCCCAGGCGGAGGAACCTGGAAGGCCAGGCAGGATAGACCCAGCAGTGGGCATGGGGGCAGGTGCCATCACCTACCCGGGCAGACCAGGCTTTTCCTTGTTCTGGTGCTTGTTTCCCCCCAGTGCATGGCGCACACCCTGATGCAATGGCGCATCACAACCCTGCCTTGCATCAGCCATGCTGTGCATGTGTTGCTCTGCATGCTACAGCACCCCCGGTCTCCACCAGGAGCCACTGGCATGCCAGGCAATCCTCAACCCTTCCCCCTGGGGAGGAGAGCAGCCCAGCGGGTGATAAGTCCTCGACCCACCCCTGCTGACCCCCGGCATCTGAGCTGATTCTCGAACTCAGGTCACCAGTGTAACATGAGGTGTGGCATCCAGCGCCTCAACCCTCGGTGCCACCAGGCCGGGCCAGAAATATAGAAGTTGATGGCAGATAAGGACTGCAAGGCCCATCCAATCTGCCCATTTTTTCCACCTTATGAATGTACCATAGGCCTGTACTCTGTCAATGGCCTATCTAGTCACACTCCTCTGTATTGCTTCCTTATGCCGATCCCATGCCTGTTTGAAGCCCTGCACTTTATCCATATCCACCACTTCCTGAGGAAGGCCGTTCCATGCATCCACCACTCTTTCTGTGAAAAAGAACTTCCTCACATTACCCCTTAATCGGCCTCCCTCTAATCTCATGCTGTGTCCTCTTGTCCTGCTATTTTTCTTATATTGAAACATGTTAGACTCTTTCACCTTGTTAATGCCCTTAAGATGTTTGAATGTTTCGATCATACATTATGCAAATTTCAACAAGCGAACTCTACTGATCTGGGCTGCTATGGGTGTAGCATGCCCTCGTACTCTGTATCCATTCCATGTATTATGTTTCATTTAGCCTTAGCTTATACCATTTTGATTTACCCCGTGTTCTTAATTGAAGATTTTCAACAATGCCTACTGGCTGTTACTGTTTCCCCTGCTCATGTATGATTCTTTTTTTTTTTTTGTAAATTTCCTTTATTCTCCCCAGTCCCATGGAACCCTATCCAGCTACCACCTATGCCAGACTCGAACTCCCAGTCTGAACCTCACCTGTCCCTGGCTGCTCCAGTCTGGCAAATCCCCCAGCTCTGAGCCCCCTGAGGTAGGGCTGCCCACCCTGGTGCTTTATCTATAATCCAATGTGCCGTAACTGGATTGGGAGGAGTCCTGGAAGGTGAGTCCAATGGCGGGAATGTGGCCCGGACATAGGCAGCACCTTCACCTATCCACGGATCTGGGGGGTTTAACTTAGGAGTTTTGGCCCCAGAGCTCGGACATGCAATGACGTCCTGCTCAGCATGCACACGCTCCCGTGCACACCTGAAAGACATCTGCCACAGCTCAATCCCCTGCATTCTGCCGGCCGAGCACTGCAGTCCCCCAGCCACTGCCGGAGGCTGCTAGTGCATCGGCATGCGAGAGACCGCCCCTCCCTGGGGAAGGAGAGCAATCCTAGGATGCTCAATCCTTCCCCATCCCCACTGACCCCCTACGACCAGTGCTCATTTCTGAACCCAGGTTGTTGCATGGCACGAGGTGTGGTATCCAGCGCCTTAACCCTCAGTGCCACTGGGCCGGATCTCCTTGTTGATTCTTGACGACGCCTATTGGTTGCCTCTGTCTCTCCAACTCATGTACTTGTTCACACTCCCTTATCTGATGAGGATCCTTTGTAAAAGAGCTTTTAGCTCAAAGGTTGTAATTCTGACTACTCAATAAATAAAGCAAAAGTGCATCCTTTTCATAGAGACTTTATTATTGCCTGTTTTTCTGTATGTTAGTTATGTCTTTCTGCTTCCACAAAAATTGGGCACAAAATTATACAGTATTTATTCAGGCTTTATGGGGCAGTTCCCTCAATCCTGTAAGGAGTGAGAGATAATGTATAAAACGTTACCCATGGGTGGGTTAGGAATGATTAACCCTTTAGTTTTTCACTATACTTTTTTCCCTGGGTGTTTCTGGTATGAGGCCAATCTCAGAGGGGAGCAAGAACCCACAACCTTCTGGCCTAGAGGTGCACATGCTACCAAATGAGCCACACTGACACCATGGCGTTGGAGCTTAGGAGTAAGTGCGTATGATTGTTAGGCTAGGGTCTCCACTTCTTGACCTCAGCCCCAGACATTCTGGGGAGAGAGGCACAGCTAAAAATGAATCTCAGTAAGATGTTTTTGACACCAGAGTGGGTGAGAGGCCTCTGCTGGTGCATGTCTGTGTTGGCTTGCCCTGGTGGTCAGGGTACAGAGACTCATGCAGGCAGAAATTACCAGCTCAGTACCAAAATCCCCAGTATTGATGTATGTAGGACAATGACCTGATTGCAAGACTTTCCTATGTCCAATTCCACCGACCCTTCCATGGAAGGTCAGGGGAAATCCTGACAAATCAGGAGACTAAAGACAGGTGAGTGATAGAGTCTTCCTTAAGTGGAGGGGGTTTGGGGGAACATAAAGGAATAGGCTGTCCTGTGACTTTTTCACACACAAGGGTGTGGTGTGCACATATGTGGAATTTAAACAAACAGAAGTGAGAAAGAAACAAGTGCCTTAGTTGGGATTTGAACCCAGACCACCCAGAATACCTTTCTGGTTGTGCTACCAGCTGCACCAGCAAGGCAACTGGAAATCTAGGACTCCCAGAAGCACCCTACTGTTATTCTAGTGCACAACCTAGTGCTGAATAGATAATTACATTTTAACACACAGGGGTGCAGTGTGCACTTATGTAGAGTTCAAACAAACAGAAGAGAGAAATAAATAAGTGCCTTACCTGGGATTTGAACCCAAGCTGCCCAGAATACTTGTAACTTTGCAGTGTGTTTAACTCTCCAAGCACCTTCAAGTGGAAGTCCAGTATGAATGAGCCACTGCCCAGGAGATGCTGAACATCCCCTAAGAAAAAAACCCTAATGGGCTGGCAACCACATAAGGGTGAATTGATCTGCACCCAGAGCTCAATCTAGGCTATCACAGAGTGAGAAAAAAAGAGAAAGCAAAATAGCTTCCATCGCTCTAATATGAAAATGAAATATAAAATATCTGTTTCTAAGGACCTATAATATTTCAGATCATCATATTAACAGCAACCATATTTTTCATCTAATGTTCTGTTTCATCTTAGTTTGTCTCATTGCTGCTCTTAAAATCCTGAAAGGAACTTCTAGTGACCTTGAGCTAGTCATTGCCCTCCCAGTGTTTTAGTCCACTTTGGGTCAAAGCAGGACATTACAGAAACTGAGATGATGAATCTCATTGGGTTACAGTAGCCTGGGTAAATAAATTGTAAACAGAAAAAAAAGCCCCATTCTAACTCCTCAGCACAGTGTTACAGCCACCACTCACAATGCTTCTAAACCAGGTTCAGGAACAAGCCAAGGTCACATGGGGCTGGCTATGGGGAGGAGGATCGTGCATCCCACAGGATGCTCTACTCCTGCTCCTTTGGGGAAGGATGGAGGGTCACTGTCTCCATTGCATTGCTTCCACCTTGGTCACCACAGGGAGAGGCACAGTAGAGGCATGGTAGGAGGCAAAACCTCTGCTGGGCCTGCAGCCGTTGTGCAGCGTTGCTGACCCCACCCTGAACCCATTGGATGCAGGTGTTCCAGGGCCAGGAAGAAGACTAGGTTTGCTGGCCAAGGCACCTAGCTTCACCTGAGCTCTTTTATTCTAGGCTGCTTGAAAGGACAGAGCAAAGAACCTTACCTGAGCAAGGAAAAGGATTAAGGCTTCTTTTGGCTAGGCAGATTTACTGTGTGTCGTTATTTTTATTTTGTACTAACAGGGATTGTTACTGTTGTTGCTAACATTTTATTGCTTTATTTTTCTCTGATTCAAATTGTTGTTGCTGGGTATACCTTCTGCTGCATTATTACAGGGTGTGCCTACAGGTGTGTGCTTACAGATTACTGCTGTAATCTTCTGATTCTGATTGTCTTTTGCAGGGTATATCTTCTGTTACTGTATATTTTTCTCTGTAGCAAAGTGTTTCTTACAAGGTATATTTTCTGTGAAATTATTACAGGTGGTGCTTTACAAGTTTTACAGTTTACTCTATCATTAGGATAAGCTTTCAGAGCTACTGCATTTGTTGCTGGCTGATTGTTTCTGCTCTTACCTCCTTGTTTCTTTCATCCATGGTTCTTCTTTTTCAGCAGAGGAAGGACCCAACCACCCACCCCCATCCCCAACCACCCCACTCTACACTCCTTTCATAGGGTAGCACAGTCATGACATTTCCTATAGCAAAGCAGGAAGAGATGGATCAGAGGGGTATGCACACAGTGACCTCATTTACAGGGGCAATAGTAATTTAACTTGTTGTAACAAGTTACACAAAAACAAGCAAACAAAACACAAAATAAGACTTTTCCTTTCATTTTCTTTCTTCCAATTACTCTGACCAGGTTATAAACCCAGCAACTTATCTGGAATGGATATCATTAACTGCAGGTACTGTGGAACCCTTCTCAGTAGGGCAGTGTTACAGGATTTAGGACACTGTCCTACATGCTGAGCCATTGGAGATCTAAGGGCTCAGCTCCAGGCAGCATGGGCAGAGACTGCGCACCTCAAATTGCATATTGAAGAGGAAATATATTATAAGAACTGGCCACCATTTCCCCAACTTCCAGCATAAGCACCTCGACCGTAAAGAGTACTTGGTCTAGGAGGTTGGCAGGTGGTTAGGAGGGGCAAATCAGGTGCCCCATCCTCGGTGCTCTCCAACATATCACCTCCACAAACCATATAAAAACTACAAACAGATATCTGCCTCTATCTCTGAAATCAAACAAAGGGGCAGAGGACACTACAGAGCAGGACACTGAAGCACAGGGGCTAGCACAACAAAACTCTCCCAAATCAGAAACCAAAACAAAAAAAGCAAAAAGGAAATCCAAAAAACCTCTGAACATAGGAGACTCCATGATTTGGGGAGTTGATACTATCTCCAGCCAGGGGTAATGGTCAGATGTCTCCCAGGTACATCAGCATGGAGAGACACTGATCCGCTAAAATTGTTCAGGAAGCAGGAGAAAACATTGACATCCTGGTGCACATGGGGACTAATGATCTCGCCAGCTGGTTAGTTCTGCAGACCAAGGAACACCTGACCAGGCTGGGTGACAAACTGTCATCCATTTCATCCGGCATCTCCTTCTCTGAGATCCTGCCAGTATGGGAGAGGGGGGCAGATGGACAGAAGGTCAGAGAAGGGGAGATAGGGGAGCTAAACATGTGGCTCAAGGGCTGGTGCCAGGAAAAAGGACACAGATTTGTGGGGAACTGGCAACAGTTTTGGGAGCAAAAGTTATTTAAATTTGATGGACTGCATCTGACTAAGGAGGGACTCAGTGCATTGGGGCAGAAGTTTGACATCTTTGCAGAATATTTAAACTAGCAAAAGGGAAGGGGGTGCAGCACCCTTTACGTCGAATAGGAAGAACAAACCTCACCCCTCAGCTAGTGGTCAAGCAGGAGTTCAGCATGTTTGTAGTTCATTTGCATCACCAGGTAAGGAAAAAGGTCTGGCTCTCCATGCAATGCACAGAGGAAACGCCAGACCTCACCCAACAACTAACACACCAAAATCTGGCCAACAGAAAATCCTGTACACAAATGTTCGCAGTCTGGGAAACAAGATCCCAGACCTGCAGGTAATAATGACAGAGGCTAAACTGGACATAGTAGCCATTAGCGAGACATGGTTTACCAGTAACCACACTTGGGAGACCTCAGTACCTGGCTATGTATTGTTCAGAAGAGACCGAGGTGCAAAAAGGAGGGGGGGGCCTTTATGTCAATGAAAATATCAAAGCTACAGAACTTCAGAATACACATAAGGAACCAGAAGAGCGGTGGGTCACCTGGAAACAGGAAATGGGACAGTCATACGAACTGGGGTTGTGTACAGGCCTCCAGACCAGGGGGAGGACATAGACACATTACTGTTAGAAGATATATAAAACATGACAGCTAAAGGGGAGGTTCTGATAATGGGAGACTTCAACATGCCAGACACAGATTGGTCAATACCAGCAGGAACATCTGCCAGAACTAGACACATGGTGGATTCCCTGCAGGGGAGGGACTCAAACGACTGGTACAACAATCCACAAGAGACAGGGCTATCCTAAATCTAGTACTGACTAACAGAGAAAGGATCACAGATCTGGGGGCCAGTGACCATCACATGGTATGGTTCAATTTGGCCACTAGAACTAAATCATCCCATTCCAAGGCAAAAATATGGGACTTCAGAGAAGCTGACTTTGATAAGATGGCCAACAGAGTTAAGCTAGCCCTGGCAAAAAGAAATACAGGTGAGGGGTACAGCAAAGTGGGAAGCATTAAAGATGCAATACTTGAAGCTACATCCCATTGTGTTAGAGAGAAAAGGAAGTGCAAAAGAAGAAGGAAACCACTTGGTTGTCAAAAACAGTAGCAGAAAAGGTCAGAGCCAAAAGGCTGACCTTCAGGAAATATAAGGGAACACAACATGATGAAGATAGGGAGGCATACCAAACTTCCCTAAGGGAAGCAGGGAAGGCAGTAAGGCAGGCAAAGGCCCAAACCGAGGAAACACTAGCACAAGCAGTAAAAGAAGGTGACAAGACTATCTATAGATACATTAGTGAAAGGAGAAAGTCGAGTGGGGTATTGCTAAGATCAAAGGGGATAAGGAAGCATGTGAGGAGGAGGACCATGTAAAAGCATCTATCCTAAATAGATACTTCTTCTCAGTATTTACTGAAGAGAAGGTAGGGCAGGGCCCACAGCTCAGCACCATTGACACAGGGGGGATGGAGGTGTGCACTAGTCCTTTCACAAATGAAAGGGTCCTACAAGAGCTCGATAACCTCAGGGTGGACAAGGCAATGGGACCTGATGGCATACATCCCAGGGTACTAAAGGAGCTAAGGGTGAAACTAGCAGAGCCATTATCAGAACTGTTTAGTGAGTCTCTGAGCACAGGAGAGGTCCCAGAAGACTGGAGAAGGGCTCATGTGATCCTGCTCCACAAGCGTGGTAGTAGGGAGGAGGCAGGGAACTACAGACCAGTCAGTCTTACCTCAGTAGTGGGCAAGATTATGGAGGTACTCCTTAAGGAAAGGATAGTGCAACACTTGGAATCCATAGGAGCACAGGATCTGATAAAGGAAGATCCTGTCAAACTAATCTCATAGATTTCTTTGACTGGGTAACCAGAGTGGTGGACCAAGGGGGAACAGTTGATGTTGCCTACCTTGACTTTAGCAAAGCTTTCAATACTGTTCCATATAGAAGATTGATTAATAAGCTGGGTAGGCTTAGGTTGGGTCAGAAGTTGGTCAGCTGGGTGGCAAACTGGTTGACGGGCAGAAAACAGAGAGTGGTGGTAAACGGTATACAGTCAGAAGAGATGCAAGTCACAAGTGGGGTACCTCAGGGATCAGTCCTGGGGCCAGTCCTCTTCAGTATCTTCAGTGACATTGCAGAAGGACTGGAGGGTAAGGTTTGTCTGTTTGCAGATGACACCAAGATCTGCAACAGAGTAGATGATCCAAATGGGATGGGCAGAATGAGAAGAGATCTGGATAAACTAGCAAAATGGTCGGAAGAGTGGTACTGGAGTTTAACACAAAGAAGTGCAAGATCATGCACATAGGGAAGAGAAACCCTGAAGCCACCTATAGGCTGGGAGTGGAGTTGTTGGCAGTCACAAAGGAAGAAAGAGACTTGGGCGTCATCATCACCGATGACCTGAAATCATCCAAGCAGACCACTAAAGCAGTAGGTAAGGCTAGGGGGATGTTGGGATGTATTAGTAGAGGTATCACGAGTCGGAAGAGGGAGGTAATAATCCCTCTTTAAAAGACACTGGTTAGGCCCCATCTGGAGTACTGTGTGCAGTACTGGAGGACACACTTTCACAAGGACATTAACCAAATTGAGGCAGTCCAGAGAAGGGCAACTAAAATGGTACAGGGACTGCATCAGAAAACATATAAGGACAGATTAACGGAGCTCAATATGTATACCCTAGAGCAAAGGAGGGAGAGAGGTGATATGATTGAAACATTCAAACACCTTAAGGGCATTAACAAGGTGAAAGAGTCTAACATATTTCAATATAAGAAATATAGCAGGACAAGAGGACACAGGATGAGACTAGAGGGATGCCAATTAAGGGGTAATGTGAGGAAGTTCTTTTTCACAGAAAGGGTGATGGATTCATAGATGGAACGGCCTACCTCAGGAAGTGGTGGATATGAATACAGTGCAGGGCTTCAAACAGGCATGGGATAGGCATAAGGGAGCAATACAGATGAGTATGAATATATAGGTCATTGACAGAGCAAAGGCCGATGGCACATTCAGAAGGCAGAAAAAGAAATGGGCAGACTGGATGGGCCTTGCGGTCCTTATCTGCTGTCAACTTCTATCTTTTCTGTGTTTCTATGAAGAAACAAAAGGAAAATGGGTGTAGCAGCAGTGAATTATGTTCCTCGGGGTATCCAGACCCTACACCATCTTCTATCATGCTGACTGATATAACAAGAGACTTCGGGGTTGCCTCATCTCCTGTCCATGCCTTGGTGGTACAGCCACAGCGAAGAAGAGGTGGCAAGTTGCAGTCAAGGGTGGTGGGGTTTGTCATCTTGGGCTGTCTTGAAGGCTGCATTGGAGGCTTGAAGGGGGAAAAATAAACAGTGCATAAAATCCTCATAAACTCATACTGTGTGTTTCAAAAGCATACACTCTCATAATTATTGCATGTGGGCAATTATATAGAGACAAATGCCTGTGCAGGCGTGTGTTATGAGGATTTTTTTTCAGACACCTAATAAGTCTGATAATCAGTAAACCTTGAGAGTGAAGCTCATGATGTTTGTAAGATTATCACACACAGAAGGTGCCCTCTCATCCAAGCCAGCATGAGATAACCTTCTTATCTCATAAGAGACAACCCTAAGTATACATATTAATAATAATAAGTTTATTTATAGAGCGCCTTTCATTTTTCAAGACGCTGTACATATTAAAACAATGAAATCAAATATTAGAACTCAATAATAAACACAGATAAAACCACAGCAAATTAATAATTTCAATACAATCAGTCATCCAAAAAGGCCATAATATAAAACGCGACATGCTATCATACATAAATGAAGAGTGAGGTCTGAATCCTCATCAAAGTTTTTCTATACAGATTTACCAGATTCAATAATAAATATTTTGTAAAGTCTTATATTCATGTGGAAAATTAAAAAAATATACACTATCAACATGATACCACTCAAACAAAATTAAGTTTATGGCATCCACTCCAGGCAGCGTCTTTTTTATTTTTATCTTGTTCACTATTGAAAAGTGAGTAAAATGGCAAGACTTTAAAAGCAGCAGCAGCAGTAGCTGGGTTTACTCTTCCTCATGGTGATAATCCACAGGAGGTTTTCTGAGCACTCCCAATGCATTACTTTTAACTCCATTTTAGATACTTAAAATTTTACAAAACGGCTGACTAGACATGAACCCAGGCCACTCCCTTACATTTCAACATCATCATGAAGACATTTTCAACAGAGGCTCTCGTAAATATTAATAGCTGAAGAGTTTGTTTCTAGAAATACTTGCTGAAATAAAAATCCGCTCATTGACACAGTTATCTTGTTGATATGACATCTGGAAAAGCCTATGCAGAGATACTAGTTAGCACTGTTAAGGCTTTTAAAGCAAAATTAGACAGATTCCTGATGGAGAATGAGATTAAGGGTTACATAGCATAACTGGGGGTAGAATGTTTGCTGATAAATTTGAATGTGTGTCCAATTACTCAAACTGGGGGCTATGCATGAACAACCCACGGCGCATAGTACACCTAAGTAAAGGAGCCCTGTATCGGGGATCCTGTGGCCCACTGCGGCAGGCACTACAGGGCTGCATGCCCCTTCCATGCCCAATCCCACAGCTGTTTGCACTGTTATGTATGCAGATGGTCAAGGGGATGTCTGGGAGAGTGCCTACACTCCACACCATTCACAAAGGCATGAAGTGTTGGACAAGGAGGCTATGGGACACGCAGGTAGGGAGCCTGCAATATCTGTTGTGCCCCCCACAGAGTATCCCCACCTGCCATGGGAAGAGTGATACCCCCTCCACAATGCTGCCTCTGCCCTCTGGTCAGGCAGGGAGGGCTGGGGGCAGCCATTCAGGCACTCAGTTGATATTCAGTTTGGTACCCACACTGGCCCACGATCCCCTGCTCTGCATAGACCAAGAGATCTACTTCCAGATCAGGATGGATATCTGTATGGATTCCCCCTGTGTCCCATAGTCCACCCCCCACAATCCTGCATGCTGGGGGGGCGGGGCCACAGACGGGCATCCAGTGGTGGACAGCTGTCATGAATGCCCAGCACTGTGTACCTGTACATGGGTGCAGAGCTGCAAAGGCCAGGTACGTGCCTCTTGTGCATACACAGCCTATAATAGTGCATAGGCCCCACTGGGAATAGTCACCACAGAGAACAGGAGGGGTGGACAAGATGAATCCTAAGTGCCACGCATCACCACAATAGTATATTGCTATCCTGATTTAGCAATATGTCACTGTTTGTGCCAAACAGATTATGTCTTTACTAGTGGTTACAACATGTTCTAATGACTGTGATGTTGTTTTACAGCTGCAGTATACTGCAAGGGAGCATATGAGTAAGTAAATATAAAGAACATTTGAGTTATGTTGTCTCAGCCCATGAAAACAAAAACAATGCTTGCAAAATGTGTTTGGTAGTGATATAATTTTAATTCATAAGTTGATTTTGATCAACAAGCTTTAAAGATCTTCAAGACTCTTTGATTTTAAAACTTCAGAGGTCTTAAGGGCTGATATTTTGAAACCATAAAGATAATATCCCCACATAACACATTTTGACTGATCCAAGTAAATGTGAACGTTTAGCTATACCACATTGGACCTTAAAACTGTCCAGAGTCTAGATTTGACATGTTGTCCAGTTTTCACTTTTATAAACCTCTGTCAACTTGTTTTATAACATTGGTTTCATAGGACTTAGTGATTAGTGCCTTAAGATGAAGCACCCTTCTCTTTTCTTTTTCCTTTTTTGCTCCCTCTGTCCCGGTTGGCCCACAATACTGCCGCCCTTCCAGCCCCATCCCCTGACCTTCAAGCTTACCATCTCTTCTTCCCCCATGGTTTACCTTCTGTACAGGGTGGTGGGGAGCCCCCAACTCTACCCACCAGGACCGGATCCAGTTCAGTGAGGTGCCTTCTCAGGGGTGGCGCCTGCAAAGGGTGGCCTTCATACCGCATGGCCAGGACTAGTTTCTGCTTTTCTGCAGAGGGGAGCGTGCAGTGCTGCAATGGCTGTGCTGCGTGTGCATCTGCATGCAGCATGCCTTTGGCTGCTCCATCTCCAAGCCCCACATTACAGGACATGGTGTGCCAACACCTAGCCTCCACTAGGTGTCAGGCAGGTGCCAGTCTCTTTTCCCCACCCTTCCCAGGAGAGGAGAGCTGTCTCCTGGATGCTCACTCCTTTGCCACCCCAGCCAACCCCCAACAATGCACTCATACTGCAAACACGGGTCGCCGGCGTGGCAGGAGGCAAGGCATGATGCCTAAGCTCTCCATGCCACTGGGATGGTTAATATAACTATACCCTTTTCATTTTTAAAATACAGTGTAGTTATAAATCTGCATGGGCAAGTACATATTTAAGATATATGTAAATATATATATTTTTTTTTTTCCTTTATTTCAGTACAATGGACAATACTGAAGGGTGCTCACCCTCACTCAAGCAAGCTGCATGTGCTGATGTAAGTTTTCATCATTACTTTCTCAATCATCTGTATTCAGATATGCTTCAAAGCAAATCCTGACAGAGCTAGTAGTATTGCCAGGGTCCCTAGTTCTGTGCATCTCTTAAACACAAATACTGTATCTATATCAGGGTTCCTGAACCACTGCAGCTGATTTGATATACTCATTCCATGGAAATGAATCACTTTTGCAGCAGTTTTAGGAACAGAGGAACGTAGGAAAAGTATGGAAATAAACAGGCTATTTGCCCTACAAGTCTGTGTGACCACTCAGCAGTGATGATATCCAACAATCCCTTTGTGTTTCAGAAAATGATCCAGTCTATTTTAAATGTTACTAATGTTGGAATATTAACCACTTGCTCTGGAAGCCAATTCCACAGAGTAAGCAACAACAAACAGAAGGTGCGCAAAAAAACAAGCACAAACACTGAGTAGTTATGCTGAGTGCAAGGGGTTTATTACAAGTGCAAAAACATGCGGAACAGGACACGCCCCAGCACTTAATGCATCATGCAGGCTGTTGATGAAGAGCCTGCATGAAGCTCAAAGTGCTGGGGCTTGTCCTGTTCCGCTTGTTTCTGCACTTGTAATAAACCCCCTGCACTCAGCATTATCGCTCGGCGTTTGCGCTTGGTTTTATTTTGTGCACCTTCTGTTTTGTTGTTGCTCGTTGGTTATAGGTGCTGCATTTTTTTTCAGAGTGTCACCTGACATGTATTGCTTGGTCCACAGAGTAAGCACTCTGGTTAAAAATAAGGATGTTTTGACTATTCCCGTAATTGACCAACAGGCCAGCACAAAGATATACAAAGTGCTAGAGTCATATTCTTTGACTCAGTGTGTGAAAGCACAAATTATGGGGAAACAGCCTTCACGTTGTTCCACCATGCTTTGTGGCAACACAAAAAAACTCTGATTTTTTACTCAGGGGGGAGAGTTCACTATTGGTATATTGGGTTGCAAATGAAGTTCACCAGATGTTAGTTTGCACAGAAAGAGTTTGAGCATGCTGAAACCTGAACTGTGACACTGATATCTATCCATGGTACTGCACCAGTCCCACTGTGCTATGTAATGGAAAAAAATAAATGGTCACAGAAACTGTCACCGTCATTGTCCACCACAGCTACAAGACCCATGTTTGTCCCTGTTCTGGACTGACATAACCATTGCTGCTATGGTCCTCTCCTGGCCCACCCAGTGGACCAGTGGCTCTACTCCCCAAGCATGACGTAATCCTTGTTGACCAGTGGAACCATATGCCTCTCATAATAACTGCTTTGGCATCATTGGCCATTCACCTCACCTCACTGTCTCTGACATCACAACTGAGCAAGAAAAGCCAATCACCTGCTGCAGGATTGGTTACTTGTGATGTCACAATAAGTGAGGTCACAATGCTGATGAGATATAAAGAGGAACAGAACTAGACATTTCAGCATCCAGATAAAGCACTGCTCTTTACATTCCACCTAATACTACCAGATATTTATTTTTTATTTTATTTATTTGTATCTAGGATTACAAATACCTTTGAGCCAAGGCTCTTTTACAAAGGTTCCACTTCAGTTTAAGAGAGTACAACGAAATGAGGCAATGCAAGATAATACAGGAAATACAGCAGTCAAAAGGCACTATACACAGGATTAAGTCATTTACAAACAATTCCTGGGGGAAGAGGCAAACAATATTGGTATACACAGGTCAAGGGCAAGGCGGGGGGGGGTTGCTACAGCATTACAAGGCAGTGCAAGATTAGATAATACAGCAAATACCGCAACTAAGGGGAGGTATACACAGGATCAATTAATTTACAAACAATTCCCAGATGAAGCGGCAAACAATATAGGTACACACCAGTCAAGGGCAACAAGGGGGTTTGCTACAGCATTACAAGACAAGGGTAGGATGGGGGGGAATGAGCTGCCAGGGGCATTGTCGCAGAAGATAGAGAAGTGCGGGAGGGGGAGTTGGGGAGTTGGGGGGGTAGGGGATGAAAGGGACGTGGGGGGAGGGGGAAGTCAAGGACAGGGGTAGTTAAGTGCTAGGTTGGGTGCTTAGGTAGCATTGAGAGGGTAGCGAGGGTTGCTGGCTAGATGTGGCAGTCGCAGGTACTGGAGGCAGAGAGCAAGAGGCAGAGCTTAGAATTGAATGGGCCAAGCTTGGTGATGGAGGAGATTTCCTTGTTGAGATTATTTAACCAGTTTGGTGCTCTGTAGACAAACAAGTGTTGTCCCATGGATGTTCTGCAGTGGGGGGTCAGCAGGAGTTGGTAGTCAGATCCCCTGGTGTGGCGAGGATTACTATTTGGGCTGAGGAGGGCTAGGACACCCGGGGGAGCAAGACCCAAGGTTATCCTCTTGGCCACGATGCAGGTTTGGTATTTTAGACAGTTTAATAGTTGTAGCCATCCAGACTGAGCGTAGAGGTCGCAGGTATGGGTTAGGCGGTGGGCACCAGCTGGAAGATGACAGGCTTTGTTTAGGGCAGCTGAGATGTGCCTGAAGGCTTTTGAGGTGGCAGAGCCATATATTATAAGGCCATAATCAATAACAGAGACTACAGAGCTTTGGACAGCGATCCTTAGTGCTTCAGGGGTAAGGTGCACCCTATGTCTGTAGAGGAGGCCCAGTCGCAAGTTAGCCTCCTTAGCTACGTAGTCAATGTGGGCTCCGTAGGCCAGGTTATTGTCCAGAGTGATCCCCAGATATTTAGAGGAGTGTACCTCCTCTATGGTTACTCAAAGGTGGATTGTAATGGTTAGTGGATGTTGCCTGCTCTTGTGAGAGTTACAGAAGAGCATGGATTTGTTTTTTTTTATAGTTAAGGATGAGTCTGTGTTTGCTAGACCAGTTCTCTATGGAGGTGAAGCTGAGCTGAAGTTTGTTTTGTAGGGATAGTGGGTCCTTATGGGTGGCAAGGATAACGGCATCATCAGCATAGAGGAAGAGACATTCTGGGCATGAGTGTGGGAGGTTATTTAAAAATAGACTAAAAAGAAGGGGCCCCAGAATGGATCCTTGGGGGACTCCAGAGCAGACAGGTCGTGCTTCGGAGAGGACACCTGCAATTTTCACTCTTTGCAATCTGTTCTCGAGGTAACTTTTAAACCAGGCTGAGAAGTCAGGGGAGAGCCCTGCGTTTGTGAGTTGTTCTAGAAGTAGGCAGTGGTGAATGGTATCAAATGCCTTAGTTAGGTCTATAAAGACTGACCCGGTTAGATGCCCATTATCCAGAGAGCTGTGGATGGCTCCAGTGAATTCTAGGAGTGCCGTTGTAGTGCTGTGACCTTTCCTGAAGCCATGTTGTTGTTGTGGGCATCGGATGTTGTGTTTGTCCAGGTAATCAGTGAGCTGGTCAGCAACTATGCGTTTGATGGCCTTGGATAGTGGCGGCTGAATAGAGACTGGTCAATAGTTACCAGGGTTGGTCCGGTCACCTGATTTATGGACCAGAGTAACGATGGCAGATTTCCTTTTGTCTGCGAACTGGCTGAGGCTGAGGGAGAGGTTGAAGATCTTGGTAAGAGGACTAATCACTTCATCAGTGAGTGAGGGATAGACAGCAGCTTTAGGTCAAGAGTATCCCCACTATGTCTTGTTTTAGTGATTGCATTTGCGATGTATTTCCGAGCTTCGTGCATTTTGATGGCTTTGAAGTAGAAGGGGGGGGCCGGGTTGGAGTGGGTGTAGTGGTGGTAGGCTGAGTGGGGGAGTAATCTTCATTGAAGAAGTCGGGGGGGACATTACTGGGGTCTGTGAAGGCTGTGTTGAAAGTACTGGCAATGGTGGCAGGGTTGAGGGTAATAGTCCCATCCGTAAGTATCATAGTTGGAGAGGTTTTTGGTTGTTTTCTGGATACTTCTTTAATATTATTCCAGAATGTTTTCCCATTTCCCCATTTGTTGGTGAGCACTTCTTTTTAGTAGGTGCTTTTGTGAAGCCTGATTGAGCCTGTACAGGAATTACGGACACGTTTGTAGTTCTGAATGTTGATTTGCGTGCCGGAGTCCTGAGCCAGGAGGCAGAGGTGGTACCGTTCTTTTAGTTGTATGATTAGTTCGGCGGTGAGCCAAGGATTGAAGAGGGCTTTAATGTTACGCTTTTTTAAGGGGCCGTATGAGTCACAGGCTGCGTTGAAGGTGGAGATGAAGAAATCAAGTGCTGAGTTCACATCAGTTGCGTTGTAAATGGGAGACCAATCTTGTTGCTTGAGGAGAGATTTGAGTAGTTTCAGTTTTCCTCAGGGAATGATTCTGTTGATGGTGATGGATGGTGGTGGTTTGTAGAATTTATTGGACCATTCACAGGTGACAGGGGAGTGGTCACTAAGAGAACCATGGAGGACGGAGTATTGGAGCTCCAGGTGAGGTGGCTGGTTGAGTCCCAGTCCAGGAGGGGGGCGGTTCCTGTTTTGTAGTTGTGGCGGGTTGGGGTGGTGACCAGTTGTGTGAGGTTCACAGAGGTGAGGGCATCTTTGTAGTTCCCAATATCAGGAGCGAGCCAGTTAATGTTGAAGTCACCAAGTAAAATTAGCTCAGAGCCCGGGGGTTGTGTACGTGTAAAGTCCAGGGTGGCATTGAGGCCTTTCACTTGTTCTTTTGGTGGGATGTACACTGCAGCAACAGTGATGGCTTTTCCATGGGCTCCTAAGATGATACGAATGGGAAGGATCTGCACAGATGTATCTGATAGAGGGGTGTTTAGGGAATAACCCGTCAGCGTCTCTATGAGGTAGATAGCGCATCCCCCTCCTCTTTTGGTTTTTTGATCTAGTTGGAAAACATTGTAGCCAGGTAGTGTGATTGCAAAGTCAGGGACTTTCGGTGATAGCCAACTTTCAACTATGGCAATGACGTCCTACTTGTACTGGCATGAGAAGATTTGCAGAGCATCGAGCTTCGGGAGAAGGCTGCAGATATTGAGAGAGACTAGGGAGAGTGTCCCAGTGCGATTAACTTGATTGTCTGATCCTTGAGCTATACAGCCAGGGTTAGGGTGGATGTTGCCAGAGAGGAGAAGTAGGAGGAGCAGTAGCTTCAGGGTACACAGGCGCAGGTACCCGATGGTGAGTTTACAGGAACATTTGGTCCTGGCGGATGGGGGGAGCTGATGGCACTGATCCCAGCGAGATGTAGTAAGAAGCATGAGAGGGATGGTAGATGATATGGGCTGTGGCCATCGGGTATGTGTATCTATGATTAGTCAATCAGGTTTCTTGGGAGGTGAAGGGGGGGTGCCATAGAATGCAGTGTACATCTGTGGAAATGGACAAAGTCAAATTGGAAACTAAGTTGAGGGAAGGGGTAGCAGGCTTCAGGGGGATAGCAAAGGGGAATAGAAGCCAGGAGGATTGGTAGAATTAGGGGGGCATGGGACATGTTTCTGGCGTTCAAGGTTGGGGGAGCCAGAGGGGTGCAGGGAGAGGGCATGGGAGAAGAGATGGACAACAGAGATGGTGCAAGAGGGAAGGACAGAGAAGGAGTTTGATAGTAATGCTGTGGATTTCATAGTAGTGCTGTGGAGCAGCGAGGGGTAGAGAGGGAGAGAGAGTGAGGGGGAGGGCAGGCTGAGAGAGCAACAGCTGGGCCGATCAAATTGGTGTCTAAGCAGGGAGGAGACACAGCTTGGGGGCGGGACTTACGTCTATTTAATAAAGGTGGGGGGTAGGTGCAAAACTACAGCTTTTCAAGCCATTCAGAAAGCACAGAACAGAGGGTAAAAAGGTCGGACCAATCAGTGGCAGAAGCGTAAGGTGCCAGTCCAATCAGTGGTGGCAGCAGAGAGCGCTGGCCAATCGGAGCTTCTGATGGCTCACCGGTTGGGGCTGTGTTCTTACTCGGTGATCAGAGCTCCTGGGTGGCTTGCAGGGATGGAGTGGGCGGGTGGCTGGCTGCTCAAACCACCGCTGCTCTGGCAGCAGAGTCGAGCCCAGGATTTCAGCAGGAGATCTGAGGGAGACAGACAGAGACAGATGAGAGACTAAATGGGCAGTCAGTGGCGCAGAAGTCGGGATGGGGGAGAAGCAGGGGTTGAGGACAGGGAGTAATTAAACACTGAACAAGAAGAGCTGGGATAAAGAAAGGGGTTGGGGGTGGGTGATCAGAACAATCAGCCCTGGCACCACAAGAGAGCAGGTGCTAGACAGGAGATGGCTGGACAGGGGAGCACAGGGGAAGGAGATTAAGCAAAGGAGGCTAGTAGGTGGGCTAATGGTGAGAGAACTAGAGAAAAAACAGAGCAGTCAAATATAGGCAAAAAAACAGTATTCCAACAAGTGTGAGCAATAAATCAGGCTAAGGCAGTAAGAAATAGCAAAACTATGGCTTTTCAAGCCATTCAGAATGTGCAGAACAGAGGGTAAAAAGGCCGGACCAACCAGTGGCAGAAGCGTAAGGTGCCAGTCCAATCAGATAGACAACCTTCCAAAGAGCAAATGAGCAAATGGGAAAAATACTTCAGAAATAAAGTAATTAACAACTCGCTACTTTTAGACATTAATAATATTTGCTTCCTGCCTTGTTTTGTGCTACTAGCTCTTTAATGCAGGATTTCAAGAATGAAGGGGAACAGTGAGATGTAGAGAGAGGGGGAGGGAGAGAGAGAGAGGAGGACACTGTTCCAGATAGTAGGGACAGACATGCTGAAGAACCACCTTATAAGACAGACATCACATGTAGAAAAGAATTGGAGAAATAGAGACGAACGGCAGGCAGTGATGTCAAGCACATCGATACAGGCCAAGAAGAAGTAGAGCAATTATAGGGCGGCCATGGCACAAGATAAGAAGTCCCAGAAGTAATGGATGATATGAATGATTTTATCCAGTTCGGGATTTTGAGTGAATAGTCAGGTGGTTGCATTTTGAACAG
The DNA here is from genome assembly GCA_016271365.2 of Neoceratodus forsteri. Lineage (NCBI taxonomy): Eukaryota > Metazoa > Chordata > Ceratodontiformes > Ceratodontidae > Neoceratodus > Neoceratodus forsteri. Next base: position 64,368,059 of record JADMNL010000025.1, on the reverse strand, counting down.
ACTGAAGCTTAAAGTTGAAGGTTTTTGGAAGTTCGTAAAGAAAGGAATTGCAATATTCAGTGTGAGAGGAAATGAGAGCAGCAATAATAGTTCAGCAGTGGTGTTATCTAGGAAGTGACTAATGTGGGTAATGCTGCAAAGTCATAAAAGCCAAATTTACAGAGCACAGAACTAAAGGAAGCATGGTGAATTCTGGATCAAGGAATCTGCTCAGGTATCAGATATAGGGGCAAAGGAGTGACAGGATCCCATACAGGATTCAAGAAGAGTATCAGAAAATGCTGATTTGTGGAAGAGGTTATTTTTTAGCTGATGAGCCAAATCTCACTATAAGCAAAATTTAGTGAAGGCAAGCTAAGCTGAAGCCTGGTATTGATGTAGTCAAGAGAGCTAAGCTACGGCATTGTCAAATGAGGATTTTAAAGCAATGTACAGCTGGGAATTATTAGTATAGTGGTGATTCCTCAGGCTGTGTTATTCAACACAGGTTGAGAAGGTAGATAGGGAAGAGCTGCAGAGCAAGAACACAGTCTTGATTGACAACATAGTGTAAAAGCAGCCGGTCCGTCGGTGCAGAGGTTGGATTTCTGTCTGCGACGCCAGCGACCTGGGTTCAGGAACGGACCCAGGTCGCTGGAGGGATGGCCAGGGGGAGGAGGATAGAGCATCCTATGGACTGCTCTCCTTCTCCAGGAGGAGGGTGGGGAAGTGCCCGGCATGAGATGGTCCCCTGGCAGAGGCCGGGAGTCATGCAGCTACCGGCACTAGCACGTACTGGAGGTGGGGCAGATGTTGGACATAATTGCATGTCCCCACCTCCCAGAGGAAAAACTGGAAAAGGGGGGGTGGGTCCTCCATCTAAATGAAGCCCTCCCCGGGCTTCAATTAGCCACCATCGCCAGCACTCCCAACTAGATACTGGTTCCGCGGCACTGGAATTAGGGGAACCAGTGACGTGGCCCTGCTCTCCAGGGAAAAGCCAAGGAGTGACTGGGAGAATGCAGGCAATTGATGGTTGGTAGGAGCCCAGGGGCCATGACCAGGGCAGAAGCCTGATGGAGGACCTGCCAGAGAAAGAAAGAAAGAAAAAAAAACAGTGTAAAAGCCAGGAGAGAGCTTGAAACCACCACCAGAAGCAAGCAAAGCAGTTGGAGAAATGGGAGAAAACACAGGAAATGTGGATGCCAGAGATCCCAGTCCAGCACTTAAGATGATCAGGAAGTACAAGGTGGTCAACCGTATCAAATATTGGGCAGAGATCATAAAGGATAAGGCGAGAAGGAGCCACCCTCTGATATGAAAAGAACATTGACCACAAAAGGGATGGAAGCTTCACATTACAAAAGGAATAAAATCCAGACTAAGTGGGTCAAGGAGACTGCTGAAAGAAAGTTTGAGAGATTTGTGAGGAACAACTTTTGTAAGTACTGTGTTGATGAAGAGGGTGTTAGAGGTTGGGCAATAGATGGGCAGGGTATCTGCATCATGAGATCAGTTTTAAAGAAGGGGAGTAATGTCAGCAGTTTTGAGGGCGTAATATACAGTGTCAGCACATACAACATGGTTAATGTTAGTAGCTGTGATGCAGAGGACTAAGGCAGGACAGTACAAGTGAATGAGGTGGGAAAGAATAAGGTCAAGACTAGAAGTATCGCATCAAGATTCTAAGACTGAATGTTTGCTGAGTTTCTTACATGGAGATTTAGTAAAATGTGAACAATATTTTTTTTCTACAGAACTACTACTATGGTGTTGACAAATTGGTGGATGATTTGCAGTGCTTTGCATTTGACAAAAAAAGTATTGCAGACAAGGAAGGGTTTATTGTTCTGTTCAATGAAATTCCTCTCAGCACTCTGGACGCTGCATTAGAACTGTTCGGTAACCAGGTATTTGATAATTGCCAAATATACCTATAAAGCAATAAAATAGTATTTTGTTTGTCATTTGTTGTTTTCCTCTGGTAAAGGTTTAGTCTGAGAAAAATAAAATAAACTTTTTATATGATTTGTAATGATAAAACAAGCAGAAACAAACCTCACTTTGTCCAAAGTATGATTAACAGGAAATGTTATCTTCAGATACTCCAGAGAATCAGTACTGCTCTACCTCAGCCAAAGATTAGAGGCTAGGGTGTCAGTTGCATTTTATCATCACACACGTGACTGATGCTGTGTCAGCGGTGCTAGCCTGGCAATTCCTTACTGCCACATACAGACTTCTGTTGTCCTCTCAATGAGTCCTGAGTTAATCTGATTCCCTTCATGATGAGATCCTGTCATAGGAGGGCACCCCAAGGGATGGGGGGTCTATTAAATGATATGTTAAGGTACAGGGACCCAGGGGCTGATAGTGTCAATAACTAATGCTGGAAAGATTGTTATAGAGGATTAGATTGGAGCTCATTGATTGACCAATGATGTTGAACCAATCATTTTGATTGATCAATGAATCTGAATAAATCTTTTATTATAATCAACCTAGTGTCACTCATTGACAGGAAGAAGACTGCACAGACCGCACCCCATCCATCCCCAGCACCTCACTTCCTCTATGAGGCATTAAGAGGAGGGTGAATGCAGGCTGAGAATCCAAGATTTGAACTTTTGCCTTCAATCATGGATCAGGGGTCTGGAGGATGAAGACTGGGTTAAGGTGTTTAATTATCACAATGTGAACTGAGGTGATTAAGTGAGGGGGGAAAAGGGTGTTTAAAAAGAAAGCATCAGGCAAATGAGATGCTGATGAGATGCTGGCAGGAGGCCAGAAAAGCTAATCTGAGCCCACTGGGTACTGGAACCGTTGTCGCCCTCCCAAATCATGAATAAAAACTTTGTTGGGGGGAGGGGCTGAAAACATTTACAGTGGTGTTTGGCGCATTTATAATATAGAACTGGGGGTCAGGTTTGGGAAGCGGTGGTTGTAAGCTGGCAGAAAGCCAGCTGTGCTTATTTTAATAGTTATGGACAACCTAGAGAGAGAGAGTTTGGAAGCATTAGATGACTGAGGTGCTGAAGAAGACATCAACTAACCCTTCCCACCTGGGTGGCTGCAAACTGTTGTACAGCAAATCTTACGCAAAACACAGTTTGCATTAAAACAAGTATGACTTAGAAAATGCTGTGGCCACATACAGTATATGAATAGTACTGTACTCAAATAGTCACCTACAAGTATTTGAACACCCCTAGTACAGACCTACTGAAAGTGTTAAATGTTTGTATCCAAACTTTAGCTGTTGCTTGATCTTGGAACTGCATACTTGTGTGTGTACTGGAGGGAGCATAGCGTAGCACAGTATAGTCTAAGGCTGGCCCTTGTTCTGTGTGGCTTTACATCCATGCTGAAATGTTGTTGTACGATAGTTCAAAGATCATGGACTATCACTGTACCCTTCTGTGGGACAAGAACATATCAGCTGCTCGGAAATCCTTCAGCTATGTTTAAGTCAGCAAAAGTCTTGTGGGCAATTACTTAAAACAAGAGGCAAAATGAGGCTACTGAACCATGGGGAGAGGAAGACTGGACCCAAACTCACTCAGCACATGCAGAAAATAAAAAGACGCAGATAAGTTTAGTGTTAACTTTTTTGTCATCTTTTTTGTAACATGCGGTATGTAAAACAAGATTGTTAAACAGCCATTTTAGTACAAGTCTCTTAATGGCTTCACTTTCACTTTTACCTCTCGCTCTGAAACATACTGTTTCTCCCTGGATCTGGCCCTACCTCTAAAAAATATATATTTTTAAAACTATACACTATATAAAATTCTAGATGGGCAACCTCATGCCCAACCTGCCTGTGTTGCCATCTCGGAGTTCGAATTATGTCAGACCTCTCAAGCTTTGCTCTCAAGGTCTGAAGTAATCAGAACTCCTCTGTCACAGCACAGGTGCTTGTGCATGGTTGCCCATCTGGTATTCTCAATATAGTAGTTAGTGTACAATCCTGGGATGTGACGCAGGAGCACCAAGCTCAAATCCCACCATTTACATTCCACTCGCTGTATTATTTTTGATGAAATCACTGAACCTCCTGGTGCTTTGACCTACCAACTGTAAAACTGGGTAGAAACAGGGCCCCACTGAAAATGAGATGTTGTATCCCAGCTGGGCTAACCTGGGTCAAAGAATCATGAAAAAAAAGACCATGCTGGATATCTTCATCTTGTGTCTGAATAAAACTGTGTTGCATTTCTTATGTTCCCATTTTATTTCCCTTTCCTGGCATCCTGTAAATGCCTAGAATTGGGTGATGTCATAAGAGGAGATACATGAGTTGATCATTAGCTTGGTGGTTGAATCCTGTGTCATGAGTCACAGTGTTCAGAGTTCTAATCCTAAATTCCCAGTTTGGAAAAAGGTGGTTGCAGTACTAGGGGTATTCATTTTGTGGCAAAACTGGCAAACTCACCAACTCTGAGGGTTTCTCAATAGACTGAAGGCAGGGGGCTATATACTGTATATGAACATAGCCCCTTGCAGTAAAACTTGTCTGACCCAGATCAGCAATGTTCCGTGTAGCCCAGTGGCATGCTATTGAATCAAGTAAGTTAGTTACTTTTATTTTTATGTGAAACATATTTAACCAGGGGAGCAGGCAGAGTCCAGGAGGAGTTTGATCCAGTTGTGATCTGATAGGGGGTGGAAACATGGGAGGAGAAGAAGATAGAACAATTCACAAATAACACATGGCATCCAAGATGTTTACCATCAGATATATGCAGACAGATAGCAATAAATGCACTAAGGTTATGCAGAGGGGACCATTGTCTTATTTATTTTTTATATGCCTACCTCTTTGGCTGGGGGTGGTCCTTTCATTTCCCTTTGGTTCTGTGACCTCCGGCACCCCACTGGATGCAGCACCCATACTCAACCTTCCCTCTTCATGCAACCCAGGTCTTGATCCAGTGGGTACTTACCCCACATACTAGGGGGTTCCTGGTGAGTCTGGATGGGAGGGAGTATCCTGGTGCATCTGGTGTGGTGCAAGTAGGCTGAAGCCTCATGCATGCTGGAAGATTCTCTTTTTTCCTTTTTCCCCTTCAACTGGTGAGACATCTAGGACATTGCAGGGCATGTCTCCGCATGCTGCACATCCGACGTCTTGCCCTGCCATCCCCACATTCTGAGCTGCTGTGCACCAGCCCCTGGCCATCACCAGGAGTCCGTGCTGCAGTAGCTCTTCTTCATCATCCTCCCCAGGAGAGGAGAGCTGTCCTCTGGACACTCAATCCTCTCCTCCCCAGCTGACCCTTGGCAACCCATGCTCGCTGCTGACCTCAGGTCACCAGCATGGGGCAAGGTGTGGTGTCCAGCACTTCAACCCTCAGCACCACCAGGTTGGCTATAGAGGGGACCATTTAGAGGAAACTGGAGCAGCAGGGAGAACAGTTGCAGGGAAAACAGTTACATTGTACATCATTTTAACTTTATACACAGGCAAATGGACAACTATCACTACAATAGGCTGCATGGTACGGACACAATACATGAAAGGGAACATTGTTTAACCCGGAGTAGCACACTAAGCTGAAGCATGTTTCCAGATGCGACCTGGGAGCACAAGGAAGTTAAGTGACTTGCTCAGGATCACACAGTATGCATCTAGGTGGCTGTGGGATTCAAACCCAGGTCTCCAGATCTGCAGCTCAGAGCCTTAACCCACTGCACTATACTGCCTCCTTGTACACATGACCCATGTAGCAGCTTTAATAATTTTTTATTTATTTATAAGGTGCCCAGAGCACTATGGATTGGGAACCATACAAATAAAATTAATTTGCCTTGCCTGAATATAGAGACACTGTAACAATATGATCCAGTATCAAACTACAATGCAGGAGATACCCAAGTAAATATGAATTATAGCCACCTTAATAGCTGTTATGGCATTCCAGAGGAGTCCAGTAACACTACTTAATCGGGACCTTTACAGAGAGGTAAATGGGTGAGGTACTTAATGCAGAGGGAAGGTTGATCTAAATGCTTGTGAGTCTGTTCCTACTATGACTGAGGCTTGACCTATACTGTGCTTTCAACAAGGGATTTGGAATCTGGTACCCTTTTCTGACCTAAAAAAGTAGGAGGAGGAGTTAGAGAAGGAGCAAATTAAGGTAATGTTAAAAGAGAACTAAAGTCAAAATACACAAAAAATATGTTGTGCAGTGTTTTGATTTAAAGGTGTCCTCCTAGTAGGTCCTTCCCTTTATTTGCTGAACATAGTTTTTTTCTAAATTTGCTTACACTTGGTACTGTACTTGGTAGCAAGACAGAAGAATGCTATTGCCCATCAACTCTGTCTCCTGCCTTAGCAGGGAAATTTTGTTGATTTGAAATCCAAGAGATAATTACCAAGTTTTGTTTGAAATGTAGCAACCACATCTGCAGATATTATTTCCTGTGGGAAGATAATCCATAATCTTGCAACTCTTTGAGTAAAAATTATTTCCTCCTGTCATTTTTCTTAGCTGGTTGAATTTTGAGCTGTTTATTCTGGCTTCTTTGATTGATGTCCCATATGTTAAAGTCCATATCAAGACTGTTCATTAGGTCTTGGTCTGTAGTAATTTTGTACATTTGCAGCATGTCCCCCCTTACTCTACTACTTTCCTGAAGTGTACAGTCCAAACTCTCTCAACCTCTGCTTCTATAGTCTTTCCTTAATCATCTTTGTAGCCCTGTGTCTGCTGGTTTTATGGCCTCTGGGAATCTCCATGTTAACATTTGTCATAGCTCTTCTTGTTCCCACAATGCATCATGTCACACATGACAGAGATGCATCCAGGACCATTGATTCAGTGCGCAGTAACTGCTGCAGCGGAAGTCTGGAGCCTGAAATTCTGGCTTCAACGAAAAATCTCTGTCTAATCCAAACTTTCTGTGTTCTAGGTAATGTCTAGTTCTAGGTCTAGCAGGCAGAAGTGAATATTTATTTTTAAAGCTTTTCATTTTATCAAACTACACACAACCATTTAAAAAACACACTCATCACCCAAGGTCACAAATGCTATAATCAGTGAAGACTCTAGATGTTTCCTTACAGAATCGCCCACCCAATTATCCCTCAAGCATTTGCTGTCTGTAAATGTAGCCTTCATTAGAGCTCACTGGACAAGGAGAGTTAATTAGCAACACAGTTCTGTCACTGTAAACTTGAGAAAAACCTGCTCTTGACTAATTAAGGGTCCTGGACAGCCAGTGGGATCACGTTCTGTACAGTACAGCAGATCCCGGTCAGAACAGTCAGCAGCTGGCCTTGGCAGAGTGTAGAGGGCTGTGCCTGTCATTGGTATGGGTGGTGCATGGGAGGCAGGGTGGAGGTCATGACTAATAGGGTGGGGGCCACAACACTTTGGAAAATAATTGGAAGATGTTTGTTATTCACATTGGGGGATGGATCGGGTATGGGGTGGGGGAGGATTCTACACTTTGGAGCAGATATGGGGTGGCATTGTTGTGTGAAAGGGGACTGGGGTACCTGAGTGGGGGATACTTCACTACAGGACAGGGGATTTGGGGTCTGTGGATACACAGTCAAGGATCGGGCAAGGAGGGGGTACTCTACACAATGGAAAAGTGGGAACTGACATGAATGTTGGCATGGTTGGAGATTGGGCAGGGAGGGGGTGCCCTACACTATGGAAACGGGGGGGTTCTCTGTTTCATTTTGGTGATGGGCAATGGGCATGGAGGGGGTACCCTACACTATGGAACAGGGGCTGATTCTGCCCATACATGAGCATCAAGGAATGAGGCTGGAGGGGAGCTACTGGGCTGCAGGGGCTGGTAGGCTGCTGTGCTGCTGTGTGCACTACTGCAGTCTGCCTGTAGGTGGCCAGTCGTTAGGCATGCTTTTTCCATGCCTAACTCTGTGCCGCCCATCTCTGCACTTGGGCGGCCCACCCATCTCTTCTGAATATCCTGTTGTGCAGAATATTCATGAGCACGCCCCCTCAACTTAGGCTGCATACATTAACTGTGGTCCATGGCCCATTTCAATTTTGGCAGCCCATCTTCTTCCTTTGAATATGGGAGTTTGGAGCAACTTTTGAGATGAGCAGCTCATCTTCATTTGTTAAAGAAGTGAGCTGCTCATCTCTTTGGAAAATGTGGGCCTATATATGTAATTATTTTATTGTTTACTCCCTCTAGGAGCTAATTTTATTTTTTTCTTAGAGCCAGATACCCCTCAGTTTTGTCCCCACAGCTTCCCACTCCCAACCTTGGAGCACATGCAGTGCATCACTAATGACTTCTGACCTGTACTACAAGGTGTAAGGGAAGGGGACATAGAAACATAGAAATTGACAGCAGATAAGGACCATTAGGCCCATCTAGGCTGCCCATTTTCTTTGCCTACCATAAAAGTTGCAGGCCCTACGTGATCTCCAGCTTTGCCTCCTTGTTCCTACTGCTAGGGTTCCCCTATGCCTATCCCATGCATGCTTGAATCCCCCTCCACTGTGTTTGGCCCCACAAGACCCTATCAAGTCTCATTACTCAGCAGCATAGGGGGTGCCACATAGTCGGGTAGTCTGTCTCTCTCACTTCCAGAAAGTGATTGTGCATCCATCCTCCATAAGGCATTGTGAGTGAGAGACTCAAGACTAGTCTGAATCTGGGTGTCTCTGTTGCAATACAGTATGTAGCCACTGAGCCATGTTTACAATTGATAGATTGGCTTAGAAATAAAAACTATAGATTGAGGGAGTGCTCCTGGCCAATCGGAATGCTAGTCTCCTCTGAGAGTGAGCCACTCTTCTTCTGTGAAGAGTGTCTCACGCACAGCTACCCTGGAAATGGGCATGTTAAAGCAGGATTTTTTTAGTGTTAATACAGTATTGATCAGTCTCAATCAATGATAAAATGCTGCCACCCGAGGCCACTCTTATGGTTATAAGAGTGGTCTCACATATATCTTTATGGTGGCAGAACTGTCCACCTTTGGTTTGCTGTTCTCATACTCTAAAAATGTATGTAAGACCACTTTTCCAACCGTAAGAGCAATCTCAACAGCAGTATTAACATACAAAGCAAATATGAATAAAATAAATTCTTCACTCCCTGTCATTAGAATCTACTAGAAAAACATGTAGACAGTCCTCATACTTCTCAACTTTCCTTTATTTTCCAGGACATCCCTGCTTTTTCCTGGCATGAGTTCATAATGTTGCAGTCAAAACTGTGCACAATAACAATGCCACACGCAAAACAGTGTGCGGCAAAATATTGTTGGCACAAAATGCCAAGTAGCACAAAAGAAGCATACATTAGACAAATATCAAAGTTTTTGCAGGGAGTTGTGCCCCCTGCATAGGAGACTTGGCACTCCACAACCCCAGACTAATTATAATCAACTCTGGGGGGCCATGGACTTCGGGGGAAAACATAAGTCGGACCAGGATTTTTTGTTTTTGAAAAAAGCTGCAGCAGAACTAAACCACAGCCCCAGGTCCCAGACACAGCCAGAGACAGGTGCTTTAGCCACTCTACCATGGGAGCAGCTTGGCTAGGTCCTGCCCTGGTGGCATCCTTCACATTCTCTACTGGCAGCCTACAGCGACAGGGGTAGTGGTTCTTTCTTCACGCTGACAAAAACCCTGTTACTGTAGAACCATCAGAGCTTTTTGCAGTGCTGTATTTCATGCATGGTTTTCTCCATGCTGTATTAATCTGGTACCCTTTTTCCTCAAAACTATCCAGTGTCACTCCTAAAATTGGCATCTCTGTCACCAAAGAGTAGGGATCGAAAGCATAAAATAATGCTAGACATTAGATTTATAGTCTAATTCTCCATCAGTAAATGTGTTTTATATTAGGCCATAAATTATTGGATGCCTCTTGAGCTTATATTACCATTTTTTAACGTTTGTCCCTTGTTTTGGTTATTTGTCCCTATATAACCATATGAAATTACCAGCAGGAGGCCATTGTAGTCTGTTGAGTCTGCTCTATGAGGAGCTCATGCAGCTTATGTTACATGGCACACCATCCCCCTTCCCTTGGTACTCTTATTCTCCATTTGACTTTATTCTACCCTCGTTTATTTAAGTCCTGTCCCTCATTTGCAATGCAAGAGGCTGAACATTAAGATACTTTGTATGTTTTGAACAGCGCCCAGAGTCCATGGAAATGGGCGCTTTATAAATAAAATATCTATGTATCTATCTATCTACTCACAGTCTCTACAAAATGTGAAATATGTGCCATTTAAATGTGAAACCAGTATAAATCTGTGTGACTTAAATATTTCAGATACCTGGAATCAACGACATTAGTATGGAAGGCAAAGCGGTTGTAATGAGAGGTTTATGGGACAGACTGGAGACTGAAGACATGTTCATGAGTGATGATTTTCTGAAAACATGGTTTCAGACGAAACTTAGCCCACTTCTTCCTGCAGTCCCCAAAGAGATCCTTAACTGTATGACCCTGTATCCATTATCGTGCAACGGGATGGGACTCGTGTAAGGAACTCAGTGTGTTAAGAATGAAACATGATCCTCAGTTTTTGTTTCATTGTCTTATGGTTCTTAGCTGGAAAGTCATTTAGATTTTGTGTAGTTTCTTAAGATATGAGATCTGAATTATTATGAGAGATGTAAAAAACACATAAAATAATTTAATTATCACATGGTGTTAAAGGGCAACTTAGTATATGCACTTGTAAACAGAATTTAACTAATGCTCAGTTGTTGCTCAAGTTTTCCAGTATATTTATAGTAATTTATCCATAGACTCTGTACAAAAATCTTCAACATAGTGACATGGTAATTTCCATTCAGAAGAGAAACTAGGCTTGTCATGTTCAGTCCCCACCGTCCTCACTTCACAAGTAGTTATGAAATAGCTATGCTGTGCACGCACATTTCAATTGATCCAGATTCCACACCCACTCTACTATGCAGGATACCTGGTGATCTTCTTAGTGGAGTAAGCAGACATTTGTCCAGGCTTATGTTTAAACCTAAGTTCAAGAACAAGCTCGCATTCTGTGAAACAAGGCCTGGGTGCAGTCATGAGGTAGGCAGCCCAGTCAAGTCACGCAACAACAAGAAAGTGACTGCACTCTTGTAGAATAACTACTAGTGACAAAAAAGATAGAAGGTATAGTCCACGTGTTTTTGTACCAAAATGCTAAATAAGAACGGAAGGTAAGACCCTGAAGTCACTGTGATTATAGATACCAAAATCATGGTTCAGGTGCTCCAGCACTTTGCTCAGTAAGAGCTTTGTCATGGGACAGGCTCCTGGACAAACTTCCCCCTGTTTATACCTATCATAGCCTCTTCAGTCCAGTCATGGAGGTAATGACTCACAGAATCAAGAAAAAGGGCAAAAGACAGTGGTATCTGGTTGGGCTCAAAGAAATAAACCCAAAATGTATAACTAATTAACTCATATAAAAGGTAATACAAAAATCAAATGGTTTAACATCAGAGCCAGCCCATCAGCACAGCTGTAGAGTATCACTCATCGTACCAGTGACCTGGGTTGAGAAACAAGCCTGGGGCATCAGCGCGCTGGACAAAGGAGGATGGTTGAGCATCCCAGTGGATGCATGCCTCCTCAGGGAGGAAAGGTTCCTGGTCTCTGCTGCACTACCATCACCATGGTGACCAGTGGCAGTGCAGGCTGGAACCAGCATTAAAGAGGGACTGAGGCCAAAGTGTTTGGCATCGATAAATTCAGAATTTCGATCAGCACATCCTCAAACAGCAGCATTCAAAAAATCAGATCTCTAAGTTGCTTCATTTAAAAGTTACAAGTCATCTTGTAACCCTTAATTCACTGCCTGTTCAAAACAGCCAGTTTCCGAGAAGAGTTACTGATGATGTCATCTTCTAAACTCACAACCTAGTCCCTCCGCAAGCTACCTTATATGACTTATTTCGCCTACATTACTTAAAACTGCAGGTGTAGCAAACATCTGAAAAAGGAAAACTGACATGGGGGGGAGGTCAGCACAGGCACTTCCATAATGTACAGTTGCAAGGTATAGTACTTCAGAATGTGACTGGGGGATTGGAATGCAGAAGCAAACATGGCTTTAGAAAGACAAATTTGTGCACAATTTTTGGAAGACTGCAGGTATAGGGTTTCAAAATGTCATCAGGTTGCAATTGCGGAATGTAGCAATGACACAATCTCAGAAAGTAGCCAGAATACATAATTTCAGAATGCAGTGGCAATGCACAGCTTTGGAATGCGGTGGTGACACACAATTTCAGAAAGTGGTGGTGATGTACAGTTTTGGACTGTGGCAGTGATGCACAATTTCGGAATGCAGCAGTGATGCACTGGTTTGGAATGTGGTGGTGACGCACAATTTCAGAATGAAGTGATGACACACAGGTTTGGAATGCAGTGGTGACATGCAATATCAGAATGCAGTGGTGATGTGCAATTTAGGAATGTGGCAGTGACTCACAAGTTTGGCACATGGCAGTGACACACAGGTTCAGAATGCACCAGTGATGCACAAATTCAGAATGCGGCAGTGCTGCACAGGTTTAGAATGTGGCAGTGACACACAATTTTGGACTGTGTCAGTGACACGCAGGTTCAGAATGTAGCAATGATACACAATTTTGGAATACAGTGGTGATGGACAATTTCGGAATGCAGTGGTGATGCACTGATTTGGAATGTGACAGTGACTCACAGGTTTGGAGTGTGGTGATGGGGCAATTTCAGAATGTGGTGGCAACATACAGTTTTGAAATGTGGTGGTGATTCAGAATTATAGAATGTGGTGGTGATGCTCAGTTTTGGAATGTGGCAGTGATGCACAATTTTGGAATGTGGCGGTGACACATAATTTCAGAATGTGGCAGTGATGCACAGTTTGGGAACATGGCAGTGACAACTTTGGAATGTGGTATTGAAACACAACTTGGCAGGGATGTGCAATTTTGGAATTTAGCAGGGATGCACCATTTCAGAATGTGGCAGGGATGTGCAGTTTGGGAATGGAGGAGGGATGTGCAATTTTGGAATGTGGCAGGATGCATAATTCTAGGATGTGCCTGGGACACATAATGTTTGAATGTGGTGGGGATGTGACATACAATTCTGAAATATGGTGGGTGCGTACATTTCTGGCAGGGACAAGCAATTTCAGAATAATATGGTATGTCCTGTCACATTCCAACAGCATTCAAACCCACTACATTCCAAAATTGCCATTCCCTGCTAAATTCTTCTATGTGTGTTTCTGTTGCATTCCAAGATGGATTGTCCCACCACATTTTGAGATGGCACATCCTTGCCACATTTTAAGACTGCATGCCCCCCCCCTAAACATTTTAAAATTGTGCACAATCTTGACATTATGCCTTGGTTTCGTATACCACCACAACCACAAAACTTCAACAGCGACTGACACTACAGCAACCACAGAGCCAGGTCACTGTAGTGTCAGCGCTGAAACCTGGCACTGTCTTTTGGGGTCCTGCACCCCCTCCCAAAATCAGTTCAACTCAAAAGTTGATAATCTATAGTGGGGGGGATGTGGGGGCATAGCCCCCATTAGAAAGTTAAGAGGCAAAGCCCCCTAAGAAAACATGTCCCTGTAGGTGAAACTGTATTCCGACCACAAAATGCGGTCTACATGATGGTTTCACTGTCTGGTCGTTCAACAAGATTTTTATCGATGACCAGACGTAGATCCCCTTGGTTCAGTGCTGCATTCCAAAACCACCTCCTGAAGTGTTCTAAATGACGGTGCCATGCATCTGAACATTCTGGGAATGCAAGTGCTGCAGACAACCCATTGTCATTTTTTTAAAGGATTACTATAGCTACAGTTTCTTAGACTTTGGAGAAGCAGGTCCTATCAGGTTGCTGACCGGAAGGACTGGACTGTGAGTTTAGTAGATAACATCATCAGTGGCTCTTCACTGAAACTGTTTTTTTTTGAACAGGTAGTGAAATCAGGTTACTAAACAGCTCATAACTCTAAAGAGTCACTGACGCTTCAAAGAAAACTTTAAAAAGCATAATAATTAGGTACAATTCTGCCTGCATTCCATTTATATTTTCTATATTTCGCCTTCCCATTATTTATTACTAAGGACATTTGCATGAATATACACTGTTTATCCCTTAGAGTTTCTTTAGAGTCCATCTGCCTCTATAGCTTATTCCTTACTTCAAGTCATAATCCTCTGTTGTGACATCACAATCAGTTGCCATAGGAATAACTGTGATATCACAAGCAATTCTCTGTGACTTCAGGTTAGAAGACAGCAACAGAAATAGACAAACTTTTTAGGAGCAAAGATCCTGTTTTCATACAGATAACCTCAGTAATAAATTATTTGTAGGAGGAATACAGCACTAATGGAAAATACAATCTGGACTGTGTCTAAATATTGGGGTTTGTTGAAGTTCTCCTGAACGCGTCATCAGCTCTTTGAAACAAAGTACTTTAAAAACCTAACATTTGATACAAGATTTAGTGGTGGTATGTTTATTCTAATTCTGCAATGTAGCACTTTTGGTTGGAGTCCCTCTTTAAGGGAGGGGGATGTCAATACTCTGATGCTTCTGCATCAGGCACAACCTCCAAGACATCTGCGGGATAGAAAAATGTAAGTAATAAAAAAACCACATAGTATGCCATCCACTGCCCACTGCAGATCCCACACCACCGACTGGTCTCTCTCTCTCCCTCACTGACCCTCAACTTCTGGCTGGAGGTAAGTTATGGTCTTTGGCAGCACTTCCCATTGGGGGTTATCCATGGCAGAACATGGGAGTGTCTGTTAAGTCCTAGAGATGATGGGTGGCAGGGCTGGTCAGAGTGACAGACTGAAGTGGGCCAGCTTGGAGATGAGGCAGGATAAAGTACAGTAAATTTAAAAGGAATGGTTTAATATCACTTTGTAAAGGAAAAAAACACAAATCAGAGGAAGGGTATTTACTCACAGTTACAGGTCGAATTTCAAATTCTTAAATACATATACATATAATGTATGGCATACTGCTGTCTAACAATCTTGTAATCTCACCGATCTGATGTCAGTGCTATAAACCTTGCTTGCCTTCATCACATCGGTGAGATTACAGGATCGAATCCAGACAGGTGCGCTGAATTCTAGCACCCAAATGTTGGTCACACTACCACGATTAGTTTAAACTGTTCAACAGAAGCACACAAGTAACAAGTAAGAACCGTTCCCATTCTGTCCTGAAAGTATTTACCGTTGCGGCCCCGTACACAATAAAAGACAATGGCTGGGGTTATGAAGTTTACCCACTGAAAACCCCTTTTACGGACCGGTTGCCATGCCCATGGTAAACCTCTCGAGCGTCGGACTCGAGGTTTACAAGGTCAGCCTGGCAGCCGCTCGAGGGGTTTACAACGTGGTAATACACAGCCTCAGCCATTATCCTCCATATACAGTATAAAACACTAAAATCTTTACTGTGAGTCACACCATTATGTGCATTTTCAAAAATAGTCAAAGCAACCAATTCATAATGCATTTAAACAAAGAATGTGGGACGTGTGGTATTGACACAATTAGTGTGATCACCCCAGGTCACTCCTTTCCATCCAAATTTATGGGGGATCAACTTGCTTGCACCTCCCTTATGACCCAGGGATGAGAGGGACAAGTTGGGGAGGATGATAGATAGGGGTGTGGGAAAAAATAATTTCGACGGCAGAACTAACGTGAATGTTCAGAAATCCATTTCCAAACTTTCATGGAAATTCCTCCTCCCCTACCAGTATTAAAGAAGCTTAGTTTTCCAGTAATCCCTGGTGGCTAGTAGTCCCCCCCCCGATCACTCAGCACCCGTGTGACCCATAAATAAATACATCTGGTTGTTGCATCCCTTCCCCCACCCCATCACTTGCCTGACAAATCAAATTCCACAAATGTCCTGGTGACTAGCGGTCCCTCCCCTCCACCCAGTCACCCACCCATACAGTGTCCAGTAAACCCCCCAATCCCTATCTCTCTCCACAGTCTGTTTAAAAAAAAATTCCTTGGTGGACTAGTGGTTTCAATCCCTGAGGAGACTCTGTTGAGTGAAACTGAACAGATCTTTGGTGCCTGGTGGTGTGAGTTCAGCTTCTATGTACCACTATACGTCCTTTTGTCCAGTTTGTATTTAATAAAAAGTGGAACTGTGGCATTTTTTCAAGACAAGTGATGCCTTCCTTTTTAGTTTCTTTTGCCACTATTTGGAATGAGCACACATACTCTGGAGCTGTTTGTTTTTGGACTTCCCCCACCCCAGCAGGTGTCCCACCACCCTGCTCCCACTCCCATAGTAAACCCCAGTGGGAAGACCAGTACATCCCTCCTCTCTCCTGCACGGCTGGCCTGACAGGAACACGCTCATTCATTGACAGTTCAGTGGTGGGCAGGCCGTGCAGAAGAGAGGAGGGATGTGCTGGTCCGCCTACAGGGGCTTACTATGGAGGTGGGAGTGGGGTGGTGGGACACCTGCTGGGGTGGGGGTGCACTAGACCACCAGGTAATTAAATATTTATTCAGGGACTGGGGATCAGGGAGGAGGGTTGAAACCGCTAGACTACCAGGGATTTTTTTTAAACACAGACTAAAGATGGAGATAGGGATCGGGAGGCCACAGGACACTATGGGCGGGTGACTGGGTGGAGGGGAGGGACCACTAGCCACCAGGGTATTTGTGGCATCTGATTTGTCAGGCAGGCGATGGGGTGAGAGGAGGGATGCAACAACCAGTGGTATTATATTGTTTTACGGGTCGGGGGGGTGATCCAGTAGGGGGAGGGACTGCTAGCCACCAAGAATATTTTTTTTAAATGTGGGTGGGTGGGAGGAGGGACCATTAGTCACCAGGGCTTATTTTATTTTGAGGGGAACTGGGCAAAATTTTGCAGACGTTTTCTGCTCTGCCACAGGTGGAAGTATGGAAACTTCCACGAAAGTTTCCAGATTTTCATGGAAGTTCCACAAAAGCAGAAAATACCACATTCACCCACACCTATAAAGAATAGAGGAGTCTCTTTTTGGCACTAGCGGTTATTCTACAGGAGTGCAGCTGCCTTCTTGTTTTTTTTTTTTTGGTTATTTTTTTTGTTATCTTTAAGCCTGTACTGTTTTCATGCTCATTGTGTCCGCTGCAAGGGTTTTCAATAAATGTATCACCGTCTGGGAGACAAAGTGCCTCCTGATGTTATCCCTGAATTTAAAACCCCCAAGCTTCATGATGTGTTCCTGCATCTTGCTGCATAACTCTAGATCAGACATCTCCAACTGTTTGATCTTGTCTATGAACCATGGAGTGCACACTGATTTGCGTATGTCCCCACCACAGAGCTCTGCAACAATATGGCTGTCTGCTCCGGATGTCATCCACAGCTTCTACTCTCCACTCTCTCTCTGAGTGTGAATATTTGCACAGAAGCTGGAGGTGGCACGGGTGGGGGAGGCAAAACAATGGTGAACAGAAGCATCAAGCATTCGACTGATTGGTATCTGTTCTTCTGAGGATGCCCTATTCTGCATTTACCGGGGGATCATGGGCTACGGCAGTCCTTCCTTGTAGGGGACACTTACACATATTTTAAAATAAACCAAACTGTTCTGGGTCATCATCCAGTCCTCCCTGCCATCTCAGAGTTCTGGGGGAAAGTGGTGAGTGAGATTCTTTGGGCCCAGAAGCAGGATCCACAGCCTTCTCATGGCAGGTGCACAGCCAGTCATAGGCCATTATGGTAACCTCCTAGGTAGCAAAACACTGCCAGTCCCTCCTCACCCCCAATAATATGTGAACTGAGCTGTGTATCATGAAACTGGATGTTGCCATTCCATGACCATCCCTGACCTGGCACCTCATGTAGCAGTGCATGCAGCAGTTAGTCTGTGGGCACACGAAACAGCTGTGCATGCCTTTGAGTACCCTGCACGTAAGTGTCCTGCAGAGTGAATATTGCATGACTTTTACCAGCCTCCACATGTGCAGAGAGGCCAGAAGACCTTTGAGGATTGGGCCCAGGGTCTTTAAGTATGTGAAAAACTGAGGTCACATCCTCTTTTGGCCACCTTGTCTTCAAGGTGAATGTGTTAAGGCTCTCCACACTCTCCTCATAGCTTTTGATCCCCTATATTTTCATAGCTGTGTTGCACCCTCTCAACAGCACACAGTACTGCAGGTGGAGCCAGATCAGAACCTCTTAAAAAAGTGAGATTACTTCCCTGACTCAGACAGTAGGAACCTGACCTATGAGGGGGTCACTTTGCCTCTGGTGGCTAGGCTTAATCACAACTCAGCTGATATAAAACCTAAAAAAAAGGAAGGAAGGAAGGAAGGTAGGTTGGTTATTTATTCTGAAGGGGATGTTGACAAGGCATTAGACAGCTTCATTCAGAAATTCAATGCTGCCTGTGACATCTTCACCCCCCATCTCCACGAGGAAGGTTAGAGGCTTCCAAAAGTCCTGGCTTACTCCTTCCCTCTTAATCCAACTACATGCCAGAAATAACTTCTGGTATATGGGTAAATGCTCTGGCTCTCCCATAGACCTCCAAAACTACAGAACAGCCCACAACCAATGCCCACAGGCTATTCAAGAGGTCAAAGCCACCCACTTTAGGTCTGAACTAGAGAACTCATGGGGTGATAACTGCAAATGTTGGGCCAATACAAGGGCACTAACAGGGAAACCAATAATAACCCCCCCACACACACACTTTTCTGAAACTTAGCATAATAGTGATGCAGGATCCTATTACTGTTGCAGATACCTTCAATGAGGCCTTCAGAGATCTCAGTGGGGTGCTCCCCTCAAACTACCTCAGCCCAACCAGCAGTTACCAACATGACTCACCTCCCCCCAACCTCCTCCCATCTGTCTCCCTGTTCTACCTCAAGATAATCTCGAACTCTGAAGCTAAAAAAATACCTTCAGCAAGTACTTGGCAAAACTAGGCATAGTGCTGGTGGCCTAGATCTCAAATTAATCTCACTCACACTAGATAACATCCTGAGCCCCTTAACAAGTATTCTGAATCTCTCACTTGTCACCAGGTAGTTCCCTAAACTTTGAAAAGCTGTGGTAGTCACACCAGGTAAAAAATGGAGATAGGTCATTACACACCAACTACCAGCCAATATCTATCTTACCACAGATCTCTAAAGCCTTAGAACGCATCGTCTACGATCAGCTTGTGGACCACTTAGACAAATACCACAAACAGTGTAATGAACAACATGACTTTAGAAAACAGCATAGTACAAAAACAGCACTTATTGAATTTACTGGCTTTATCCATGACACCCTAGACTGGGGGCACTTAGTGGGGGCGCTACCTTCATTGACCTCACTAAGGTCTTCGACACGGTCAATCATGAACTACTTCTAAATCAACTTGGAAAGTCGACCATGTCCTCAACCTGACCATACTGGTTTCGAAGCTACCTCACAGGTAGGGTTCAACAAGTTAAAGCTGATACAGCACTATGCGACAGTCTAAGTGTAAACACCAGTGTCCCACGAGGTTCCATATTGGGGCCACTGCTATTTAGCCTTTTCCTAAACCCCCTCCCACAAGCATTTCAGGACAAAATTCTCCTATACACTGACAATGCCATCCTATTTACTAGCCATCCAGACACATATGAACACCATCTTCAGAGTAATTTCAAACTTGCAGAAAACTGGTTCATTCATTCTAGACTGCTACTTAACTACAAGAAAACTAAAACAAAGTTATTTGCCTCTACCCACAACAAACATAAAACTTTCAAACTATCAGTTCACAACAAACAAAATGAAATGCTAGAATTAGTTCCAGCATTCAAATATCTTGGAGTAACTCTTGACTTCTCCTTATCTTATTCCCAACACATAGACCAGGCCAGGTTTCCAGGTCAGCAAATAGGAAGCTAGGCCAACTGTATAAGCTCAGACCCTGCATCACCTCTGAAGCCCTCAAAGTAGCCATAAATAGTTCTGTCTCCTCTGTCATAGATTATGGACTCAGCCAATGACACTGCCTTAAAAAGAATAGCACTAACATTTAACAAAGACTGCAGGCTCCTACTGGGAACCCCTCACCTAACCCACATCCGCAAGCTTTATTCCCTCATGGTCTAGCTGAACCTTGAAAACTGCACCAGTTACCTACAATGTCTCCTCACTAAGAAGTCAGCTCTAGGCCTAGTCTCTCCCAGGGTACATGCTTTACTGTGCCCTTCTGCACCTACTAGGCTAACTCGTGGGTCATATGACAACTCTTTCAAGGTTCCTTTCCACTGCACAGCTTAAGGTCAACAATCCTTTGCATATCATATCCAAAACTGGCTAAACTCTCTCTCAAGTGACCTTCTGGCTGAACTGAAAATTGGGCCTTTCAAATCCATACTATGAGCTCTCCTCTCTAATCAAATGCAGTACTCATGCACCCAATAACTGGCAGCATATGGCTGCCTGGTTTAATGATTCCTCTCGGAAGCTCATCACCACCAGACATAATCTCTGATCTTCCAGCAAACCCCTCATTCCCGCTAGGCACCTATATTCCCTTACCCTCCCTTGCAACTCTCTGCCACCTTCCCACTACCATCCTCTTCACATCCCTGCCTTTGCATACCATTCACACTTCTGCCGCCCCTTTACACCTCCTCCACACCTTCTACTACTTGCCCCACCCCCACCTCTGACTCCCTACCTCACCCACCCCAGCTCCACTTTCTCAATACCTCCATACCTAACTATCACTCCCCAGATCAACCTACCCCTTACCAATTTTCCATCCCCTCTTGACAAAGGGAACTAGTTATTCCCACTATTACCTCATACCCCTACACCAGGAATACCTGCCTCCTCTCTCCCCACCTGTCCACACTTTGTAGACCTAATTAAGTTGTTAGTGAAGTTGTTTTTCCACTTGATGACTGCTATACCAAGCTAACTTCCAGTGTACAATATATGTGTATTAACTCCAATTTGTATGTCTTCTTCGATGTGTAACCTTTGTAAGTGAGCTCTAAGCTCAAAGGTTTTAATTCCTAGTTCTGAATAAATAAAAAAAGAAGGAAGGAAGGAAGGAAGGAAGGAAGGAAGGAAGGAAGGAAGGAAAGAAAGAAAGATAATTTGCAGGCTGTTCTCAGCAGCATTTGGGAGGTGATATGGATACTGTTTGTTTCTGATATTGGCCACACACCAGTAGCTTCCTTACAGAATTAAAGGGAACCAATCGGTACTAGGAGACCCATACCCACGCATTGGGCTGGTCCCAATTTACAATCTGTGTGCAAAAACATTTTTTCTACTTACTCTTTAGTGCAGTATTTATTTATTTATGTTTATTAACAAGTTAGTTTACAGTGAAAGGCAAGAGATCCATTTCTAGGTGTGACCTGGGTGATGGGGAGAGGGAAACAGGTATGTAGGCAGTTACAATCTTCGGAAGTGCAACTGCAACAAAAACAAGTGCAAAAGCACACCATGCAACAATATATAACATCATATACATATGTATATATATATATATATATATATATACACTGTATATATAATAAGCTGTGATGCTCACATTATACAGGGGTAGGCAGTACAATATCTAGTTGATGAGTATGAGTGAGTTGAGCCCTCCAGGAAGAGTGGACTTAGGGCCAGGAATTTAGGGACATCAGGAAATAGAAGTCTTTGTCTAGACTGAAGATTGGAAGCAGTGGAGAGAAAGGGGACAGATGAATCCGGAAGGGGGGTGACAGGTGCATGGAGGGGAGAGGAGATAGCCTTGTAGGTGTTTTAGTGTTAGAAGTGAGGGGGATAGATGAAGGGGAGAGGGGAGCAGGTTACAAAGGGAGAGGGAGCCGGTAGAAGAAAGCAGCTTGACTAGTACAGGAATGAGGGTGAGGACTAGAGAAGGTGTGGGTGTCCCTTGAGCATACTGAGTAAGAGGAGGAGGAAGAGAAGATAGGTAGGAGGGAAGAGAGACAAACCTGTATTTGGCAATGCATGTGGAACAGTGGGACTGACAACGTAAGGGTGGGGGGGAGATGGAAATGGAGGAACAGATGGAGCATTATTGAGTGCAGAAAGGAGAGTTAGAGGCAAAGCAATAGAAAGCATTGCAGAGGGTGTCTAGTCTGGCAGGAGAAGAGAAAGGGGCAGAACTATAGACCACTTCTGTGTAGCTGAAGATAGGAGGATCATTTCTGTTAGCAAATCCCAGCAGACTTTGGTGGGGAGGCAGTCCTTGTTACAGTATAGGACGCTAAGCGTGGGGTGAAGTTTGGAGTGTATGATGTTAATGTGGATAGAGAAACCTAATTTACTGTCCAGACACACATCAAGGTATTTGAAGGTGGGGATGACTTCCAACTGGCTGCTTTCCAAAGTGGAGAAGACCGGGGAAGGTGAGAGCCTAACTAGTTTCTAACTGGTTCCAAAAGTCATGGACATGGTCTTTTTGGTGTTAACTTTGATTTGGACTGGAACCAGCATAGCACATTGTGGAAGTCTGGTTGCAGTAAGGCTTTAACCACCAACGTAGAAGGTCCTAATGAGTAAATGACAGTGTCATTAGCATACATGTGTAAATATAAATAAGTCACAGGAGGAGGGGAGATCGTTAGGAAAAATGGAAGACGGTATAGGGCCCAGGACAGAGCCCTGGGTGACACCTGCTAAGACGGGGTGAGGGACAACATGCCACCCACTTGGACTGACTGCTGATGGCCCGTAAGGTAAGAATGTAACCATTTAACTGCAGAAGCACAGAGGTCTGCTGAGGACAACTTGTTCAGGAGGAGGAGGTGGGATACTGAGTCAACTGCCTTCGTGACATCAATTTATTGGGGAAGAAATAGAAATTAGGGGTATCAGCGAAGTTATGATCTTGATAGTATTGAAATTATTAATGTTGAACTGTCGGGGATTAAGGGTAAGAAATGTAGGATCGTGGTTTTCTATAGAGCACCTGACACCAGTATGGAGGAGACAGAAGCTTTTATAGAGTATATTGTTAACCTGGCAGAAAACACTGACATTGTGTTAATGAGGGATTTGAATACGCCTGACATTGAATGGGGTTAAAAATAGTCAGGAAATAATTTAGCTAGCAGGATCCAGGAAGAACTGTTGGCTATGGGTGTTCAACAATGTATTCATGAAGCTAAAAGGGGTGAGAATATATTGGATATCATACTTACTATTATAAAATGGACCTCTCAAATCCAGTAATCCAGTTGGCTAATACATCTCCTGAGCTGTGTCCTTATTAGAAGATATACTATCCAACTGGCATTACCCTCTACCCTTGAGCCCTATAACAAGAAAAAATCAGTGAGCTGTGCCAGATATAAACAAAAACGCAGACTGGCACAGCTCACAGCAAGAAACGGCACTTCCCAGAAAGCACAACAATACTAAAAACTATCTTCAAGGTCCACCTTCCTGCAGAACCACCAAACTGTTAATACTGTTCTTCTTGTAGTTTATACTCACTGTCAGTCTGTTTGCACTAGCAGCAACTGTCAGTCCCACTCCGCAAATGCCTGCCCAGTACACGGGCGTGTCCTCCATCTCTGGACATGATTCACAGTTCTCCCCTGTTTTCTCTTCCCATTCCCAACACCACATGTAGTAATCCCTAAGTTGCTCTCCCAAACTACTTTCACCCATTACTGTGTAAAAAACATTTAGTTTCTGTTCCTCAATGACGGTTACTGAAAACCGCAAAACCGGAAGCCACTGTCTACAGCAGCCATTGCCAGACACGCTCACTCCCAGACATGCCAGCACTTTACAAAGAAACCCAGAAATTAAATGTATGAAACATTGTAAAGGAAATAAACATAAAAGAAGATTAAAATGCTTTCTGTTGAGGGGGAAGACAAAAAACATTGCATCAACTTCACAACCAGAAATGGGACATCCTCACTACCGCTACCTATGAAATTCAGTGGGAAAACTTACAAATATACATATAAAAAAATAATCTGCTGTTGGGTCTTTCTCTGGCTGCTTGGGGAGTGAAAACACAGACACACCACAACATGCAGTAATGATTTTTAATTAAACTGAAACAGCTCCAGTCTTCCATTCCAACACAACAGCAAGGACTACTTTTCCTTGTTTCTACTGATCTTATCATATTTTTTTACTATTTTTAGCTATACTTGTTATGTTCTTCTTTAAACTGACTTCTGTACTGAGGGCCCATTTTAATAAGTGCAATAACACACTCTGAGGTATGGTTTATTGCCTGATAAGAGCACGCACACTGGCATAAGACACTCAGTGCAAGTATCTCATGCTTTAGTACACCCCGGGCATGCTCTTATCAGGTGATAAAGCACACCTTGTCATGTGTTATTGCTTGCATATACCTGACACTATTCAACAAATTAGTATAATGCCCCAATTAGGTACAAGTAAGCATAACTCTATCACCTTTTCAATGGATTGGGTAACAAAGTTGGTTAAAGGTAGTACAGTACAGATACTCTATAATAAGGGAGATTATGGTGCTATTAGAGAGTGGTTGAGTAGATTTGACTGGGAAGGTATGATGATGGATCAAAATACTAAAGAATCATGGGAGTTTTTTTTAAATATTATGACTGAGATAATAGAAACTCACATTCCACGAAGGAAAACTTACGATCACAAAGGTAAAAATCCACCATGGTTAACTACAGGCATAATTAGACTATGTAAAAAGAAGAAAGTAATGTTTCAAAAAATGAAAAATAAATCATTAACTACCAGGAATAGGTATAAGAATATATTAAAGCAATTGAAAAATGAAATCAAGACATCTAAAAAAACAACTCAAATTTAGATTAGCAATCAGTAAAAACAATAAAAAAAGTGTCTATGCTTATGTAAATGGTAGAAGAAGAGGAAATAGTGTGGTTGGTCCATTAAACATTAATGGGATAATGATCTCAGAGCCAAAGGACATGGCAAATGAATTTAGCAGTTGTTTTAGTGCTGTGTACAAAGAACATGATGATGTTATAGAAAATAGTAGCTTTGGTTTTGGAAAAATAAGTCCAAAAAAATTATAACTGGGGAGAAGGTGATAAACAAAATTATGAGATTAAAGATGGACAAGGCAGCAAGACCGGATGGGATCCATCCATTATTCTTGAAGGAGTTGAGGGATGTATTGACACCAGTAATTACCCTGTTGGGTCAAAAATCATCGTCAGACAGCTTTGTGCCTGAGGAGTGGAGATTAGCATATGTGGTCCCCATTTACAAAAAAGGAAAAAAGTGCGAAGCAACAAATTACCACCCAGTGAGCCTGACTTCTGTGGTGGGGAAGATTTTTGAGGGAATTCTCAGTGAAGACATAACAAATTTTATGACAAGAAAGGGTCTAAGGGACAAAAATCAACATGGATTTATGTCTAATAAATCATGTGAAACTAATTTGATTACTTTCTATGATTACGTCAGTAAGTGAATTGATGAAGGAAAGAGTGTTGATATGGTGATGCTCGATTTTAGTAGAGCGTTTGACACAGTCCCTAATGGAAAAATTTTTGAAAAACGTATTAACATGGGCGTTGATATGACTATTGTGAGATGGGTAAACCATTGGTTGATGAATAGACAGCAGCAAGCAAGGATACAGGGTTATCTCTCCAAATCGGTGGGTGTTGAGAGTGGTATACCGCAGGGGTCGGTGCTGGGGCCACTGTTCTTTAATATTTTCATAAGTGATTTGGGTATAATTAGTAAAAACAAAATAATAACATTTGCAGATGATGTTAAAATAGGTGAAGTAGTGGACGCATTGAATGAAAGACTTACCTTTGGACAGGATTTAATCCATATTTCAGAATGGACGATTACTAATGGGATGAATTTCAACAAGGAAAAATGTATATTGATGCATCTGGGTAGACATAATATCCAGCAGACCTATTATATGCAGGGTTTTAGGCTTAATGGTTCAACGTGTGAGAAGGATTTGGGGGTTTATATTCAGAACGATCTAAAAAGTGGTGCTCATAGTAGAATAACATCAAACAAAGAAATGCATTTGGTTAATTACATAAGAAGGGGGTTCCATTCTAGAAATGAGGGGGTGTTGTTGCCATTGTACAAGTCATTTGTCAGGCCAATTTGGACTACTGCTCTATTGTCTGCAGTCCCTTTCTTGTGAAGGATATCACATGGATGGAAAGCCCACAGAGATCATTTACCAGGCTGATATCAGGTTGTGAGGGAATCTCATATGAGGATAGATTGGAAAAGCTGGAATTGTCACGGGGGATTTATTGTTATTGTTTAAAATATACAAAAGTGAAGATCTAAAGGCTGAGTTAGGATTAGCAGTTAGAGAGAAACCATACCAATTGAGAGGACATGATAGACAACTGAGGGAGGTAAGGAGCAGGATGGATTTAAGAAGGAATGGTTTTAAGTGCTGGGTGATTAAGATATGGAATAGACTGCCTGCAGAAGTGGTGGAAGCCGACAATTTAAATATATTCAAAAATAGATTGGACAAATACTTTGCTGTAGTTGGTAACACTTGTTACCGCCACTGAATTGTGGGGAAAGTCTACATGGGCTTTGCCTTCTTGGCTTTCCTAGTTTTCCAGTATGAACTCCAGTAATTATTATGGCTGCAGTGATATGACCCTGATCCATCCCAGTAAGGACGGAGTCAGTTACACACAGTAAGGAGGAGACAGTGGAATGCATCCTTCTAAAACCAGATTGTAAAGGAGAGAGGAAAAATGAGGAGCCTAGAAAGTTGGCAAGTTTGGAGTAAACTAGGGACTCTTGGAGGAAATGAGTGAAATTGGCCAATTGTTTCCTGGGGAAGAGGGATCATCCCCCTTATGAAGAGGTAGTACTCTGGCAACTTTCCAGGCATAAGAGACTGCAGAAAGGGAGAAGGATAGATTTAGGAGATGAGTGGGTGGATGATAGCAGGAGCAGATACAGTGTATGAAGTTTAGGGTCCAAGTGATTAGGACTGTGTTTAGAAAGATTTAGGAGAAATGAGGGCAAAGAAAGCTTTCTAGGGGAGACTGGAGGGAAGCTAAAGCACCCAAGTGAGGCAGGTGAAGGGGAGAGAGAGAGAGAAAGATCATTAGAGGACTGACAGGGTAGTGCATAGGTGCTAAAGAAGTTGTTAAAGAGGAAAGCAACAGCAAAGTGGTTGGAGACAAATCAGCCATCAGCCGGGGGGGGGTGCGGTTTGGGCCAATGGGTCTAATAAGGAGTGGATCACTTTCCAGAATTTGGATGCTGAATTTAGGTTGGACTGAAGGCTGGACTTGAAGTAGTTGGCCTTAGCTGTCCAAATTGCCTTAATACAGGAGTTTCTTAGGGTCCTGTCATGTTGGTGGTCAGATGTAGATTGGCAGGTCTTGAAACGAACCCAAGCAAGGTATAGTAGATTGTATTGGTTTGTTTCTGTTGACTTGCTAGCTGACATTTTCTGTATCTACAAATCCCAGAATCCCCTGCAGCTAACATCAGAGGAGGGCTGCAGCGATAGGAGATCGCCTGCAGCGCAAGTTAGAACTTTTATAAGACCTGATCAGATGAATACTGTTCTCCTGAGGCTAAATACAGTCCTTTGGGACTGTACAAAACCCAGGGAGGACAGCAGGACCAGCAACTAAAACATCAATACTGATAAAAACTCTAACATGCACTGCAGGCATTGAATCTCCCAATGCTATAGCAGGGGATTCTGAGAGTTGTAGTTGCAGAAAATATCAGCTTGCGAGTAAATAGAAACAGTCTGACATAATCTACTATACTGCAGTAAACAGTAAGTATAAAACATACTTTTGCACACAAAGTGCAAATTGGTACTAGAAGCTCTTAGTGCTGACTGTTCCCTTTGAAACAAAGTCAAAGAAATGTGATTAAAACTCACTGGATGAGCCAGAATTGAGTTTGCTGCATCCTGAAAGGGGAACATCCACCTGTAATCAGGCCACACCTCAGTGTGAGGCAGAGCCTGATTAGTATTGTCACAACAAATGTAATCGTTTGACTTACTGTTAGTGTAGTAATTAAGATTTTTTCTGGCTGATCCTGCTGTCCCTCCCACCTGCATTTTAAAAGAAAGTACCCCTTGTGTCACACTCACAACCTCCTGTGATAGTCCCAATAATTATGTATAAGCTGGGGAGTAGCCGCGGGAGTATTCATATAGTATAGTATAGTAAATGTGCATGTCTTGGTACTATGCCAAGATCAGTCATGGACTGGCAGTCAACTGACAGTCTATACATGATCTCGGTATAGTACTGAGACATGCACATTGCAAACCAGAGCTACTAATAGCACTGACAATACAGGACACCTATGCGTGCTCCTGCGGCTGCTCCCTGGCTCATACATCATTTTCCAGACAGACGCGGGAGGTAGTGGCTGCCCAGCTTTTCAAAATGTCAACAGGAGGGATGACAGGATCATCCAGAGAAAATTTTAAGTACTATACTCACAGTAAGTAAAAAAATGAAAACATTTTGCAGTAGGCCCGGTGGGGCTGAGGGTTGAGGCGCTGGATGCCACACCTCACGCCACACCGGCTACCTGGGTTCGGGAACGAGCCTAGACCATCGGGGGTTGGCATGGAAGAGAGAGGATCGAGCATCCAAGGACTGCTCTCCTCTCTCAGGAAGGATCAGGGAGCCAGGTGTGGCAGCGGCGCAGGCAGCAGGGACCGTGGGCACTGCTACGCTAGTTGGCTTACAATGTTGGGACAGACATTGGCAGTTGCTTCCAGACATGAGTGTGAGCACTCATGTCGGGGCTGGGTGACATTGCATATCCCACGTCAGGGGCATAACAATACAAATACCCCTCTGGCCTGGAGAGGTGACGGCCCTTCCAGAGCCTTGCTGCCACACGTCCAACACTGGAGCCCTGCCACCACCCCCTTCGATCTCCTCAGGACCCTTCATCCTCCTCGGGGTGCCCTGGGAGAAAGTGACATCCTTGAGGATGGTGGGGTTCACAGTGGACAGTAGAGCAGCACCAACCAGCGAAAAAGGCCTAAGAGAGTTCCAGAGTTGGCGGAGATAAACAAAGTTAACACAAAAAAAAAACATTTTGCAGCAATGCTTATCAGGCCCCACCTCACACTGAGGTGGGGCCTGATTACAGGTGGACGCTTCTCTTTAATTACTGCACCTTTCCATACAGACTCGTAAAAGATTCTTACAAGGGGCACCACCAACTGTTCCTTTTGCTTCACTGTATTTGAAACATAAAAACATAGAATTTGTCAGCAGAAAATGACTACTTGTCTCACACAGTCTGCCCAGATGTTCCCTGCCTAGTCTGTCTCAGCAGAACTTAACTGGTCTCCAGCAACCCTTCCTACCTCCTCCCTGCCTACTTACTAATATTCTGTTATGTCTGTCCCACAGATGCTTGAAGCCCCTACTGTTTTTGCCTTCAGTGCTTGTAGTGGCAGTTTGTTCCAGACATCTACCACCCTTGCAGTGAAGTAATACCTCCTCACATCCCTCTTAAACTTTTCCCCTCCAGCTTCATCATATGCCTCCTAATCTTGGTGCTCTTTCTCACTTGAAAGGGACTCTCCTCCTGCACCTTGTTCACCCCTTTGAGGTACTTGTAGGTCTCCATCATGTCCCCTCTCGCGCGCCTCTCTTCAAGGGTATACATGTTGAGATCCCTCAGTCTCTCCTCATAGTTCTAGTAGTAGTAGTAGTAAAAGTAGTAGTAAAATATTTTTTATACAATTAATTTCGTGTGAATAAAGGATAAAATTGATTGAGTGAAGCTCATTTTCAACAAGGTCCCATACAAAGTCATTACAATAAATTTACATAAATACATTATAGTGAGTCAATTACAAATTCCTAACCTAAAACTAATTTACCAACTAAATAAAACAAAACAATACACACAAAAATATCAAATACATATATACCAAAACAACTTAAACCATTCTCACTATTTTACTATAAGATTTCTAAGATCTTAAATGCTACTGTATGTAGGTTACTATACATCATACCTACTAATACTATTTATACAGCTACACAGCAGTATCTTTTTGACGTGAACTATTCCTAAACCAACACTTTATATGTGCCCATAGATTTTTTACATCGGGCGTCTCATGCAACCCCTGCACCATTGTGGTTGCCTTCTGCAGGACTGGCTTCACCTTGTCTGTGCAACTACTCTAAACCCTTGGGCACCAGGTTCTTCATCATGGCAAAGTCCACCTTTCTAAAGTTTCAAGTCCTGGTGGTTGAAGACTAGCTAGTTGTCCTTGCCACATGGGTGAAGTTGGCTCAGTTTTGCTCACTGCCTCTCACAGCTTCTTTAATCTTTACACAGAAGATGACCTCATCCCCTGCTGAACAGAGAATTTTTTGAGCTCGCACACTGATGTGATGTCACAAACATAATATTTGTGAGGTCAGAGTGGAGACAGCTGTTTTTAAAGGAAAGAGGAGAAATACTAGTTTATGTAAAAGTTACATTGAAAACCATTAATTAGGCAAAGGTCAAGAAAGTAGGACATAATAAGGATACATGGATATGCTCTTCAAAGCTCTGTTACTTTAAATGACAGGAACCACACACCTGAACTCCAGAAAAGAAACAGATGCATTAGTTAACCTGCTTGAAGCATTAATTTGCATAGTGGAGTTTTGTCTTAAATGTAGTTTAACAAGTTTACAGTTCAGCCTTGATCATACGAGACTTCATCGCATGCCTTCTTACTCTTATTGTTTTCATTTCTGAAATACTCTAGTGTTCAAGCACTGGACAATGTGTATTCATCCATGGAAGATGCAGAAAAGTCAGTTGTTGCAGCATGGATCACAAAGTCTCTCACCCTGAATGGTAAGTGAAGGATATAATTCTCAGCCACGTGGGCAATTTACTGTACATGCACGCAATTTCTGCAAATACATTCCCCCATATGCTTGTCCATTCTGGCCTCTAATCAAATACATCCACCACCTGGTGACAAATGGAGATGTGAGAAGCAGAGGAGTTTAATACCAGGTGTACAAAAGCTTCCAGAGTAAAGGGAAAGTGATCATGTATTTATATAAAGCTTCATATGTATAATGAAAAAGGTGAGCTCCATATAGAAAGTATATAAAATATAAACTCAAATGAGTTCAAAAAATATGTTTTTGAAAGTTTATTCTGAGGCATCCTAAACTAGTGACTAATATTCCTCTTTGTTCCTGATAGCCTACAAAACTGGTTTTATATACAAAAACAGACTTGTCCAAGTAGGCAGTGAGACCAAGAAATGGGCTTGTTCAGGTTAGGATTAGCAGAGAGCAGACTGGTTAAACCAATTGGGCTTTCTCTGCTGACAGTTTTGTATGTTTCTATGCTTTCATTTAGGCAGTCACTGCAAGATATCAGATGTATTTTCCACAACAAGGGGGTCTATGTCCACAATAACAGTAACCATCAGAAGACACATGCTCTTGGCATTGAGCAATGGGGCATTTGCTTGGCTTGCTGGCAGCTGGGGTTTGTGCCCAAATCCCAGGGAATCAGAAGTGAAGGCCGGTAGGGAGGGTGGAAGAGCATCAGTGAGAATGCTCTACTCCCAGGCAAAGGTCAAGTAGTGTACCACATAGAGAGCAACCCACTGCTGGTCACAAGGTGCTGTGGCTGTTGTGGGTAACCATGTGTTGGGTGGCACCAATGCTGGGTGCTGACATGGTATGCCCTCATGAGGGAGATGGGCTGAGGAAGGGACTCAGATCAGTGGAATAGCTGCCTTGCATCACAAGATGATGACTTGTAAGTCCCTCATGCCATCTGACCCCTAGCCTCTGAAGGTGGTCACCCTGGCCAGCACCTTTGACAGGTAGGTTCTTCTCCCCCCCAATGAAGCAGGCAGATATGCCCCAGGTGAAGGGTTACTCCAGATCTATTGTCCTGGAAGACCTGGGGAGAGTTGCCAGGAAATAGAGATGAGTTGTGAGTTTGAAAGAGAGGTGGTGGCTAAAGCTGATAGGAGCAAAAAATAAATATAAGTTACTTCTGTGTATCTACTTTTTCAGGCTGCATCAAAAAATCATCTAAAGTTTGGCTTTCAACCTACTGGAAAAACTTTAGCAAAAATGCCAAATATTCTGACTTCGTCAGTATTTGGAGTGGGTTTGATGGGGTAAGTACTTTGAATTTTTCTCACTTCATGTAAACTGCTATAAAATGAGTTAAGTAATTGTGCACTTACTTGCTCAAAACGACCAGCTAAGATGCTATATATCATTTATTGTGGGGTCCTGTTCTAGCCAATGCTACAGCTAGGAGGACTTATGTACAGTAAACAAAATTCCAGCATTCACCTTGTTCACTGGGCTACAATGTCTCCCAAGGTCAACACCAAGTCCCACTAGTATTTTTTTAAATGTTACATACATACGAACATACGAAATTGCCAGCAGAAAAAGGTCACTTGGTTTATCAAGTCTGTTCAAGTGTGCAGCTAGCCCCCCCTTACTTTGCAGTTTCCACACCCTTCACCCCTTCACAATTAACCCCTACCCCCACCCTATCGCATTCCTTCTGGAAACTACCCACTGTCTTACAAGATACCAATTGGGCTTTCTTTGCAGGCAGTGTTCTATGTTTCTATGCTTTCATTTAGGCAGTCACTGCAAGATGTCTTCTGCATTTTCCACAATAAGGAGATCTATGTCCATGATAAAAGTAACCATCAGAAGGTGCAGGTTTATCTATATTTTAGTGGGGGGTAGGACTAACAAGCATCCATAATCCACAGACAACTAAAGAAAGGTGCCACACTCACACTGCATATAGTATTGGTCTGTTATATGATGGATACTGCACATCTTGTATACTACAGCTATCCCTTGCTATAGTGAGTCCAGCTATAATGAATCCCACTTATAGTGAACACCTGTGAAGGCTCCCATTGTCTCCTACGGAGGCATACTACAGTGAGCCCTACAGCTATAGTGCACAAACCACAAGGCTCTAATGGCATTCCTTATAATGAGGGTCTACTGTGTTGTGTTTTTTTTTGCAGTTAGAAAATGGCTACAGAAGTCTAAAGGGCAGCTGTATTTCCCCTCAGAATGACTAACTGCTCAAGGAAAATGCAATCCGGAACAGGGAATGAACATACTCTATAGTGGAGTTTTGTAGTATTCCGCTAAGGAGAGCCACATATGTTTTTCTTCTTTAATTTGCCACAGATTTATCTCTGGTTCCTTTATAACCACAATAAAAACCAGACAGAAGAATCCCAATAAATATAAGACCATAATGAAAATAGGCATCTGTTTTTGTCTAGTGGGCTTACCTGGTTAACAAAAGCTAAATAAATTAAATAAATAATACTGTTCCTCTGGGTCACCAGAAGGAGGTTTTGCAACATGCTTTACATTATTCTCACTACAGGGGTTGGTAATCATCCCCTAGGTTACTTTTCCCACACCCTGCCAACCTGAAAGCAATGTTGGACTCAAGACTTTAATCCAAGACCTTGCCATGGAAGCAACAATACTGCTACTTGATCCAGCGGACAGTACTCTTAACCATTAGACCTCCCTGACACTACGTGGTTATCAGTGGTTAGTATATTATACTGAAAAAGATCCCTCTTAGCTAATCAGAGCAAAAAGCTACTGTCCCCGTTATTCTTTGATAACCGGACTGTATGCTAATCCCAATGTTCTGATTGGCTAACATTAGTTGCACAGCATGTCTGTGAGAAACTGATGAATAGTTTCAGTTTTCTCACAAATACTCTTTAGTACTAGTGAGAGAGCAATTTTGATGCCCTATTTTAAAACATATTTTCTTTCAACATGATAGCTATAATGGTATGGTGCTTGGGAGTTTTAATTGGTAATAACTAGACCAGGGTGTTAATAAACACCTTAACCTACCAACTTTGGTGTTTATTCACCTTAGTCCAGTTATTACATTGTAAACCTCCACCACTATCTCATTTTTGCTATATTCTTTTTTTTTTTACTTTCTATTTATACGTCCCCCTTGCCCCCCTAAGCTCCGCTGCCTCGGGAGTCACCAATGCTTCTGCCTTGCCTCACCTTACCTGGAGTCTGCGGTAGTCCTTTCATGTAGCCTTGGATTACTCCCTAGGTGGGGACAGAGGTGGTGGCCAGACATCCCTGAACAATGTCCATTCATCAGGGTACCAGACCTAGACCGGCAGGTGGGCTTTGTAGGGTCTGTGCTAGGTACTCCATCCTGGCGGTATTTTTCTGGTGTTCTTATGCATGACGTGCATCCCTGATATCAAGGCATATCCGCCAATGTCCACCACACAGCTTTCTCCCTTCGATGTAGAGCAGGTAATGTGCTACACCTCAGGCCTCCACCAGAGGTCAGTCAGACTGCAAGCTGAGGATCCCCCTCCCTCCTGGGAGAGGAAAGCTGTCCTCCAGATGCTCAGTCCTCTCCCTCCCCTGCTGACCCTAACAGCCCAAGCTTGTTCCCAAACCTGGGTCTCCGGCATGGCGCAAGGTGTGGTGCCCAGCGCCTCAACCCTCAGTGCCACCAGGCCGGTGCCATTTTTGTTATATTCTAAAGTGCATGTACATTTCTGTCATCTTGTTCATTAAGAAGAATATCATGGTTTGGTAAAGTATACTGTCACTCCATTGTTATGTAGCTGATTAAACTGTGTTTGTTTTCCAGTACATGGTCAGTGATGTCTTGACAGCAAAACAACTAGCAGAATTAACAGCAAAAACAGATGCATTAAAAAACACAGCAAAAACTAGAAATATTATAAACATCCTGAATAATAATAACATTGC
Source organism: Neoceratodus forsteri (assembly GCA_016271365.2). Lineage (NCBI taxonomy): Eukaryota > Metazoa > Chordata > Ceratodontiformes > Ceratodontidae > Neoceratodus > Neoceratodus forsteri. The sequence continues at coordinate 64,333,277 of JADMNL010000025.1, read as the reverse complement.
CTATCTTGATGAATACATGGACGACTTTGCACAATATTCAGAACAGGTAATAAAGTCTGCATTGTATTTAAACATGTTACACTTCAGAGTAAACGCATATTTTTGGTTAGCAAAATACAGCTGTCTGCATTTGAATTTAAATTTATTTATTACTTATCTGTAAGATGTCAGATGAAAGAAAGATACATTTTTATCTTTGGTGTACCTATAATTGTGCCTGCATGTCTTAAAAATCTTAAAAACTGTTTTTTGTAAAGTACAATCATTAGTGTTCTCTTAATGCGTGCATTAATTTCTTAAGATTAGCCTACAGATTGTGTGCTTAAACAACCAGCAAGTGACACAGACATATGTGCATAGAGATATGTACTCACAGATACACGCAAACCCCAACATACTGTGTAGGCAATGAGTGACAGACCCACATGCAAAGAGATAGACATATACAGATATACAAGCACTTGAAACTGTCAGCAAAACACAGACCCTCACAGTTATTTTGTAAAATTGTGCCTCACAAGGCTAGGGGTGCATTATCAATGATTATCCTCTAGAAGTCAGGGCTTCTTCCTTCAGGGCAAGTGTGGCCCAGCCTTGTTAACAGCTAGTCCATAAACCTGCAACACCAACATTAGATAAAACTGGGACATCAGCAAAGAGATACAGAACAGTGAGCTGACAAGAAGATGAACCTGAAGAGCAACAGGAAGCCATGGAGTTTACTTGGGCCTTGGGTTCCTGCTTCCCTCTACAGAAAAAGTCTTTAGACTGAAGTTTTTTGGGGGAAATAGAATGAGACTGAGCAAGAACATAAGACTGATTAGAGCAATTAAGTGATGTTTTGGTTCTGAATGAACTGGTTTCCCTACGGCTTTACTTGATAATTGCTCATTGTATAGTAAAAGGCATTTATGCTGACCTGATGCAGAGTGAACCTGCTACAGGGTAAAAGCATAGCAAAGAGTGAGTTTAGATTCAGTTGTAGTACACACTGCTGGGTTTAGCTGTTCTGACAGTATAGGTTGGCTTAGTAAGGTTTGCAGGATGAAGACTTTCTTAGACAGCATCCAGGTATCTTTGCTTACATCCAACATAAGCTATTTGAACATTTGCAAGCTCAACATTAGGGGTCAAATTCACAGCCACTAGGAGACATCCATAAATGGTTGCAAGACTACTTTATTGACAGTTGGGACTTCACGGAGGGGGGGGGGTCACAATACATACTGCAACTGTGCGGGAAGGAAGCAAGGCTCAACATGCAAATGACCCAAAGAATACTATATGGTCAAGAATCCCTTGTTGTCTTAAATGACATAGAAAATGATTGTTTCCAGTTTTTAACTATAAAATATATTATAAATACCAGCCCGTTGTCTCTCAGTGTGCTTTTTTGTATTCTAAATATATAGAGTGCACATTTCAGTATATTGTGGTAATGCTGACAGACCACTGACTTTACAGCTGTGTTTTCTATCGGGAGTCAGTGTGGGGCAAGATTTGAAAAGCTGACATTACAGACTCCCAATAACACATTGAGTTAGTTGAACTTGCAGGGCTAGAATAGAGCGCTGCTCAGCTAGGAACCTTTTTTTCCCCAACTGTTCCATTCATTAGATACACGCACCCCCACGTACAGTCACACTGTCATTCTAACACAGGTAATCTGTGAAACATCTCATTACTATTTAGCTACCAGCACAAGTTACAGTTTAGCTACCGGCATCCCTGTCTGGTCAACTTGCCATACGAACAATGAAAACATCTTTATTTCTTCAGTGAAAAAAAACCCAACATTATTTATTTTGTTCCTTCCCTGGTGCCCTGTAAGTGGCCAACCTATACCACTATTTTCCTGTAACTGCACCACCCATCTCTTCTCAAGACAGATGCCTAGCTTACCATTAACGTGTCGTGGGGCTTCACAGCACCAGCAGCACAGAACACAAGTTCTGTGACTAGCAGCCTCCAAAGTACCTCTGCTGTGATCATTTATTTGGTGGCTGACTCTGCAGTTTGTTATATCTTCACTCCGTCCAACCTGCTCTTGAACTGCATTGGGGCCATTTGACACACGTAAAATCTTCAGGCACTCAGCAGCAGGCATTTCATGTATGGCGAGCGAGTCAGTGAAGGGACAGCACATTGAAGAGGGGAGCACAAGAATCCAGCACAGGAAACTTCTGTTTATACCGAGCACCTGCAGATTTCTTGTGCTTGCCTGCCAAGGGAAGAAAAAAAGATCTGGGTGATTCATAGGCTGTGGATCCCCACAACAGAGAGCGTGTTCGTCGTGTTGGCGCTAGCGGCGGTACATCTACGCATGCATCATGCCCTCCTCAGCACAGGAGTATCTAGATATATGGTCTGTTGTGTACTGTCAAGTAATTAGACTATATTGCTGTTTGGAATCTAAGCCTATTACTTTCTGCTTGAGCAGTACTAAACATGGTTTGCACAATCACTACCGCTGATGGAAAGGTAGGGGTACAATGCAATAAATGTTTTATGTTTAATATAGGGAATGCATTGGACTCCCCTTCTATGTTTACCTGCATAAAATGTAGACAAAATGAGGAATTATTATATGACATCTCATTATTTAATGCTCATATGCTGGAGTTGGAATCAAGTCAGAAGGACATGGCTTGACACCTTAACCTAGCCCCCCCCCCCAGCAACCAGAATATGCCCATTTCTTTAGGAAACCAACTTCATCAACTTACCCCCAGTAGTCATACGCTTCATCTAGCTATGCCTATTTCATCAACAAATTCTCCCCTGGATGGCCCCTGTACCTCGTATACTAGGAATAAAAAGTATATGAGAGAAAAGGATCAATATATAGGACCAGATGATAGATGGTATGAGGTTCAAAATATCGACCCTTAAAAAAAGGTAGAAAAGCAAATGTATTTTCATTAAGTATGGAGAATAGATATGAGCCCCTACTGAACTTGACAGATGAAGCAAATAGTTGCCCCAGTCTCACCTTGTCTAATGATAGTGAAAATCCTGTCCAGACAAATGTTTCTTCCTTTTAATTGACAATATGGCTCAGGCACCATTAGCTACCCCTACTTCCATAATGGGTGATCTCATTGATTTAATGGACTCCACTCCTCCCCTTACTGATGTTACCATCCATAGTACAATAATGAATATGAAAAATTTAAGACAAAACTTTGTTATTGGGGACTCTATTATAAAACATCTTGACAGAGCTATTTGTAACCCAGACAAAGCAAACAGGACCTGTTCTTCCTTTTCAGGTGCAAATTTACAAGACATCACTTGCATGCTTCCTAATATCCTGTCTCATAGAGGGGAAAATCCAGTGGTAATTGTCCATGCAGGACCCAATAACATTGGCAAATAAGACTGACTTAATGTTAAACAGCATACAGTGGCTCTAACAAACATCCTAATTGAAATGGGGTGTGATATTGCAATGTCTGAAATCCTCCCAATCCCTAGAGCAGCCCCCTCAGTAAATATGAAAATTAAACAGTAAAATGAATGGCTCAGGAAGTGGTGCATGTGCCAACAGTTTGCATGTATCACTCACTGGAAGGAATTTTCTGGTCACTATGAATTATTTTGTGGAGATGGACTACATCTGAGCAGATGGGGCACAGCTCTTCTAAGCAAGCAATTCACTAAACACATCAATTTACGTTTAAACTAGATCCTTGGGGGGACAGGTATGGCATTTCTGCCTCTAAATAATAATCTGGATAAAACATTGGTCATTCAGGGCAGCACTCAACAGCTAAAATTTCTCTATTTTAATGCTAGGGGATTAAAAAACAAGATATATGATCTTAAATACAGGTTATTGTGAACAAAGTGAATGTAATTGCTACTACTGACACATGGGGCAATGAGAAAGCAGCCTGGGACTGCATTATACCAGGTTTTAAGCATCATGTGATGAATAGGGCTAATAGAGTGGGTGGTGGAGTTGCCCTATTACTTGATAATACTCTTGATTCTGTTGTAATCTCTGACAAAATTAAAAACCCTTTATTAAACATTGAATCTGTTTGGGTTAAAATATTATCCAACTTTGAAACTGTTACATTAGGCGTTTACTATAGACCCCCTTATGCAGATATAACCCTTACAGAGGGTATCATAACTGAACTTGAGAACGCATGTGAACTTGGCACCATGATATGTACGGGTGATTTCAACTTGGGTGACATATCATGCGATACTGGTACTGCATATACAAGTGCAGGTAAAACATTTTAGTCAGTTCCCACCAGCTTAACCTTCAACAAGGGGTACTGTCTCCAACAAGAGGGAATAATATTTTAGATATTGTCCTTTACAGTAACCATCTTAATATACAAGATATTAATATTTCATCCCCAATCCGCAATAGTGATCATAATTCAATTAAGTTTTCCCTAAATGTTTCTGTTTCCATAAATAGCAATACAACTAAAATCTATCTGTATAATAAAGCAGACTTGCAAAGCATAATAGCTTCACTGGAGGATATTGACTGGGATAAAAATATGTCATCACTGGATGCTGAGGGCAGTTGGAATTTTTTTCAGAAAACAATACTAGACTTAAGGAAAAATCATATCCCTTTCATTTGGAAACAAGCTAAAAAGAAGCATAAACCTAAATGACTGTCAACGCAAATTCAGCCGGCACTATGGCGAAAATCAAAAAAATACTCAGCATATTTAAAATCCAAGACCAGCGAACATTGGTCTGCTTATGTTAAAATCCAAAACAAATGTAAGTTTATGAAAAAAAAGCAAAAAAATGCTGGAAGTTAAATCTAGTTTGAAATGCTAATAAAGATAATAGAAAGCTGTTTTATTCCTACATTAATTCTCTCAAAAAACCTACTTGCCAAGTAGGTCCACTACTGTATGATTCCACACTCTGTCATGAACCCAGTGATATGGCTAATGTTCTTAATCAAAAATTTTGTGAGATGTTTTGTATTAAAAATACTCAATCAGATGTTAACATACCATTAGCAAATAAACCACTTATTATATTATCTGTCAATATGATTCGGGACAAACTTTTATTATTAAAAAATAAATTCTCCCCTGGGCCAGATGAGATAAGCGGCCACTTACTATATCTTCTTGCCTACCACATCTCTCACCCACTGTGTTCACTCTTTGAATATTGTTTACAGAATTGGGGTTCAAGAGGGGGTGGGACAGGTACAGGGGAAGGGTTCTGGAAGCAAAATCCAATGCAACGAGAATATCCAGAACTGGGAAGGGAGAAGCCAGTGAAAGTGAGGTGGGCTGCAAGGTCAGCTCCCAGGGTGAGGGCTGACCAAACGAGCAGACGCGAAAGACAGTTAGGCCTATTATGCTGGCATTTTAGTATGTTAGTATGTTAGAATTACTTTGTACCCAATGAGTGGAAGACTGCCAATGTAATGCCAATCTATAAAAAAGGCTCTAGGTCAAATTGGGAAAATTATCAACCCATTAGTTTGACATCAACTGTTTGTAAAGTGCTTGAAAGTATCATCAAAGACCAAATTAGTGAGACAATTAATACAACAGATATTGAACAGCATGGGTTTAAAAATGGTAGGGGATGCCTAAGTAATTTAATGTGTTTCTATGAAAAAGTTAGCAGAAACATAGATTGCAGCACCCCTTGGGATATAATCCATCTTGACTTTAGTAAAGCATTTGATGTTATGGCCCATCATGCAATAATTATTAAACTATTAGATACTAATATTAATAGATATATTATTAAATGGATTGAAAACTGGCTGGCATATAGATTACAACAGGTTCTAATAAATGGTTATCTATCCGACTCAAGGTTAGTGGCTAGTAGAATCCTACGGGAGTCAGTTTTGGGTCCATGCCTTTTCCAAATATTTATAGCTGACCTTAGAAAAAATTGCTTCTCCGCTTCAATTAAATATGCAGACGATATTAAACTAGGTGGACCCTGTGATAGTGAAAATAAAATTTCTAAGATTCAACATGATTTATGTATTCTATGAGACTGGGTTGAATTCTGGGGAATGCGACTAAACGCAGCTAAATGCAAAGTAATGCATGTTGGTTTTAATAACCCCACCACCATTTATTTATTAAATGGGATTCCTCTGGTAAGCATGACAAATGAAAAAGATCTAGGTATTTTTATATCAGATTATCTAGGATATAATAAACAGATTAACGAGGCTATTAATAAAACAAACCAAATTGTATGGTTTATTAAAATACATATTAAATCAAGAGATTCTGGAGTTATGTTACCATTATTCCAAGCCTACGTCCAGCCACACTTGGAATAATCATCCCAACTCTGGAGCCCATACAAAAAAGGGTAAATAGCCTCGTTGGAAAAAATTCAAAGGAAATTTACAAAAAAATATATGGATTGTTCAATGTCCCATATTAAAAAACATCTGGAAAACTTAAACCTTATGTCATTATTGCTTAGACAACTCTGGGGAGATTTAATCTATATGTTTGACTTTCTAAATGATCCTTATCAGTTTACACAAATGGGATTTGTGCTTAGGAACAATATACATAATACCAAAGGTCATCCATTGCAGATAAACAAGGCTAAATTCAATTAAGTAAATAGAAAGTATTTTTTCATGCAAAGGATTATTAATCCATGGAACAACCTTCCCTTTGAAACAGTTAGTAGTAAAAACAAATTAATATTTAAAAATCGTCTTGATAAATTTATCATTAATATCATAATTAATTTTGGTGCTGTATGGGCCTCACAGCCCCCTGGAACCTAACCACCTTAGTATGAACACGTTAATGGTAAGCTAGGCATCCAGTCTGTCTTGAGAGGAGGGGGCAGCATGGTTGCAGAAAAGTAGTGGTATAGGTTGACCACTTACAGGGCACCAGAGAGGGAACAAAATAAATCATGTTTTTTTTTTTCACTGAAAAAATCAAGATGTTTTCATTGTTTGTATGACGAGTCGACTAGATGAGGATGAGGTGCCGGTAGCTAAATGGTAATGAGATGTTTCACAGATGATCTGTGTTAGAATGACACTGTGACTGAATGTGGGGGTGCGTGTGTCTTTTTTTTTTTGTATAACAAATTTTATTTGCATTTCCAAACATATATACAAAAAGCAAACAGACATATAATGCAGATACAGTGACATTTACCCCATTATCACAAGGTAGAGGGCCTTAACAAATTTTAATTTTATCCCTACGCCCTCATATACATATTTGACCAGACCTGTAGGGTAAGTCAATAAACTTCAAAGTCCAATGAACCTGTAAACTGCAGAGAAAGAAAAAAAAATTAAAAATAAAAATAAAGGGAACCCCCCCAAAAGAGACATACCTAAATAAGTAATTAAAAAAACTATTTACAAAGATCCACATTTCATTATCCCAGTACAGAGCGAAGTATTTAGCCAACCAATCCATCAATTAATCAATCCATCAATTAGTCAGTTAATGAGAGCCCAAAAATAGATAATACTGCTTCAGAGGGTAACCTCAGGCAAGGACAGCATTTTATTACATAACATCAGGAGGGACAATCATCATAATGGCATACCCACCGCACCCTTGCATATAGGGCACATATTTCCTAGTCTCCCTCCTTGGCTACATACCCTGGGCATGCAGAGAGATAGCCAAGGTAAGCGGGTTCCAAATAGCACCAAACATTTGCTCTTCCCTGGATCTGGAAAGCCCTTTCTCCATGGCCAAAGCAGACATGACCAAGGACTTCCACTGGGCAAGGGTGGGGACCTGAGCTGATACCCATGTGTTTAAGATACACTGCCTCGCAATGCTAAGGCCACTCTAACCCATTTTCTATGCAAGGTCCCATCTTCCTTTCCCCATTCAATCCCAAACAGTATGTCAATTGGATGCATATGTACCCCAGCCACTGCTTTCTCATTTATAAATCCAACCACCTCTTTCCAGAAGCCTGTGCAGAGCATTTCAGAAACAATGGAAGTACGTACAACCTCTTTGGTGCAACGTGGCAAGTCTCTGGAACCTCTTGCCTAATTTTTATGAACCATGACTGTGGAAAGAAGAGCCTGTGGATAAACTTATAGGCTGCTTCCTTATATTTATTAGATAATAATAGGCCCATATGCTCTCCACCATTAGCTCCCAACGCCTCTGACAACTCAATTCCTAGATCTTTTTCCCATCTTGTTCTCCTGCTTGAGTTGTCCTCGGTCAATCCCACTCTTAGCATATGAACCACCACCCCTATCATCCCCTTAGGGTCACTACGTGCTTTACAGATTGCCCCTTCTAGATTCAGCTGAAGCACTGGCTGTGAGCTTGGTTCCCCTAACTTACGAGCAAAGTCCCTCACTTGGAAGAACCTGAACGAGTGACCCGCCGGGATCCCCCAACCAGTCTTCAGTTCCTCCAGAGAGGGGAAAAGCATGCCCTTATACAAGTCCTGTATACACTGAATCCCGCTTCTTTCCCAGCTTCGGAAACCCTGATCCTCCAGCCCAGGTAGGAAGAGGGGGTTGCCACTTAGTGGGAGGAGTAGCGTTTCCGTTTTATCACCTCCAATCCTGGCCCTCATCAGCTTCCATCCCTCCAGGGTCCAGACAACTAACGGATTAGGATTCTGTTGAAATAAATAGGCCTTTTTACCCTTTTTCCTCAGAAAGGCGGAGAGCCGACCACAAGCCCCTTCCCCTTCCAGGTCCATCCAGCTTGCTGCTTCAGGGCCTGAAATCCAATCTTTTATAATCCTAGCCTGAGAAGCCAAAAAATAGCTTCTAACATCTGGGAAGCCTAGCCCCCCCTCCTCGTATCTAGTTTCAGTCTCTGAAGGCCAATTCTAGGTTTTTTCCCTTGCCATAGGTACCCAGAGAACCCTCTATCTAGTCTCTTTATGTCCCTATTAGTAAGTCCAATGGGTAGCATCTGCAAAAAATACAGTATCCTGGGAAGAATGTTCATTTTTATAATGTTCATCTGGCCAATCCATGATACTGGGTACATCTTCCATCTTCTCATGTCTCTGAGCACACCCTCAATCATTGGCGTATAATTAAGCCTATATAAATCGGCCAGTGAGCTGCCAATGTTAACCCCCAGATATTTTATGGCCCCCCTCACCTCTTTCAATCCCCATTTTTGCAGACCCAACTGGAGTCCCCCTCCCAGATACATTGCCTCGGATTTTGCCAAATTTATTTTATAGCCCGAGAACAGTGCAAAACTCTCGATCATGTCCAATACTGCGGGAAGAGACTCCTCTACATGACTCAGATATAAAATCATATCATCAGCATATAAATAGAGTTTGTGGTGCTGTCCCCCCGCCCTGGACCCCTTTCACCCTATCACATTGTCTAATGGCTACCGCCAGAGGCTCCAGTGCAAGGTCAAACAACAAGGGAGATAAGGGGCACCCCTGTCTCGTTCCCCTACCCAAATCAAAAACCTGTGTCAGGTCACCATTGACCATCACAGCTGCCTTCGGTGACCGGTAGAGAGCCCTCACCATATTCAGAAAGCTCAGGCCCAGCCCATATCTTTCCAAAACCACCATCATGTGGGGGTGCGTGTGTCTAATGAATGGAACAGTTGGGGAAAAAAAGGTTCCCGGCTGAGCAGCGCTCTGTTCTAGCTCTGCAAGTTCAACTAACTCAACGTGTTATTGGGAGTCTGTAATGTCGGCTTTTCAAATCTTGCCCCTCGCTGACTCCTGATAGAACACACAGCTGTAAAGTCAGTGATCTGTCAGCATTACCACAGTATATCGAAATGTGCACTCTAGATATTTAGAATACAAAAAAGCACACCAAGAGGCCACTGGCTGGTATTCCTAATTTATTTACAGTTAAACACTGCAGTAAATCATTTCCTATCTCCTTTAACAAATGGTATTCTTGCATTGTAGTCCAGTGGTTTTATGGGCAATAAGTATCCACTGGGGAACATGGACACTTGTCACCACGTAATACTGTTGTCATGATTAGGCAAATGGTGGGGGTGCCACTTCACACCAGCATGAGTAATCCTTGTTGCTCACACTGGAGGGGGACAGGTCTACCCATGAAATCACTGGCTGGTAAGCATTGCCCTTACGTACAAGCAAAATACCCATTTTAATGATTCATACTGGTCCTACACCTTTTATAAAATTGAGCCAAATATCACCCAGGGAGCCTCTAACCCAGAACTAGCTTTGACATTGCAACTGAAAAATGTCTTTATTACCAACCCATCTTTATATTAATTATTTATTATAGCATGAACAATATCTACTTTGCATATATTCTTCATAATGAAAAGAAACTATTACATCTAGAAAAGCCATATAACTGGCAAAAAGATTATAACTGAAAGTGGATGTTTAAATTGGAACAAGTTACATTAAAGTAATATTCTGTTCTTATCACAAATATATACAATATTATAAAATGGCATGCAAAAATCCTGAAGTCTAATTGGCTGAGAGATCTCACATGACCATGCATTAAAAAGCTAGTAATGCACAGTCACGTGGCAGATCACATTTCAAAGGAAAACAAACCTACTTACCTAAAATGTCAGGGGCTTTTAAGGTAAATATTTTATTTAAAATGTATTTAAACAAATTACTTTATGTAAAAAATATATATACTAAAAATGTTTCTCTTTACATATAACAGATATGTTCAGGGAGATGTTTTAGAAGCACAAGGAGCCACTCCAGGGAGCGCATTAAAGGATTTGATAGCACTTCTGTCTCTAGTCTTTTAATGCACATCCTGATGTGGATTTTATTGCTTACATAAAACAAATATAACAATAGCCTACTGTTACTTCCCAGAGTTAACAAAATAGAAGATAATTTCTAGAGTCTCCTACTTCTGCACATTTATTTCAAACTAATGTCCTGGGACTCAAGTACCGTAACCAATTAAAGAGCAAGTGGCACCAAAGATAAGACAGAAAATGTAATTATTTTTTAAAAGCAGTCAGTTTGTTTCTTTTCATTTCTGAATTATTTTTCTTTTTCCTTTTGGTCATTAGAATGTTTCCTACCTGACATTATTAGACTTGCTGTGAAGGGCAACACATTACCTGGCAGGTAACATATTTATTTCTGTGCCTCTTCATACCTCCTCAGCATTGTGACATCACACATCCTGACGTCACAACTGACTGAGCTAGCAGCAGGGGATTGTCTCTTCCTTGTGCATTGTGATGTCACAGTCAGTGAGGTCACAATGCTAAAGAGATATGATGAGGGATTTAACTAGATGTGGCAGTCTCTAAATCACACCAGTTTCTGTCAGGTGAAAGATCTTCCGATATGTAGTAGTGGAAAGATAAAGTACGTCATATATAAAAAGTAACAGTTGACTACTTTTAAAAATAAAGAGCCTGCAAAGGATTGCAGCAGGTGAGGTTTGTCTGCGGGCACAACCCAGATGACACCTGAGAAGGCAGGGAGTAGCATCCACCCACTAGGGGCTGGGTCAACAGCTAGGTAGGGTTCCCGGAGGCAGAAGCTGCCAGCTGGAAGGAAGGAGCCTGGGTTACTAAAATATGCATGTTGAGAGCTCTGCCCTCTTTTAGCTTTTCCCTTCCAGCAATCACCCTTAATACCTCAAAGGCCAGAGTCCCTTATGAGGTTGTACCCCATGCATCATCCCCACTCCAGAAAGGAAGGAGTGGACCAGTCATAACAGGTATTGATATGTGATATAAAAATGATCTACAACTACCTTGCTGTGCATGTCATGCCTGATCAACTGACATGCTACATTTTCCCATCAATACTAACTGGCTGTCAACAAATAAATAGCTGCGGCAAGTTCCTGAAAGCACATTGTCTGCCTCATTTGTTCAGGGGTAGTAGGGGGTGTGATCTAAAAGACAAATTAACATTAACTTTGGGAAGTACATTAGCTCTTTAAGTTGCAATAACTTCATTGCTCCATTTTCCAGTTTCACGAATAAACAAAATGGGATATTAAACAAAGCAGTGCCTTCCAACACTGATAATGGCACTGCTGGCTGAAACCAGAACAATAGTATAGGAAGCATTTTATAACTTTTAGACGAGAAGTGGGTTAATCAAGCAACTCACATAAGAGAGCACACATTTTTAAATAAAAAATATAAATGGTACTGTGAGAAAAGGGGTATATCTGAGGAAAGCAGTTCTAATATCTCTCAGTACCAAAACTGTTTACCTAGGTGTGCACCAGAAAATCACAGCATTAAGTCTAGAAATTGGCACAATGACCATGGTTTACTTAGGGAATAAGGCACTCCAAGGTGTGTGTTATCATGCAATAACGTCACTTCTGGGGTGGGTTGAAGCACAAGGCAAAGCCGAGTGCTTCCACCACCCCAGGAGTGACATTATTACATGATAACACACACCTTGGAGTGCCTTATTGCAATTATACAATGGCTCGATGTTATAGAAAACAAAAATAAAAATAAAAATGTTTTTGGTAGATTTTTAGTGAGGCAGTATACCTTTGTTTCTGAAAAAAAAATCCATGTCCTCCAAAAAATCCACACAGTGCTGTTATTGTGTAATATATTGCTGTCTCAGGCACACACTGACCAATCAGAGTCCAGAAAATGTTCTTGCCATTGTATAATTCCCAGTAATGTTATGGTTTTGGAAGCTATGGAATTTTCTATTGTAAGGAGTTGTTTCTGGTATCAAATAAGAAGCTACATTTGTACAAAAAGACAATCTGTCTTTTTGGTTTGCAGGATCTGTGTCAATGCATAGCAAATAACCTATTAAATTGTTCACAATGCCTTGCATTACCACATATGTATACATATATTTTATTTAGTTTTTGTTAATCGGGATAGTGCACTAGCCATACAATGACTATTTTCAGGCACGACCCGGGAGAGTACAGATATGTGGAACATACAGAGTAACAATTCATAAATGCATTATGTACATTGAGTTGAGAACATATAGTACATAAGAACAAATAAACAATTCATGAGTTCATAGGTGCCTACCTTACTTTGAGTTGAGAAGATATAGTACACGAGACAATCAAGTTTGCAAGAACATTTGAACAGTACAATGAGCTAGAAATCAAAAACAGTGAACAAAAACATACAGGCAGAGATTGTGTAGGAATGCAGCAAGTGACAAAGGAATGCAACAGGGCTAGCAGGGGAGGACGAAAGGGGCGAGCCAACAGTAGGTCAAGGTATATGTATGTGGAGAAGGAGATGACTGTTTGGGCTTAGCTTGTGAGAGAATAGGGAAAAGGAGCTGGGACAAGGAGGTGGCAGTCAGTGGGTTAAGGAGAAGTTAAGATTCTGTTTGCGGCTGGACCAATGGTTGTCAGGTAGGGTCAAAGCAGGAACAGACGTCTGCAAGTGATAGATTTAGGTGCGGCTCTCTTTTAAAACAATTGTGTGAGTTGGATAGTCTAATGTCGAGGGGCAGGGCATTCCACAGCTGTGGAGCAGTATGCACAAATGCACCAGTTCCTCTACTAGTGCGACACCTAGATACATTCAATAAAGTTTTATCAGCAGATCGCAGACCATGAGACATGACGTGGGGAACAAGCATTGCTGCGAGTGACAGTGGGGTCTGATCCCGAATTACAGAATCAGTGATTGAGCCAAGGTAGCATTTTCTGCTTCCAGAGGGAGAGAGCCAACCGAGGTCACTGTAGAGCTGACAGTGATGTTTAAGCTGAGGAGTAGAGGAGGCATAGCAACACATGTTACACGTAACATCCCATTTGAGTAGGGAGGTTTTATGAGCCGCGTGTATATGTATATGTAAATGGTATCTCCCCGCTGATAATTTGGCAGCTTTATATATATTTTTCCAGATGAAGCTGGAACTTGATGCCAATCTCTCACATATGATGCTGACAGCTGTTGTATCTAGGCTGAATTCCAGCTATCCAGATGGCTGTACCTCAAGCTTGGGAAACTGGTTTCAGGGTAAGCTGCCTCCTCTGATGTTTGCTGCAGATGCTCAGATATTGAAGCAGCTACCTAATCCGAATACCTGCAAGGATTTCCAAGCAATGTGAGTATGAACAGAACATTTATGGCAAATAAAATGAAGGTAGCCCTGACATTAACTGGACACTGGTAAAGCTGTTAGGAGAAACTGTTTGTGTAAACATCACAGAACTGGCTTTCATTGCATTGTCTTTGATCTAACTATGGCTTTTGATTCCCTGAAAGGATATAAAATGCCCAACAGCTGCGGATATGATTGTACTGAACCAGTGATATTGAAGGTGGCCGCAGACTACCTAGCATCACCCAAGCAAATCTAATAGGTGCAGTCTGTGATCACTAGTACAGGGTGGGTGCACGTGGAAGCAGGTAGCTGGCCTGCACTAATAGAACAGTTCAAAATGACCACTGCACAGAAAAAACACTGTTACCACTTAGGATGGATGAAACAGTATAGGCATTATTGCAATTAATCCTATAGCAGAGATGCAGCCCAACCGTAAATCAACTTTGCCCTGATGCTTCGGGATACAATCCCTTTGTCAGGGGGCATGGCAAGGGACATTTGATATCACCTTATATACGCCCATTAATTGTGAATTAGTTAAAAAAAATTGTGTAAACTTAAATATCCATTAATAGGTAGTCTTTGGATGATGTCAGTGGTTGAACTTTACCTACCATATCCCCAATCCCCTCTATCTTTACCCTATCCTCATTTTCCATTTCATTGTTTGTCTCTGCTCCAGCTAAACCCACAGGGCCAAAATTTAGGAACCAGGATCCCACCAGCCAGATTCTCAGTACCTGCTGTCTTTTTCATACCTTTCTTGTTTGTAATTCTTCAGTTGAGTGCCTTTGGTAACCTTCTAGAGTCTTAAAGTTTCGCAAAAGCATTGTATACTATTAGTTTATTTAGTTACTAACAAAGTGCTCCATTGTTGTCCTGCAAGATCTATATATATATTGCAAAAATTTGTGTTATTGCATCAGCTAGGGTTAAAGCAACAAAAATAGGGAAATGTGGCATTAGGGTTTTCAGATCTAACACCGCACCCCTACTCTGCACAGACCAGGAGACATCGTGGGCAGCATTGGGGTTGTCAGTCCAAATGCTCACCCCATTCCATTAGAAAATAAGCTGGGTGGGTACAGCATAGGAGAATGGGGTGAGCGTTAGGGATGACTATTTTAATACCACCCCCAACACCTCTCGGTCTGTGCAGGGCGGGGGCGGGGTGTTAGGGTTGGAAACCCTAATGTCACATTTCCCAACTTTTGTCGCTTTAACCCTAACTGATGCATTAACTCATTTTTTTGCAGTTATTTCCTTACTTTTTGAGACTGTATAATAGTATCCTTATTTTGCTTCTGATCCTGCACTCTCATCCCTCTGTATTATACTGGCCCTATAGTTAGGGTTGATGAGGGTGTTTAATGTTTAAAGGGCAATGTTTGCAGCTTAATAACTTTGTAATGGTTTGATAGATTTGCACGAAATGTGGAACGTAAATTCACTAGATGCAAGTCTGTTTATATACCAAAGTGTGTCTGAATTGCTTTTGTCATTTTTGAGATACAGCATGTTGAAAAAAAAGAACATTTTGTGCTTTTTGGCTGTTTTTTGCTCACCTGTACCTCAAAAACAAATTTAGGTTCTGGGCTGACATTTTCAGAGTAGAAAGCCTTGGCCTCACAGATGTGTCTTTCAAAGATTTGGTGGAAAAATATTAATCTGTTCTAAAGTTATTCAGTTTTGAACTTCCATTATTTTCTATGGGAAAGAATTAGATGCCAGGCACGATGAAGGATTCTATGTCGCAGCAGCAGCTGCAATCCATGATTCTCCATTGAACACATTTGCTGCAATGGCCATTTTGTTTCTCCACTTAGCAAGAGAAACAAATCAAATAATTCAGATGTGTGGACACTGGGGAGACCACTCTCAGTGTCCACAAATAATTTTAATAGTGTATCCCCCCAAGCACTGTGGGACACTGGGGAACCCACTCCCAGCATTCCCAAATAATTATTTCATACATATATATATATATATATATATATATATATATATTGTGTTTGGGTTTTTTACCTAAAAACAGAAAGCAGTTCCCCAACATACTTGCTGATATTGGGGTGCCCAATCCTCATGTTGCCTTACCCCCCAGTAGTGTGGGACACTGGGGAGCACACCTCAGTGTCTCAAAATAAATAATTTTTATTACTATCCTTTCTGGCACTGGGATGTCCACCCCAGTGTCAGATGCACCAGCCAGTTCTAATATTTATGTTTGCTGACATTAAAGTGCCCAACCTCATGTCAGCATTATACAGACCCCCCTCTGAACTCTGTGTGATACTGGGGAGCCCACTCCCAGTGTCCTGAAATAAATATTTTTACCTTTTTAGAACAGAAAACTGCCCCCAGCATTTTTCCTTTTTTTACTGCTGTAAAAAAGAAAACAGTCCCTCGTTGTCTCCCCTGTCCCCCTACCCCATCCCCATCCCTACCTTTCCACTGAGCAACCCGCCATCCCACTCTCCCCCTTGCCCTATACTTACCAATGGAGGTCAGCAGCTGTCATCTTCTGTGGACTGGGACATGTCTGCACTCTTCAAAGCTGAACCACAAACTGAACAACAAATGTAAGTGCTGCATAATGACTGCCAATAGTGTTTTGAACTTATGTTGATATCGCTGCCATTTTTCTATGTATTTTCACCAAATTTTCAACATGGGCTTTTTGGGACCCTACCTCATGAACAATAACACTGTCATTTTGTTACTCAGTCCCAAAAGGTGATTTTGTTGTTGCTGTGCAGAATCACCATTCTGGACTGAGTAATAAAACTACAGTGCCACTGTTCATGAGGTGTGGTGCCAAAAAGCCCATGTTGAAAATATGGTGCAAAAATATGACAAAAATGCCAGTTGCATGCGCTCATTAACATTTTCCTATGCACACATACAATGTTGGCAATTTTTTATATTTTTTACTCCAAATTTTCAGCATACACAGTGTTTCTGTCAGTTTGGCCGTTATTTCTCACATCCTGCCAGAAATATGTTTTCACACCTGTGACATGGAATGGCATGGTCCCTGTCTGAAATCATCTTTTGGGACTGAGTAATGAAATGACACTGCCAGTGTTCATAATGTGGGATCCTAAAAGGCCCATGTTAAAAATCTGGTGCAAAAATAGCAAAAAATGTATGAGTTATGTGCAGTCATGGAAAATTTTCCATGCATGCTGATAACTTCGGAAATTTTTAATATTTTCACTCCAAATTTTCAACATTGCCAATTTTATACAACAACTCATGAACACTACAGCTGTCATTTTTCACATCCTGCCTGAAATGTCTTTTTGCACTTGTGACACAGAATGGCACAGTCGCTATGCAACATCACATTTTGGGACCAATGAATGAAATGAAAGTGGTAGTGTTCATGAGGTGGGTTCCAAAAAGGCCATGCTGAAAATTCAGTGAAAAAAATTCCTAAAAATGGCACAGTTCCATGCATCCATAGAATTTATTCTACGCTCGTGAGTTTGCTACTTTTTCATATTTTGCCATTGCATTATCAACATAACCATTTTTTCACACCCCCTAGTGAACCGCATAGCCATCAGTTTCCACATCCTGCCTGAAATGTGTTTCCACACCTGTGGCGCAGAATGGCATTTCAATTGCGTATAATGACGTTTTTCCTTGCATTTCACAATTTCTCTGTATCAGGGTACATGAGATGCGGTAAAAAGATGGTTATACTGACAGTTTGGTCACTGCTGTTCAACACATGGAAGCACAGAACCCAGAGGGCCCTGCGCCTCCACACCTACATACATATACGCATCTAAGGGGGATTGGAGTGCAGGTGTCCAAAGGACCCTGTGCTCTCACGGTAAAATAAGAATACCATTATACTATCTGAAAAGGAACTACTGCTCTCTGCACCGATTGTTTCCATTACATTACCTGTTCACATATCTTTTTGTGTTCATTTCGTAAAAAGTACGGAAATTAAATGCTAAAAACTTCATTAACGCACTAGTTAGGGTTGATATCACAATTGCAATAAGTTTCAAGTACAGATACACCTCAACAGAGGAATACCACTAAAACATCCAATTTATAACATTTTTATTGTTAAAAAGCACCAAAACTCCCACCTGACGAGTTTCAGAGAAAAAAAATCTTTTATCAAAGGCTGGGGATCACACCAAAAAAAGACCCTTATAAATACAATTTTTTAAAAAGACACCATGTGATACAACTAAGCCATAGCAATCATCACCTTATTAAATTCTTGTGATAAAACACGTGTCCATTAAATATTCACAAACAGAATAGGCTGCGCTTAATTATTATATTGACTATACAAACATTCAAGGAAGGGACTAGGAAATGAGAGGGAGGAAAGAAGGAAAAAAGAAATTCTCTTTCCAGGTTTTAAATGTTTGAAATACATATGTCTCCGTTAACCATATTTGATTCTTGTTTTTATACAAAAAAAAATCTTATATTTAAAATCTTAAATATATATTTACATTCGAAGCTCCATATTCATTTTATTCACAATATAAAAGACAGAGTTATAGACAAAAACATCCCTTCTCATTTTTTTGTTTTTAAGTGTGAATGTAAATCAAAGCCTGAATTTAGACCTGGTGTTTCATTGGCTCAGAGACACAATCCAAAAGTTCTCTCTTAATAACATCAACTTTTTGAAAGTTCCCCCTCTTGGGCTCCTACTAACTTTGTCTATTGCTATGAATGTAAATCCATGTTATTCTTTGTCCACAACCTGTTCCAAATGCACTGCAGTGGCATATAGTGGATCATTCCTAGTAATTGCTCTCATATGTTCTCCCACTCTAATTTTGAAACATCTTGAAGTTTTACCTACATAAAATGCCCCATATTTGCACATTGCTAAATAAACAACACCCATCGTGGAGCGTGTTATGAATTGTCAAATCTGAAAACTTCTCTGTATATTGCAACTAGAGAAAGTTCCAACCTGCATTACTATTTTGCAATACATACAGTTGACACATTTAAAACAGCCCTTAGGCTGCTGTAACCAAGTCTGTTGTTTTTTTTATCTTGGAAAAAGGTATGTACATGAAGGTCTTTAAGAGCAGGGGCCCTCCTATAGCACATTCTTACTGGTCTCTGACAAATTTCCTTCAGACCAGTCTCTACTGTAAGGACGTGACAATGTTTTTGAATAATCTCTTCTACTTGTTTTGCCTGTACTGAAAAAAACTGTCACAAATTTAAATCTTTCTTCTTGTTCATTCTTATTCTCTCTTTCTTCCTTCTGTTTTAGTAGACTTGTTCTATCCATTATTTGTGTCTCTTCCCAGGTTTTTTGAATCAAATTCCTTTTATAACCCCTTTCCTCTAGCCTCTCTGACAGCTGTTGGGCTCTTTTATCAAAAGCTTCCTTTGTCGAACAATTCCTTCTATACCTCAGGAACTGCTCCTTTGGGATGTTATGGGCAACATGTGGAGGATGGCAGCTATTTGCCATCAATATGGTGTTTCCATCTATCTTTTTTCTGTAAATTTCACTGTTTACTTTATTTTGTTCATTCTTTATAATACTCATGTCCCAAAAAATGTATTTGTTCCTTGCTTGCCTGATAAGTAAATTTCAAAATTGGATTTGAGTTGTGTAAATACATTATGAAGGTTTGAAATCTTTCTAGACTCCCTTCCCATATAACTATTATATCATGTATGTAAGTTTCCATAACTTCAAGTTATTCAGGAACTCATTTACAGTATTGTCCCAAATCGTCTCATCCTCCCACTTGCCCATATACAGATTTACAATAGACGGGGCACATGTGGCCCTCATCGCTGTACCTCTTGTCTGTAGAAAGAAGTTTCCATTAAAAGAAAATACATTACATTTTAGAACATATTCCAACATTTTCAAAATAAAGCTTACTTCTGTATCATCTTGTTTGCTTGTTTGATTCAAAAAATAAGCTACTGCATTCAGCGCCCCTCTCATGGGGATGCTGGTATACAATGCTTCCACATCTAAGGTAATTAAATATGTATATTCTCCTAGAGAAATTTGTGGTGATATATTTAAAACCACTTTGGTATCCTGTAAAAAAGAAGAGTAGATACAATAGGTTTTAGAAAAGTATCACAGTACTGTGAGAGTGGTGTTCCTCTGTTGAGGTGTATCTGTGCTTGAAACTTATTGCAATAATTTATGTTGGTTTCTTGTAGCACGATTATCCCAGTACAAATTCTTTTGGAACATTATTAGGGTTGATATCATGTCTTTCAAAGTATGGAAATGTGGTATTAGGGTTTCAAACCCTAACACACCCACCTCCCCACTCAACCATACACCCCATTCCACCCCTCTACACACCAACAGGCATTGGAGTGCCTTGGGGTCATTAGTCCCATGCTCACCCCATTCCGTAAGTAAATAAGCTGAGATGGACACAGAATAGGAGAATGGGGTGGGCATTAGGGCCAATGACCCCAAGGAACACCCAATGTCTGTTGGTGTGTGGAGGGTGAAGGGGTGAGATGGGGTGATACAGTTGGGTGGGGGAGGGTGTGAGGGACATTTCCATACTTTGAAAGGCATATCAACCCTAACTAGTGCATTAATGTAGTTTTTTTGCATAATACATATACATAAAATATTATAGAGACACGGTAGCGCCTCTATAGTTAGGGTTGAGTAATCAGTTTAAAGTTAAACACCAAATTTAGCACTTTGTTCATGTGATCAGGACCAGATGGACCTATCTCACGAACAAGGATTTCTCAAGAACAAGGATTTTGACACCTTATAAACAGGGATTTTTAAAGGTCACTGTTTCTTTGCCAGCTCACTGCAAAGAAATGGATTTGGCTTGAAATTTGCAGGGTACACAGGGGTTGTCCCACAGATATGACCTATGCTGGTTTGGTGTAAAAATTGGCATTGGTTCCATAGTTATGGCATTACAAAGTTGATACATTTCCTATATGATAACATTGCGGTGAATGCGGTACTTTTCAGTGACTATATCTTGAAAAAGGTTCAAGATATGGATGTTTTGCTAAACAGAGCTAAGCACATGTGCAGGTTCCCAGTCCATCATTTCAAATGCAGTGGAATTTTTTCCAAGGTTGCTATGGTTACTGAGATATTGCACCATCTGCAGCACAAGGGTTACTTGGAATGTGCTTAGACAGGTGGGAACGCAGGGCCCAGAGAGACCTGCGTTCCCACATATGGATACCATTATGCAGTAATGGGACTGCTGGGCCATTTGTTATGCAATACTTGGAGCGCAAGGCCCAGAGAGCCCTGCACTTCCACAGGAAGATGCCAGTTCATTATGGGCCCTGCACTCCAAAAAACTGATACCATGGCAAGCCCTGTGCTCCCAAAACCTTATAAGGGTAAGATTATAGTTTATCAAAAAGTAAGGAAATTAATTGCAAACAACTTTGTTAATGCATCAGAAAGGGGAGAAATGACAAAGTAAAGAAATGAGGTGTTAGGGCTGAGATCCTAGCCCCTCCCTACCACCCACCCCTACCCTCCACAGAACAATAGTCACTGGGGTGTGCCTTGGGGCCATCTGGCTTAACTCTCACCCCATTCTCCTGTACTGTACTATGTCAGCTTTCTTACACATGGAATGGGGTGGGAGTTAAGCCTGATTACACCAAGGCACATCCCATTGTCTGTTGTTCTGTGGAGGGCAGGGTTGGGGTTGTAGGGTGGGAAGGTTAGGGTCTCAACCCTAACACCTCATTTCCCTACTTTTGTTGCTTTAACCCTAACTGATGCATTAACAAAGTGTTTTGCAATATACAGTATATACACATATATATATATATATATATATATGCATATATGTATATATTATAGTGACACGGTAATGCCACTATAGTTAGGATTGAGTTTAAGTGTGAAATTTTGCACCTTAATAACTTTGCCACTGTTTGACGGATGTGCCTGAAATTTGGCAGGCATGGAGTGTTAGCATAGATTGTAGGATCTGCCAAGTTTTATACTGGTCAGATATACGGCTGTGGAGTTATTAAGCACCATTCTGTAGCACATGTATGCTTTTTTGCGCATTCTTAGCTCCTGCCTACAGGTCACACGGTTTGCACGACCAGTCCAAAAACTTCAGGGAACGTATGGCCAGGGTCCCCAATGTGCCTTTTGAAGATTTTGTGGAAAGATATTGAACAGTTCAAAAGTTATTCAAAAAACAAGTTTCCCATTATAGTCAATGGGAAAAGTTAACAAAAAGTTTGACAGTGTCACAAATGCAGTTTTTAGTGTTGCAAATGACCCCTGTAGTGTCGTGAGTCAGCCATTGTTTTTTTCAGTTACTGATCACAGAAATGCCTGGCATTTAAAATTTGGACCCTCTAGGGACACAATTCTTTTTGTGTTTACTAGTCAAGCCCTGAGGATGCTAGGCATGTCTTTATTTGGGGTTAAACACCCCAGAAATATGTTTTTGACATTTTGGGGAAAAGTAGTGTCACACCTGCGACACTTTCATGATTTGTTTTGCAAAAGTGTTGTGATTTGCGACGCTACTATTCAACACTATGGGGAAAATAACAGGAATACTTTGCCACCCTGCTGCAAAACACTGGTTTGGTCTTTTGGGCTGAAAGTTGGAGGTACGAATGCCAACATCCCACAGATGTGCCTTCCAGTGGGTTGGTGACAAAATATTGCATGGATGGAAAGTTACAGTGCTTCAAAGTTGACACTTTTTCCCGTAGACTAACATTGCAGTGTCTGCCGCGCATTTCGGGGCCTGTATCTCGGAAACGCTTTGAGATATGGACTTGTCGTTGGAAAAATATTTAGCCCCCAAATCGGGGGCTAAGTACAAAATTAGCCAGGAAAGTCATAAATAATATGAAATTTTAATTTTTTTCTACATTGTACGATTCCTGAGATATAAGCAATTTAGTATTCCAAGTGCTCATTTTCTGGTCTGAGGCCCATTATTATGCATACAATCTTTGTACTCACTGTGTTTCTCTATACAGCTGTTGGGGAAAACCAGAGTGTGTGCTTTCGTTACTGTTACACTTAGTGTTTCCACTTGCGTTTCAGTACCCATTTGTGTTAGCGTTCCCTTGTACGCCACCATGTGCGTTACCCTTTGAATTTTCATTTGCGCTTGCATTTGCATTTCTCTTTTCTTTGGCGTTATTGTTGCTGTTACCATAACCATTTGTGTTTCCAACTGCATTACTGTGCCCATGCGTGTTACGGTTTGCGTTTCCATTTCTGTTTCCTTTGGCGTTATTGTTGCTGTTACCGTTACCATTTGCATTTCCAATTGTGTTACCGTGCCCGTGCATGTTACGGTTTGCATTTCCATATGCACTTGCATTCGTGTTTCCATTTCTGTTTCCTTAAGCGTTATTGTTGTTGTTACCATAACCATCTGCATTTCCAATTGCAGTACCGTGATTGTGCACATTACCAGTTGCGTTTCTGTACTCACTTGCGTTTCCATCTCTGTTTGCGTTACTGTTTGCTTTGGTGTCAGTTTGCACTTGCGTTTCTCTTACTGTTTGCATTACCATTTATGTTTGCATCACCATGTGCATTACCGCTTGTATTACTTTTAGTGTTACTATGTGACAAAACATCACATGCTGGGAGTACGGGGCCCGAAGGGTCCGCGCTGTCACCACCACATTCCATTCACTATTTATAGTCCTCATTCTCAAAAATAAGGGAAATTCATGGCAAAAAACTCTGTTTAATGCATCAGTTAGGATTGTTCCACAGCGAGAAAAGCGAGGAAATTCGATGTTAGGGTTGAAACCCCGCTGACCCCCCCAACCGGCATATGGGTGTGCGCTGCAGTCATTGGTCTGAACTCTCACCCATTCTCCTATTCTTCACCACCTAACCTTGTTTACACATGGAATAGGGTGAGAGTTAGGACTGATGACCACAACACACACCCCAATGCCAGTTGGGGGTTGCAGGGGGGTCAACCCTAACATCGAATTTCCTCGCTTTTGGTGAAGATAGATAGATAGATAGATAGATAGATAGATAGATAGAGAGAGATATATAGCTGTGGAAGCACTGGGCCCCTTAGGCCCTGCACTTCCATTTTAGAACAGTGACCAAACTGTCAGCATAGCCTTCTTATTACCCTACCTCATCTACCCGGTATAGAAAATTTTTGAATCCTCGCCAAAACATAATTTTGCGCAACTGCAACGCCATTCCACACCACAGGTGGGAAAACACATTTTGGCCAGGACTTAAAAAATGACAGCCATGACATACATGAGGTGGGGTAATAAGAAGGCTATGTTGAAAATCTGGGATAAAAATATGTAGCATTTCCGAACTTGTGAGCGGTCATAACGAAATTTTAACAAATAGTCATAACTTTGGCATTTTTTCATATTTTGACCCCAAATTTTCTACATAGTCTTCTTATGACCGCACCTCATACTCCAGAACAGACAAACTAGTACAGTAGAAGCCACTTAAAGGGGACACCTCCATGGACTGCCAATTGTCTCCTTTAAGCGGATGTCCTGATTAACAGAAGCAGCATTTCTGCGGTTGCTTTTTGCCTCGGTACCTTCCCCTGCCCCCCCTGCACACAGTCATGCACACACTTTCGCTCAGTAACTGACACAAACACTACACATTCTCAGTGATTACAGCTCTTTGTTGAGAATGTGTTTGTTGAAGATGAGTGACTTAAAATGGGAAACTTTATTTCAAATGGCCATACAATACTCAATAAAAGTCTTTTAAAAAAGACTTATCTTCATTCTGCTTCTTCCTTCTCCTCCTGTATGATCACGTGTGGTCAGTGGCTCCAAATAAATTGGTTATTTTCATCTGTTTAGCATCAGCTGCCATCTGAAAGTGAATAAGACTCTCAAGCTCAAAAAGGTGCTCCCAATACTCTATCTTGTTATGGAGGAGGCACCAGTCGTGCAGGGCCCCTGCATGTAACAGCGCTTCTGCATTGGTCACATTCACTGGTGCAGGGTCCTAGTCATCATTGGTAACCTCGATCCTTTTGGCTGTTTCAGCATTTGATTGAATTGTTGAACATATGTCACCAATGGATAACTCCCCCTTGGTGGTCTTCTCATTGCCCACTGTGATGAAGGCATCAGACTCCTCTGTGGACATGCCCACGGGTATGATAACATTGGCCAGGGGGTCCACCAAAGCATCTGGCTCAAGTAGGAGAGCAGTGTCAATGGGTTCATCCTGCCGTACTTTGAACCCAGCTTTTCAAAAGCTGCTTGATTTGGTGCTTTCTTTTACAGTGGCCCATGCCTTGGCCATCATGAAAATCACATCCAGCAGGTTAACAGACCTAGCAATGTCTGTGGCCAAGGCAGAGGGGCCACTGTCAATCACACCCACCACACAACTAGAGAAAAGGGACCTGTAGTGTCCCTTGAAGTTCTTTATCACACCCATGTCCATTGGTTAGACGAGGCTTGCCGTATTGGGGGGACAAGAAAAACATTTTTATGTGGCTGAACTTGTCAGTCAGGGAGCTGGGATGGGCACTGCAATTGTCTACAAAAAGGAAGACCTTTCTGTGGCACTATCACAACTTGCTGTTCCAGGCAGCCAACCAGTCCTGGAAAATCCCTGCGGTCATCCACGCATTTGTGGAGCTGTGGTAGATTACTGGGAGAACAGAGGCATCTTTTGGGAAACTCTGGGGTCTCTTACTCTTCCCAATGACCAGAAAGTTTTTCAGTCCCCAGCATGTTCAAGCAGCAAAGCAGAGAAACACGGTCCTTAGATTATTTTGTCACCACTGAGCTCAGTGGATTTGTAGATGTGCCCCCTGTCTGGGTACCCACGATATAACAGTCCAGTTTCATCTGCACTGAAGATGTTTACTGGTGGGTACTCAGACAGGAGGCTGGGGAGTACTGTTTGTATCCATTCAGCTGCAGAGGAAGAATCGGCTTCTGAATGCTCACTGTGTTCCTATTTCCAAACGATGTCATTTCTGGTTTTCCACTGGCTTAACCAGCCATCGGTGGCTTCAAACCCCTCATGATCTAGAAGCCTCACTATTTCCTCTGCTTTGATTTTTAAAATTGGTCCAGTCATTCTAGCACCATGAGAGACTACATGGTTAAACTATGCCAGCAGTCCATCCTCCACTGAATTGTCTTTTCCCTCCTGCTTTCTCTTGCAGGAGGGATTTGCATTCAGCTGTCATTCAGCCTGATGGCATTCTCGATTCAGGCTAATTCTCCCAACCTGACTCTTGGAGATGCCAAACTTTTTTGCTACTTTAGCAAGGGAGGCATTTGGCAGTTGCAGGCTGTCTAAAACTTTTATCTTGTCAGACATGGGAGGTCAATTCATTTGGATGCCATTCTCACTCAAACATACACTGGAGCAACACCAGCCATAGGCCACTAATCATTTTTATTGACTAAGTCAAGAGGCGTTAATTAGTGCTAAACGGATTAGAACTGGCAGTTGGCAGTCAAAACATCCCCTTAAAACATCTACTGTGTTCCAGTTAAGAGGCTGCATTGCTCACTGGTTAACATGGGGACAAAATCAATTACCTGAGAAATGCTCCATTAACTGAATGTTTCCTTTGACTGTGACCTCTTTAACTGGTGTATACTGTAATAATGGAGCACACTCATCCAGAAAATTAGATTTAATTATTGATATATTTCTTTCTTTGTTTCTTTTATCAGGTTACATGAATCAAAAGTTCTAGGTATACAGTGCCGTGAAATGTTTCGGATCTAGTCCTTCATCAGTGAAGTTACAGTTTCTATAAAAAAACATATAATCATATTCAGTCCTTCCTGATATCATGCAATATATTCAATTTTTAGTACAGTAAACAGAACTGTGAATACCCTCATCATTTAACTTCATCATTCCATCCAAAAAGAACCTCTTAAATGTTTTTCTTTTGCAGTGTTTCTAATAAAATAAAGTTATAACCATCAGTGCCATCCACATTAAATGTGGTAATAAAATGGTAATATAATGAAATAATTCTAATTAATAAAGACCACTCACCAGAATCTCTGGTGTTAGTAAAATCCAGTATTTCTGATGTCCATGTACTAAAATCTAGTTCATGTCTGAAAAGACCAGAAACATTTTGTATAAAACATTTCTAAATAATAATAAGTTCCAGGGTTTCTTCCACTAATTCAAGGTAAATGTAGTGTTGTAGGGGCAAAAGAAAAATAAAATAAGTGAGTACCTTTATAATAACGAAGGGTGAACTTCCCCTATTAGAAAATAGAAAATAATTTACTGTCACAAGATGCAGTTTTCTCTCTCAGATATATAAACACTGTGAGAAATCATTTATATTTTACTTTTAAGCACAAATATCTTAAGCACAAGCACACTATTTCACTTCCAGATATTTAAAAAGAATGAAACAAAAGTCTCCACAATAATCCTCTCTTTCACTCATAGTTCATTCTTACTCTTTGTCAACAGTTATATTCTGAAAACGTTCCTTCACATATTATACTATATTCAATAAAAGCCATAACTTAACTTTGATGGCAATGAGTCGCATATTATGAACATGGGTAAAAAAGTTGTTTTCTTACTTTAATGTTTAGAGTTTGCATGGACACCAGTCAACTCCCTACTCCTGCTTGTAATGGAGTCATACCGAATGTCCTATGCAGTAGCTTAAATGCTCCTTCACTCAGGGGAATTGGCACATGGTGATGTGTACTGTCACAAGACAGGTGGCAATCTCCTGTGTGTCCAACCTGTGAATTGCAGCACCTAGCAACAGACAACTGTAAAAGCTAGGGGTCCCCTGCCATGAAAACGTCTATCGGAGCAAACATCGGATGGGAAGTCAGAGGGTTAATGAACTTATTCATTTTTAAACTGCCCTCCCCTTGTAAAATGGATGGAGAGTAATGACTGCAGTAACACCAGGAGACACGGTCCTGAAATGCTGGACCCTCCAACAGCACTGGAGTTCATTTTAAACCAATTGGCTCTATACAAAAAAGTAACACTATTCAAACAGACCCAGCAAAACTGACTCAGTAATAAAGAAGGGCTCAGAAACCACAGCATCATCAGGAGCAGAGGGGGATTCTCTGATTGTTCACAGGTTGGCCTGGGAGTGGGAAGAGAATATATCCATCAATGAGGCAAACTGGAACCACAGACTAAAATGGTGGTGGAAGGTTACCTCTGCCCTAGTATAGAGAGCTTTTCTGGAAAGTGCTGATAAGATTTTCCCATACCCAAACAATAATGCAACACTATAGTAATACTAATACTGTGGCATGTTGAAGGGCCTGTGGGGCAGAAGAAGAACCACTGGTATATTTTATAGGGTTGCCTATTACAGATCCTCTTTTGGAGGGACCTGCAGAAAGCAACATATAACATCACTGGTGCTCTCATCCCTCCTACATTTGAGGACTGGGTCCTGGGAATTCCTACTGTAATGCACCAGAGAGGGGAAGTCTGCAAAGTCTTGTTGATATTGTTGCCAGTTGCCTTAAAATGTGTTACTGGTAGGTGGCTTCAGCCAGAACCTCCTACATTAAATGATGGGGTTCAGAGAGTCAAGGATGTGCTTGTTATGGAAGCCCTTAGAGCTAGGCTCCAGCTCCAATTTGATAAGCAAGAGGCTCGCTGGAAGGGTTGGGAGTCATGGCTGTTGAGAGGTAGAAGACAGCTTGACCCTCACAGAGGAGAAAGGTAGATTACATTGTGGTGGGCTGGACCAACAATATGGTGAAAATAGTGTAGGAGCCATTTGCCCCACTTTACTAATTCAATGGGTATAGACAGAGGGGTGGAGATGGGGCTTGGACGTGCAACCACCAGTTGGACACCAGTGTTATGGGCCCCTTTTTCTTTTTTGTTTTTTTCCTTTTTCCTTCCCCTTTTTCTCTTTAAAAAGCTAAGAATGTTGGTGGTTCATTCATATTTTCTAGACAGGGAAATTATATTATCTTTTGTGATACTTATTTAGCAGCAGCCTGTAGGAAGATGGATACAGGACTGCTTAGAGGAAGGCTGTTTTCTTATGGATGTCTGTCGATAATGCTGCATTGACCTGTGCTTCTTTATTCAGACATTAGCTAATTTTATTGTGAAGAGTTTTATGCTGAGCTGCTAAACCAGTTTGATCAATAAAGCTGAGTTAAAACAAAAAAGAAAGAAACAGCCACATCAGTTGCCACCAGAGCAAACATCAGATCAGAGATAAGAGGGCTACTGAACTGATTCATTTTTAGATTGCCCTCCCCTCACAACATGGACCGAGAGTACCGGCTTCAACAACACCAGGAGATTCACTCCTGAAATGCTGGACCCTCCAGCAGCACCAGAACACATAACATGGGGTGGCGATCAGAGAATGTGGGAAGGGGGAGGGACTGCTAGACTACCAGGGAATGTATCAGAAACATCAGAGATGGAGATTGGAGAAAACAGGAGAGGGAAGGGACCACTGGACCACCAAATATAACAATATATACCGTATGACAGGGATGGTGATCGGGGAACCAGGGAGGGATGGAAATTTGCAGTTGGAACAGTAAAGTTCAAACTATTAGTAACTGCACATGATTATTTACCATTCGAATTGTAAAATTTGAACAGTAAATAACAAATTGAGTGGTAATTGCTTAATGAGTGATGGGGACATGGTTTTCTATTATAAAATCCCTATTTGCCATCAAGATATACTAATTTAAAAACAAGCAACTAACAAAGGCATATCACGGAGACCTAAATTTGGGTGTTGTGCTGTACTTAGGGTATAGTATTTGTGTACAAGACTATTTTTAATCTTATTTTTTTAGAAAAACAAGATGGCTGACATCTTTAACTGTATTTGTCTGAGAATCAACCAGGAAATGAACTGTTCTAACGGGTATGGCTATTTACAGTTTGAAATGCCTGTCCTGCAGCTATCACAAAAATTGTTATAATTCAAAAGTGGTGATATATATTTTCACCAAACCATCCAGACACACACCATTGGCAGCCCCCTACCCACATCATCCCTAAACATTTCAGAGAAAAATGTCATTCTGTGTGGGCAATAGATGATGAAAAAAAATCACATGCTATCCAATGGGAAAAAACATATTTTCTTCCCTTTTTTGCCAATTCATATCTCAAGAACTATACAAGCTGCTGTCATAAAACTTTCTAGATCTTGCAACATGGATAAAATGACAACACATCCCAATTTGGGACTATTTAGTTGAAAAATGGCAGTTATTAAGGTGCAAAAATTGAGATTTAACATTGAAGTGCTATACCAACCCTAACTATAGGGGCTGTACCATGCCCCTATAATACATACACACACACATACATATATATATATATGTATATATATATATATATATATCTTAATTATAGTGACACGGTAGTCCCATTATAGTTAGGGTTGAGTACCCCATTTAAGGTTAAAGTGTGAACTTTTGCAGCTTAATAACTTTTCCACTGTATAATGGATTTGCCTGATATTTGGCAGGCATGGAGCGGTGCCATAGGTCTCAGGATCTGCCAAGTTTTGTACCAGACAGATATACGGTTGCAGAGTTATAAAGTGACATTCTGTAGCGCATTTACGCTTTTTTGTGCAGTCTTTGCTCATGCCTACAGGTTGCACGGTTTGCTTGACTGGTCCAAACATTTCAGGGAACATGCAGCCAGGGTCCCCAATGTGCCTTTTGAAAAAGTCATGAAAAAATATTAAACGGTTCAAAAGTTATTCAAAAAACTAATTTTCCATTATAGTCAATGGGAAAAGTTAACAAGAAGTTCAACAGTGTCACAAATGCAGTTTTTAGTGTCGCAAATGACCCCTGTAGTGTCATGAGTCAGCCATTTTTTTTTCAGTTAGTGGTCACAGAAATGCTTGGCATTTATATTTGGGACCCTCTAGAGACACAATTATTTTTGTGTTCACTTAGTTGAGTCCTGAGGATGCTAACCATGTCTTTTTTGGGGGGTTAAACACCTCAGAAATATGTTTTTCAAATTTTGGTAATCTGTAGTGTTGCAAAGTAGTGTCGAACCTGTGACATTTTCATGCTTTTTTTTTGAGAAAGTGTTGTGATTTGCGGCACTACTTTGCTACACCATGGAATGAATGTAGATTTCCTGTAATGCAGCTAGCTATATTAGCTTGTTCACAGTGCAGTGACCCCAAAAGTGTCACAAATTTTCTGACCAAAATAACATCCACACCACTACTAATTACCTTAATTACTTTGCAGTGACAATGTGAATTTTTAATCAAGCAAACTGATATGAATTCAGAAAAATTGTAGTAAATAAGTTCCGAAAACTGCAGGTTCATAAAATACCAGCATTTTTGTAAGTTATCAAAATGTGTGTTTTTTGTTGTTGTATGTTTGCTTAATTACACAATACATGGTTATTGTTGGAGATGTCATTTTCTTTTTCATTTATAATATTTTTTCTGACTATAAATAATTTCGTTTGATAAAAAAACAATTTCTGGTGAAAAGTAAATTTAATTAGTTGCAGTTTGGATGCTATTTTAGGCAGAACATTTCGCACACTTTTAAGGTCTCTACATTGTGATTAAGGCCATATCTAGCTGTTTCTACAGTATGCAGTCATGAACTGTCAGTCAAGCCTGTTCTGGTTGCCATCAGGGGAGCCTGTATACCAGAGGCATTGGGCTGAGGGGGTTGTGGTGGTAGGAACAGTGTGGGTAAGTGGTGGTGGGCTTCAAACCTACAGGGAGCAGGGGGGCCACCGGACCCCAGGGTAGTTGAACTAATTACTGATGGGGTGATCAGGGGTGGGGGGGCCACTGGACACCAGGAAAGTTGCACTAATATACTGGCAGGGCACTCGGGGTTGGGGACCAATGGACACCACGGAAGTTGAACTAATTTACCAGTGGGGTGATTAAAGGGTGGGGGGACCACTGGGTGACAGAGCTGTATGTACATATACTGATGGGAGTCAGAGGACACACTAGATCACCAGAATCAGTCTGCAGGCAGCTCTGACAGGTGCTGGGGGAGAAGCATGCATAGTTTACTCAAGGTCTATAATATGGTCTTAATGGGATGCTAATGACACCATAGTGTCCTGCTGGTGCTAAGGGACATTTGCATGTTAGGGTACAAATATAGTAGACTGTTCCAGTGGAACAACTGCCATTAGTGGGCCCTGACAGCTGGATTGCTTCTGTAATCCCCATAGCACCCTTCTAACCACATATCTCCTGTGGCCAGAAGGGGGCTGGGATTTGCAATCTAAACTGGCAGTATAGCCTAGAGGTTAGAGTAATGAGTTGTGAATGAGCTTGGTACATCCAGCAGACCATAGATACATAGATACATAGACAGTGTCGGCAGATAAGGGCCTATGGCCCACCCAGTCTGCCCATTTGAGCTTGTAAGTTCAGTTTGTTTTCCTAGAAGTCTGTTTCCCCTTACCCCTGACCTCTAGAATTCCTTTATGTCTATCCCATGCATTCTTAAATCCAGTGATTGTTTCAGCCCCCACCACTTCCTCTGGCAGGGTGTTCCACTTGTCCACCACCCGTTCTGTGAAGAAATTCTTTCTCCTGTTTCCTCTGAATCGTCCTCCCTCCAACTTCATCCCATGCCCTCTAGTCCTGGAACATCTTTTTCGCTTAAAAATAGTGTTTTCCTGCACCCTGTTCCTCCCTGTAAGATACTTGTATGTCTCTATCATATCCCCTCTCTCCCTCCTCTCCTCCAGGGAGTACATGTTCAGTTCCTTCAACCTGTCTTCATAGGACTTGTTATGCAATCCATGCACCATCTTTGTTGCCCTCCTCTGAACCTTCTCTACCCTGTCTATGTCCTTACGTAGGTATGGTCTCCAGAACTGTACACTGTACTCCAGGTGGGGCCTCACTAGTGTCTTGTATAGCGGAATTATGACCTCCCTTTCCTGCTGGTGATGCCCTGCCTATACATCCTAGCATCCTATTTGCTTTACCTGATGCCTTGTCACACTGTTTCTACTTTGAGGTCATCAGAGATGACAACCCCAAGATCCTTTCCTGCTTGGTGCATGCTATATCCTCACCCCCAACTGATATATTGTGCCAGGGTTTTGTGCCCATATGCATTATCTTGCACTTCTTTGCATTGAATTTCAACTGCCAAACCCCTGACCATTCTTCAAGTTTCTGCAGGTCCCTTCTCATTCTGTCTACACCTCTGGTGTGTCTG
This sequence comes from Neoceratodus forsteri, assembly GCA_016271365.2. NCBI lineage: Eukaryota > Metazoa > Chordata > Ceratodontiformes > Ceratodontidae > Neoceratodus > Neoceratodus forsteri. The sequence continues at coordinate 64,300,040 of JADMNL010000025.1, read as the reverse complement.
CTCTGTTACAGAGCTTTGTGTCATCAGCGAACAGTGAAATTCTGCCTTCTAGATCCCAAGAATGTCACTGATGAAGATGTTGAATAGGACCGGTCCCAGCACTGATCCCTGTAGTACCCCACTGGTCACTCTTCCCTCTGTGGAGTGACAGCCATTTACCACCACCCTCTGTGTCCTGCCACCCAGCCAGTTACCTACCCACCACACTACTGTCCTGCCCACACCCATATTCCCCACTTTGTGTAATAGTCTTCTATGTGGCACAGTGTCAAAGGTCTTGCTGAAGTCCAGATAGGCCATGTCCACTGCCCTCCTCTGATCCACCTCCCTAGTCACCCAGTCAAAAAATTCAATGAGGTTGGTCTGACATGACCTCCCCCTGGTGAAACCATGCTGCCTTGGGTCCTGTAGTCCACTGACAACCAGATGTTCCACCAATCTCTCCTTCAGTAGTGCTTCCATGATCTTTCCCACTACCGAGGTGAGGCTGACTGGTCTGTAGTTCCCTGCTTCCTCTTTGTTCCCACTTTTATATAAGGAGACTACATCTGCAGTCCTCCAGTCTTTGGGTACCTCCCCTGTTTCCAGTGATTGGCTAAACAGGATAGCCAGAGGTTCAGCTACCACCTCTCTTAGTTCTTTAAGGACCCTGGGGTGCACCCCATCTGGCCCCATTGCTTTATCAACTCTTATTACTTCCAGTTCCTTCAGGACCCTTTCTTGTGTAAAGGGACTTGTGTCCATTTCTGCACCATTCTCACCCCTTGTACTCCCTTCAGACCCATTACCCCCCTCTTCCTCAGTAAAGACCGAGCAGAAATACCTGTTCAATATGTCAATATGACCAGACCATGGTCTGAGTCCCACAGCCTCCACTTGCATACTGTGTGACTCTGAGCAAGTCTCTTAACCGCCCAGTGCTCCCAGATCGCCCCTGAAAACAGGTACTTGTGCCTAGCGGGCCTTACCTGGTTACCAAGGACTAAAAAAAAAATGGACAGTGCCTGGCCAGTATATTGGAACATGCCTTTAGCATTTGTAAAGAGCCCAAGCATGTTCTAATACACCTCTGGCTTGCTCCAAGAACTAATTTACTCCTGGAGCAACTTATTTAGTGAGCCCAAACCAGGACCTATGGATATCCTGGCATACAGTACTGTATGTCTGTTGACTTTCAGAATTTGAGGCCTGCATACCTACTGTACAGTACATTCCTCTTTAAGAATTACCTACAATAATTAAACATGTCTAATGCCTGCAGTTCTAGGGGCGGAGCAACCAACCTCCCCCTTCATAGACTATTTAAGCCAGCTTCCTCTGATCTCATTTGGATGCACTGTTTCTGTTCTCCCATCATCCTCTCCTCCTCCTCCAGATGTTCACTTCTCTCCTTGGGGCACCTTTCTAAAGCACTTTTTGCATAAGGAATTGTGTTTCTGTGGCACCCTGAGGGTAGAACTCTCTTCAACAGGGTTCCTTTGCCTTCACAGTACCCTGACAGGTTGGCAGTCCATTAGGAGACAGACACTGCTAACGGCTAAAGCATCCATATAGAACAGTCAAACCCTCGCTCATATAACTAACTTCCTCACTATCAACAATGTTGCCTAAAAACAACTCCTCACCAGGTTGTGTACATCAATTTAACTTTCTTTTTTTAGTGCACCTCAGTACAGTACATTGCAGCTGTAATGATGCTCTTCCTTCTGTCCATCTCTTGGAAATCTAGATCAACTAGTAATTAACGTTGTTGTGAATGTCATTTAACAACATGAACATAAATTATTTTTAATGTTAATGGTCATTTATGTGTTGTACATTTACCTGCTGGAAACCACTGTTGATGTTTTAAATTTATAATTCATTGCAGATATAAAGGAATAGATGCATCTTCTTCATTAAACAGTACAGAGTTCCAGAAAGCTGTATTTTATGCCAAACTTAAGTTTCTGAATGCTCAGCAGAAGAAAGAAGGTGAATTTTAAATCCAATTTTCTTATAGACTCATTCATGGGGATGGAGATTGTTTTTACACGAATACATGTTTACACATACAGTATTTGTGGAGTTTGTATAAATCCTTGGCAATGCCTCAGGTTCTTTTTGTAAAACTGTACCAGAGCTCAACTACTATTAATATCTATTTCTGGAAATTGACCATAGATAAGAGAAGAAAAAATTACTTACCATAGTAATGTTGTTTCTTTCAGGGCATCCCTCATTATGCTGGGCTAACTTAATTAGTTAAGCATAATGAGGGATTCCTGGAGGTTGAACAGCAGGTGCAATAGTAATCTTAAATAGAGTGCTTTTGGACAGCTATTGCTGTTGTCTACAACTCTTTGAGACCACATAGCCAGTTTCCAAGTCAAAGAAAGAGAAAGGTGCACTCAGCTTATCTGAAGACTCAATTAAAAATTGAAGGATAAGACTAGAGATTCTGCCTTCTAAGAAGTTTCACTGGGAATAGATCCTGTTTGTTAGGCTGTAAGACCTATTTAGATACCATCAGAGACACCATTAGTATGTGGTAGGCTACTCAGAAACTGGAATTTTTATTTCCAGATAGTTGCATTTTTGAGTACCTGTTGGTGTGTGAATTGGTCACAAATGCATGGATTTTAGCTGAAGATGGGTGCTCGTGGTCAAAACAATTTTGGTAAGTCACAAACGCACTCAGCAGGTCAGGCCCTCTGCTCCCACAGTGCCAACCTCCGAGCGCAGTAATGTGAACAGGAAACAGACATGGTAACCCTCCTGTCTGCTTGTGGGTCCGAATTACCTTTGGTCTCAAGTTCTGGAGGGATTCAAACTGTGAACCTTATGCTAGCACACCCAAATGTACAGGCTCAGATAATCTGCTCTTTGGGGAGATGCCAGATATCTTTCACCTAAGGGCACCTAACCAGGTATCCAAAATGAACCCTTAAAATGCTATAAAAGACCTTGGGTATATTCTTGCCTTTTCCCAGTTTAGTACGCCATCAAGCTTTGAACAGTTTTTGACAGTCTTAACCATCTATACGTCGCATGCAAAAAAAAAAAAATGATGACACACCCAGGCAATCTTTCAAAAAAATATTTTAACTAAAATGGATAAAAATATATAAAATATAAACACAGAACACTATATTAAAAAGCAATACAATCACTTAAAACAAAAGAAAGAAAACTGCAGACAAACTCCTACCAACATACAGTTAGACTTTTTCTATCTAATGTATTACCTCTAAGTGCCTAAGTTAGAGATCTTGTTTCTTAAGAGTCCAAAAAGCTATGTCACTAAATTCAGGCACAAGTCCTAGGTTAAACTGTGTCTCTCACACACACCCCTTCCATGATGTCATCTAGCTCCTCCTTTTAGAATATAAGAAATATACAAACAATGATCTTCCTGTCAGGGAGTTATTTTAAATACTGTGACTTCAGCAAAAACTAATTTCCCAAATTATGACAGTTTTTAATCAACCCTTTCCTTTGATCTTGAGCAGTTTTTGTTCCCAAGGCATCAGAGTTTTTTTTACAACTTTAGTACTATGGTATGATTACGAGCCCTATATCCTGGCAGCTGGGTCAGTTCTAATTACAGGAGATCCTTAATTAAGTCTCTCTAGTCTTTTAATTACCTCCTGGTTTCAGGTCACTTGACTGTAACTGAAATCTGGAGGGGGGAGCACCCATAGCCCAGCTGGTCTTATGTGAGACAATCACATACTACATTTTTATATTACAAATATCATAGAACAATCATAACCAGCTGGCCAAGCGTCACATGGTGCACTCAACCAATCACGTTTCATGACCATGACCGGATGCCTGCATGTACACACCAGTGGCTCCTCTGAATCATGTGAACTATGACTTGCTCAGGCCCACTTCTGTATTTTCCTACATAGAAAATGCAAGTGAGAGTACATTTTCACAACTGATGTTATCTGTACCAGTGTGAAAAGTCTATGACACATCTAAAGCAGGGGATAAATATCTATGAGACATATAGAGTGAAATTAATGTGTTCACCTTCACTTTAAATGTGTTACTGATATTTATTTCTACTGTAGAAACAACTGTGGGGCTGTCAGTAATCTATTGACAGACTAACTATTCAAACAGCAGCGCAAATGGTTCTACTAGGAGACCAATCAACATTTGATATGGTCACATTGATTTCCCCATGCTGTTGAGGAAAAGGCCAACTGGGTGCTTAGGTGCCAAGGTGTCTGCCCACCCCACCCCCCTATGTGTCTACACCACCCTTACCAATGTGGGAATATCATAAAAAGCTGTATAATAATTGGGGAGATTCCTTACCCTCATGACAGAAAAGAATGATCTGTTCATGCTGGTGGAGTCTTCCCAGATCTTGTAATGATCAGTAGCAGAAGGTCCACATTAGCACCTTGAAGATGTCCCCATTTTGCAGGTAGGAATCAAGAAAATTCCCTCATTCCTCTGGTAAGACTAATATTAGAGAGACCCAACTGGCACCGCTGGACAAAATGCCCTGATCATGACTGCATAACCCCCCCGCCCCATGGACCAATGACAAAGGCCCAAGTGACTCCTTGGCAATTTCCTCACTGCAGCCACCAACAAATTGTGGTTTAGGAATCATAAAAATTAATAAAGGCCCAACCATTGGCTTCTGAGATGCCACACCCCACCCCAACAATTTTAAGAAAAGGTCCAATTGGACCCATGGAGATGGGGGAGGACAGTAAAAGAAGGGTTTAAAGACACCTGAGACAATATAGCATAGCTAAAAACTTTACATAAAAATCAATATAAACACTGTAAGTGCTGTGGACCAGCAATCTGCACCCATGGATGATGAAGGAACTCAGCGAAGTCCATGCTGGACCAGCTAGTACTATTATAAATCAATCAGTCTAGCAGGGAGAAGTTCCAAGTGACAGGCAGAACATTTTTTATCTTTAAAAAATACAGAGGGTGAATCACAGTATGATTTCCAAGAAGGGAGTTTGTGTGTGTACATTTAAATAAGCTTTTTTGAGCCAGTCAATAGAGATTGCCCCCCCCCCCCATTAATGCAATATTACTTGATCTTAGTAAGGCATTTGATATCACTCACATTTAAATCTGTGCAACAAACTAGAGTGACTACATATCCCAGATTTCATCCTCAGGTGGGTAAGACACCGGTTAACAAATCAATGCCAGAGTCTAGAGCTAAACAAAAGGCTGTCAGATTGGGCGAGAGTTACTAGTGTGGCGCCAAGGAGCTCTCTTCTGGGACCATTACACTTCAAGTTATATATACATGACCTAGGCAAATGACTGCAAAGCCTGAATGTCAAAATTTGCTGAGGACTGCAAACTGGGGCAAAGGAAATAATTATATTATCCTGATAATTTGGCTAGTTGGGCAGAAAACAACCAAACATATTTTTAATGGTGAAAAGTGTAAACTCATGAATTTTGTGAAAAACAGCCCACAAGAAAAATGGCCTTCCTAGAAAACTGACTGTTCTGAAGTTGTTGATTATATTGTGGCTTTTATCTGTGTCTAATATTGGATTTTAATGTTGGATCTGTATTCTTTTAACTTGTACAGCGCTTGGAAAATTGAAAAGCGTTTTATAAATAAAACTATTATTATTATTACTACATGAATGACACTAAAATGATGTCCTCAGAAACAGAAAAGGACTTGGGAATCATTATTGAGAACAATTTGAAACATAAATCGCTGTGTGAAGAAAACATGCAAATGAGTAACCATGTCTGTGGTTCTATTAGAAGAAACTTTGCATATAGAAACCAGACAGTTCCGATGCCAGTTTACTAGGCAATTAAGCCACACATACTAATAATACTGTAGACTGCTCTGGGCACCTCGGAGCAGGGGTGGAATGGGATGACTTGAAAGGGAATAAAGGAGAGCTACGGGGATAGCGAGAGGAATAGTGAGACCATCTTATAGGGATGATTAAAAGAATTAAATCTCTTCTCGCCAGAAAAAGGAAGCTGGAGGGGGACGATTTGGATATTTTAAAGCAGTAATATATGCAGTAGTACATTGCTTAAATCTTTAACTTTAATATGAAGCCAAGAACTTTCTATGCCAGAGGACATGAATATCAGCTATCAGGAAGGCTTTTTAGGACTGAACAATGGCCAGGAATGGTCTGCCAGCTACAGTAGTAGAGAGCAAACCCATCATGTCCTTCAAACTAGCTTTGGATTATTATGTTAATAGCTGACATAAATGGACATAGCTATTGAGTTATGGGGTGGTTACTAATGGCCCACACTTTCTACCATCCTATTGCTCTTATGTTCTTAAATGTGACAACCTACTTACAGAATATTACAGACAAATATTTATTTTCATTTGCAGGGAGTGCCTGTACATATCCTAGTTCAGGAACTAGTGACTGGCTTCAGGCAAATTTTGGACCCAGCAGTTTGTTTGCTTCCTATGCGGATTTCAAGCGTCTAAATCCAAACTTTGATCCAGTAAGTCTTATTATGTGTCTTCTAAGAAGGCATAACAGAAATTTTTATGTCCTGGTTGGTTCGATCTTAGAAATGTTATGGTTTCCAAGCAACCCAATTTTATATTTCACTCTGTAAGCAGTGAGGTACTTTTTGTAGGCCCATTATAAAGATTCAACATAGACAAACATTCTATCCCAGCCATGCTTGAAACCATTAAAGGTTTTGGTACCTGCCACTTTATCTGTACTATATTCTATTGTACTGTACTATACTATTCTATACTGTACTATACTATACTATACTATACTACTATCATCTGGTAGACTGTTTCTTGGCTCCACCTCCCTTTCTGTAAAATAATATGTCCTCATGTCTCTCCTGAACCTATCTACTGTGAGTTTCCACTCATATCCATATGACCATGAGCCGGTATTCAAATTAAATAGTTCCCTGTAGTTCATTTTGTTAATTCCTTTTAGGAAATTGAAGGTCTTCATAGTATTTCCCCCTCCTTTCTGGTCTCCAGCGAATGCATGTTCAGTGCTTTGATGCGCTTCTCATAGGACATGCCCTGCTGGCCCTGAATCATTTCTGGCACCCTGCACTGCACCATCTCCAGCCTATCCCTATCTTTCCTGAGGTGAGGCCTTCAGAACTGGGCGCAGCACTCCAGGTATGGCCTCACTAAGGATCTATATTGGGGAAGTTTTACCTCCTCCTTTACTGCACCATCCATTTAAATGCACTAAATCTGAGGCCCCTAGTGCCAGCTCAGTCATTCAGTTTCTTGGGTACTGCAGAAGTTTGTATCCAAACTCAAGGCAGTCACCCACCCTAACTAGCTTTGGGACATTTGTAAACTTAAGAAGTCTGCTTGAGAGCCCAGCATCCAGATCACTGATGAAAATGTAGAAGAACAATGGCTCCTGCTGTGATCCTAGAGCATTGCTGCTGAATAGTCCTCCCCATTTGGGGAAGTGTCCGTCTACCATCACCCTCTGCTTCCTGCTCCAAGCAAGCTACCAATCCACCCTGAGTGTGTCTCATGTATACTGCTCTGGTTTGCTATGTCTAGACTCATGACATGTGCCACAGCATCAAAGGCATTCCTGAAGTCCAGACAATGTCCGTAACACTGCTGATGTCCACCTTCCTGATCACCACCTTGAGAAAATGATCAGTTCGGTTTGGCATGATCTGCTGTCATAAAACAATGCTGAGAGGGAGCAAGAATCTTGGCTTCAATTAAGTTCTCCATTATCCATTCCCTGACAATTGTCTCCAGAGCCTTGCCCAAGACTGATGTCAGGTTGGCTGACTTGTAATTGCCTGGCTCTGACTTTGCCACCCATTCTTCAAGATGGGAACCGCATCAGCCAATTTCAAGTTCTCTGGTACCAAACCTGTTCAGACAGACTCCTGAAAGATTATTACAGGGGCAAAAATAATTAATTTCTTTAGCTTCTCTATGATCCTAGGGAGTATTCCATCCACCTCCTTGGTACTTACCTGGCTGGATCTTTGTCAGGTAGTCAGCTACTAGAGTAGGAGTCGTGTCCAATGATTGCACTGTAGCCAACCCTGATGCTATGGGCCATCCCAATGAGCCCCTTTTCCACTAGGAACCCTTTGTGAATACTGAAGTAACATATTTATTAAGCATCTCAGTCACTGCCACTGGCTCACATTGCTATCTCCAAGCCCCCCGCCCCTTGCCCACCCCCTTCCTTCACCTTCTTCCTTCCACTTATGACATGGAAGAAGGCTTTGATGTTGTCTGCAGTTGCTGCTATCCTGGCTTCCAGACCTTCCTTGTCTGCCTTACACTAATTCTAGTTTTGTAGCCCCTAAGTGCTGCTCTGGCCTGGTAGCACCCTGTCACTTTTCGGTAATGATAAGCTTTTTTTTCTTCAGAAGCTTGTTGATTTAGGTTCCTGTTGAGCTGGCGAAGCCATTTTTCCCCTTGTTGCTTACATTAATGCAGACTGGTGGAGAAGCTGTGAGCACACTCTTCAATCAACACCATATGTGCTCTGTATTACTTGCCTCATGCAGCCACTCCAGACCTTTGATACCAGGCCCATAATTATGGAAACATCAGCCATTTAAAACTATCTGGTTCTGTTGATTGTAGTCTGGCTAGTTGTCCCCTCACACTAGGAAAAAGGTGACCTGGTTGTGGTCCCTGCCGCCTGCCTCTTCCGTGACGTATACATTGGAACTGACTCCCCATCCCCACTGCTAAGAACAAGGCCATAAATGGCCATGAGCCTACTTTCCAGTTGGATGTGCTGCCCTAGGATGTAGCCCTTGAAAGTGGACAGAAATTGTGTATCAACCCTGTCACAATCCCTCTTAAGATGCCAGTTAATGTCCAGGAGATTAAAATCCCCCATGATCAGCACTGCATCCAATCTGACTGTTATTATTTCTCCCACCAGCTGAGTATTATGCTCCATTGAACTGCTTGGGTCCTGTTGCACACACCCAGGAGAATTCTCCTGCCCCTCCCCCTTTTTCTCCTAGCTTAACCAAATTGTGACACTTTTTGCTGACCAATGTCCTTCTTGTTCTCCACAGCGGTGCCTTCCCTTACAAAGAGAGTCATCCTAACCTTTTCTGTCGGTTCTTTCCCTCTGGAATTGTCTGTATCCCTCTCTACTGGGGTCCCAGGCATGTTCCCCCACCACCAAGTCTTCATGAAGGCCATTAAGCCCAGTCTTTTGAAATGTATAAGGCCCTTGAGCTCATTCATTTTGCTGGGTGCTCTCATCTGGCCTCCATGCAAGGAAGAATAACTGCTCCTCCATGCTTCTCGTTTCCTTTTGTGTGACAGTTCTGCTATCCTTTCTTCTATGATCCCCTGCATCAACCTTCTGCCCACTATGATGCACGCACTACACCATCCCTCTACCCCCATCCTTTACTTTAAATCCCCTGAATGTCCCTTTCCATTTTCCTGTCCAGTACCCCCACTCATCTGGGTACAAATGCAGCTCATCCTGGGTGCAACGACATCTTTTCTTACAGAAGATCCACCAGTTAACCAGAAAGTCAAAACCCCTCCCCTCTCCCTCTTGTACAGACCCTTGGACATCCGTTAGCTTGCCAGATGGTCTGCTGCTGCTCCTCACTAGCACCAAGGGCTGGGAACATCTTAGAAAAGATGACACAGAATGCCTTTTCCTTCAGGAACATCCCTAGTTCCATGAATAGCTTCCAAATGGACTTGTGTTTCCTATGTCATTTGTGTCAGCAAGGAGGATATTAGCTGCTCCTTCACCCAGATGTGTTGCTTGGCCCTGGATAGCATTAGTTCAATCTGCATTCCAAACTGGCAAACCACATCAACTGAGCTTCTGTCATATTCCAGCAATATAGCATACAGAAGGTTACAAGAAGTGCAGATTGTAAGATCCTTATAAAGGATACAAGAAGAGAGCAGTGGCCTGATTCTCAGTTGCAGCTGGGGGGTATTGTGCATCATTTATAGCTGCAACCCATAAATGGAGGCTTTTGCTTGGGGTGGGGGAACATTCCCTGTGAATGAGGTGCAATGCAAATTGCCAATCCAAATGTCAGTGGGTACAACTTGCACACTAGTGTGTATCTACAAATATGGATTTGTATTTCACTATGTCAGATGCATGGCACTGAGCAAAATGGTTGTTCCCCTTCCCTCACCCCACTCCAGAATGAAGGTCCCTAGTAGACAAGAGGAACACAACGCAAAGAATGAGCCGCATTCAGAACTAGGTGCTCACAGCAAAAATATGTACATGGCTACTTCTGAAGAAGCTGGCCTATCAAAGGAGCAGTCCACTAACAGGAGTATTGATGCACACTCTGAGGTTTAATGCTAGATATAAAAGTGCAAACAATTCCAAAATGAGTGCAGACCCCATATCAGGGATGTATGTTACCTGATGTGTTTCACATATAAATGATGTTTCAGATAAAGCATCATTCAGATGTGAAACATGTCAAGTGACACACCTCCCTGATGTGGGGTGTGCAGTCATTGTGGAATCATTTGCACTTTTATATCTAGCATTAAACTTTGGAGTGTGAATCAATATTCCTGTTTGTTGGGGAGTGGCCAGCTTCTTCAGAAGTAATCTTAGACCAGAGTCTCCCCCTTCAGCCCCGATTGACAGAATTCTGGCACCCTGATGGTCCTTTAGATTACCTCCTCCTGCTCACTTAGACATTGTCAGCCCCGATAGTCCAGCGGTCCCCCTCCCTTCCTAACCAAAGTGTTTTACCATACCCAATTTAAATTATCTCTCCCATCCAAAGTGTTTACCCATACCTGATTTCCAGGATTCCACTTTTCACACCAAAGTGTTTCCCATACCTGATTTCCAGTGGTTCCCCATTCTTAACCAAAGTGTTTCCCCATTTTTGATTTCCATTGGTTCACCCCAACCTAAGTGTTTCACCAAACATGATTTCCAATTCTCCCTTCCATCCAATGTGTTTCCCTATAGCTGATTTCCAATTGCCCCCCCTTCTAACCAAAGTCTTTCCCCATACCTAATTTCCAGTGGTTCTTCCCCTTGCTAACCAAAGTATTACCCCATGCATGATTTCCAGTGGTTCCCACCAACCCAAGTGTTTCCCAAACCTGATTTCCAGTGGTTCTCCCCAACCTAAGTGTTTCCCCAAACCTGATTTTCAATGGTCCCTTCCATCCAAAGTGTTTTCCCATACTAAATTTCCAGTGTTTCCCCCCTTCCTAACCAAAGTGTTTCCCCATACCCGATTTACAGTGGTCCCTTGCCAACAAGGCCTAACCTACCAGGCCATGGCACCATGCGTACATGGTTTCGACACTGTATCCCTGTTACCTCTGCTTCTAGTAAGCAGTTAATCAGTGGAGGTAAAGCCACCACTCTACTAAGGACATGGGGATCTATTAATAATGGATAGGGATAGGCATCAAGGAGAAATGTGGCCACTGGACTACCAGGTACAGTAGGATATATTAATAATGGATAGGGATAGGAAGTGTGGAGCCACTAGACAGCCAGGTACAGTGGAATCGATAAATAGTGGATGTGAATAAGCATCAGGAGAGGGGGCAACTAGACTGCTATGTATAGTGGGATTTATCAACAATGGATATGGATAGACATGGGAGGCACTAGACTGCCAGGTACAGTGGGGTCTAATAATAATGGAGACAGATGGGCATCAGAGAAGAAGGTGGGACCACTGGACTGCCACTGACAGACAGCTCTTGCTGTCAGTCTACAACCAAACACTCATGTGCATGCTAGTAAGTTCAGGGTTCTGGAATCAACAATAGTGCTGGTATGGCAGTCTTTTACCTCTTCCCAAACCTGCTTACTATGCCACCACACCCTGTATGAAGCAAGGTTCCCTAATTTGCATGGGTGCAGTGGTATATTCTGTGTTCATGCTATCCACTCTATGACATGCATGGGGGGTATAATGAATATGACCTCGCACCATCTGAATGTGCACAACCCAGTTAGTGCAGTGGTATTCATGTTAGTGCTACACTAACCTGAGTATCAAGGCCAAGTGCCTGTTTTCATGCAAATGCCTTCAGTAATAACAAACTCTGGTCAAAGCTGGTATGGCTGCTCAGTGTGGTGAGACCAAGTAAAAGAATACTTGAAGCTCTCGCTGCACCAGAGGGTGCCATACCCAAGATGGTGGCTGTGACAGAACTGCTCAAGTGTAATACTCGCGCATGCACAGTTTGATTTGGAGGCCATCTTGCGCTCTACGTCTGTCCCTTCCACAGTTTTAGAAGTAAAAGTAGTGCCAAGTGAAGAGCATGTGTTCATTTGACCAGCAGAGGGAAAGGTCTGCTAAAACACAACAGGCTGGAACTGTGCCACAGCACTGTGGAAGCACGCCGGACAGCAGTCTGGTTGCGTGCTACCACAGTGCTCCTAAAGAGAATCTCAGCAATTCATTTGTGGATCTCCACCCACACAGCTGCAAAAAACATGGGAAATCCAGGCATTCAGACTTGTAGGGGGAGGAACCTGAGTTTTGCTGAAGCCATATGTAATTTTTTTGGCTGGAATTTAGAAAATCACTTTAAATTATGATGTTAGTCACATAATGCTAGTTTTAGTGAAGTGCATTTCATAAAAAGGTATGTTTCCTTCCTAAATACTTTATAGGTGGTATGAGCTCTCTTAGCGAAACCATGTGTTCCTCTCCCTCTAAACTAGTAACTTTTTTCTGTCCCTTGAATCAGCTCCTTGACTTTTTCTCATGCCTCTGTAATTAACCATGTCACATCTACAGTTTAAAGATGACAAATGTGAGCCTTCCTTTCCCTTCCTTTCCCTCAGGTAATTCCTTAACATAACTCTTTGGTATAAGGGGTGAGCAAATTAAAAAATGTTATATTCATTAAATATTTGCTGGCTACTGCCCAAGCATTTGGTTATTTGAGGTGTTTGGGTATTCAGGTTTTCTTATATTGGGAATTCAAGGTGAAAACTGTGTTTTACCAACATATGCTGCAAAACACAGTTTAATCCTACCGACCTTCTTCCTGTTAAAAAGAAAATCTAATTCATCCCTTGTTGAACCCCAGGAAGGATAGCCCCAAGCCCATGGCCATGAAGAAAGGGCTTGTCTGCCAGATGCTGGTGCTGACAATTGTCACTACGTCAAAAAAAGACATAAAACTAGATCTGGCCTTCAGAGGGTTTGGGGGAGGATGGTGGGAGAGTTTGCCAGAGGCACAGGGCAAGGGAAGGAGCAATTTTTACATCTTTTGTTTTTGCTCAAGTGACAACCAAATATCAACATCAGCTGCTAGCAAGTAGACCTTTACTTCATGATGTGGGTGTAGGGATAGCCCCTCCTCCCCCGGGTCCAAAAAGGTACAGATCATGTTTTTTTTGCTAATGCTACAAAACACAGTTTTAACCTTGAATATCAGTGGCTGAATACCATTAAATACATTTTGATATTTGGGTATTCATCAAATACAACCTGTATTCGAGGCATTCAGTGGTTGGTTTGGATTCAGTGCTCATGCTATTTGGCATAAAATCTGCTTTTTCTTCTCAGTCTGATTACATATCTGACAAAGGGACCTGTATGAGCCAGAAATTTTGTGCACTGTAACATTCATATACAGTTTCCTTGCTGGTCTATTAAAAGGGATCACAATCTGTGACAAGTCTAGGTTCAAGAATAAAATGTTGGCCCCTATGTACAAACAGGTGGGAAATATGCACCAGAGGCATGTATCCCACCTGTGTAGCTCCACACCTACTTACAGATGCGCACAGGCCGGTATTCACCACCGGCTGCCTCCTGTCTATGGCTCTGACCCCCCAGTGCACAGGACTCTGCAGAGCAGCTGGGGGCAGAGTTTCAGACCCGGGTGGGCATCCAATCGGATGCCTAGCATGGGTCCCACAGTGGATCCCTTACACGGCTCATTGTGGTTCTGGGTGTGTGACTAGCACCTGCGGACACCTGGACCCACATGACTATGCCCTGTTGGGTGATGTACACCTGGCTAAATCCCTAGAGCATGGAGGCTGCCTGCCACACAGCTGCACCACCCACACCAACACAAGGCAGCCCCTACACCCGTGGATCAAGGGTCCCCCACACACACACACACAGAGGGCACCCAGTCCCCATATGGCAGAAGCAACACCCCCCACCCCATCCACACATGACAGCCAGTCCCCAGTGGCATGTATGACACCCCTCACCAGTGGCTCATTCCAGGTGTCCAACAAGCAGCCCCCCTACACACATGTACCCCGGACCTGCACACCTGACCTGCGAACCCAGTACCCCAGCCCATCATTGGTGGTCAGAAGCTCCCCCCTGAGGCACCAATGACCCACCCCACCCACCATCGCCTCAATGCCTGATTGCTGGCATGGCACTGAATGGCCGGCACCACAGCCCTCCACACACCTCCTCGGCCACCAGCTGTCCAGCTGATGCTGGGAGCAAGCTGCTATATAAAGTGGCATGCTACCAGCAGCAGTTAGATGACCAGTGGCCAAGGAGGTATGTGGAGGGCTGTGCCACTAGCTTTCCAGTACCGCGCTGGCAATCAGGCATGGGGAGATGGTGGGGGGGTCATCGATGCTGTGGGGTAGAGCCCCTGCCCACCAATGACAGGGGGTCACCACAGTGTGCACCAGGGCACTATTGTGCATGCAGAAGTGAGGGTACACATGGCCAGCATGCATACAGGTAGCCCTGCCATGGTACAGGGACAGGGTGGAGGTGTGATGGATGGTGGGGTGTATCCCCCTGGAAGGGTTCTCAGCATCTTGAAGGGGTCCATTCTTGGCATGTTTCCCACCTCCCTTTCCCACCATTTCTTCCTCCCTCTTCAACACCCTCACCTCGCTCCTCCTCCACTGCACTCCTCTGCTAACTGCTAGCCTCAAACCTAAATTGCACTTGAATTTAATCTGCACTTCTGTTTGTACTGTTGCTTATTGTACTGTTCATGCTTTTGCACACCAGCTCGCCTTAGACCAAACTGTTTGTGTTGTTAGTATACTAAGAGCTAGCTGAGCAAATCAGAAGGGTCTGCAGGAAGGGGAGCACTGTGGTGATGGGGGACTACAATCTACCTGGTGTGTACCACGAGTGCAAGGGAGCAGGTCTTCGATCCTCCAATAACCCCTGGCTTACCCCCCAGGGCAGGGCTGCAGCATCAACCCCTACAGTGCCACAGAGGATGGGATAGATCAGAGGGCCAGCCTGGAAGCTAATTGAAGCTGAGGTGGGCTTCATCTAGGGCGGCCAGCAGCAGCACTTTTCCCAGGTGTGTGAGGGCGGGAACATGCAATGACATCTAGCATTCGCCCTGCCCCTCCTGAGCTACTTTGGCATCAGCATAATTGGTACACCCAGCCTCTGCTAGGTGTCTGTATTGCACCGAGTGCTCTACCCCCTCCCCCCTGGAGAAGGAGAGCAGTCATTGGAAGCTCAATCCTTCTCCCCTGGCTGGTCCTCCAATGACCTGGGTCCATTCCCGAACCCGGGTCACTGGCTTCACAGGTAGGTGCCCTGCCCCTGCTCCAGCAGGCCAGCAGGGTAATTGATTTTAAGGGGCAGACTTTAGTAGGATGGGGGACATTTTGAATAAGCATCTGGCAGGCATTCGTCAGGACATGGATGCTAGTCAAAAGTAGGAGATTATTAAAAGGGGCCTGAGAGAGGACACTGGGGTGGGTACAAAGGCACAGTGTAAGAAGGGAAAGGCAAAGAAGCCATGTTGGTTGACTTGGGAGGTTGTGGAGATGGTAAGGGCCAAGAGAATGGTATTTTGGAAACTCAAGAAATTAAGGCAGGAGGGAGTTGAGAAGGAAGAGTATTCCAAGAAGTCCAGGGAAGTTACCAGGCTAGTCAGAGCAGCCAAGGCCTCAAAAGAACTGAGACTGGCACAAGGTATTAGGGATAGAGAAAAGGACTTCTTCAGATACATTACAGAAAGAAGAAAGAACAAAGACCAGATTGTGAGGATTAGGAAGGACAGAGGGTGGGTGGAGAAGGGGGAACAGGCAGAGGCATTAAATGAATACTTCTGCTCTGTGTTTACGGAGGAGAAAGACATGCAGATACCCTGAGAGGTGGAAGGGTAGGCAGTGGAGGGGGTGACTGATGTAGAAATTATGGAGGAAAGGGTTCTGGAAGGATTGAAGATATTAAGGGTGGACAAGGCACCGGGACCAGATGGCATCCACCCTAGGGTACTCAGAGAACTGGTCGAGACCCTGGCAGGGCCACAGACTGACCTGTTCAATACCTCCCTGGACACAGGAAGCATGCCACAGGACTGGAGGATGACCCATGTGGTGACTATCCACAAAAGTGGCCCTAGGGATGAGCTGAGCAACTACAAGCCTATGAGCTTCACATCAATTGTGGGAAAGCTCATGGAGATAATCCTAAAGGAGTGGCTGGTGACCTTCTTGGAGGTCAGTGGTCTCCAGAACGGTCATCAACATGAGTTTGTCTCTGGCAGAACCTGCCAGACAAATCTAATTGAGTATTATGGCTAGGTGACCAGGGAACTGGACAAGGGCCATGTGGTGGCTGTCCTGTACCTGGACTTCAGCAAGGCCTTTGATTCCGTGCTGCATGGGAGGCTAGGGGGGAAGCTGGAATACATAGGGCTGGGAACAAAGGTGGTAAATTGTCTTGCCAACTGGCTGATTGGAAGGCAGCAGAGGGTGGGGGGGCTCTCATCTCCAAAGGAAGTGGTGAGCGGGGTGCCTCGGGGATCGGTGCTGGAACCAGTGTTGTTTGGGATAGTCATAGCTGATATCTCACTGAGGGTCCAGAGCAGAATCAGTCTGTTCACTGATGATATGAAGATAGGAGCAGTGGTAGATGACATTGAAGGCTGTGAAGGGCTGCAGGAGGATCTGAACAAACTACAGGAGTGGTCAGTAACTTGGCAGCTGGGGTTCAATGCCAAGAAGTGTGAGGTACTGCACTTCAGAGCTAGGAACCAGGGGACGAACTATCAGATGGGCGGGGTACAGCTGGAGAGTAGTGTAGAAGAAAAGGATTTGGGGATGAGTATAATGGGCAGTATGAACAACTTGGCTCAGTGCAGGAAGGCAGCGGCAAAGGCCAATAGGATGCTGGGGTGCATAGCTAGGGGAATCTCCTCCAGGAATAGGGAGGTGATCTTTCCCCTGTACAGGAGTCTGGTCAGGTCTCACCTGGAGTACTGCGTGAAGTACTGGTGCCTGTTCATGAAGAAGGACATTAAGTTGTTGGAAGGGGTGCAGCATAGGGTGACAAAGATGATCCAAGGATTTCAGGGGAAGTCCCAGGAGAAGAGATTAGCAGAGCTGAACATGTACCCCTGAAGGAAAGGAGGGATGGGGGGATATGATTGAAACATTTAAATACCTCAAGGGGATAAATAAGGTTAGCACAGAAGGGATTTTCAAGCTTAGAAGAGGGAGGTATATTGGAAGGCATCAGCTGAGGTTGGAAGGTGGAAGATTCAGGAGGGAAATCAGGAGGCATTTCTTCACAGAAAGGGTGATGGACAAGTGGAATGCTTTGCCTGAGGGGATGGTGTCCTGTGGAATGGTGGGTGGCTTTAAGAGGGGTTGGGATAGGGTGAGAGGAAGGATTATGATGAAGAGGGGTAGGGAAGGTGGGGCAGCTGCAAGTTGAGGGGCTAGCTGCGTAATCAAGCAGACTCGATAGACTGTAAGGCCTACTTGTGCTGGCATTTTCATATGTTCGTATGGTCATACTAACTGTCTACTTGATTCTTAATTGTATGCCATTCCAATTATGTAAATTGCGATTCTGTATCATCTCTGTGTTCATCCCCATGTAACACCCTCAGGTCGCACCGTGAAACGAGTAACTTGTTGCTCAGTGTGCCCTCCTGGTGAAACATTTCAATAAATAAAAATACTGCATACACGATATTGGGGCTGGCTTGTGTTGGGGGCCGGGGGGTATGTAATGCACTCAGGAGTTGGGGCTGCCATGTAGGGGGGTGTCATGTTCAACTAAGGATGCTGAGGCACCTGTATGAGTTGGGGGGGCATGTGTTCCAATGGGGACTGGGGCTGCACTGTGTCGGGGGGGTGGGGTGCTCACCATGGGCACACGGGGACTGGGGGCAGCCATGTGTCAGGGTGCAGGGTGCTGTACTGAGTCGGGGTCGGGTGGTCACGTGCGCATGGCAGGGCACATACAGCCTTTATGGCAAGGTCCTCCCTGGCATAATTGATTCCCTCCTATGCCCCTTGGTGCACATCACTATGTGCCTCAGTGCATGTGAGCGCAGTAACACACACCCCGCCGGCCTCTGGTGCATGCTGGCCACATGGCCAGAGGATCAGCTGCGTACCAGCTGCACACCCCTTGTCATGCATCCCGCTCAAGGGATGCAATGGGTGTGGGGTGGCTACGTGCCACAGATACGCAGCACATAGCCACTCTGCACATTCGTGCACAGGGTGCTCTGAAAGAAACAAAGTAAATCACTGCAAGTTTAAAGCAAGTTTATTTTAACAAACATGCCCAAAAAGTATGTTTTTGTATCACATGTGTACTTTTCAACAACTTCTCTTCTGTAGATTCAAGTGGTAAATGATCTTACTCCTGTACAACTGGCCGATGCAACAATAGATTTAAATATATTAGGTGCAGCTTCAACACCAGAGGATTCGGTCATAGCAGAAATGAAGATGAAAGCTATCATGGAGTCCCTGCAGATACGGCTCTATTCTGATTTTGAAGAATATTTAATGGAGTTCCTTATGCTTGCCTCAGAGGTAGAGTATTATCTTATAGATCTTTATGCATGCTTTTACAAAGTTCAGTAAATAAAGGCTTGTAAGTTAATGTTTTTGTTTGTTTTAATCTTTGGGTAACCAGGTAAGGGTCACTAGGCACAAGACCTGTTTTTAGAGGTGACCTGGGAGAACTGGGGAGGTTAAATGGCTTGCTCTGGGTCACACAGTATTGAGGCGGAGGTTGTGAGAATTAAATCTAGGTCTGTTGCATATACCAAGATCATGCACAGCTTGTTACTCCAGGACAGAAGCATGGCTTGATGATCTAAGCACTCTAGTGGGGTTTTGCAGAGGTCTAGATGCAGCACTTGTGTCCGTATTTCTCATGCATGCTGCATCTATGCAAATGCGTCAGGATGTCTACAGTGTATTTTCAAACATCCTGACACATTTATGACACTTGCCGCATTTTACAGCTAAAAAAGAAGGCACGCGTCGAAGTTAGACGCATGCATACTTTTCCATGCTCAGGTCATGAATTGCGCCCAGGAGTTAGATCACCTTTTAAACAATAGTTTAGGATAACAGGTGTGCTAACCAAAGGTTAAGGTTAGAGCATACTTTTCATGTCAGTCTCCCAATCATATGCACTTGATCACCTACTAGAGCCAAATGGATGCATTAATACCCTATTCCAAAACTTGTATGGTACGCTTTATTCTTTAAGGCATCAAAGCAGTATGGCAAAAGAAAATAAACATAATAGAAAGGAGTATAATGTTTTAAGCTGAAAAGGGCAGCCATTCTTCAGGTATGGGGAAAGGCAGAATGCAGTGGGTATACACAGGGAAACTTCAAAAAAAGAGAGAAAAAAGGCAGAAAAAAACAGAAGGCATGCAGATTCACAATTAACTGTGAAAAAATAAGCTATAGGAGATGAGGTAGTCAGCAAGGAGAGATACAGGGAGAACACAAGTGGGAAGGATATAAAAGGAAAACACCTAATAGAGGTAGGATAAGAAAATGCCACTGAATTAAAGGAGAACTGCACTGAACCTGTACTGTAAGTCATTTTCCCTGTAGATGTTGATTTTTAAGTACTTGTTCAAATTTTGTTACTGTCCCTTCTCTACAGGATTTTTAGTTTTCTACTGGATGTTTCTGATTTACACACAGATAGTAAGTGCCATTTTGGAACTGTATGATGTAATTTATGTCCCTTGCTCAGCTCTTCCATTGCTGAAACAATGCATTCATGTTTTGCTATAGAACTCTGTGGTTGGAGAGGGACATAGACTACATCAGAGTTCTAAAATGGCACTCAGCACCGGACTGTCAATCAGAAAAAACCACCAAGGTCACTAATGGGCAAGTATAGGTGGAACAAGAACAGAATTTGAACCAGTTTCTAAAAAAACGCTTCTACTGGGAAAAATTACCTTCAAGTTCAGAGCAGTTCTCCTTTAAGGAAACAGGGTATAACATGACTATTTACAGGCAAACAGAGCTTTTTTAGTCCCACTTGCTCATTCCAAATGGCTTCAAAGTCTTGAGCGGGTCTGTGCAAAGTCTGGAAACTTTGCTACACAAAACACAATGTGTAGTTTCCCAGCTTCGCAAAGGTCCACTTTGCTGTGCAAATTGTCAATTTCACATAGGAAAACTACACATAGTGGCCCTTCAGCAGTGAAAGTTGTTGGCCAAGTGCTACAATATATAGTTTCGCTAGGCGAAGTAGCACTTTGCCGGCAAAGACTACACAAAGTGCTGTCCATTAAAAAAAACACAGCTGTTTGTTGTTTAAAGCTGTAAAACCACCCAATCTATTGTGGCGTACTGTACCCTCACCACCACACAAACCTTTAAAGTAAGTACCCCACCCTACCCACCCTCTAGCACCCTTCCTCCCCCATAATCCCTGCAAAGTTTTACTTTTAATAAGACTCAGGCTTTTATTAAAGTATTGCTAAGAGAGAGGATGGGGCATGCTGAGGACAGCTCTCCTCTCTCAGACAGGAGGGTTCTGAAATCCCACTCTTAGTCTACCGCTTGGCAGAGGCCAGGTTGGTAGCACAGCAGGATCACCTCAAACAATGCAACCATGCATGTGATTGGGGCACCATTACACTTTGATGGCCCAGGGGAAATATTTCAAAGAAAACATTTAACCCACTTGGTGACTAGGTGCCCCTCCCAGGCTCTACCATACTGACTGGGCAGGGCTCTGGAATCTGTGCTCTGGGAGAAGAGAGGATGGCCTTCTCCTGTGGCCCTGCCAAGGGAGGAAATCCCCTTGAGCACATTGGAGCCAGATAAGTCCCACAGATGGTGAGCAATGGGTCTGGGGGAGCCAGGAATGAGGGAAGACCAGAAGGCTGGCAGAAAGGAGGTTAAATAAAGGCTCAAAAAAGTGGCTGATATCTTCTTTAAGTTCTTAAAATCTTTTTTCCGCATTGGCACTTGCCTGATGTGCTCTGATGTAAGTAAATCCTAACTCAACTTTATCTTCAGTGTCTACAAGAAGGGGGGCAGTCTGTACCTAACCACTGCAAGTCTTTCATGTGGCCATTGAGTCCGAGGCACTAGAGACTCCCAAGTCTATAGGCAGTTTCTGTCCACCTCCATTGGCTTCTTTCAGGGCAAAGGTAAATGAGTACAAAAAGCAGTCTGTTGGGTCTTTATTTAAAGATAATATTTTCCTTTCATAAAGAGAATGAAGATTTCTTCTTTTTCTTCTTTTGAGCTTGAATTTTATTTCAAGCTTTTAACTCTATAGGGGGAAAGCTAAAAGATCAGGCCTGCAGAGTAGTCGCTGTGCATTAACTCCTCAGAGCTATCTTGGAATCTGCCCACAACTGGTAAAATATCTGAAATGGTTGAATGTTTTTAAAAAAAAATCTAGATTGATGTTCATTTTAAAAATTGTTAGAACTGTGAAGTGTATCAGTTGATCATAAGCCATTCAACTTTGGATGTTGATAGATCTAATAAAAAAATGAGTTGGTAGGTGGTGCAGTTGCACAGAAATGACATAGCTCTACCCATGAACAGGGAGACTACCTTAGCCATCTTACAGGAATAAGGTACCATAAGTGTAGCTAATGAATGCAGTAACTGGACAATTTAACCATTTTTTGCTCCCCGTGGCCTATGCCTCCGCCCTTGTTCAGATTAACCTGAGCTTCTCTTCCCATGTTGGCTCTCTGCCAGACCTCAAAGGTACCATTCTGATACCCTCATGCTCCATCATCAGAGGCCTTCTATCTTTTCCCAATGGGGGAATGTTCAGGATGAATGTTGATGGTTGCAGAGGGAAGGGGGGGTTCAAGATGTCAGAAGCCCGTGGATGTAGAGGAGGAACATAAATATCATCATTCAAAATTATGGGTGAGCCCACTCTTCCCCTTGTTTCCCATGGCACTTCCCACCTCCCCACTTCAGGCCTTCTCTACCTACGTATCATCATACAGGATAACAATATGTGGTCAACAATGTTGAAGCACTCAGCACCAGCTGAAGGAGGAGGTGTTGGATCAGTGGGAGTACAAGACCTCAAACCCCAGATCTTATAAGCATTGCTTCCGCAGTGCTACTGCAACTCATCTAGTCCCAAGCTTAGAGTCACGATCATGACAAAAGCTTGTGTCTTGTGAATGGCACCACAGGACATGATCACGGGCACCCCCCAGCCCAAGCAGAATTTACCTTTAAATTTCCAATTTTTGTTTTTCTTAGCAAGTTTAGTTTCATAACTGGTCTCAGAAAAGGTGGGAAAATTAAAGAATTACTTCATTTACTATTTTTGAATTTATTTCAAGAATTGGCCCCTAAAACAATGCTACCTTACAGCGTTTTCCTGCTTAAATTGCTATTCAGATTTTCTTTTTTTCGTTATAGGAAAATATAGAATCTATTCAAAATGCAAACGTTAGAGATATCATGTGGGACACCATTTTTGATAAGATTACAGAGAAGACTGACAGCTTCTTAACCAAAGATTGGGAAAATTGGTTCCAGTCACAGTTAACGCTCTTCACTCCCAGTATTAAAGCAGATCAGCTCATGGATATTCCTACGAGCAACGACTGTTCACATTTCCAGGCCATGTAAGTACGATGTAATGAAGCGGGCTGACCACAACCCAGACTCCTACTACCTATATTAAGCCTACTGATAGAGTTCAGTTTGTGATGCTTTTCATCTCTGAGGGCAGGGATAAAGTCTAGCCAGGGATAAATGTGTAATTTAAAATGTATTTCATGTGCAACTGAGTAACAACACAACAGGTGGCAGTAATTATCAAGTAGAAATTGACAGTTTATATTGGGCTAGACTAGCTCAAGGCCTCTTTGGGTTTGTAGGATGGTTCCGATCTCATCTAGTAAAGATATAGTGTCACGTTCAGTATGATGTGTATGTTTCCTTGCTATTTTAATTATACTACATATCCTCTTTCATAAGCTGTTGTGTAAGGACGCCTTCATAAATGAACATTGCTCAATGACTAGTGGTCAGAGCACCTGCTTGGAAACAAGAGAATCGCAGGTTCAGATTCAACTAAAGCCATGTGCTCACTTTGTGACCTTGGGCTAGTTACATAGCCTCTCTGTGCTTCAGTCTATGCAGCTGTGGAAATGGACAGAAGCAGTACCTCTCTGGAAATGAGATGCTACATCTAAGCTGGGCCACCCTGGCAAAATCAATTGTAAAATAAATAAGTAAATAAAATAAAAATTTATATGATTCTAGTTGTACAGGGCTGTGTAGCCTAGTGGTTATTGCACAGAGATACAGTCCATGCCCCCTGACAAAGAACTTGAGTTATTCAAAGTTTTGGGGCAGATAGAAGACACCAGGGCAACTCTGTTCATGAATAAATAATCCAGGATATTTGGATTTTGAGCCTGTCAGAGTTTCCTTGAGTGCAGTTTTGTCTTTGGACTCTGTATAATGTTTAGGCTGGTTACCCTAGCCTGCATCGAACTCAAACTCCAGGACATGCTGTTTTTTGTTTTCTGGTAGCCACTCTGGTTCATACACTTAAGCGCTTGCATGACTTTGGATCTACGACACTGCATCAACAATTTCTTATTGATGCGACGTTTCCCTGACACCACTACATCGACCGCAATTGCGGTTGGCATGGTGCCGCTGAGTTCAAAGTTCTTGTTTTGAGGGGGCTGTGCCCCCCACACCTCCCATGCAGGGGGGTGTGCCCCCTGCACTCCCCACTTATGATTATCAACTCCAAGGTGGGGCTGATTCACGGATGGGGTGCAGGACCTTAGGAAAGGGTGCCAGAGTCCCAAGCAGACTTTACAGTGATATGGCAATGTTGTTAGCATCGACCATGTCACTGTAAAGTTGTCGCTGCAGTGACGTATACCCAGTCTCAATTGATTTCTAGCCCTACTCCAATCTCAGCAAATGGCATACATCAATCCCTTCAGGACTGTATTGCCACAAACAAAGCAAATAAAATTATGGCTGCAGTCACCTTTTCATATTCTATTAGTGATCACCTGCCTACTTTCTGAATTTGGAATGGTCACTACATAAACCTCCCCCACCACCCAAAGTAATAAAGTTTTGTGATTTCACTATTTATTTTTATTTATTTAGTTTTTGTTGACCGGGTAAGTGCACTAGGCAGATTCTGCCTATTTTCAGGCATGACCCGGGGAAGTGGGATACAGATGAATGCCATCTGACCTTGAACCAGATTAGCTGTTGGTGGTATTTTTAGTGAATGAGGGAAATTTGGCCAGGATACCAGGGAAATTCCCCTACTCTTGCTTCCTGTGAGCAGAGGGGACCCTTTTGTCCGTGGCTCCAAGATGGCGGATGACAGTCCTGGTGTGCAGGAGGTTGTTATGGAGGTGCTTGAGTCTGTTTCTGCCCACACTTCACCTCTGCCAGAATCTGCTATAGAAAAGTCTGCTGTGGATGTTCCTTTTGAGGATATTTCTTCAGAACCAGCTCCTGCACATTATGAGTGGGGTGACTCTGCGGTGGGTGATTTGGATCAGAACCCTGCTGTACCTTTGGTTTCTACTCCTTCATCTGTTTTTTCTGAATCACAAGAACCTTTGGACTTAGCCCTCGCTGCTTCAGGAGAGGCAAAAGAATTGCTGCATCTTTTCAAGTCGGAGGAGGCGGTCATTTTGCTTGAAAAGATGTACCTTGCTGCAGAAAATCCGATGGCTGAAGGTTGACAGCACATCTAGTCCTGTCGAGAAGTCTCCACAGAAACCTGGACCTGCCTTAGCTACTGAGTTGTCATCTGCTGGGCAGACCATCACTGCAGTGAGTGTGCCTGCTATTTCCCAAACTTCTACTCGGCTGCTTCGGGCTCCGGCTTCTGGTCCTGAACCTTGGTTGGTTATAAAGCACTTTGAGGTGCAGGTTGGGAGAAACACTCTTCTTCAGGTCAAAGGACCTCTGGTTCATCTCCAATTGCATGCCGTTGTCTCTGATAGCAGTTGCTCCTTCAGTGATCCCTCCTGCCGTTGCTTCTGACCAAGTTTTGGATGGATCTTTCCTGCTGGCTGATCCTTTGGCTTTGACTGACGATCTTTTGCTGACCCAGAATCCTAGTCTTGCTTTTCCTACCCTGCCAACCACTTCTACAGCCCTATTCCCAGTCTCTTGCCTTATGGTAGCTCCGCTTAATGCTATGACTGACAGACAAAAGAAATCCTTTTCCTCCCTTTTCCGCTTGCCTATTTTGCAAGTTAAGAGGCATAATTTGGTTTGTCTTTCCTATGTGGTGGCTATGGAGGAACCCCCTGACCGTCTCTTTATGGCCCAGACTTTGGTTAAGGATTCTATGAAATTTTTCACCCATGAAATTTATGCCCTTATCCACATTTCTGGAGATACTACCTTTGACGTCAGTTTTCAGACTTCTAAGGGTTTGGACAGATTTTGGTCTAGGTATCACACGCTGAAGAAGTCTGCCTTATGGTCACCCTTCTTGGCCATTCTCCTAATGAAGCCTGCTTATAAAACTATTTCCATTCTTTTTCAAAATGAAGGTGTGGACTTGGCGGATGTTTTCTAGTGGTTAAAGCTCTGATGTACTGTTCTAGGGGACCCTGAGGCCCT
This sequence comes from Neoceratodus forsteri, assembly GCA_016271365.2. Classification (NCBI taxonomy): domain Eukaryota; kingdom Metazoa; phylum Chordata; order Ceratodontiformes; family Ceratodontidae; genus Neoceratodus; species Neoceratodus forsteri. The sequence continues at coordinate 64,274,211 of JADMNL010000025.1, read as the reverse complement.
TCTGGATTCTGAAAATATCTGGACCGGTGGCTGGAAAGTTAAGGTTTTACTGAAGTCTGATGATTCTGGTGTCCTTCACCTCCTGAACTCCTTTTTTGGGTGGGGATGGGGGGGTTGTTTTATCTGGGTCAGCCAAAGGCCTATTATAGGCATGGGAATTCTTCTCATTTGAGTAGTGTCTGTGACACCGTGAAGTGTAACCGATATAGGGAATTGGGTAATTTGGGTGCATCCTGCCTGAATGAATGTCACTGTAACCTCTGTGACAAGCTTGGTCACACTTTTCAGAGTTGCTCCTGGGCGGCCATAATCAGAAACACCATGATGGTGGGGAAGACCAGCATTTCATTATTACTCGGGCCCAAAAGGCTAATTTCTGTAATAAATCATGTCCCTCTGATGATCTCCCTCGAGCCCCCGCTGTACCCCCCCTCATCTACTGTGCTTCCACCTGTTCCAGAGTGTGCTTTGCCTCTGAGTGATCTGGTAGTGTCAGCTCCCCCCTCCACCTGTTTCCCCAGACCCAGTGGTGGCTGACCCCAGGACTCAGACACTGGTCTGTGATCCCCTGAATGCCATGCCTCCTCCTCAGGAACCTATGCAGGTTGTCTGTCAACATGCTGCACATTCCAAGCTGAAAGCTACCCCACCTCATTCTAAGGCTGTTTGGACTGCCCCAGTACAACTTTCATACACCTACGATGTTTTGCAGGAGACTTTGGTGGACTCAGGTGAGGATACTGATTCCTCCTCTGTTCCATCTTCCCATCCAGAAGGTACTACTAATACTGAGGTTTGCTCTATGGGCAGGGGGGCCCAAAAATGGAAAGCCAGATCTAAACTGAAAGCTGTAGGTGGGAAGGATAAGAAAAAATAACATTGGTTATTTGCCTTTCCTGTTTTTGCTTTTTCTTGCCATGGCTTCCCACACCTTTGCCTGTTACTCTCTGATCATCAACAGTATTAAGAGACTGGATAAGCTTAACACTGTTTTCTCTTTCCTAGCTTCCTTGCCAGGTGGTGTAATATTCCTGCAGGATGTTAGGTTTCATGCTTTGCATGAACTGAAACAGGCTCAAAGATACTGGCTTCTGGGCCCTTTTTATTGGTCAGTGGGTCCGGACAGATGCTCTGGTGTGGGGATTTTGGTTCACTCTGTTGCCTTTGTGCTTCTCAAGCTTTATAATATTGTCCCTGGTTGAGTGCTGATTCTTGATACTTTGGTTCACCAGGTCCCTTATCGCCTTATCTGTTTATATACCTCCCCCAACTTAAAACTGCACGGATTGACAATTTTTCTCAGATTAAGCCCTTTTTGCATACTTCTAAACATATAATTTTTGCAGGAGACTCTAACTGTGGGCTTAGCCTTCTGGATAAAGGCTTGCATACTACTACTAGGAAGTTATATTGTGATTCTCGCTCCTTAAATTCCATGATTAGCACTGCGAACCTGCGGAATACTGTCCTGGAATTTACGAAACATCATTCTCCCACTTTTCAGAAGGGTGTCTTGGCAACCAGAATTTACTATGTTTTTCTATCCCCCCATCTGGTTCTTTCAAAGGTCTCTGTTGCTCCTGTTGAGTTTTCAGACCACAGGCTTATTTCTCTTACTTTTGATGATAACCCCCTTCCAAAGGCACAGGTATTTGGAAATTTAATATTTCTTTACTTACGGATGATGTTTTTTTATGCTCCTTGAGTAAGTGTTTAACTGCCAGGAAATCTGTGCTCCTATTTTATAAGAACCCTGTACAATGGTGGGAGGATTCAAAGTTGGATCTTTCGAAGCTCCTTCGGCAGTACAGCAAGGCTCTAAGCACCTCGACATACTTGTCGTACTTACAAGATCACCAACGCTTACAATCCCTTTCGTCCCTCGCTCATACTACTGACCAAGGTCCGAGTGCGCATATTCACGCGGTTCGGCAGAATATGTTGTGTTATTCTAAAACTCGGGCTGCCCGCCTTTACTGGCAACACAGATTTGGCAGTAAGGGTACAGCTAATGAAACTTGTCCCTTTACCCATAATAAATTACAGGTCGGCAAAAAAGGCATCACTAGCCTGTTGGACGATTTGGGTACTCGTCATAGCTCCGCATATGATATTACGCGAATTGTGGCTGATTTTTGTTGTACTTTGTTTTCAGAACTCCCTTCAGATGTTGGGTGGGTCAGACAGTATTTATCTGATGTTTTTATCCCTGATCTTTCTCCACAGGTTCTTACAGGTTTAAGTCAGCCTATTACTTTACCTGAGGTACTGGATGTTATCCATCATTTGAAGCCTAATGTTACCTCAGACCCTGATGGGCTCCCAGATAAATTGTATAAGCTCATGGGTAACTCCCTGGGGTCAGAATTGGCCCTGGTGTTTAACACTATGTCGAAATTGAGAAATGTTCCTCTTAACTTTACTAAAGCAGTCTTGATTTTTCTGCACAAAAAAGGGGATAAATCTGACTTGCATAATTGGAGATCTATATTCATGCTTAATGCAGATTGTAAGATATTGTCCAAAATTCTGGCTAACAGATTATCTGTTGTAGATCTTGTCATTTCCTCTGAGCAAGCTTGTGCTATTCCTCAGAGAAAAATACAGGATCATCTTATTCGGGTGTGGGAAATTTTTACCTCTGGGTTTTCTGGTCAATGTTCGGTGTATGTTGTTTCTTTAGACCAAAAGTCTGCATTTGACTCCATTTGTCATGATTTTTTGTGGGAAATTCTTTTACATTATTGTGTTCCTCCTACATTTGTTTCTTGGATACGATCTCTTTATCGGACCGCCACTGTGGTCCCTCTGGTCAATGGGTGGCTGGGTCCCTTGGTTCCCATTAAGTGAGGTGTGAGACAAGGGTGCCCCCTAAGCCCTCTTCTATATGTCTTTTTTATTGACCCTTTATTACATAAATTAAATATGTCCCCGAGTATTCGCCCGATTTCTCATCCTGCTGTTCAGGATACACCCTCTTCTTTGGCTTACACTGATGACTTGTGCTTGTTGACTGCGGATGCCTCCTCAGTTTAGGAAGCTCTTTCTGAATGCTTTTCCTTTGGTTTGGTCTCAGGGGCTAGCTTGAATTTGGACAAGTGTCATGCTTTTGAACTGCGCCTTTCCTCACAGGCTGTCCCCTCTATTGGCCCGATTTCTGTTTCCTCCTCCTCTATTTCTCTCCTGGGAATTAAGTTTGCCCCCGGATTTATGTTCAAAATTGGGAGGAAAAGCTAGCTATTGGGCATTTTAAGGTTTTTTAATGGAATTGTAGTAAGGTTGGGAAGAAAAAGCATTTGTTTTTGGTGAAAACCTTTCTTCTTCCTATTTTTTATATTTAAGTTATGTGTTCTCTGTTCCCAAAAAACTTGAAACCCCTCTCTTGAGTTTGTTTTTCCAGGCGGTATAGGGTAGTCGTCTTAACCCAATCAAGAGGGATGTTCTTTATCTGCCCGTTCCGGAAAGTGGGCTGACTTTGGTGAATCTGATTCTTTTCTTTTCTAGTGTTTTTTCATGTCCAATTTACAACCTCTTTTGATTAATAGACAACGTGGGTGGGAGTGCTGGCTCTATGGTAATTGCAGCTCATGGTTCCATTCTTGGGAACGCAGCTCTATTACGGTTCTCTGGGGTTCGGAAATCCTTCAATAACTAAAAGACGCATTCCTCCATTTAAAACAATGGAAAATTACTCCTCATCAGCTCTTGATGGTTTCTTCACATAAGGTGTTTTATAGAAATTTTCTGGCTTCTGTCTGTCCCTCCCCTGACCCCTACCCTAAATGCAATGCCTTTTATAGGGCTTCCCTGAAACTCCTGGTGGTGAATCCTAGGATCCTTGCACATATGTGGGACTTCCATTGGCTCTCTCGCCATGAGAAGATTAATGTCAAGAGTAATCACAAACATAAACAGCTCTTTGACAGGTTCTGCAGTAGACCGCAATGTACTGCCTTCCTTGAAACGATTGACCGTTTAATTTTTCAGTGCTCCTTTATTAAAGATTTCTGGACATATTTAGCTGACCAATAGGGGGACTTGCTTTTTTCTAGGATTTCTTATACAAATCTTATATATGGCCATGTGTCCTCTGCTTGGGGGAAATGGGATTTGGAAACTCTGTGTGTTTTATTTTTAATTATCAAATAGAATGTTTGGATGTCCCGTTGTTTATTTACTTTGCAACAACACCATTGCACTTATGTTGAATTATGCAACAAGATAGTTGCTGATGCCCGTGTAGTATATTTGTCAGACAGCGCACATCTTTCTGCCCTGGGCCTTTCTGGATTATGGAAGCATTTGCCCTGGATCACTGATACAGATGCAGCTGTTTCTTGAACTGTGTGGATACTGGTGTATTCTTTCTTTTTTCTTTCTTTTTTTGTTTACCTTAGACCTGTTGTATTGACCATTTGTTTTTGTCAGTTTCTTTTTGTCCTGATTCTCGTTTTGCATCATTTGTGATTTTCTGTATTGTTCTTTCTTTTGGAACTGTACTGATTTGTTCTTTAATAAAACTTTCCCCTACTCTTTTCAAGAAGTGCCATGGAATCTTTAACATCCACCTGAACAGGCAGATGGGACCTCGATTTAACATCTCATCCCAAAGACAGCACCTCAGGAGTGCAGCACCCCCCTCATGCTGCACTACAGTGTCAGTATTGGGATATTAACCCAAGTGTCTGGTGTGGGGATAGAACCCACAGCCTTCTGATCTCCTGGCCTCAGAGGCGAGTATGCTACCTGCTGATCCACTGACACTGATTTAACCCAAGAGCACTTCATGATGATATTAATAACATCGACTGGTCTCCTAGCTATATCATTGAGGATGTAAATACTGCCCTTGCCTACCTGATTTCAAAGCTGCTCTCCCTCCAGGATTTGCACATCCCACTGAAAGGAAGGTGAATTAGGGCTCTGCAAACAGATGGTCACACAAAGATCTCCTTCATTCTATGAGAAGAAGGGACAAGGCCTGGGCCTCCACAAAGAAGTCCCAATTGATGGAAGACTGGGTTAGTTATAGAATTATGAGGAATGCTTGCAAAAAAGACATACGGAGGGTAAAAAGGGATAACTGCCATAAACTACTCCAAGCCTCTGTTGGAGATTCCCTGGATTTCTGGAACCACATCAAAAATGTCATGGGCCAGAGGCCCAAGCTGTCTATAACTGAAATTATGCTAAATGACGCAAACTGTAACAAGTTACCTATAATTGTGAATGTTCTGAATGTTAAATTTTCTGATCTATCTGAGTACTTGAAACATTTTAATCAGTCCCCTGCACCTGCTCTTGATATGCACCTGCTTCTCCGATCTTCTTTTCACCTTAGATGGGTCTCCACTGTTGAGGTGTTGCATCTCCTTAGCACTATCCCTCCCTATGGATCTGCTGGGCCAGATGGGTTACTGCCAAATTTCATCAAACTAGCATCTCCTGCTTTGCTGCCCCAATAGCAAGAATTTTCAGTCTATCCATTTTAACCCAAACAGCGCCAACTCTATGAAAAACCACTAGAGTTGTCCCAGTATACAAAAGAGGGCACACCAAAAACATGGAAAACTAATGACCGACTGCCAGTCTCTCTACTCTTAATAAACTACTTGAGAAGGTTGTTGCCTTGTGGGTCTCAGATTATCTGCACCTTCACAATTTCCTATCTCCTGCTCAGCTTGGTTTCCGAACAGGGCACAGTACCACAACTGCTCTACTTCAAGTATCAAATGAAATCCAAGTGGCTATGGATAAGGGCTTGCTTACGGGGACCATATCTATCGACCTCACAAAGTCCTTTGATCTTGTGGATCACCCTCTACTATTTTCCAAACTGTCCTCTCTGGGTTTCTCCCAGACTGCCATCTCCTGGTTTGATAGCTACCTCACCGGTAGGATGCAATTTGATCAAACTGAAACTGCTGTCTCTGACCTCGCCCCCACCTGTGTTGGAGTGCCCCAGTGATCTTTACTTGGCCCTCTTCTTTTCACTCTGTTTATTAACAACCTGCCCTCACTGCCCTGTTCCTCCTCTATGATCCTATATACTGACAATATGGTGCTTCTCTCAAGTGGCAAAGACTCACATCAATAAAGGCAAATCTTCAAGCTGATTTTGACTGTTTACAAGGTTGGCTTCTACAAAACAAGCTTCTGTTAAACTCCAAGAAAACGGTGGCCATGATTTTTGGCTCCCCCTCTAGAATCAAATCCTGTACTCCTGCCCTTTCAGTTACACTCGACCCATCTCTGGATTTTAACCTGCACATTGCTACTATCTGTAAGACGGTAAACACCAAACTGGGACTTGCTTATAAAATCAGGTCCTCCCTCAGTGATGCTGCTCGGCTTGCTATAGCACAAGGTTTCCTCCTTCCCTGTCTTACATATTGCTCCCAGGCATATCTCGATGCTAGCAAAGGAGCCCTCCAGAAATGGAGTACCTGATATAACAGCATATGCAGATTTCCCTCTGCTCACAGATTAACTCATTGTTGTCAACTCTGCTCCAGACTGGGCTGGCTCTCCCCTTCATCATATAGATTCTATTCTGCTGGCTGCCTGATTGATAATACAATCAGAACAGGGACCCCTGAGTACCTCTCAAGACTGTTTTGTACTCTCCGGGTCATGCCAGAATATAGGCAATACTCTTGTCTAGTGTACTTACCAGGTAAACAAAAATGAAATAAATAAATAAACCTGGAGACTCTGGGCTCTAGTTTTAAACAGCAAACTATGATGCCAGGTGCCTGCACCAAATGGGGATGACACATGTGGCACCTTGTGTCATAGTTTGTGACAAACACAAATTTCAAATGCCAGCTGTGGTGAAATCAGGATGTTAAGCAGCAATGCCCCCTTGCACCACTCTTGGGGCAAAAGCACCCATGCACCAGGTCGCAAGGGTGATTGTACCATGGTGGGGCTGCACCATCCCCTTATTTGCTATTCTATAAGCCCCACCATGGTCACAATGGGGGATCCCTTTAGACCAGCCAGAAAGTAGTCTAAGTGCTATGTGCTGCTGCTTGGCAGGGTGGCAATTGGGTGGGGTTGCAAGGTGGGGACCAGGGGCAGGAGAAACATGAGGGAAGACCTTGTAGGTGACAGGGACATGGTGGCAATGTGTGGGGGATGAGGTGGCACCCTGCAGGAGTACCTGTGCTATTACAGACAGCTGACTGGCCCAAATACAGGATCTAGCAGAAAGGCACTGGGACCCATCCCAAAAGGATAAAGCCCTGGCAACTGCCCCATAGGTATGACTGACCCCAAAACTGTTGATGGGCAGCAGTAGCTGTAGGTTGTGGGATGCAAGTGGTGGCTGGGAATGGTACCTAGGCATCGCGGCAGTCCCGAGTACCAGACCCCTTGTGTGCATGGCAGTCTGCTGCCCACTGATTGTGTTGGGGTCAGTGACACCTCTGGGGCAGCTGCCAGGGCTGTATCCTTCTGAGGCCGGGTCCGAGTCCCTTTTTGCCAGCCCCCTGTAACTGGGCCGACTGACTGTCTGTCATAGTACAGAGCACCTCCACAGGGTACCCCCTCATCCCCTGCACATTGCCACCATGCCCCATCACCCCCAAGGTCCCCCCCATGCTTCTTCTGCCCCCAGTCCCCTCCTGGTAGGCATCCCCCTCCACCTTCGTGGCACCATGAGTGTTGAGGTGAGGGGGTGGACGGATATTTCCATCAAAGCCCGCAGGTACACCACTACTTCAGTGCAGCCCTGCGGATATGGCAAATCGTGGGTCTTGGGAGCAGGAACCTTCATTTTTTTAAAATATGGTGCAGGGTCACTGACATACCCCAAGACTGCCGCAGTTCTAGATCACTGCAGCTTGCAGCAATCTCGGGATTCTTTTAAAATCAATCCCTCTGGTGTGAATCCCACCACTGCTTCTCACACACTGTGTGACCTTGTGTAAGTCACAAAACCATATCTTTTTCTCTGTCTTGACCTTTCTCTCTAATTACCCCTCTAAGCAAACTGATAGCAAACAGTTTTACATATTTATACTTTTCTTTTTATTAGTCAAGTCAGAGTTTATTGTTCTTCCATTACATAAAGATGTTGGACATTACAATTGTATGAAAAGGATAAAATAGATATAGTGATAAAAATTGACATTTCATACAATTTCTGTGGGAATGTAAGTTTACAAAGAGATGTAAACACTGCTGTATAACAGTATGATACAGAAAAATAATAAGTTAAGTCAATTAAGTTTGATGAGTAAGAAAGCGTTTTCTTTTATAGCTTATCACGGAAGTGAGAAATTGGAAAAATTATTCCACATTTCTTTTCAGGCTACAAAAGTGCAAATCTCTAAACTGAATTACAAACTTGACAGCATTTCTAAACATTATTTTGGGTTCATGTTTTGGTGAAAAAAATTATATATGCAAAAGGAAAAACGATCAACGCTTCACTTATAATCGCAGAGACCACATCCTGATCTTCCAAACCAAAGTGGAGCATTGCCACAGGTGTAAATGCATAGGGCTTGATTTTCAAAGGGCTCAGTAGACTGATGCAAGCTGCATCAAACAGCAGCCTGTGCCAGAGCTGAGTGCACCAGGGACACTGCACCAGATTGTGGTACAGGAGGGGTCCCAGTGCCAAACTCCTCACAGCTGTCACAACCGATCCCATGCATCAAACAAATGGCGTCTGGGAGGGGTTTGACAGTGGTTCCCCACATCCCTCATCAGTGTTCTGGGGGAAACAGATGCCATGCCTGAAAGTGGTATCCCCAGGAGTACATGTCCATCTGGTAAGAGCCACAATAGTGCAGTGTAATAATGGGCAGCTGGGCAATATTGATCGCAAACAGCAAGCAGTTGTTCCAGTAGTGGCACGACTGTAACACAATAGTTTACCCATTCCGATCCCTCAGACCAGCCACTCATCCATATATATCAACTGGATGTGCCATGGTGTCCCTCCCGGGGGGGGGTGTACAGTGCAGCACAGATCATGCCTCACCATGACAGACCACGTCTGCTGAGTCAGTGACCACAGTCGTTCCACTTGCAGTATGGTGTGGAAGTACCACCTTGTGCCTAATACACTGTGCCATGACGACTGATGGTGACACATTCCCAACAATGTCTGCAACACACTGGCACTCCCAGTACTTTCCTTTGGGGTGACATGGGTAACAACCTCCAGTGTCCATGGCAGCATGACAGCAGGCAATGGATGGGTACGGTTGGCAGACAGCTCCATAGTATGGGTGCCACAGTTGCCCACATCTCCCAGCCATCCCATAGTACACATCTTTGATATTGCCCCAGAATGGTCTGCACACTGCTCAGCTACATCCTTTGTCCACAAGGCCAGCCACAATGGTGCTGCCCAGTCTGGCTCCCACTTCTGCCATGTTACTGTTTTCTGCCACAGTGGCTGTTAGATCAGCCCTGGCTGGTCTAGCGACAATATCTGCCTGCTTCAGAAAGTCTGATCATGGAAATGGGCAGAAGGGTGATGTCCCACAGCCTCTTACCACCATGGCACAGCTGGGTGGATGGCACAAGCATGATGCAAGCCACTCTGGTGCAGGTGGCCCCTGGTCTGCCTCAAGCTCCTATTGAAAATCTGGACTGATGCAAGGTATGGCACAGTGTGCCCCCATGTCTCTTTGATGCAAGCACTTTGTGGCAGTCCCTAACCTCTTAAAGTCAAGCCCATAATATTATTCTGAATTCATCTTTGCAAAATGGGCCTTTAGTTGTTTTTTTTAAAATAAAAAAAAGTATGATGGCAATCTAACATGACATAAGCAAACTGGAGTCATTAAATGGAACCATGTTCAGTGTTCACACCAGTCTGCATTAGTATTCCATCACCTGACCCACTGATGCTGCAGGTAGTGCACTCTACTACCACCTGGAAGACCTAACTTTTCAGCCCAAGCTAAACTCCTACAATGGACTGGTGGAACCCAAGCAACTAGCAAGGCAGTGCACTCAGACACCTGAGGAAGGAACTGCACACCATATTGTCTGCATGCTTCCATTGGTGAGGAGCCGAATAAATTATTCAATAAACCATTAAAGGATGTGCACACATTAATTTTAATGCACACCCCAGGGGAGTGAGACAAGAACGCAACAGCTAAGTGTCCATATACCCCTGAGAAGTTCATTCTAATCCTTTAATGCACATCCTAGAGTGGCTTACTGCATTTATAAAATGACTCACTACTCTTATGTAGTATATGTAAATGGAATATTTTTAATATGATTTTGTTTACAAAAAAATCATATTATAAATAACAAAGTATATACAGAAAATAGTCCTTGATTTCATAGGTAATGATGCTTTTTTGACTTGGTAAAGAGATCCAGCACCTGCCCATACATCATTAGCTTTGTAATGCATGGTCAGGTGATGCCTCTCAGCCTATGAGATTTCAGGATTTGTCCTTGCCATTTTATCAAAACATATAGATAGATAATGATATTCACAAGGAGGATTGCAGTAGAACAGATTCAAATGCACTAGCTAGCATGCTATTTTTCTATTTTGTATTTATTTGTTTAGGGATTCGTAAACAACCTTTGAGCATGAGCCCTTTTACAAAGGTTCCATGTCATACAACACAAGAATACAAATAAGAGTCAAATACAGACAACAGAACAAATTACATTGCAATACAGGAAATAATCTAAGTATGCACAAGAGTACAGTGATAACCTACTACAAGAGACAGAGGAAGCTGGAGAGTGGCTATAGGGAGGCTTCCACCAGACCGCTGGGCATGAGCAGGTGTTGGTGGGTGTTAGAGCAGAGTAGAATTCAGGAAAAACACCTCCTCCTCGAGGTGGAGTCAGGGTCAACGTGTGAAGAGGGTGAAGAGCAGCCTTAAGAAAGAGCCCTTGTCTGGCAGCAGTTGGTTAGGCAGGGGAGGGAGAAAAGGACGTGCAGAGGGGGGAGCTGGTGAGCCACAAGTTTAGGCAGAAAAATAGTGGAACAAGAGGGGGGGTGACACAGGGATAGGAGGCAGGTCGGGGCGGGTAAACATACAGCCCTGGACTTAAGGAGGGGAGCTATGGCTAGTATGAGACCAGTGGGAGAGAAAAAAGTAGAACAGTTTCAGGTCTCCCAGAAGGATGTTGCAGTTATCAGCAGCGGGAAGCTCAAATAAACTGTTATTTATTTATTTTTTTTTAAATGCAGAAGGCAGCTGCAAAACAATACAGACTGGAGCCAAAAATTCAAAAGTACTCGCAGGGATGGCAGCAGGCTTGGCTTCTCAGTCACCATGTAAGCAATGATTCATCAGTAACATTGCAGCAGGATAAAAAAAACTTTTATTGTTTGCAACTATCAGCAGAGATACATCATGCCCCTCCCATGAGAACAGCCAAATGTTTTTGCGTGTGACTAGTGCTTTCTCTAGGCTTTCAAAAGTTTTACCAGTTAAGACATACTGAGCTGGTAATAGCTCTTTTCCGTGTGTGTCATGGAAATGGCTCTCAGTATAAGAAGATACCTTAGGTACTGAAAGCTTGACAAGAATGCTGGAAGTGGCAGCTAGAGGGTGATACATTCTTACAAATAAGGAGACGCATTGCCAGTTAGAGTCTCATGAATAAAAAAGTAGTGTATAGACCCAGTGATCAGACAATCTAATCTTAAAAGAGGGCCATTTTACCAAGTGAGATACATACTGTACAGTTAGGAGTGTGGTAGGGTACATTTGTAACCAATGCAATTGTCTTGTAATATAAAGGGTCTGAATTTACTGAATTAGTCACTGCTAGGGTTGATGTCATTTTGTAGATTACATCCCTAGCCATACTCTAGTAAAGGAAGAACAGTCTTTTGGAAAAAGAACCACCTAGTTAGCTAACTGAAGTATACTTCATTATAATATAGGAAACTCATTTTGTATTCAGCCCTCTGTTATACTAACTCAAAATGGATCGTCAAGAGTAGCTGATGCCTTTGGAAAAAATTTGGAAAACATAATACATAAGACACAGGTCAACTCACATTTCTGATAGTTTCTATTGTTTCTTTTCCTTGTTTTTTTTTTTTTACTAAGAACAACTCCATGACAGCAGAATCTTGGGACTGTACACATCAAGCTGACTTAACACGTTATTGTCATGGAAAGTACTGCTATTGGTAACAGGCAGCTGCAACTGATGCAGGGTGCTGGCTCACTGCCACTGCTAACCCTTCAGCTGTACTTAGTGCTGGAACAGGTGGTGTCCCCTTTGGGTAGCACCACAGCCTGTGATCCCTTTGCAGGTAATACCACCATTATGGTCATCATGGTATCCAAGGAAGGATACTGCTGGGTAGCCGGGGTCAGCTACTGCTATCATTCTGAGACAGTGATAGTGATCACCTACTACTTACAGGATTAATTTCTGGCTCCTAGATACGTTCTGGGGCCACACACACACACATAGCAATGGGCTAAAAGAGCATTACAACAGAAGGGTTTGCAGCAGTAGATAGAAGTGTGTGCTTGCCTTCCCTCTGCTATCAATTCCATGCCTGACTGCCACTTGCATTGGATGCATCACACTGCCCTGAAGGGGTTAGTGCCACTGCCACTGATGTCATCACAAAGGTCTCAGAGGCATACAAGTGATATGATACACCACTGCTTATATTCACCATGCAACACAACATGGCATGTGTGGCTTCATCCTGCATCCTTTGGCCCTGGCAGCACAGGAATTTTATTGCACTCATTCAGGTATGCCAGGGGTTTTGTGCATTGAGCCCTTTGTCTTTTAGAGTTCACATGCCCCATTGCTTCTTTCCAAGTTGAAGTCATAATCCCTTGTTTATGACATTACAGCCTGCTGCTGTGGAAATGAGTTTGATGCTCCACGTGGGAGCTAAGCAGCTAGAGCAGGTAAACTCTAAAGAACAAAGATCCTCTTTTCATGTAGGTGTAATGAAGAGGAAATGTCAGCCCTTCCATGCAGCAGCAGTGGTGCCACCCATGATACCTAGGACCCAACTTCAGGAATGAGACTGGATCATCAGAGACTAGCCAGAGGTAGGACCATTCATCCCAATGGACACTCTCCTCCTCCTCCAGGAGGTAGGGATGCAGGTTCTGTCACTACACTCTCACTGGGGTGACTGCAGGTGACAGTGCAATTGCAGCAGGAAGTAGAAGAGAGGATGCAGGCTGTCAGTGTACACAGGCATGAATCTGCATGTTCATGTGCATCAGACATTCTTGGACTGGTGTTCTGAGGGCTGCAGAAATTAAAGAAGAAAAATCCTGATGTGTAGAAGCATAATTTCATGCACTGAGGCCAGAGATCAGAATATCAAATAGATCTCAAAGGACTGAAACACAACGGGTTCATACTGTATCTCTGCAATTCACTCCAACGTGGCTTCTTCATCCACCTTATTAGTCCTACTGCACCCTCTTGTGGCAGAAAGCAGTTTCACAATACATGATGCCAGCACTCTCAGGGCCCTCCACTCCCAACGGCCCAAAGGACTCCCCCAAACACACACACACACACACACACACACACACACACTAGATGGTCCATAGAAAGGTCATAGCTGTCAACACACTGAAAGGGAACTCATCAGGGAGTAAAAGCTCTCTGATAGTCATTGTCCTTGTGTACCCCACAGGGTACCAGGTAAGTAACAAAGAAGAGTGGTGGGTAGGGCTGGGATGTGACGTGATAGAGGCAGGCAGCATTATTGAAGAGCTAAAAAAGAATATGAAACAATGATTCAATGAACTTATGCAACCTAGTGTGGAGTTATGATTGGGCAACATTGTTGACAGACTGAGAAATCTGAATGAGTTGTATATTGTCATAGGTGAATACTTTGGCCATTCATATTTTCTGTTCCATGTGGAACTACCACCCTGTCAGGGTACCATGAAGGCAAGGAACCCTTGAGGAGGGTTCCACCCCTAGAGGTGCTGCTGGAAGGATTTCCTTAGGTTAGAGGTACCTTAGGAAGGAGTCCCCAGGAGAGAGAGGTGTGCCACTGGAGGAGGAGAGGATGGTGGGGCAAAGAAATAGTGCTTCTGAATGAGACTGGAAGGAACTGACTTAAAAAGCTCGGGCAGGGGGCATGGCTGATTGCTCCCACCCATTGAACTGCAGGCATAGCCTTTCAATTCAGTGGGCTTATGCAACCTAGTGTGCAGTTATGCTTGTGCAACTTTGTTGATAGACTAAGGAATTTGAATGAGTTGTAAATTGTAGCAGGTGAAGACTTTGACCATTCCACTCTCTGTTCCACAGTGAACTGCCACCCTGCACTGTGAGGTTCCAGAGGTTCCATGAAAAGGATTTCCTTAGGCTAAAGATACCTTAGGAAGGAGCCCCAAAAAAGTCCTGAGCAGCAAGTAGTGATCACGGAGCTTGAGTGAGGATAGATTGACGGCCACCAGGAAGGACTGGAAACAAACACAGAGTGAGATGAGCAATGACTGACAGATATCAGAACTGATAGCAGAGAGGTATGACTTCTGAAGAAGAGAGGGAAAAGAAAAGAAGGAGGGTCACCACCCAACTCCATCCAACAGTGGAAACCTACCTGGGTAAACTAAGAAATGTACTACATTATGTACTACCTAACTTTTATGACCTCTGGCACAGAAAAGAGGAAAAAACCCTTATGAGGAAGAAACCTCTGGTGATCCAAGGCTTCGGTTGCTCTCCCTCCAGGCTTGAGATACAGTAATTTAATGACAGCTCAGCTACTGCAATTTAAAGACTGAATTCAGAGGAAATATTTTAAATGAAGGCTCTCACTCTATCCCTCTAACAGGAATGCCGTGAGCGAACTCTGCAGCTAAAAGAGACTCCTGGCCAAGGAAGCCCTCACCCCAAGGCGAGAGGAGGAGAGCAAGAGTTTCTGAATGGCACGGAACTGGCCTCCACAAGGGGGGCCTAGAGAGGAAGCCAAATGTTTGAGTGGCAGGGAAGGGTAGGAAAAGGAGACTAGGTGAATCATAGGTAGTTATAGGGAGAATAACTTCCACAGGTACTAGCAACATGGTCTGCAGAGCTAAAGGACCCCTTTTGAACTTAAAGGTCCCACTCTCCAGCAGCTAAAGTCTTAAATGCTACATCAAGAGATGTCGCCAAGTCGATCTGCACAGTTTAAGCTTCCCTCGGAGTGTAGGACATTCTCACCCAAGGGGCAGAAAGAGAAGGACCCCGCCCAGTCATGGGATCCGTCCTCAACATCATACCCCTGTCTAGAGTTTTAACAGCATCTGTGTCTCCAATTACTAACCCTGTGATGTAAAACAGCCCTAACTCCAACTCGAATCAGATGTTGGCAGAAATTACCTTTCTTGAGTAACCCCCGATGCAGTGCCACCTCTGTACTATGCTGCTATCCTGGGACATTGAACTAAACCCTGGGCTGAATTCGAGCAGTACCACTAACACCCCCTGTGGAAGTGTACCAAACCCCCTGTGACAGCTGCCCACTTGGACCAACACCCCAGGCCTCAAAATAGCTCATGAATATCCAAAGCATCAGAGGTAAGATGAACGAGCTTGAAGCATGGACCCAGCTTCATAAACCTGACATCCTATACATATCTGAAACCTAGCTAAAACCTGACATCAAATCTCATGAGGTTATCCTTCCTGGATTCTCCATCTTTAGGAAGGACCAGGCTCATGAAAAATGTGGGGGTGTCGTGATCTATGCCAGGACTGAACTGACTGCTGATGAAATGGATGACTTGGATATCCACCCTCTGGCTGAGCATATCTTCATCACAATCACTTCTGGTGGGTCCAAGAAACTGGTGTTAGACTGCATTTATCAGATTCCAAGACACTCATCCTCTTATAAGGAGGTTATCACCAGCCTGGATAACATCCCCAGAAATGACATAGTAGTATGTGGTGACTTTAACCTTAACTGGCTTGGCTCACAAAACATGCAGTATCACTCTGCTCTAGCGGACATTAATTTCATGCAGATCATAGAGCAACCCACTAGACTGAAAGTGAAGTCTGGGGGATGCACATTCCTCAACTGGATCATAACCAGCACGCCAGCTAATATCAAAGCTGCTGGTATCTTCCCAGACTCTATGAGTGATCACTCACCCACCTATTGTTTCTGGAACTGCTCTGCACCCCGTCCACCCCCCAAAATAATCAAAACCAGGGATTTGACCAAGTTCAACAAGGATGAATTTAACAGCTGCCTAGCATCCATCGACTGGTCACCAATTATCACCCTCCATGATATCAATCAGGCCCTTGACTATCCAATCTCAATGTTCACAGTAGCCCTTGAATCTCCTGCCCCATATAAAACCAGAAGATCCAAAGGCTTCCCTGCCCCTTGGCTAACTAATGACCTGAGGGGTCTCATGCATACACGTGATAAAGCCTGGAAGACCTTTAAGAGATCTGGGGTACATACTGATTGGATTATTTATCATCGGCTCTGCAATTTATGCAAAAATAAAATAAAAGTGGCTAAAAGATACTATCATATATCTTTACAAGAAACAAACCTTACCACCCCAAATAGCTTCTGGCATCAGAAGAATACCCTACTAAAAGGCAGAGAACGCATTGTTCCCCGAACCATGACTGCTAATGTAGCCACTCTTACACAACATCTCTGGACATTGCTACTGGAATAAACAACTTCTTTACAGATCTTACTCCCTACAAACATGGTCTTCCCCCCTCTTGCTCACACTACAATACCAATCAACATCAACACGAGACCAACCGTCCCTCCTTTCGTATAAAAACTACCACCAATTTTGAGGTCCTAAAGTTGCTCAAGAGACTCAAATGTGATAGCACTCCAGGCTTTGACACCATGCCCCCTAAATTCCTCTGCATTGGGGCATCAGCGCTTGCCCTGCCCATCTCGATACTAATCAATCGATCTTTCATCACCCACTCTATCCCTGACAAATGGAAAACAGCAGTAGTGGAACCTATCCAAAAATCCAGCCTGGTTGGTGCAGCCCAAAACTACAGACCAATTTCCGTCCTCTGCCCTATTGCAAAAATTCAAGAATAAATCCTCTATGACCAGTTGTACTCATTCCTCGAACAAACAAACATCTTCACAGACTTTCAGCATGGTTTCCGTAAACACCATGGAACTGACTCTGCCCTCCTTCTCGTCACCTCTGACTTCTTCAATAACATGGATCTGGTCCAAGCCACCAGCGCAGTCTTTGTAGACCTAACTGAGGCCTTTGACCTTGTTAACCACCCCCTGCTAATAGCTAAACTTCACCACATTGGACTGGAAAATAGCTCCCTTGCATGGTTTTCAAATTACCTAACAAATCGTTCTCAATGTGTCAAATGGGCAAACACACTATCCCCTCTAGCACCAATCACTGATGGGGTACCACAAGGGTCCATACTTGGTCCCCTACTATTTTTAAGCAATAATCCACAACAGGGTGTGGGTTATGCTGGGATTTACTCACGGCTGGTATGGTTTGGTCACAAGGCCACAGGCAGAGTGGTCAAATCCACATCAGGTGTAAGGAAATCCCAGCATAACCCACAACCCGGAGTGGATTATTGAGATTCTACAATGTCCCTTTTATGTAGAAATAAAGAAAAGATTTCAAAATACTACGTTTGTATTTTTTTAATTGATTTTTGTTAAAATATCCTTCCTCCTAAGGTTAAAATAGTCCTAATCCACACCGCAGCTGAAGAGCAGGAAATATTCCTTGCCCTACCCCCTCCCCAATTATATATTTTCTTTATTTTCATCATTTCATTGTGCATCGGTGCCTCTTAGGATAACACAGAGGGAGAGTTGCTCAGGAGACCGAATCAGTGAAGAGTGCCCTTTAGTACATTTCTTTACTTATATGAAAAATTGTGTCCTACCAAAAACTAGCTGTATCTTCTGTTCTAAACATATACTACTGTCAGTGCTACCTGTTGACACTTTGTATATACTGTATTATTGTATCTCACTTTATTTGCATTATTGTTATTTTCTTGTGTGTTGCATCCCATGTATATTGTCCCTTGTTCCTTGTTGACAAACCCAGGTCCACTTCGAAAATGAGCTTGCTCAATGGTGATTGCCTGGTTAAATAAAGACTTTGATTGATTGATTGATTGAGTTGGTATCAGCAGAGAGGGTTGGGAAACAGGAGTTGTGAGCAGCATTTTTTTTTAACTGTGAGCAGGAGACAGCCAGCAGAATAGTCATGTTTTTCTTTACAGTGAAAGACAGCGAGCGATAGTGAGGCCAAAAAGATTTTCTCTAAAACAGAACATAGGTTGTGAGACACAGTGAGAGACAGCGAGTGTAGATACACTGTTTTTGTCTGCTACGGAACAAGGGATGAGAGAGAGAGAGAGAGAGAGCAGCGCAAAACAGTGTGTTTTTTTTGTAGCCCCCCCCATGCAGGTTTACACTAAGGAGGTCAACTGCTCCTGTGAACATCATGTAGTGGCAAAAAACAACAGAAGAGAGCCGCTACTGCATTTCTTACAATAAGGAGTTGCCTTGTTCCGCAGTGGTGGCAGTGGCTCGGACAGGGGATCATTATCAGTCCCGCTCAGTTCTCAGTGCAAAGCGGTATAGCAGGTGGCCTGTTATTCTTCTTTCCTCTATTATCACGGGCCCATTAATTTGAGAGCCGGTGGGCACCAAGCACTGTGAGCGAGGATGTCGGTGGTAGGATCTGGGATCCAAGCTTCTGTCTCAAAAGATTACAATAAGTGGTTCATCTTTAGCATTTTGCTTCTTTTTTTAAAACACGCCCTAAAATGTTGTGAAATCACGCCCGAAATGCCGAGCCATGATACTGGGCATGCTCTTAGCCATATCCACCGGCACACGCCCAGTATCACGCCCAGGCTTTTCGGCCATGATTTCTCTATGTTTTAGGGCTCGTTTTTTAATTATAAATGCTTTCCAGAGTTCAGTATTCCTGAAAATTTTACAATATGTGATTTGTTAAAAGATGATAGTGTGAGTCGACCATGATGCTCACAGACCTTCATTCTGTGGCAGTCAGCGTGCTGTCACTCTGTTCAGAAACAGTTTCTGTTGTCAGGGGTTGTATTGATTTTTTCAGGTGATGGGACTGACAAGGATGGCTGGATCTTTTATCCGTGAGTTATGCAGGAATTTACTCATGGATAAGAGACCCAGTCAGCCAATGGGTTTCTTAGTATAAAAAGTACCATTGTACAATCCATATTCATCAGTGACCTGCCTCTTAACTGTAGTGGTGCATCAGTACAACTCTACACAGATGATGCAGTACTCTACAGATCCCTCCAAGGATATCCGCACCCTGACCGCGAATTCTGAGCTAGACTTCCACGCCCTAGAATCTTGGTTCTTAAATAACCAACTGGTTCTCACTAAGAAAAAAAAAAAAAACTATGCTCTTTCGTCACACCTCCTTCAAAACCCCATATGACATACCCTTCCTCTTAAAAACCTCCTTGAGTACTCCACTGGAAAATGTCCCATCATTCAAATGCCTGGGGCTCATGCTTGACGAAAGCCTAGTGCTGAAGCACACATAAACAGTTCCATCAAAACCACTAATCAAAAACTTGGCTGCTCTACCGCTCGGCACTCTACGTCTCAAAGCATGCCAGAGTGACCACTGCCTCTGCCACCCTACTCTCTGGACTATTTTATGCGGCACCTGTCATCCACTCGGTTATGGCTCCGTTACTGAACAAACTCAAAAAAATATACCACAGGATGGCTGGCTTTGCTGCCTTGGCCCTGCCCATACTTACCACTGCCTTGTACTCAACACACTAAGTTGGCCAACCTTTGAAAACAAAGCTGACTTCCCTGTGCACTGCATAACCTTTAAGTTGATTCATCAGCCCCCCCAGTCTGATGGGCATGCGATCCCTAAAACCTACCCCTCTTGTACTAATATATTCTAGCCTACCATTACTGGAGCTCCCGAAGGCCAGGCTAAAGATAGGCCAAAGATCCTATGCTGTCACTACCCCCAGAATTTGGAACAGTTTGCCCCACCCTCTACTTTCCTGCAAAACCATTAACCAATTCAAAAAGCTATACATGGATGAGATCTTCAACCCCCCAAAGCAGAGGTAACTGTTAACAAGTAAGGTCACATGTGACTAAAGTTATGCGTTTCTCTCAATCTCCGCAACAGTTGCAAACAGCCTCCCTTCTCTCCTATCTCAAAGACAAGCTGTTCTCCCCACTTCTCACTCCTCCTCTACCTAGAATTACATCTGACTGTAACCAGAACCCCATATCTCTAACCAAATGCAGTTGAATCTGGCTATGCTTGGTTATCTTGCTGTTTAAATTGTTGACATCCGGTATGTGAATGGCATAAATGTCCCTGCACGTGGTATAAAATGTTAATCTGCCTCCTGCCTCTCTTGGCTACCTGCAAACTGCCTGTAATCCTGAATCCTTGGTTATTGCCTACTCGGGTACTGTTGTTATTTACCTATGGCGTAACTGTATATAGTGACTCGCTGTACTATTCTTTGTGTATTATTGAATTATGTTTTGTTCTTGGAATGCTTTATTCCTCGGGTCGTCACTGAAAAATGGGACTTTGTCTCAGTTGACCTACCCGGTCATCAAAATTCAAATAAAATAAATAATAAGATGTGGACTTCAAGGGGCACAGTGAGACTGTCGGCTTAAAGGGCAGCCCTGAAAGCCACACTACGGTTGTGGCTGGCATGCATCCAACTGCAGGAAAGTGGAGGCCGTGACAAAATCTGATGGCCATGAGCATGTGGATGAAACTAAACGAAGGTAAGCCTGAATGACTGCTTTTTATCTGAATGCAGAGTAGTGGGAGGCCGTGGCGAAGCCTGCCAGCCATGAGTACATGGAAGAAACGAAGGTAAGGCTGAAGCTGCTTTTACTTGAATGCAGGAATAGTGAGCCGTGGTGAAGCCTGAAGGCCATGCTGATTGAGACATCGAATGATAATTACTGTAGAACAGTGAATAAGGCTGAATGATACAAGCCTAGACTGAATTATGAATGCATGCCAACCAGTTCCATAAGGGAGGTTAGTGTTAGTTGCCGATGCATTGCAAGTGAGGTAGGTTGAGGCAGTAAACACAAATTAAACTGCCAGGGAAGCAGGAGTATATGGGAACCAAAACTATCACAACAGTACACAGAGGTGAGTGGCTGCCTAGCTAGGAGCCAGGTGTAAATGATTAGGGATTATAGTTGGAACTGAGAGATTGCTAAAGGTATGGAAAACAAAAACAGCAAAATGGAGCCTGATAGCACAAGGCAAAAGCAAATGATGAAGGCAGGATGGTGGGAAAACTAAAAAGCCCAAAAAGAAATAAAACTGAAAGAAACACAAGGTACATGAGAACAGGAGAGCAGCAGGAATAGGAGACAGAGAGAAGCATAAACTGTAGCCAGGAAGGTAGAAAAAAAATACTGACCTAGAAAGCAGGAGATTCACAAATGGAATAGAAAGTCCAGCACAAACCAAGCAGAAGTCCAGAATCACAAATGAAAAGTGTGAGACAAACACTGGAAGAGAAAAGTGGAGTGGGGGGGACAGCCTTCAGCTGCAGCACAGAAACAGTGCTTCTGAGTGAGGCTGGAAGGAGCTGGCTTGAGTAGCTCAGGCGGGGGCATGGTTGGGTGCTCCCATCCACTGAACTGCAGGCATAACCTTTCAAATAACAGGAAAAGAATATAGAAGAATGTGGAATATAAGCTGAAAATTGACTACTATTGCTCTTTTCAAAGTTGTTCCTGAGGCCTCCGCTGCTCTTTAACGGTTAGCATACCCAAAAGCCATAATCCTACAGTAGGTATTTTTAAACCCCTGAGTCAGAAGAGTATTAAAGTTTGACTGGCTATTGCAAAATCTGACTGATGTTTCCAAGTAGCAAATTAAAGACTTTAACTGTGTATTGAGAATTCAGTATTTTTTTTCAACTTGAAGTTATTTTCAGTGTAGATTTTTTTTTTTTTGCTACTTTAATTTTGATTTAATTATTTATTTTATTTTCCTGGTGGCCCTTCATGCCCCTTTTCTCCCTCCCCTTTTATTTTCTGATATCCCTCTTAAATTCCCCTGTTAACTTCACTTCTGTTCCCTGGTGCTTGTATTCCCGTTCAGCATAAACAACTCTCCACTGTCTGCTTTGTTTATCTGTGGACGTATCTGTATATCTCTATCATGACCCCCTCTTCCCCATCTTGCCTCCAGTAAATACTAGGGGTGTGCAAATATCTTATAATGACTGGTGAGCAATTTTTTTCATTGGGCTCAGCCAGTTATTTGCCAGTAATAACCAGCTGGTTATTACGGCAAACACATGCTGCATTCAAGCTGAGTGCGATCCCATTCTCATGGCTATGCAGCTGCTCTCAGCATTCATGCTTTGGCTGTGAGAAACTTTACCTTAGTAAAAAAAAAAAAAAAAACTTTCTCCAGTGTCGACTGCTCTAACATCTCCTTTGGGGCCTGGAGTGTAGTGAGAGCAGGAGTTTTTCATACTTTTATGCCCCGTCCACCCCACCCAGGTTTCTACATCTTTATGGCATCCTGTTGTAGTGGGGTGGGAGGAAAAGAAGGGAACCACCATTTCCCGAAGGACACTACCACAAACCCGCATATGCAGCACCTTACAAAGGCCTTATCAGCCGGGATGGTTAGAGACTGTGAGGTGCTACTGCCCAGCTGGTAAGATTGTTTAATTTATTGTTGGGAACCCCAGGGATGAGAAGGAGGGGATCCCCTTGTACCTCATTTACATTGTATTTGTAATAAACTGAACTGGAACCTGTCTCACATCAAAGAAATCTGGTTGGAAAAAAACGGCCCCCCAGATATTATAAAAAATAAGGCATGGGGTAGAGCTTACTCAAATTTAATGCACACCCTAGGGTGGGATGCTTTTATAAACCCCTCAAGCTTCGCTCTCAGGGATTATATATCGTCCAACCCCTCGGGTGTGCATTAAAGTCTCATAATGCACTCCACCCCATGCAGTACTCTTTATATTACATGTTATACTAAAGGTACTTTCAGCTCCTGGCAAGGTGCCAGGAGCCAGACATCATTACTTCTTTCTTATTTGTGTGGGACTCCGAGAAAGAGAAGGTGGTCAGAAAAAATCTTGACAGTGAGAAACGTAGAGGCCAGGAGACTATCCCTATCCACCTGGGGGGGTGGGATTTTGTATGTATTAATTCCCAAATATGAATAGTGAAAACTATTCATTACTCAGGCAAATATTTGGGATGTCTAATATTTGTGGTATTTGAGAATTAATATCATTACTCACACACCTCTAGTGTATAAATGTTAAGTTTTGACAACCTTTGACAATCAGTCCATGTAATTTTATCCTACTGACCCTGAATCATTCTGTTTACCCTTCTCAGCACCGTTTTCCCCTGTCGCTGTCTTTCTTTAAGCATGGGTTCCAGAACCACACACAGTACTCTAAGTGACAATATACCAGGGACCTGTACAGTGACAGAATCACCTCACTCCTTTGGCTGCTATACCCCCATCATATACTGTAGATATCAGAATCCTGTTCACCTTTCCCACTGTCCTGTTTCACTGTGCTGTTGTCGTCACATTGTCTGATATTATTACTCCCCTGGTCCTTCACCTCTGTCATATTCTCTACTGCAACCCTCCTTCCCATTTTGTATTCAATCCTACATGCATAACCTGGCATTTCTTCAACTGCCAAACTCTTGAACACTTCTCAAGCATTTCCAGATACTGTTTCATACTTCTTACCCCCCCTCCTTACAATCTGCTTTTTCACAGATCTTTGTATCACCAATGAAAACTCAGTTCTTCCCCTGGATCCCCACTACCACATTTCAAGTAAAACTGCTGAATGGGATCAGTCCCAAAACTGGTTCATGTGGCACCCCACTGGTGACCCCTGACCTCTGAGTCTTCCCCATTATGGACAACCCTCTGGGTTCTGTCACATAACCAGTTTTTTTGAACCAGCTTGTGATTTTATTACCCACTTCCAAGTTCCCCAGCTTCTTAAGCAGACAGCCGTGTGGGAAAGAGTTGAACGTTTTACTGAAATAGAGGTACAGTATCTCCATGGCCTGTGCCCTCTCTACCACCTTTGTTACCCAATTAAAGAAGTTGATCAGGTTCACCTGGCATGACCTCCTCCCTGTGAACCCATGCTGTCTGACATTCTGAAGTCCATTCACCTCACGAAAATTCACCACCCTCCTCTTTATTAGGGTTTCTATCAGCTTTCCCACTATGGACATGAAACTGACAAGTCTGTAATTTCTAGGTTCCTCCCTGTTTCCAGTCTCCTGCAGGGGAATACACTTGCTATACTCTAGTCTTTAGGTACCACCCCTGTTTCCGGTAAGCTGTTTAAGAGCTCAGTCAGTGATGCAGCTAGGACCTGCAGATACAGCCCATCTAGACCAATGGATATGTCCACCTTCAGTGTATTAAGTCCCTTTAGAGCCCTCTTTTTTGCAGTTGTATCTTTGCTGATACCGCCTCTGTGACTACACAGTCTGGTAATGTCCCTTTATCCTCTGCTGCAAATATTGACCAGAAAAACAGTATGCCTGCATTCCATGTATCCTTCTCTTCAGTTCATCTCTCTTCTTCAGCCTGACAATTCCCTCTTTTGTTTTGCATTTGCTGCATACTGAATGTAGTGAAAGAACATTGTATTTCCATTCTCCATCCACTGTACTTTTCTCTGCTGTGCATCAGACTTTGCCCCTGCCCCCAGAGGCCTCCTTCACCTTGTTTAGATTTAGAGTATCTAAGCAAGATGAAGACTGATATTCCAACCTATCTTCCTGATTCTGGCTGTTTTTCTATTTTCTAAAGGCCTTCTTCTTCCCAATCACAGTTCTCCAGATTTCTCAATGAGTGTTTTTACTGTTTTATGTAGAGTTCAGAGTAAGTATTTTTCAGTTGATAATTCTGACTGCTGATAGTGACTCCAGGATCTACTCTGCAAGAGGATAACATCTGAAGAGCCACATGGCTATTAGTATATATTAAAGACTAAAGAGTGATTCATTGAGAAAATGCAAATTTTTCTTGGAATAAAAATCACTAGCTTGTTATTTGGTCATTTAACAGCAGGCAAATGTCAGCAAAAAGTTGCTGTATATAACTGAAGACTGCAGTTCAGTCAAAACTGAGGTAAGGGATACATACAGAGTACAGAAAAGTACAAAAAGATACACTGGATGATTGCTCCACTAAAGGCCTATCCAGTGCTAGACATGTGAGGGCCTAGGTAAGAATTGGGCAGACTGGATGGACTGCCATGAGCGTTTTGTGTTCAGAAACATCTATGTACTCTATGTGTCTACCTACAGTATATAAATACAGGATGCTGTCATATGCATGCAGAATAGCTGCAAGCTGTCATATCGTTGATTTTAACATAAAAAGAAAATAGGAGTGGACAGAGGATAGAGCCTTGTTTCACTCCATAGAGATATCATTTGGTTAACAGAAATTCATCAACGTTGGTATACTGTGAGCACGTAGAGGATAGGTAGATAGATAGATAGATAGATAGATAGATAGATAGATAGATAGATAGATAGATAGAGCCGGCCTGGTGGTACTGAGGGTTGAGGCACTGGACGCCACACCTTGCACTACGCTGGCGACCCCAGGTTGCCGGGGGATCGGTGGGCAAAGGAAGATTAAGCATCTCTATGGATGCTCTCCTGGTTCTGGGGTGGGACACCAGACCTGACGCCCCTGAAGCCGGTGAAAGCACAGGCTTTCGGGGCACCGGCGGCTATGCTCTGCAGAGTCGGGGGAGGGCGGACACTGTTAGGTGCTTGGCAGTCGGCGTGTGTCAGCACGTTTTCAGCCTGGATATACAACCTTCGCGCCGGTGTCCCAGGGGGATGGAAGAAAAAAACATGGGGAAGAATGCAAAAAACCCTAGCCCTACATGCACAATGAAACTGGGTATGGGATGCCTTGGGGATTACCCTGGCAGACGGAGTAGGAGGAGGTACAAGGCCTCCTCTGAAGCCATGGGAGTCGGACAGGTAAAAAAAAGATAGATAGATATATAGATAGATAGATCGATCAATAAAGAGAGTGGCACCAATTTGTGATCTATGATATTGATGATATAATACATGTACTATACAATGACAAGTGCAAAGGCCAGAAATGCAGTCCCAGAAGATACAGCAGGAAGGCAGGAAGACATTTAGTTACTTTGTGTGCCAGGTTTTCCATGCTCTTTGAACATACTAGAAAGCAATAGTTAGGTCTGTACCACAGAGGAAACAAATGTTCAGCACATTTAAAGCAGTTACAAATCTTGAGCGTAATCAGAGGCCCAGATACAAATTAATCAGGACTGGGTAAGTTGCTTCAGTAGCAGAAAAACTGGACTCCCTACTTCACACAATTTGGACTTCCACTACTAAAGCATCTTATCCTGTCTTGCTGATTAACTTGTAACTGTGATTCTGAATAAACTCAGCGTTTGTACCCCCTTTGAGTGCATTGACTTTTTGTTTCCTTGGTGTAGTCACTTCCATGCTTAGCCAGCAACGCTCAAGGATCCGGCAGCAAGTTTTTCTTTCTCTGCTATAGGTTTGCAGTTTTAATCAGAGATGTTCCCCACTTTTGGCCTAGTCCCAGACAGATCACTTCAGAAGTCTGAGAAAAAAGTTTAATACAGTAGGTAGGAAAGGAGTGGAGGCACCAATGATGTGAGCAGCATGTTTTAGGAAGAAAAGATTAATGTCATGGGATCCAGGGGTTTCTTTAGGTCTTGAGTTAAGAATTTCACATAGAACATCAGCTTCAGTTAGTGTCTGTAGTAGTTCAAATTTAGGATATGCAACAAGGACGTGTGGAGACAGCTTATCACTACAGGCTGAAACAGTTTTTGGAAGATGACAAGTTTTCCATTAGGTCTGGCAGCCTTGCTGAAAGTGTGGACTTCTTAAATAAAATTGCTATTGTATAAATCTATTAGTTAATGTATGCCTACGAATATTAAATAGATGGATTTTAACACAATGGTACATCATCAGAGCGTGGACTTGTTCAGGGAGTTCAGGTTCTGTACTTTGCATGGTT
This sequence comes from Neoceratodus forsteri, assembly GCA_016271365.2. Lineage (NCBI taxonomy): Eukaryota > Metazoa > Chordata > Ceratodontiformes > Ceratodontidae > Neoceratodus > Neoceratodus forsteri. The sequence continues at coordinate 64,247,113 of JADMNL010000025.1, read as the reverse complement.
TACTTTCATGACTAAAAGAGTAATACATAAGAAAATCTGACTGGACTGGTTTGGTTGCATGAATACAGTGAATTCCAAAGCTGATTAAAAGGCAAACAGTCATCCAGACCTTTTAGGGATCCTGCATTTTACCGACAGCATTTACCTAAAGCAGGGGTTCTCAAATGGTGAGGCCAGCCTCCCTGGGGAGGCCCCAACCTGTTCCAGGGGAGGCTCAAGCAAGTCTGATGAAGTACTGTATTTAAATTTTGAGTTTTATATATTTTGTGTGAAGAGATGAAGCAAACTGAAAGAGGATAATAGTAGGTGAATTTAATGCATTTATTTACTAATAGGTGACAAGGGAAGGTGAATGAGCCAAGGTTCATCTTAGGTATACCCAGGGAAGGGTAGAGAGTGAATACATTTCAAAAGGTAACTGCAAAACAATCAAGAAATACACAGTGAAACTAGTGCAAACAAATACGAACAATAAACTAATAATGAGTGGTGGCAATTGATCAATTTGTAGCCTGATGGCAGCCCAAATACAAGGGTTGAGCATAGAAGTGCTAAGAGCAGTAGCAGTAAGGAGCAAAGTAATAAGCCGAATAACAATGTGTGTTTATTTATTTGTTATTCAGATAACACCTTTGCACACAGGAGCTCTTTTTCAAAGGTGTCACGTCAGTATAAGACAAAGAACTGAATGTGAGCCAAGTACTCAAAGGGGTTTCAATATATTCATGGTGCACTGCGCAAAGAACAGTATGTTATTTTTCTTTGGGGAGGCCCAAGATTATTTCAGTTTTAAGGGGAGTCTCAAAATCTTTTCCATGGATTTGGGGAGGCTCAATGTGACAAAGTCTAAGAACTATTGACCTAAAGTAATAACTCTGACAGGTAATAATTAGCCCCAGGGCAGTATCTGTTTTTTGTTTGAAGGTATTTCCAGGGTGCATGATGTCAAGAACAATGCAAACGTAGTGTTTAAAGAAGGTTCAGGTATTCTCAATGCATGGAATTAAAAATCTTTTATTAATTATGCATTTTTATTTATTTATTTATTTAAAAGTTTCACCTGGAAGAGCATACCGAGCAGCAAGTGCTCATTTCCAGATGCGTCCTGGGGGAAGGGGGAACAGTTGGAGGGAGTACAGACATATGTACATATATACAGTATTTGCAGATAAGAATACAGTACAGCAGTAGCAGTAAACAGCTGGGGAGAGTACGGCAGATAATACAAATACAAAATATAAGCAACAACACATCTAAATTTGCAGAATTTATAATTTGCAAATTATTTACAGGAAGATTCCAGCCGTACAAACAATAGCAGGCCAAGCAGCAGAGCAGGAGGGCAAGGAGAAGTAAGAGACAGGCAGGAGGGTGGTCAGATGGGGAGGGGGGGAGTGCCAGGGGAATTAGACACAGGAGTAGGAAGTGTGGCAGTGGAACCCTAGGGGAGGGGGCAAAATGAATGGAGAGTGGGAGGGAGTTCCACAGATTGGGAAGCCTGTAGGGAAAGGCAGCTTGGCCTACTGAGGGGTCCGATGAGGGACAGATAAGATACGAGGGTCAGAGTATCTGAGCATATGTGAGGATGGGAAAGAGTGGAGATTTTATTTTCTTATTTAAAATTTGGTGACCAGGAAAGGCACACTGAGCTGAGGCTCATTTCCAGGTGCGACCCAGGTACAAAGCGAGCAAGCACTGAAGTCCAAACAATTATTACAGTAAACTTTTGTTTCAAACAATTTGCAAGAGTATAAGTTAGGTACAGGCATAATATACACAATGGGTGGGATATTCAGAAATGCACAAGGCAGGGGCGCAAGCTGGGGGCAGCGCAACTGGGATGCGCCAGGGAGTGTGTTGGGCGATATTCAATGGTGCTGCACCATGGCTCAGCACCGTTGAATATGGCAATGTGGCCTACCACATTGCACATGGCACAGTGGCACTGCACCAATGCAAGTGGCAAGAGAGGAGCAGAGGGATGTGCCAGCGCAAGTGCGGTTGCGCTAGGCACAGGAACCGTGATATTCAGCAGTGGATATGCAAATGGGGCCATAGTGCATGCAAGGCACAACTGGGGCCATTAGCATGTCATTATGGCCCCATTTTCATGCAGGTGCACCAATCCCTGGTGACTTGTGCCTGGCGCCCTTCCAGGCTGCAACCGTCAGGGACCGATGCCCCCTGCACATCGTGGCAAAGTGCCCTAATGCCCGATCGCTGGCATAAGTATAAAATAAATCAAGTCCAATATCCCTGGTGGTCCTGTGGACCATGTCCAGCCCAATCACGGGCATAAGTATCCTAAAAACATTTTAAATTATCCCTGGTGGTACAGCGGTACCCTCCCACACGATCACTGGAGCCCTTCGCCACCCCGATCCCCAGTCAGCGCAGGTGGCAGCTCCTCACCCACAGCATGGTTCATACCCACCGACTGATTGTATGGTACGGTTAGAGTATGCCCATGGTCTGACAGTGTGGGCCAACGGCATAGATCAGACAGTACACATAGTCCAGATATGTGAATGGATCCATTCACATATCGACTGTAGTACGGCATGTCTGCACGCCCATTGGCCCATGCTGTGGACTCAATGGGCACAGCCATACTGCACTGCAGTCAGTCGGCGGGTGGCTTGCAGGTGGGGAGCTGCCGCCCCGCCGCTGACCGGGGAGGCAGGCTCAGTGGGTGAGGGAGAAGTGGGCACTGATGGACCACCAGGGATAATTTAAAATGTTTTTAGTATACTTGTGCCCGTGATTGGGCTGGAAGTGGTTCACTGGACCACCAGGGATATTAGACTTGATTTATTATATGCTTATGCCCGCGATCAGGCTGGAAGCAGTCCACTGGACCACCAGGGATATTGGACCTGATTTATTATATACTTATGCCCGTGATCGGGTGTGGGGGGGGCACGACGCTGACAGACCCTGGCTCCGGAGCTCGGGTGGCCACCCACAGCTGGTGGCTGCCGTGTTGCACCCTGCTCACCTGTGAGTGGCCAGCTCTTGCTCCTATTTCTTTGTGGCTCAACTTTGAGCACCAGTGAGCGGTGCAAGTAGGGGTTGCACCAGCATATGCACCGCACATCCCAGGCTGAATATCGGGATGTGCGGAATATGCATGGGCACGCCCCCGCACTTGCACCGCATACATTACTGGTGTGCCCCGGTGCATCAGGATCTGCACGGCGAAACATCCCGTTTTGAATATCGCACCAGGGCGTTATCAGTGAGTTGGCGATGACAGCACACTGTTGCTTCGCTGCACAACCTTGAGTATCCCATCCAATATGTACAAAGGTAAGCTACAGTATAAGGCAGTAGTATAAAAAATGCAGGGCAGTCATTTTATTTTAAACACTAGTAGGCCCCTTTTGTAGGGGAACTGGAGAAACTAAGGGCAGAGGATAATGTTCAGGAGGGTAGCCAACAGAGGCCAGCCAGGAACTATTTTCGCAGAGAGGAAAGGGGGGGAAGAGGAGAAGGAATATGATTTGAGGTAAGGAGGGGGAGAGAACAAGGCAACTCTAACAGGGATGATGGTGGGAAAAGCTCACGAGGGGTCAGAGAGTGAGATGAAGGCAGGATCAGGAGCATTGGGGGCATTGAGGGAAGGGGAGGAGTCTGAGGAATCTTTTGAGGGATGAGAACGGGGAGGCAAGATGAAAGTCATAGGGTAGAGTGTTCCATAGAAGAAGGAGGCAGTACGAGAAGGCAGACTGGCCTGCAGCGGAGTAAGGATGAGGGATAGAGAAGATGGAGGGAGAGAGGTAAGGTGGCAGGGACTGGGACCAGAACTTAGCCAAGAAGTTGACACAGTGGGAGCACTGCCTTTCCTCTAAGGAGGGGAGAGACAGGGATTTGTAAGTGTCACAGTGGTGGGTGCAGGGGGGACAGTCAAGAGCAAAGCAGCAGAATGAGTGCAAGAAAGTATCCAGTCTGGTTAAGGAGGAGGGAGCAGCACTGCAGACCACACCACTGTAGTCGAGGATAGGGAGAATCATTTTCTGTACAATGCCCCAGCAAGCTGGCAGAGGGATACATCCATAGTTGCAGTACATGGCACATAGTTTGAGATATAATTTCTTGTGAATGGCGTCAATGTGTACAGAAAAGTTGAGGTGCCGGTCAAGCCAGACCTTGAGGCATCTAAAGGAGGAGCAGTCCTCGAGCAGTGTCCCATCCAGGGTGTGGAAAGGAGGGGGGAGGGGAGCCAAGAGAGTCTCTGCCTAGTGCCAAAGGTCATGGAGACTGTTTCCTTGGCATTCAGGAAAAGTTGGTTTGAGCGAAATCAGAGCTGAACCTTGCCGAAGTCACGCTGGAGTCTGGCTGCTACATCAGAGATGGAGGGATCAGATGCATACAAGACGGTGTTGTCTGCATACATATGAATAAAGGTATGTGGGCAGGTGGAGGACAGGTCATTTAGGAAAATAGAAAACAGCAGGGGGCCAAGGATGGAGCCTTGGGGCACACCAGTGGAGAAGAGGGGAGAGAGGGAGTCACCAATCTGGACAGATTGTGACCTACCTACTAGGTAGAAGTGGAACCAGCTGGTGGCCTCATTTGATAGCCCTGGATTTGAAAGCCTGGATAAGAGGAGGGGGTGTGACACAGTGTTGAATGCCTTTGTGAGGTTGATGAAGATGGCAGAGGTGATGCATCCTTAATCCATGCCTGTTTGGATAGAGTCAGAGAGCCTCAGCAGGCAAGTGATGGTTGAATAAGACCTCCTAAAACCAGACTGATAAGGTGTGAAAAGGAAGTGGTGTCAAGGAAGGAGGAAAGCTGGGATAGTACTAGACATTCCCGCAGTTTAATGAGAATATGGAGGAGAGACATAGGGCAGTATTTACCAAGGAAGAAGGGGTCACTTCCTTTATGGAGAAGGACAACTGTGGCATGTTTCCACTTGGCAGGAACAGAATCAAGGGAGAACAAAAGATTTAGAAGAGAGGCGAGAGGGGAGGCAATAGCAGGGGTAGACAGGTAGAGCATTTTGGCATCCAGCCCAGAGGGGCACTTGCCCTTGGAAGGGTTGAATGCAAAAAGTGCATTGAGGACTTCCTCAGGGGTAATGTAGCTGAAGGTGAAGAAGGGGGAAGGGGGAGTGGAGAGGTGGAAGTTGGGGTGTGTGTGACCATCTGGGACTGAGGGGAGGGTGGAAAGTAGGGATGACGCACAGGAGGTAAAGAAGGAGTTGAACTCCATTGCTACAGATTGAGGGTCTGATAGTGAGCTGTTTCTGGTTTTGATAATGGGGATGGGGAGCTGGGATGGGGTGGAATAGGGCTTGTACCACTTTCCAGAACTTGGAGGGGTCTTTTATGTTATTTAGGAAGGTGTCCTTAAAATAATCTACATTAGCAAGTCTGATTGCACTGGTGCAGATATCATGAAGTGTTCAATAGTTCTGGTAGTCAGAGGGAAGGTAGTCGATTTATGGATCTTCCATGCTTGGTACCCAGCACGAAGACAGGCAAAGAGATCAGTGGAGACCTAGGGCAGATGAGTACCATGCACATAGATCCTTCTCAGTGGGGCATATTTATCCCAGGAGGAGAGGAGTTTTGACTTGAAAAAAGCAAGTGCAGACTCGATGGTGGGGGCACTGATGATATAAGACCAGCCAGTACTAGTCAGATCAAATAGTAGGAAGCAATATCCATGGAGTTATAAGGCTGAAACAGCAGGTTTTTTTGGGGGGGGGGGGGTTGGAGCAATGGATTTTCGAGACTGTGTAGATAAGGTGGTGGTCACTTAATGAGTCAGGGAGTAGTCCAGCTGCTATTATTCGGTGAAGGTGGAAAGAGAGGGCCCAATCTATCAATGAGTTATTGAGGGATTTGGTATTTAGATGGGAGGGTTCATTGAGCAGCTGTGTCCTGGCGAATTTTAGAGTGTGAGGAGGTGAATCAATTTACATTGAAGACTCCCAGGGCACGGAGTTCACCACCAGAACCATGTGTTTGAAGGGTGGTCAGGAGATCAGTCATCGAGGATTTGGGGGTACTGGGGCACCAGTAGGAGGAGCCAGTGACAAAAATAGGAATGGAGCAAGGAAAGGTGAGTTTCGCCAGCGGGGATTCATGAGCCTGGGGTAGGGATGATGCAAGTATAGATGTGTATGTGAAGGAAGAGGTGATGTACATGACTAATTCCTCTGCCCTTACCATTACTGGGCCAATCCTGATGGACAAGGTTGTAACTGGGAATGGAGACACAGTCTTCTTGAATCTGAGGTTTTAATCAAGTTTCAGTAATGATTAATACATCAGGGTTGAGGAAGAGTGCTAAGGGATGTAGCAGCAAGATTTTATTGAGGAGACTCCTGATGTTAAGGTGAGCTAGCTTTAGGCCATGATGAAGTTGCATGGGAGTTAGGGTGTCAAGACTGGGATTGGATTCTGTCACCTGCCAGCAGCAGTGTCATCATAATTTTAGCATGTGGTGCCAGGAGTCTGCAGTGGGATGTGGAGTGGGGGTGGGAAGGGACAAATGGAGACCCAGTGGCAGTACTAAGGGGAATCAGGCCAGTGTGGCTGTGTGTGGGGGTTAACAAACTGGCTGTATAACAGGACGCAGAGGGTAATAGTAAATGGAACTCACTACGAAGAAAGGGGGTTTACTAGTGGGATACCACAGGGTTCAGTACTGGTACCAGTCCTCTTTAATGTCTTTATAGGAGACATTGCAGAGGGTCTGGAAGGAAAAGTACAGTATGCCTCTTTGCAGACGACACAAAGATTTGCAACAGAGTTGATACACAAGGGGGGGAAGGATGAGAAGGGACTTGGCAAGGTTGGAGGAATGGTCAAAAGTATGGCAGCTTAGATTCAATGCAAAGAAGTGCAAAGTAATGCACCTGGAAAACAAAAAACCCACTTGAAGAGTACACAATGGAGGGGGGAGGTATTAACAGCATCAAAAATGAAAAGGGACCTGGGGGTAGTCATATTAGATGGCCTTAAGGTAGGCAAGCAATGTGAGAAGGCAGTAAGGAGAGCTGGGGGTATACTGGGATGCATAGGGAGAGGCATCACCAGTAGAAAACAAGAAGTTGTTATCCCTCTGTACAAACAGTTGGTGAGACACTATCTGGAGTACTGCGTGCAGTTCTGGAGACCCCATCTCCATAAGGACATAGACAGGATGGAGGCGATCCAGAGGAGGGCAACTAAAATGGTGCAGGGTCTGCAATAGAAGCTATATGAAGAGAGACTAAGAGAACTTAATGTGTATACCCTCGAGGAAAGGAGGGAGAGGGAGGACATGATAGAAATTTTCAAGTACTTCAAGGGAATCAACAAAGTCCAAGAAAGCAATATCTTTCAGAAAAAGAGATGTGTAAGAACAAGGGGGCATAATTTAAAGATAGTGGGGGGATGGCTCGGGGCAATGTGAGGAAACATTGTTTCATGGAGAGAGTGGTGGATGCATGGAACCGCCTTCCTGAGGAGGTTGTGAGGTCAAAAACAGTGGAGGAATTCAAGAATGCATGGGACAGCCATAAGGCAATTATAGTGGGGGGGTAGGAGGAAGTAGGCTGCTGGTTAACTAGAATCTGCAGCTTATCCAATAGGTAGGGAAATGAGCAGACTGGGTGGGCCAAGCAGTCCTTATCTGCCGTCAAAGTCTATGTTTATAGTAGGGCCTGCTGGCCAGGCAGGGGTCAGCAGGAGAGGAGAAGAGGTGGTGTAGGGAAGATAGAGAGTGACAGAGAGGAGGGCAGGATTGTTAACCTGCATCAGAGGGGTAGAAGAGGGAGGAAAGGAAAGCATGGGAAAAAGCAGGGGCAGGATAGAAATACTGAATAGGAGCATGGTAGTAAGGTGAAAGCCAAGAGTACGGTAGGTGGAGGTGCTAGGGAAGGGAGTGAGAAGGAATAAATTGCAGTAATACAAAGAGAGAGCTGCACTAATGAATGTCAGCGCTAACTGGAACTAAATACAGAGAGGAGGTGCTATTGAGAAACAGGCTAACAAGTTGAGAGGTGAAGCAATGCAGAAGTTCAATGCAGTAGAGCATTGGGTAAAAGTGGGTATCTAGCTACAGTAGATAGAGGGAGAGCAGTAGTCGGCACTGTAAGACACCCCCTCACTGCGGGGATGAATCAACATGGATCAGAGGTGGGGAGGAAGCGTATTTAATAATGGAGGAGGTGGGTGAGAGTGGTTGGGCCAAAACAATCACTCGAGAGAGCAGTGCACAGAGGGAGCTAGCTCAAAAATCGCTTGAGAGCAGTGCACAGAGGGAGCTAGCTCAAAAATCACTTGAGAGCAGTACACAGAGGGAGCTAGCTCAGTCTGCAATGATTAAAAAAAGCTGTGTGGCAAAAGGCACCAAGTCCAAATGGGCAACACAGCTTTGCTTACACCACACCTGTGTCCCGTACCTTCTCTGTGGGGAGCCTCGGGAAAATCAGCAGTGACTCAGATGAGGGGGGCTGAGAAGAGCATTCCTGAAATCCAGCTCTCAGACCCTGTGAAGAAAAAGAGGGAGTTTTACCAAAAGAAGCAGACTTTCATCAGATAATTGAAGATTTACTTTACACACTGTGTGGCATTAGCAATTTAATCACTTTGATTAGTGATCTTACTCAATCTGCTATAATGACCTTGCACTTTAGTATGTTCACCAGTGGGATCAATTATGCAAATGGTGTACAGTATTTAAGACTGAGGATCACTGACTAACTCCATCCCCTGAAGAAGACTTCACACTAAGAGATTATATGTCCCTGGACTTGGCAGCAAATATCAATTATGCTCTGGATTATTTTATAACCATCTTTAACAATCCCTGTGATACCTTTGCCCCCTACAGAAAAAGGAAGGTCAAGGCTGCCAGTAACCCCTGGATCACCACCTCCCTCCTAAACCTGATGGCTACAAGAGACTGCCTCTGGCACAAAGCTTGTGCCACAGGCAGTCAAATCAACTGGGATCAGAAACGCTTGTATTCGGGAGATCAGACTGGCATAATCTGCATACTACAAAGATGTGCTCTCACACTCTTGGGGCAACAGTCAAAAATTTGGGGATGACCTCAAAGATCTCACCTGCAAGCCCAACAGATCCCCTCCCTCCATGCTTAAGTTTAATGGGGTAACAGTCCAGGACCTGCAGCTAACAGCTGACACATTCAACTCTGCTTTCATTGACCTCAGTGGCGCACTCCCCCCTGACTTCTTTGATAAACCCTCTAGCTCATTTAACCCCACTACGCCAGGCTCGGCCCTGAATAATCCCCCTTTCTATTTTAAGAATGTCACCCTAAGGGAATCAAAAAAATATCTCCTGAAAGTACTTGGAAAGTGTCGCTTCAGCAGTGGCACTCTTGACCTGAAGTTGCTACACCTTACCTTAGACATGGTACTGCTACCACTCACCAAAATCCTCAACCTGTCACTTTCCCTTGGACAGTTTCCACAAAGGTGGAAAGCTGTAGTGGTGAGTCCCATTCACAAGAGTGGGGATAGGGCCTTATACAGAAATTACCACCCGATCTCCATTCTCCCACCCCTCTCCAAAGCCCTGGAGCAGATCATTTCAGACCAGCTCTCTGATTACCTGGTCAAGTACAGCCTCCAATGTCCTAAGCAGCACAGCTTTAGAAAGGGATACAACACCACTTCTGCCCTTATAGAGTATACTGACTACTGTATAACGCTTTATTTCAACGCACCTTATATTCCGCGTGGTCTGGGTCCATGGGCAGTTCAGCGTAAACTTATATTAGCGCTGTGACCAGCATCTGAGTCATATAGGGAAAGATCCTAAGAAAGGAGGAGTTCTTTCTGGAACATTTCGCACGTAACTTCGCCCTTAAACAAAAATAGGTACAGCAAGCATTTAAAATATATTGTATTTCTATAGTACAGAAAGAAATAAACTATCTATGTCATTGCTGTAGAAAACTTAAGAAAAAAAATTTCCTGCATGCAAACGCTTTTTCTTCGGCAAAGCAAAAATGTACAGTGAGGACAGGATTTGGACCCGCTTTTAATGTGTTTCAAGCACAGCTAAACAGCAGAAGTCGTATCATTCTTTTAATAATGCAGCACCCAAAACGGAGACTGGAAATCAAACCCATAGCCTAGAACTAACCACAGCGAAGGATATAGGGATTTGTTCCAAATTCCTAAAGCACAACCCTCACGCGGTTAAGCGAGCCAAATTAAACTCACACCGTCTTGTTAAATTTCAACCACTGTGCTGTGAAAGCAAAGCACTGAAAATGAGAGAAATCAGTGCTTTTCCAACTTTCGGCTCTCACAGGGCACTGTGATTTACAAACAACAAAGCTGTTTAAAACAAACCATCGGTACCTCTGAAACACATAGTGCTGTGCCCTCATAATGTGCTGATATGGCAGCAGCCAGAGACACCTTCCTCACAGTTTAAAGATAACTCAAAGAAATATCCTAGTTTTTGTAACTCTAAATCACCGAGCACTGAATACTGCGGTATGGTCCTGTCTGTATCCCCACTAGCAGCTGTACTCGTGGTCGCTATAAATGAAACGTGAACTTTTTTTTTTTTTAGCTGTAACATTTAATCAGCTGTAAACTTATATCCACGGAAAGTATCTGACCAGCAAATAAAGTGTAAATGAATTTACAGTGAAATAAAGGCGTTATACAGTATATTCACAAAGCACTTGACCGGGGTCACTTAGTGGGATCAATATATATTGCTCTTACTAAGGCTTTTGACACAGTCAACCACACTTTCCTTCTCGAGTTACTCCCAGCCCTTGGAATATCCAGTGATGCCACAACCTGCTTCAAAAGCTACCTGGATGGCAGATCTCAGCAGGTAAAGATCCGTGACACCCTTTTCATTAGCCTCCCTATACGTTTGGGTGTCCCCCAAGGCTCCATACTGTGCCCCCTACTTTTTAGCCCCTTTCTTAATACCTTCCCCCAAGTCTGTACCAATAATCTTCTCCTCTATGCAGATGATGCGGTTTTATTTACTAGTCAGCCTGATACACTCCTCCTTGTTAGTAGTCTCCAACATAATTTCTCAGTGGTTGAGTCCTGGGTCATCCTACATAAACTGATTATGAACTACAAGAAAACTAAGACTATATGCTAGTCCCCACAACAAGCAAAAATCAGCCCCTCTTACCATCTTTAATAATCAGAATGTCCCCTTCAAGCAAGTCTCTACCTTTAAATAACTTGGTATTACACTTGACAGTGCTCTGTCTTTTGCCGAACATGTCTGCCTTATTTCGAACATGATCAACTCCAGAATTGGAATCCTCTATCACACAAGCACAGCATGACTCCTGAGGCATTATGGTTAGCTGTCTCCAGCTCAGTACTCTCTATAGTGGACTATGGATTCATTGTTTATGACTCTGCCCTGACACTACACTTAAAAGAATAAGTACGGCACTCAGCAAATCATGTCGTCTGGTTTCCGGTGCTCACGGTCGTACACATGCGTGTGACCTATATGCCCTGACCAACTGGCTGCACTTTAAAGGGAGGATTTTCTATCAGACCTGCCTGGTTGTGAAAAAAATCAGTCTAGGGCTCATCCCACCAACCACCCATTATCTTCTCATATGCACAACTAACTTGTGTAGCACCAGGAGTGCGTCTAAGCATACCTACCTGGTACCTTTCTGTCGGACCACCCAGGCTCAATGTTATATCATGTTCTGAGCTCCTAGCAGCTTAAACAACCTCCTGCAGGATATCCTCAATGAACCCAAGCTTGGTTCCTTCAAACGCAAACTCAGAAAGCACCTTGCTGCACTTAGCAACTGTGACTGTCCTGATTAGCTTTTTATCCTAGCAGAACATTGCCACCCCATTCCATAGTTTCACTAGCACCCTACCACTCCCTCCCTGTATTAGCTCCCCTTCCCTTTGTTGGTCACCCCTTCCCCACTCCCCCATCCTCAGCCCCTGACAACTTCCAGATTTTCTACACTCCCCTGATCCTGCCTCTGTCTCCCCATGTCCTCTGTGCCCTCCTCCCTCCCACTCCCTCCCTTCAACCCCTCATGCTGACAAAGTCTCCTCGCTGACTGCTCTGCTTTTGTCCCTTCCTCCTTCTCTCCACTCTGTTACTTGACAAAACCAATAGTCTGACTGCTCAAATGTTGCTACGTCACACTATTGGTGCAGCAACCTGTAATTCATATTGCAAACTTGTATTTTATACCTATAGCCCCCCCATCTGCTTCCATCTACACATTCATGCTGTTACCTTTCCTCATTATTTATCAATGCGCACTGGGATTAGAACCCCATGCTCTTCTGACAATGTCTTCTCACTGATGGCTCAAGTGCCACCTAATGTTCTCATTGTCTGTGCCCTCTGATATCATTTTCAGTCACTGTATCCACAAATGTACACAATGCTAACTGTTACCCAAATGTGTATACATTCGTTTATCACATAATTCTTTTTTTTTTTATTTCAGTCTTTGGTAACCAGGTAAGGCCGCTAGGCACAAGTGCCTGTTTTCAGGGGTGACCTGGGAGCACTGAGTGGTTAAATGACTTGCTCAGAGTCACAGGGTATGCAAGTGGAGGTTGTGAGAATCAGACTCAGGTCTGGTCTGCTGTATGTATCCAGATCATTCACACCTTGTTCCTCTAACCTCTAGGCTATACTGCCAGCCCAGTATAGCCTAGATTCTACCTTGTGATTCATTATCCCATTGTCTGTACTATTTTATTGTATTCTGTCTGTATTCTAACTTATTGTATGCTCAGACATGAAACCTTTGTAAATGAGTCTCTGACTCAAAGGATTTGTAATTCTGGCAAATAAATAAATGTAGAAGAGTTAACTCCACATTCTTCTTCATCTAATAAACATTAGAATCTCTGCTGGTGTGTGCCCAATGGATATTGCTTGAAAATAAAAAGACAGTCCACACAGCTGAGAAAATTCCAGTATATATAAATTTTTTAAGCAGCTTCCATTGGGTCAGGCAACACCTTTGGTGGCAGAGGTTTGCACTCCATCTTTTGTTTTTCCATATTAGGGGTCACAGGTAAATGTTACATGTAAGCAGGTAATTAAACGTTCATTTTAACTTATTTGATATTGAGTAACTACCCCACTGTAGCTTTTGCCAGCCCTCCACACATGCTCCCGATCCCACTCTACCCATGCAGCTATGTGAGTGGTTGGGTTGGGGGTAGTCACATGGTTTTTCATGAGCTGAAAGGGTTCCACCAAGTCTTGTTGACAACAAAGTTGTCAATGAACTTTACAGCGATACTAATTTGCTGATGGTGATCACATCCCCCAGCAAAAGTGTTGAAAGTCCACCATGGAGCAGGGCTTATTTACTGTTTGCAGGGGGTTTTGCTCCCCACACCCCCAGACTTATGGACTAACAACTCTGAGGGGGGGTGGATTACAGGGCAGAGCACCCAACACCAGGAGTCACTGTATCTGTACAGTGCTCCAACGACCCGTTCGACACTGGGTGTCAAACGGGTTGTGTCACTGTGTTGGTTTTGCTCTGTTGATGTCATTGTAACAACAACATATGAGCTGGAAGATATGCAGAGGGCCCTAATTTGATCTCACTGGAAAGTCTGTCATAGTGCTTACATGCTCTCCCAGCATAGATACCCTAAACATTTGTTTTTTTGATGGACACCCTACCACCACCTGTTGCTTTATCTCTCCAAGATGACATGGAGGGTTGGGGGTCATAAATTTACATTTTTATAGTTTAAACATTTTCATTCATGTACAAAGATAAGGCAATCTTTGGAGGACTGCTATATCCCACAATCTCCTACCCCACAGAAAACTGACTATCCCCTATGCCACTGATGTCTGGCCTAGTTAGGATCCTGAAACTCCTCTGGACCCCACACAAACCTCCACATGCATATATCTTGGTGGCTGGGGCTGTGGAGTCTGCCATGTATGGCCAGTTTAGGTGTCACAGTACTCCACACCCGCATATGCACATTTTGTGCATATGCGAGTCATCTCTGTAAATTGGGGTCTAAGCTGATTTGATTGAAACTCCATTTCAATATACAAGACTTTACATGTGGTGTACTGTACAGTGAAGGCATTCCAGTTAAGTCACCAAAAGGTATCTCATATTTGTGCCAATTTAATGTACTGTGGGTTACATTTAGCAGATATTTCCCCTAAAATAGGATCTAAACTCAACATTGATTATTACTGGTTCATTTATTATAAATCCATGAATTCAACCAGTTTCATTAGGGGTGTCTGAGAAATCAATTCAAAATCAAAATGAATCAGTTGGAACCTTTGAACATCTTTTGGTGTTGACTTTTATACTCCCCCCCCCCCCCGATTTAATGGATAAAGTGATAAATGAAAATGAACCCGTAATATCCAGAGGTTATAATAGCCTTGGAATTTATACTTTTCAGAGCATTTTCTAATTACATTTTAGAACGTATTTCTCCACTTCTGGGATTGGATTATTACATTTAGCAGCCCATTCCATGCAATTTCTTTATTAAACGTACAGTATTAGGGAAATAGAAATATACAGTGACAGAGCCCTGTGTGCATATTATATATTTTAAAGTTATATATTATGACAGTGAATGAAGTTTGAGAATTGAAATTTAGAGTTTATTATTCTAAAGAATAAATATACTGTACCACCAATTACAATCTTGCAAATATCAAGAGGATATCAAGTACATACTACTTACTTTTATTTCAGTTTACTAGGTTTGGATGAGGTTTATAATCAAATGACTATCAAGACCAAACAGGATGTAACTGAATGGATTTTCAATTTTCTAAAGAATACAAGTAAGTATAAAATGTATATACTGGCAAAAGGCAAGTGATAGCCTGTGTTTATTGAAATAATTGTAGTAAACTATTTTGTGGTATAATCCTGGTAAGGCAAATCTCTAAAGGGGCAAAGAAAAATACTCTCTCTCTCTCTCATATCATCAAATGTTTAATATACAATGAGGTATGAAAATCCTGTAATATCATTGGTCAAAACACATTACATGACCGTGATAAATCCTCCAGTATACCCACTGTAAAAATTTTATATCACTATAAAAAAAAAAAACAAGTTGAACATTGTATAATAGCAATATACCATGGATTGGTATGTGTATTTGTCAATTTGGTGGTCAAGCCAAATGCCTGTACCGTGACCAAATCCACACCAGGCGTGGTAAATCCACCAATATACCCACTCCCTGTCATGGTATATTGCTTAATTAGTATATGGATGATGTAAGGAAAATGACTACTCTCTCAACATTGCTGTATCATTGATTTGACGTCTGCATGTTGTTGCACCATCGTTCCAACATCACATTCATCATACAGTACAGCAAACAGAAGCGAGTGACTGTTTCAGTGCTTATTAAACAACATTACCCCTTCCTATCCCAATTCAAATCAATTGTCTTTAAAACACACCCTACTGCACATTTATATACCCACTCACTGTAACACATAAACCAGAGTCACAAAAGGTTCACTGTAAAACTGTTAAACTGTTGTACAGTGCAGCACGATGGCTAACATCTTTCTCACTGCTGAATCCTTCCTGACCGAGCTTCGCCAGTTTATATTGATATACCGGCAACTCTCTGTTGGGCTTCAGCTGTGAGGATTGAAGTCACACTGCACTGGACAAAAATTTAAAGATTAAAAACTGTTTGCAAACTGGGGTTATTTCTTTCAACAGAAGGGCGTGTAACTGTGCATCTGAGTATGAGATGTTTGATTACAATTTTTAAAAATGAAGCAGTTTGGAATGAATATGGGATGGGGAATGTTGCAGGAGGAGATTAAACAAATGAATTCAGTATCCATATACTACAAAAAGAAATATGAAGCCAATTATGATATTGCATGTGGTCCTAGGATTTTGAGTACATCTTCAAGAGCCACCTGAGCTTTGATTCCATGATTTATGATGACAATGTAATCCACTGAAAGAATCGCAACCTTGTTGTGTATGGTTTAATATATATTTTTAAATACATCTTCCTATGGCAGGAAAGTAAGACCTGACATTTTATTATGTTTCTATACCTCTCTATCTAATCTGCCTCCTTACAAAGGAAATGGTGTGGCATGATTGATTAGATAGACAGACAGAAAGACACAGAGATAGATAGATAGATAGATAGATAGATAGATAGATAGATAGATAGATAGATAGATAGATAGATAGATCGGTAGATAGTGGGTGCTATGGATTGGGAGGAAGGTGGGATATTGTATTTTTTTTTGTATTTAATGGTGGCAGATCAGGTTTATCCAGACAGTTTTATTTTATTTATTAGTTAATATGAGTATGAAGGAATTAACATTAGGAAATTAACTTTAGGTTCATTTTTGATTGAAAGGGAGGCAATGTTAATAAGAAATAGTTTGTCATACTATACCTTTCTTTCCTCTTTCTATAGGCTGTGATGACAGCAATTGGTTGACTGTTAACTGGAGAAGTTTCAGCCAAAATGCTAATTTAAGAGACATTATTACTGTTAATCCTGATTTTGATGGGGTAAGAAATTCTCCTTGCACTATACATATATTTCTTGTATTTAGTAGAGGCACTTTCCCCTTTTCTGAAAATATACTGGAGACATAAATAGAGTTTATTTACACTATATCATAGATGCAACTCATCCTTGGGGGAAAAATGGTGCCTACTTCTGTACAGAGTATTTATAAGAGCATAAAGGAGTACTCATGATTGTAAGAGCATCTCCTCACATATTCTTAGTGTGAGGGAACTGCAAAGTATATGTGAGTGGTTGTGGCACCAGCAATGGTAGTTCTACACAAGTCCCTACCCCCCCCATGCATGTGCCCTGGTAATAAGATTTTGTGCAACAATTGGTGCCCCATGTGGTGCAAACATACCCATGAGAATAATATGCACACTTTGTAGTGGTGCCCTGGCTGCCATATGTTGTGCCCCACGTGCCCTTGTAATCAAGAGCTGCTGAATCCACTACTGGGCACCCAAAATCAAAAATAAAATTAGTGTTGATGAATCTAAGCATGTCAGCCGTGTTTGAAAGGGGAAAATTCACTGGGGGAACACTCCACCTTTGATGTAGGATCAAATGTACATGGCAGGGATCTTGGAACATGTTTCCTCTCTGTATGTGGCATTTTGACACTTTATTTAGTCTATTTTATGCATTTAGGATAGTCCGTTTTACATAGAAGTAGTCATTCTCCTACTTTTCTCCTAGAGTCAGACTTTTAATTTCACTTCCAGAATTTAGTTCCAGGTTTCTTCTATTAATTATTTATTTACTGAAAATTGGTAACAAGGATGCACATTTAGCCAAGGCTCAAGTCCAGGTGTATCCAGTGGTGTCAGGAATACATCACTGCAAAAAAAAAAACCTTCATGATTCTTGTTCTGTCTATAACAACTGCATACTCTATAAACAGTGGAAAATATTTGTGGGGGGGGGTATGCACATGGATATTACTCCAACAAGCAGGAGATTTGATCATTACAACCATCAAAATCACACCCATTCTAATAATTTTATGCCATTTTTGGTGTTGAAATGTTTCCCAAAAAAGGGAAAAAACTGGTGCAGATAACAAATGGCAAAAGGGTAATGTCCTATCTGCAAAAGTTGCACAGGTTTTATACATCTGATTATTTAAGGATAAGGAAAACAAATGCCATAACTATTCTTTATAACAAGTGACAACATCAGTTCTGGCCAGCACTTCATGTCGGGTGGCAGTAGCTGTTAGTGGGCTAAGCATTTCACCATGCAGTTTTATTTTGTTTGGTGGGGGGGGGGGTGGAAGAAGCAGGAGAACTCCCATCTGGAACTTAATTTATATGTCTGACTCAGTTCCAGGAGAAAAATGATCAAGGATTTCTCATGTGTAAAATGTACCCACAAGGCATACAATTGACTAAATAACTGTACTATTTATAACATATAATGTGTAAATGTGACCCAAGACCCCTGTCAGTTATGTTTGATCCCTAGATCCCTGTCAGTTATGTTTGATCCTACATCAAAGGGCATGGGTTCCCCAATGAGTTGTGTTCCATTTCCAGCACTGAGTCTAGGGTAGTAAATCAGAGGGAGAAGCTGTGTGGTACTGATAACATGGCAGTATACTAGAGTCAGTCCCCAACCCCGGCCCAGCAGAACTTGATTTTCTAAACCAGAAGTAGGAATTACTGCCCCCTTTCAGTGCTACTGGTTGGCAACCTGACTGCCTTGCCTATATTATATGACTTGGCAAACCTGCTTTTATCCTTAAAGCAGCAATATTTGTTAGTCACCATATATTATTTTTTAGCAACTGCTTTTTTCTTTCTTTTTCATAATTACAACTTTATTAACTTTAATAACAAAAGATATTCAAATAACAACAACAAAGATATAACAAAGGGTTCAGTCTTCAGAGACTTGCTAGGAACCTTTTAACACTCTGAAATAACTAAAATATCAATGTTAGCATATACAACAGTACTCATCACAATTAGGCTAGGTTAGGACAAGCACAGCATAGTGAGAAACCAAATGAATTATACAAAAAGCAAACAGGGTAGTTATTAACCGAATTAAAAAATACAGAAAAGGTGCTGATGTAGAACATATTTCCATAAAAACTTAGAGACCTGTAAAATATTTCAAATATACATAACACAGCATCATGGTGTGCAGTGATGGGAAATAAAAAAAGAAAGAAAGGGGAACCCCATCCAGAGAATATGTTAAGGAACAAAAGATGAATCCATTTGTAGCTTATAAAGCACCCAGTGATGCCATGTCTCCTCAAATACTGAATTAGCATTTAAATAGTAACATGTTTGCTTCTCTAAACAATAAACAGTATTTATTTTATTTTATTTTATTTTATTTAAACAGCAGTTTGGAAAACCTTTGAGCCATAGGCTCATTTACAAAGGTACCTTGTCACACCTAGTCTGGTCCACTGTGGAAAAGTAGGGGGGTTTCGATCTCATCCACATCTTAGTTATCACTTTCTTAGCACAGACCAATAATATCAATAATAGTTTAAATTGACAACCCACAATCTCACACTCACCAAATGGAATATGCAATAAAACTAGCACTGGTCATAAAGGCTGTGGAAGATCAAATATAGAACTGAGAGCAACAGCAACAGCTGACCAGTAATTGTTTAACAAAGAGCATGACCAAAAAATGTACGTATGATCTGCACAGGATTCCCCGCAATCACACCAGCAGTGCCCCACTTGGTTTCCCAGGTACTTTGCCAGGGTTGCAGGAGCCCTGAAAAAATGGTAGCAACATTTCCAGGCAAATTCCTTCAGATAAGGAGCAATCCAGAGTTTATAAGTAGAGAGAGAATATCACTCCCAAAGGGAATGCAAACATTCAGTCTGCATCTCAGTAGTCCAGTGGGATAAAATTGAGGCCATAGAATCACTAGATTGGTCATGAAGAGCAGAATAAAGACTTCTAATAAGATGTGCCTGGACCTCACCCTGCTGGTATGAACAGAGCAAATTCAGTAAAGCTGGGATCAGATCTGGGAATCATCTGCAACTATTAGGGAGATCAGAAATGTAATCACACACTTGTAAATACCTAAAGAAGTCAATATATGGGAAAGCACACTTAGCCTGTAAATCAGAGAAAGTACAGACTCCCTTAGACTCTAAGAGTTGACCATCAACTGAAAAAGGGGTCTAGGTAATTTAAAGTATTAGTTTTAAACCAGGCAAGTGCTTCTATAAGAGGGGTAAAATCGCCAAAACAGAATTTCCAAACCTGATGCCATATCTTAAACGCTGTGGCCATAAAACCCCCCAAAACAGAAAATGGTAGACAGTTTGGAGGAGATGAAAAAAGGATTCAACAAATGGTGTGGCGGTCATTAAGGGCAGATTCAATGTCCTTCCAACAAGCCTGATATTGGGCCAAGGTCCATAAGCAAACCAGGCAGAGTTGAGCTGCTAATGTATATAAGCAGAAATTAGAAAGATTAATCCCTCCATGGGCCACAGGAAGTTGTAAGAGAGAGAGAGAGCCTAATTCTAGGAAGATGCCCATCCCCAAAAAATGAGAGACTAGCTTATGCCAATCCCTGAAAAAGTAAGAAGAGGGGAAAATAGAGAGAGTCTGCAAGTAAAAAAGAATCCGAGGTAAAACATTCATTGGAACCACCTCAACCTTACTAAAGAAGGACAAATGTAAATGTGACCACCTAGATACATCCTGAGTAATAGCTTGTGTCAGTGGTTCATAATTTAACAATTCCAAGTACTCTAATCAATTAGTGAGAGTAACCCCCAGATATTATAAACCGTTACAGTTCCACTGGACATTTAAAAGGGCTTTAATAGAAGGAGGAGGGGAATCATTAAAAGTTTAAATTTCTGATTTTTGTCTATTTAAATGAAACGCAGTGAGTCATTCGAATAAATGAAAAACAGAAAGAACCACAGGGAGGGATACAGTAGGATCAGTGAGTGTGAGCAAAATATCATCTGCAAAGAGAGCAATACAGTATTCCCGCCCTCCCGATGGGAGACCCTGTATAGTACCAGATCTATGACTATAAGAGGCTATGGATTCAATATATAATGCAAACAAAATAGGCGATAAAGTACACCCTTGTCTAGTGCCCCACCTCAAAGAGAACAGAGTAGAGAGCGAGAGGGCCCCATAAAGTTTAACAGAAGCCTGCGGGGAAGACTAAAGAGACTGTAACATGGAAATAAAAGAGAAGGAAAACCAAAAGTAGAGAAAGTTTTCTAAAGAAATGACCATGAGACCCGATCTAAGGCTTTCTCCACATCCAAAGAAGCCAGAACCAGGGGTATGGAATGCTGAGTTACATATTTGAGCAAAGGCAATGTCCAGTGAACATTATCATGAGCTTGTCAAAATCTTGTAAAACCAGCCTGGTCCTGGTCTAACAAGGAAGGGAGAAGGCTCTCCATGTGAGATGCCCAAATAGACATAAATAACTTATAGTCAAAGTTCAAAACCAAGATAGGGTGATACGCAGCTGGGTTAGTCAAGTCTTTTCCCAGTTTAGGAATAGTGGCAATTATAGTGTATTGCCATTAGTGGGAGGGGCATCACCTGTCTGGAAAGACAGTAAAGATGGAGAAGCAAGAGCATAAGAAGGGGTTACAACAGAGGTGATTTATAAAATTCAGAAGAAAATCTATTCCCAGAGACTTACCAGTATTAGCTGAACAAATGCACGTCTTATTTTCCTCCAGGGTAAAAGAGGAAAACAATATCTGTGCCCAATCTGGGGAAAGGGATGGAAGACTCTCCTCCTGCAAAAAAGTAAGAATTTGCTGGTCGCGTAGGGGTGGGGGGCTGTCTCTGGTACATATAAATTAGCATAAAAATTCTGGAAGACTTTTGGAATATCAGCCTCATGATGAACAAAACTACCAGAGTGCGAACGCGTATCCCAGTGACCGTAGCTGCCACTTTGTGCATATGTAAACCACGGGCCAAAGCACAGGTACACCTAGCCCTATCCTTCATAATAACGCAGCTTCAAGTAAAAGAGAGAATGTTCTACCTTCTGATCAAGCAACTGGTGAAGCCGAACTTTGGCCTCTCACAGCTGTTCTAATACAAAGATATCCCCTTGCATATGGAACATTTGCAGTGTGTTGACCAAATTTTGCAGCTCCTGCAGCTTATGTTCACATTCTTATGCAAAGCCAAGGTATGGGCAATGATAGTGCCCCAGAGGGAGGATTTGATGGCATCCAAGAGGATACATGGTGACATGTCCCCAGTGTCATTTTCCAATAGAACCTGGGACACGTGAGATGATAAGTGGGCGATCACTCAAAAGGCCCTGATGAAAATATCAAGTTGAATGACAGCGCGGCTTACGCAGAAGGAAAAGAGCACACAGGGTGGCATGATCCAAAAGATGTAAAGGGCCAAAATGAATATCATGAAGTGTAAGCAGTTGCATTTTTCTGACCAAAATATCAAGTTACAAATTTTATTTTCATTTTCTTTCATTCCTGAACCAAAATAAAGGATTTTGAAGTTTTTAAACGTTTCCACTTCCACACCATGCCCACCATAAACAATTAAATATCTTGGTACAGTGATGTGCTGTTTACTGTCAGAAACATGTGGTAACACCATCCTAATACAGCCAGAGTATAAACCTAGGATGTACATTTAACAGGTAACCTTAATGGAAGAGACTTGTAAGAATTGTGAGTGGTGGCCACCCTTAATGATGTGAGTCATTAATAAAAAAATTAGCTATAAAAAACTTTTTTGAAAAAACTAAAAATACACTGATAATATATCAAAGGATGTCAGAAACACATTCCTACTTAAAAAAACTATATGATGAAATGCACAAATTATGCTGCTTTAAAAGATGCATACTTCCGCTAATATGCTCAAAGAGCCAGTGATATCTCATGCGGAATCTTTTCACAACAGCATTTTTAGACACATTTCAGTGTATATTCCATCTTTTCTGAATCTAGCTCCCTCACTTCTCTATACTTATTTTTGTTATTTGCTCAGATTTGTTTACTAGTAAAAAGCACTGAACATGGTTCATTTTCAGGCTTGACCTATACCAAATTTACAGTTATATAACAACAATATAAGATACACAATAATGAACAGAAAATTAATCACAACTACAAATTGATTTCATCCTAATATATAGATGAAGCTGAAACTTAAAAAGGATGCTCTGGGCAATGTACAATAACAGAAATTTGATCAAACAAACTGAAATGATCAGTTTACATAGTTAAATTCATAGCAGATAAATAATTAAAATTTGTATATGTGAGTTAAAAGGCATCAGCAGGGCATGCTAGATTAAAAAGGTGAATCTTAGGCCCCTCCTGAATGCCTCCACCATAGTCATCTCCCTCAAAGATCTTGGCAGTGCGTTCCATAGGACTGGGCCAGACACCTCGAATGAATGATCACCTGAGGTTTTCAGCCTCGTCTTCAGAACTGCCAGGAGGCCCTCAGTGCAGGAACAAAGAGAGCAGGCTGAGATGGCAGAGATAAGGAGGTCTAACAGGTAGTCAGGGCCCTATCCATATAGGGCCTTGTAGGTAAGCAAGCCCACCTTGACGAGAACCCTCCACTTGACTGGCAGCCAGTGCAGACCCTGCAGGACTGAGGTCACATGACAGGACCTGGGCAGTCCTGTCAGCAGCCTGACCACTGCATTCTGCACTAACTGCAGCCAGTGGAGGTTCCCTCCACTGACCCTGAGATAAACAGCATTACAGTAGTCGAGTCTGGATGCTGCAAAGGTGTGCATTAGTGATGGCAGATCTTAATTAAGGGTTTAATCCAGGTGATGTTCCTTAAGTGGTAGAAACCACTTTTAATGACAGCTGACATCTGAGCTTCAAATGTCAGCTTGATGTCAAGGGCAATGCCCAGATTTCTCAGCCTAGAGGATGCCATCAACAGTGTTGACCCCAGGACCAAGCCTCTTACCATCCCAGAGGCATCCCCATCATACCCATGACCTGGCTCAATCACCAGTACCTCTGTCCTGTCCGGGTTAAGTCTCAGTCAGTTAGAGTTCATCCAGTCCTGGATCTCAGCCAGGCATTTATTTAGCACATCAATGGCACCAATTGTTCCTGGTGCAAAAGACACGTACAGCTAAGTATCATCTGCATAACAATGAAAACTAAAGCTGTATTGTCTAATGAGCCTGTCCAGAGGCAGCATGTACACCGTAAACAGCATCAATGATAGGATTGAACCCCGAGGAACTCCACTGGTCAGAGTGTCCAGAGAGCAGGACAAATTCCCCATCACTACCCTCTGCCTTCTGTCCAAGAGAAAGGACTCAAATCAGTTGATGACAGTACCAGTGAGTCCACAATACTATCTAAGGTGAGCCATCATCACTTTGTGGTCCACAGTGTCAAATGCTGATGACAGATCAAGGAGAATGAGAATTGACAATTCCTCTCAATCTCTAGTCTTGAGCAGATCATTACACACTTGGACTAGTGCCATCTCTGTGCTGTGCCTTATCCTAAATCCAGACTGAAATGACTCATAGATGTCAAAGGCATCCAGGTGCTCCTTGAGCTGCAGAGCCACTGTCTTCTCAACAACCTTCCCTAGGAATGGAAGGTTGGAGATAGGTCTATAATTCACCAGGACATCTAGGTCGAGAGCTGTGTTATTCAGAAGTTTCACCAGCACCTCCTTCAAGGCATCAGGGAAGACCCCTTCTGAAAGCAAACACCCAGCTATCCTGGTGAACACTGGACTAATAGCCCCAACGTAGCCCACTAGGAGATGCATTAGGCCAGGGTCCAGTTCATAACAAGTGGGCTGCAGCTTCAAAATCACCTTGGAAACTTTGACCACCTCCACCGGACGAAACCCCACCCAGACAGTAAAAGTGCCTCTGTTCCTCCCACAGCCCACCCTGTGGGACTGATCTAGACCCACTGGTGAGATCCTGACCTGAATAAAGGATACCCTGTCAGAGGAAAACAGAGAAAACACTTTGCAAAGTGCAACTGAAAAGGTTCATCTCGACTGTAGACAGACTGGTTGAAGTAGTCTCTCCACAGTCTGAAAGAGCTGAGCTGGTCTGTTCTTCCCTATGGAAATCTCCCTGAACAGGAACTCTGCCTTCTTATGGTCAATTGCTCTTGGATAATCAGCACAGTGACTCCTCAAAGCCAGTCTGTCCTCCACTGACCGAGTCCTCCGCAAGCAATGCTCTAATCTCTGACCCATGGTCTTCATCACCTTGACAGCCCCATCAAAACATATTGAACAAATGCTTTTCAGAGAGGAAGTAGAAGGGGAGGGACCACAAAAAAGGAACAGACGCTTAGGAGGGAGGGAGGTGGACACCAGTCCTTTTTTGGAGGAAAGAGTCCTAAAGGGACTCGTTAATCTGAAGGTGGACAAAGCAACGGGACCAGATGAGGTGCATCCAAGTACTGAGTGAGCTCAGAGAAATGCTAGCTGTACCTCTCACAGTCATGTTTAATAGCTCATTGTAAACAGCAGTCATTCTTGAAGACTGGAGGAGGACAGATGTAGTCCCATTACACAAAAGTGGTAGCAGAGAGGAGGCTGGCAATTATAGGCCAGTCAACCTGACATCAGTGGTGGGAAATTTAATGGAATCACTTCTGAAAGAAAAGATTGTGGAATATGTTGAATCCGGTGAGTTACAAGACCTGAGGTAGCATGGTTCAACTTGGGGGGCATTTGGGGGGATCATGTCAAACGAATTTGATTGATTTCTTTGACTGGATGACAAAGGAGATAGATCATGCTGTAGTGGTGGACATGGCCTACTTAGATTTCAGTAAGGCTTTTGACACCGTTACACATAGGAGACTAGTGAGCAAGCTGGGTAGCACAGAAGTGGGTCCAAAGGTGGTAAACTGTGTAAGAAATGTTAGGGGATAGGCAACAGGGGGTGGTAGTAAATGGAGTTCACTCTGAGGAAGGAAGAGTGACCAATGGAGTGCCTCAAGGATCAGTGCTTGAACCAGTTTTCTATAATGTGCTCCTGAGTGACACCGCAAAGGAGCCGGAAGGAAATTTCTGCCTCCTTGCAATTAAAACCAAAATCTGCAATAGGGTGGACACTCCAGGGGAAGTGGAAAGGATGAGCAGAGACCTGAGAAAACTAAAGTAGTAGTCAAGGGTATGGCAGCTGGGTTTCAATGCGAAAAAGTGCAAAATAATGCACTTAGGGCACAGAATTCTGAGGGCAGAGTACAAAATGGTGGAGTGGTATTGACAACCACCAAGCAGGAAAGAGACCTGGAGTAATCATATCTGATTCTGTATAAAGGCCAGGCAGTGTGACAAGGCAGTTGGGAGAGCTAGTGGGATGCTGGGGTACATAGGGAGGGGTGTCACCAGCAGAAAGAGGGAGGTGGTGTTACCTCTTTATAGATTGCTGGTAAGACCCCACCTAAAGTACTGTGTCCAGTTCTGGAGGCCTCATCTCCAAAAGGACATACACAGAGTGGAAGCTGTCCAGAGGAGGGCAATTAAAATACTTCCGGGTCTGTATCAATAG
The DNA here is from genome assembly GCA_016271365.2 of Neoceratodus forsteri. Classification (NCBI taxonomy): domain Eukaryota; kingdom Metazoa; phylum Chordata; order Ceratodontiformes; family Ceratodontidae; genus Neoceratodus; species Neoceratodus forsteri. The sequence continues at coordinate 64,221,041 of JADMNL010000025.1, read as the reverse complement.
CCCTATGAGGTAAGATTAAAAGACCTCAATATGTATACCCTGGAAGAGAGAAAAGATAGGGGGATATGATAGAGACCTTTCAATACGTTAGAGAGGTAAATAGGTTATAGGGGGAAGTACTTTTCAGAAGAAAAGATGCTCAAGAACAAGGGGACATACTATGATGAAGCTGGAGGGGGTAGATTCAGGAGAGATGTCAGGAAGTACTACTTCACAGAAAGAGTGGTGGATTCCTGGCACTACCTTCCAGCGGAGGTGATGAGGGCAAAGACAGTGGCAGCGTTCAAGAATGCATGGGACATACACAAGGTCATCATAGTGGAAAGGAAGGAGGGGGGAGAGAGAAAGAGTTGTAGATCAAGTATGGTCTGCGGTAACAATGTAGGTAGAGAAAAAAGGGCAGACTGGATGGGCCAAGTGATCTTCATATGCTGTCAAATTCTGTGTTCAATGTAGTCAAAAAAAACGATTACTATGAAACTGGGATCTTTATACCCTAGACTTCACCTACTCTGGCTGACTGCCTGCAGTATAAGTAACATCACAAGCCTCTCCTTATGGCAGCAAACCTGCTTACTCAACAAAAGATTGTAATGTCATTCACAGAGCATTGTGATGACAGGTATAGACAGATAGCTAGAATAGATGAAAGTATAGGGGCAGTGATCCTGTTCATGGTAATATATGTACTTACACGGAAAATAGAGAATCTAAAGAAACAAATATGTATGCAAAGCAGAAATGCATGCAAAATGTTTTTTATAGTTAACCTTGGGACAACAGAGACTCTTTAAAGCTAGCATTAAAGCTGACTGTAATGGATAGTCTTTTGCAGGGCTTACACCACAAAACATATGAGGAGAGACTAAGGCACCTCATTATGTACTCACTGGGGAGAGAAGACACAGGGGTGCATAACTGAAACTTTCAAGTACCTCAAGGGCATAAACAAGGTGCAGGCAGGGGACCTTTTCCAATGTTGAAAAAGTACTTGAACAAGGAGACACAATATGAAATTGGAAGGGAGTAGATTAAGAGGTAATGTGAGGAAGTTTTTCTACACAGAAAGGGTAGTCGACATTTGGAATAGTCTGCCACAGGAGGTAGTGGGGCAAGCACAGTGGAGGGAATTAAGCATTCCTGGGACAGGCACAAGGCAAGCCTGAGAGGGGAGGGAGCAATGAAAAGCCATTGATCACATAGGATCAGTGGCCAGATACAATGTATAGGGCCGACGGGCAGACTGGATGGGCCTAGCCGTCCTTATCTGCCAACAATTTCTATGTTTCTAGTCTGCATAGATGGCAAAGTTAAAAGTCAGAGTATCTTTAAGAGCAGATATGTTTTATGCGATTACAATGGAGAATCAAGGGGTATAGAGAATTGAAAAGTTCAACATTATAAATAAAAGTGATGCATCTAATCTTGTTTGTTTGTTTGCCTTAGTTCAAACATCTGGATCAACTTACTGCAACACAGTTAGCTGACTTAATGGTAATATCAGGAGCGTTAAGCAACGTCACAGAAACAGATGCCATTTTCAAAAAGCTTGAACACGTTCCTGGCAACACTGACCTAGCTGCTTACTGGGACAGCTTGAACAGCATTATTGAACAGGTAATTAAGAATGATGCCAATTGCTGTTAAAAAGTAAAATAATCTGTGGTATTGCATGACACACTTAAATAAAATAACCAGTATTATTGCATGGAATATTTGAAGGAGAAGGTACATCTGTTGTGTGTAGTGTTCCTATTTTCCAGCTCAGATGTTTCCATTTGCACTGTTCTTCTGAGGCTACTGATCCCTGGAGGACAGTGGGGCCAGCAAAGAAAATATCACAGCTTATAAAAACTCTAACATGCACTGCATGGTACGGAATCTCCTACTGCTGTAGCCTAGCTCTTACATCTGCTGCAGGGGAGTTTGGGATTTCTGGTTACAGCAAATGTCAACTTGGGAGTCAGCAGCATCGGCCTGATACAATTATATCACTATAAACCGTAAGTAAAGAAGAAAGTTCAAATTGGGACCAGTCATACCCTTGACCAGTCCCACCCTTGGGTCTGGGGCTTTACTACTGTCTGTTCCCCTTTAAATTAGAAAAGTTCTCTTGGTAGAACTCTCACCTCTATATCTGTAGGTGGGGTGACTGACAGTTCTGGGTGGTGGAGCTGTCCTGTAGTATTTAATGGAGAAAGAAGACAGATGTGCAGGAAATGTCATACCAGTTTTGTAAGAGGTGGGAAAATGAGTTCCTGTAGGTTCCTGGCTCATGAATGGCACTATAAGCTAATTCTCAAATTATCAAAAGAAATGGCTACCTTGACATAGACACGCTGAATCTCAGTGTGCCAACGTTATACTGGTCTGTGATTGCCGAGTGCTCCATGTGGCAGCTTCCTACTTCCACCCATTAAACCAGCGTTCTGCGCTCTTTTCGACAATACTTGCATTGTAATTGACTACTGTTTAGCACCAGCACAGTCTCCTATGTCAGAGAGACATACAGCACCAAAACATCGGGCAGCAAAGTGGCAAGTCCCTTATATCTATAATATAAAAACCTGACTTGGCAAAAAGGAAATAGATGTTGCACAGCGTACCTTCCCAGTCAGTGTAACTCTTTCTCCTAATTTACAAGCATCACTTTTTTCTGTGTTACCCCCTCTACTTAGCCTCCTAAATCTAATGCTGTCCCGAGAACAGGAGAACAGGGCCACAGTAATGGGGGGGGGTAAGTGGGGAAGTTGTCCGGGGCCCCGAGCTCAGGAGGGGCCCTCCTGAGGAGCTGGCATTACCTCTGTCATTAGCTGGTTTGGGAAACAGGGGCCCATTCCAAGTGACTTGTCCGGGGCCCCAGGATTCATAGCTGCAGCCCTGGGAGAACAGACTTCGCTGAAAAACAAATGTAGCTAGCTGAGGCAAAAACAGTATTGAACTATAAGCACTGGAAAGGTTAAGTGACTTGTTCAGAGTCACACAGTACACAAGAGGAGTTTGTGGAAATTAAATCCAGGTCTTCTGGAGGTACCAAGCTCATTCACAGATCATTACTCTAATCTGTATCAGTTCAGCAGCATAGCTCAATTTTTGGGGGGTGGCGGCCACGCTAGGCCAGCCTTCATGAGTCTATGTGATAACGGCAAACCCCTAAAAACGATCACTGTTATCACTCAGTCAGCATGCCGAACACATTTTCAGCACTCTGACAACCCTGGCACACCAGCACAAGGGCACCAGGACATATTTTTACTACTTTCTGTGAGGGGCTGCACCCCCACCCCTGCCCCTGGGGCACGCTCTGCCCCCCCACACCACCCTCCCAGGGGTACGCACCCCATAATTGAGGATTCTCAACTCCAGGGGGTGCATGTTGGGGGTGAAAGTAATAAAATGAAAAGGTTTGGGCCGGGCGCAATAAAAATCGCACCACGCCCGGACCCGAACCCAGTACCTCAGCCACCCCAGCCATTGCTCAATCCCTGACACCACATCACAGCTCGACCAATGACTGCAGCGCCACCCCATACAGCCGCTCAACCCCCAGCCCACGCTCACCGTGCTCGCTCCCACCCACCCCCGCATGCGTACGTATAGTGACATCCTGTTGCCTAGTTCGCCCACCCCCTCATCTGGTCACCATACCCGTCTGTCGCCGTGAGTGAACTGCGCAAGGAAGGTGTCGCCGTAATGAACAGCACCCTTCCTCATGCGCCCACTTCACGGGTTACCAGCCTTCACAATAGCTCCCATTTGTAGAATTTTAAAGTTCTTTTTTTTATGTTTTTTTTAGTTATAGTTTTAGTTATAGTTTTATTTTTATTCTTTTCTTGGTGTTTCCATTCATAATTGCAGCACGAATCCATGTAGCCACCGTAAAGAAATTGTGTAGTGGCAGTCTGCTGCAAATTCTATTGCTCAGATTATCTCGTAGCATTTGGAAGTTGATTGTGAAGTACAGCCATCTTGGTGTAATCGGCATCTTTAACGGCGGTCTGTTGCCAGTCTGTTGCCAGTTTCACTGCCCGGACTGCCCGTCTTACATTTGGAAGGCGTTTGGGGTTTGGTGTTTGCCACTGATGCTGTTATTGATGCCGAAACACTTTTGGAGATTGGATTAATAATTTGGAGATTCAACCCAGGACTGTTGCTCAGAGACCGAGGGTAGTGATTTCCAGTGGGCAGTGTCAGGTGGGGGAGCTCCCTGAATTCCACTGATCCCCGACCCCCGGGACCAAGCGGGAGTTGGCCAGATTTGGCTACAGGAAGCTGGAGGCATTATCTGTGGCCTTTCCTAAGAAGCCTCGAGATTGGTCCTGACGGCCTAGTTTTGAGGTTTCTGTAGCTGCGGGTTGGAGTGATCGGGGCTTGTTTGTGGCGGTGGGGGGGGTATCCTTTTTTTCGACCTGCTCCTGGTTTTTACATTTAGACCCTCATAGTGATCTTTGGTTCGAGCTGGTACTATGTGAATTTAATTCTGGGCTCATGGATTTCTGCTCAGAAAGAGACTGAATGACTGTATCCTGGCAGAGTGGGGGAAGCCTTGAGGAATACTGGATACTTGAATTTTGACTAGCTTTCCTTAGCCTAAGTTGCAGTTCAAGACCGGTGGTGACCCAAATCTCTTTTTTTGGTTTTCTGCTGTTTTATGTTCTTATGGACGGCATTCTGCTTGGGTGTAATATTTTGGCCTTTCTCCTATGCCGGATTATGGAATTACTGCACTTTAAGGATGATAACATCAAGAAATTAACTGCATCTTCCCTTTGATTTAAATTTGATTTTTTATGGTGGTTCCCTGGTAGTGAGAGGACCTGGGTGTCCACATATTTTCTTTTCTGGACTGTGACTTTTAGTTTAGGCAGTGAGAGTGCCTGAATCTACCTGGCTTCCTGGTCGTGAGAGGACTTGATGGGGAGTAATCTCATTACTCATAATATTATTTTGTACAGCTCTAAGAGGGGATTGAAACAATTTCAGAACTCTTTCGTGGATTTGGACTCTTTTGGGCAGTGAGAGTGCCTGAATTCCCCTATCTCCCGGGCTGTGAGAGGACTTGGGGGGGCGGGGTTTGTTACTAATTGTATTTTGTGGGAGGATTACAGTGTTTTTCCAAAATTAAGTGTAGGAATGACTGATTCAGCGTATGTGGGATAGGGTGATATTTTTAAGTGGCATTTTACTTTGTGTTAGGGTGGGTTATTTGAGAAATTTTGGGATTTGTTTTTATTCATTATTTTATTATTGTGATTTATAGTTTAAGTTTTGGGGAAATTGTTTTGGCTGGGGTTGGATTGAGGGGGTATTCATTAGATCTTAGTTATTTTTCTTTAATTATCAGTGGTGAATAATGTGTTGGATGCCATCCCCCACAGTTGTGCTCTATTCATCCTCTGCTCTCCGTGCCCTCCACCCTTTCTCCATTTCTCCTCTCCAGTTTATAGCTTACCAGTGCTGTAGAGCACTGGGTGTTATGCACAGGAGAAGGAGGGGGCAGTGGGTTGCGAACAGTGGAGGATGAACAAGGGGGTCATCGTATTGGAGTGGTAGGATATAGGAGGTGCCCTGGGGCAAAATGGAATCCAGACCATGGTTCTCCATGTCTGGTGCCCATACCCTAGGGCACTACTGATTGTGGTAGGTAGATGGTTAGGGCAGCCCGGGTGTTTCGTCCAAGTCGGGCAGTGTTGTGCAATGCCAGGTCCATTAAGAACAAGGCTGCAATTATTGCAGATCTTGTTGAAACAGTGGACCTGGCATGTATCACCGAGACCTGGCTGGATGAAAATTCTGGTCCCATCTTGGAAGCTGTAACTCCAGCTGGGTACTTGGTGATACACCACCCTAGATTGGACCGTGGGGGAAGGGCTTGTGGTCTGTTTCAAGACCGAACTTAACCTCACAAGAGTATTAGTTGAGGAGGTTGAGTCATTCAACTGCGCCGTTGTAGCAGGAGTAAGTTATTGAATCACCCTCATTTATCGTCCACCGAGTGATGAGAAGCGATTCCTTCAGGAAGTGGAGGACTTCGTCGTCAACATGGCATTTGAGTCACCCAGACTGATGGTTCTGGGTAACTTCGATGCCTGGATCGATGACAAACTCTCACAATTTGGTCAACACTTCCTCCAGTTGATGACATCTCTGGGCCTTACACAGGTGGTTTCCAGTTCTACTCATAAACATGGACACTCCCTTGACTTAATCTTCCTCCTAGAGATCGAAACATCTGACTTGGGGCTAGAACCGGTTAGGTGGTCTGATCATTACACCATGGGGTTTAGTTTTAGCACCCCAACTCATAGTCCTACCCTTGTGGAGATGGTCAGGTACCGCCCTTTATGGGATATAAGTTCTCATGGCCTAACGGTAGTACTTGATCTCTCGTTGACAAGCAATGTCCCAGAGACCCTCGTGACAGCTTATAATTCAACCATCTCGGTGGCTCTGGATTCCATTGCTCCAGTCCATGTTTGCCCCCTCTCTCTTTGCCCCAGGTCCCCCCGTTTGATGGGACTTTGAGGGAGATGCGGAGACTAGGACAAAGGTTAGAGCGTTGCTGGTGCAAGTCCGCCCTTGATGCCGACCACCTTAGATTGATGGACCATTATGAAGTCTATCAATCTGCAATCACCTGTAAGAAGGCAGAATTCCTGCCCAGGGAGATTGCGGCTGCTCAGAATTGATCAGCTAAGCTTTACCAAACTGTGGACAGTGTGTGCAACCCAGCCTGTCTACATGTTCGGAAAGCTTTTCGCAATTAGAGTGCGATGAGCTTGCTCGATTCTTTGCAAATAAGGTGGCTGACATCAGGGCAGTACTCTAGCCAGCACAATCTTTCAGTGTTGCTTTTGATCAGTACAAGGTCACTGTACCTCGGCCTTCCTGGAGTACCTTCAGTCAACTAGAGTTAATGGATGTCATGCGGATTATCCAGGGTGTGCGCCCTATGTGCTGTAGATTGGACCCTTGACCAACTTCCCTAATTTTGGGTTGTATTGATTTCATCAGTCTGGTCCTTGTACAGATAGTCTAGTGTTCCTTGGAATCTGGAGAGTTTCCTAGCTCCCTGAAAGAGGCGGTGGTGACACCACCCTCGAAGAAAGCTACCTTGGACCTTGACTGCCATGCAAACTACAGACCTATCTCTAATAGGGAAGGTGATTGAGAAAGTAGTGGCAGCTCAGCTGGAAAACCATTTGACCATCCATGACATCTATGAACCTCTCCAGTCCAGTTTTTGTAAGAGACATAGTACCGAGACAGTGCTGGTTCGGGTGCTCAATGATCTCCTGCTGGTGAGAGATAGGAAGAAACATAACAACTTGGTCCTTCTGGAATCTCTCTTCAACATTTAACACCGTGGACCATGGGGTGTTGATAGGACACCTGATGCATATCTGTGGACTGTTGAGAACAGTCCTCAGGTGGTTTACATCTTTCCTCATGGGTAAAACACAGAGAGGATCAGATGCTTTAATAAACCCCTCGAGCTTCACTCTCGGAGGTTTATGTAGCATCTAACCCCTTGGGTGAGTGTAAACTTCTCATTACACACACCACCCTATACTTTATTTTATATATAATTGGTGACATTCAACATTACAAAATATGTATAGTTTAAAGTCATATTCAAATCCTGGCTTTATTGTCTTAACACACATACCAAAATTCCAGAATTCCATAAAAAAAATAGGCAACAAAGAATACTTGAGGTTAGAGCATTCATCCACGCTCATTGTTTACAGAACTGGGTCCAGCCATTCAGCATTCTAGTCTCTTGCACAATGGCCATCACACACACAAAGTGGTGTACAAGGGGTATCATTTTAGAAGATTGATACTGTGAAGACCGACACTTCAAAGACCAATGCCAAACTGCCAGCCCTGTGATGTTGAGGGTTGAAGCACTGGACACCACACCTTGTGCCACATCAGGGACCCGAGTTTGGGAGTGAGCTTGGGTCACCAGAGGTAGGCTGAGGGGAGGGCTAGGTTGCTGACTGTAGTGGCAGATGGGCTCCTGCATCAGGGCGGATCAGTCCCTTGCTCTCGGCTGACACCTGGTGGAGGCAGGGTGTCAGAGAAGAGTCAAGGGATGACATAGGGAGGGTATAGGAAGCACTTGCTTCCTGAAGCATGTCCATGCCTCCATGTGCACATGCTTAATTAGCACCAGTGCTTCAGGGAGAGAGGGAAGAAAGCTAGAAAATGTATGTCTCCCTATGGTCATTTGTGATGGTTACCTGGGGGGGTGGACCCAATGAAGGAGTAGGTGACCACGAGGAGTAAACAGCTATATGGAAAAAAAAAAAAAAAACCAATGCCAGAAGCCAGACACAATAAATCCTGATAGTGGGATTTTGCCCCTGGAGAGTTTGTTACAAAAATTAAAGAGCAGCTGGCACCACAATGGCCAAAAGTGCTATGCTGCAGAATCAGAATAAGCATACCCCAGTAAATCTCATACCAAAATCTAGATTTCTGCATTAGTTTATTTTAACATTATGAGACAATTTGAAACCCTGATTTCACTACCTGTTCAAAAAAGCCTGTGTCAATGAAGAGCTGCTCCTGATGATGTCATCTCAGGACCTCACAGTCTAGTCTTCCCTGTCAGCAAGCTTATAGAACCTGTGCCTCCAAAGTTTTAAAGATCATGTGCATTAGTTGTCAAAAGTAAAACAGGCAGCACCATTAAAAAAACATTGCTATAAAAACTATATGTGTTTCAGGTTTTGTAACAAAGTTGACACATTTTTGGTGTGGTCCATTTCTCCAGGGTTGCTGGAAGCTGAGTCAGAATGCCTTCTGGCTGCTGATGCCATTTGGAGTGCTACTCTACTGTGCCTGTTAGGAAGTTGTATTGCTGCAAGTATTGTAATGTTGGTAACTTCACTGCTGTTTGTCAGTGTCTACTTTACAATATGTTTAATAGGGGCCTTATATGTGTTAATTCGTACTGGGGTTGAAGTGTTAGCTCTGGTAAAATGATCATTTTAATTTAAATTAGAACATAGAAGAGCCTAAATGTAGGTCAAAAACAGCCTGACTGGGAGGAAACATTGGGCTGTCTAAATTAGAAACTCCTAGTAAGGTTTCAAAACAGCATTACCTCTCTCACTCCCATTGACAAAGAGATTAAATAATTGTTTTAAAGTGCCATCCTTAGAAATCACCTCAATTTAATAGTAGATGTAAATGATCTGAGCCTTTCGCAACATCAGAAACTTATTCAGTCTGCAAACCTCACAACAGTGTATTATGACTCAGCATCCAGCAACCCTGGAAAAAAGGACCACAACAAAAAAAGCACCCAAAAAATATGTTAGCTTCGTTACAAAACCTGAAACACACAGAGGGCCAGATATTCAAAACTTAGCCCTGGGGCAATTAGCACTGCACAGTGTGCTAAATTAGCCCGGAACCAATAGCACGCTATATTCAAAGGAATAGCCTCGGGGCAAAACCTGCTGAATATGGCGTGCAAAGGAAGCAGTGCAAACAGGGCTGGGAGTTCAGTGCAAAAATAGCCTGGAACATAACACACCTCTGAAAATAGAAACAAGGAAGGCCGCAATGCAACAGCAGCTCAGTGAACACAGAGGCAGAGAAAGGCATAGCTGCAGTAGCAGACCAATGTGTGTGAGAGTAATGGAGTGGTGCACATCAGCAGAAGCAGCCAACGCAGGCCACATGCAGCAGAACTGTGCTGTACAAGTGACAGGTTAGCCTAGAGCAAGCACATTAGCCTAGCGCTAACACTTTGCCTCTGGCTAACACATTAGCCCAGGGCTGAAGTTTGCAATATTCAAAGTGCATGTGCAAATGAGCCTGCTAGGGCAATCTATGGGAAAACAGCCACATTAGCATCTCATTATGACTTGATTTGCATGTACTCCCTTGTACTTTGCCTGGTGCTATTACATGGATCGCACAGGTCTACCTGTAGGGTGGAATGGAACTACAAGTCAACCACCGCAGGATGGGAGGTGCACACAGCTCCACCTGTAGGGTGGATCCGAGGTACATTTCGTTAACCTCAGGCCCTGGGTGTCAGCAGGCATATGCAATGCATACCTCTCATCCAGTCAGCACTTAAATGAGTGACACAGGCACTCTGAATGAGGAACAATGAGGGATACAGATCCCCATAATGACAGGTACATCCCCAACATGGAGACACAAACACAGAACACAATGGAAAACAATACGCTCATTTTTACACAGGGTTACATACCACCATAGACTATTATAACTCTCTAAAACAGTACACACTTATTCATAACTCAGTAGGTGGCTGGCCGCAGATGTGAGCAGTGGGCTGAGCCAGTCACAGACTTTGTTCTGGGAATAAGGGAGTGGGGTGGTCAGCACTGCCAGGTAGGGGTGGGGGCCACTAGACTACCAGGGATATTACTGAATTAACAATGAGTGTTGGGGATCGTAAAGGGTAGAGGGCCACTAGACTACCAGAGAAATTACTGAATTAACAACAACAGGTGTCAGGGATCATAATGGGGGTTGGGGGGGCCACTATTCTACCAGGGAATGTACTGAATTAACAATGGGTGCCTGGGATCATAATAGGGGGGTAGGGGGCCACTAGACTACCTGGGAAATTACTGAATTAGCAACAATGGGTGCCAGAGATTGTCATGGGGGGGCACAGTGTGCTGTGTGCATGCAACAGGGAGATCAGCCTTCCACAGCTTGCCCCGCATTACTGTATGCTTTTTCCTGGTGGTATTGTGCGCCGCACTACAGGTTGCACAAAATCCTGTAGTGCAGCGCTGTTCTTTTGAATATGCCAGTGCGCCAGCATTCACAGCCCCCCCGCTGTATACATTAACTTTTAGTGTTGGTGCTATCACATAGCACCAGCACCAATTGTGTATCTAAAGATGGCTGCCTGGTGCAAATGTGGCTCTATGCCAGCGCTACGGAAACATGAAAATAAATCTAAATCCCACTGTTAGGATTTTTCATGTCTGGCTTCTGGCATCAGTCTTTCAAGTGCCAGTCTTCACAGTTTCGGTCTTCCCTATATCCATACAAGGTAAATAAGCCATTGCATAGTTGCATTGAAGAGGCACAGCCCTTTTTACAACCACAGTATATGAGTTGTCAACATGTTTTGGCAGCCTTTGGCAGAGAAGTCCATTTAAGCTGAAGTTTCACATTAACAAGGATCCATCCCCATCAATAGGATTTGGAAGCAATGGCATCATCACCCCCCATGAATTGTCCCCATACGTGCTCCCCCTTTTGATAGGTAGCCCAAATGATGTGCTGCTCCAATGCAGCCTGTGTTGGTGGTATTCCAACTAGACCTCATCCCTTCTTAGTGAACAGATACTTTCAGGCATCATTCACCTGCAAAACTAGCAAGACGTATGCACGAACAATACTAATATTAAAAATGTTTCCTATTCTAGTAAAAATATTCATGAAAATAAAGATATTTAACAGAATATAATGTATCTTGCAGTTCTCAGCAATGAAAATTATTAAAAAGCTTTATACATTGCACAGTATGAAGCTTATGTATATATTCAGCATATGCAATATACAGTGTCAGAGCTGCTGGTTTGATCATACATCAAGACTACAAAGCTTTCAAGGGTGTCTAGCTCGGTAGACACATCTGAAGGACCTCGTGATAGATCCAGGAATGTGTCCATAACTTTTGGAAAGTTTTCTCATGTCATTCAAGCAGTTTTTTTCCACACCCATGAAAACATGATGTTGTATCACATCCTGTTATGGTATGGAAGACTTGAAGGCATCGGGACTTTGCAGGATCTAATGCTATGGCACGTGCATGGGCAGATAGGACTCTGTAATCCTTTCCTGTTCAATATGTAATCCATAGTTCCTTGACAAACAGAGTCTGAAAAGCAGCAACTGCAAGCACCTCCACATTAGTATCTGCGGTACTGATCATCACCAAGCAATGCCCCTTTGCTGCAGCATCAGCCACATGCACCATCATGCCTGTGATTGCCTCTTTGCATGAGCATGGTGAGAGTTTAGTAAGACCATTCCATGGTGGGTACGTGAGCACATTTTGAGCATCTACTGCCACAACCTCCTTGCCTTCAGTTTGAAGTTTACTGACTTGCTGTGAGAGGAGTTTAAACAGTTTTCTTGTTATCATCTGAACATAAGAACTCTTGCCAGTTGCTAGGGATTGCTACTAATGGTAGAACATGTCCTCTGGTTCATTTTCCTTTTTTTTTTTTTTGCCCTTGTGAATGCCTTCAGGCTAGTAGGAAAGTTGTCATCCCGTACTATATCCAGTCTTTGCACTTTTTCCAACCACTTTGAAAGGTATTGTAGGAAAATGTTCTTTACTACAATCTAGGAAGGTTTTGCATGCACAATGTAGACTTTAACATCTTGACAAGAGCTGCACCTTCAATTAAAAAGACAGAAGGCTCTGGCTTGTATTCTGGAGTTTTGATCAATTTATCTAAGCAAGTGATTAAATCACTCTTTGTCCCAACTCTGAGTTTTCTGCCTTCAGGCAAAGAGGGTGGACAACACTGGTTTTCATGGACACAAAAACTCATTGAGGTTGCCATCACAGCTTTGGCAACCAATGTAGAGTTTGGAGAACAACTGACAATCGGTCCTTCCTGACATCAGCTTCATCTTGTCCTTTTTTACATGCTTTGTTGTATGGCCTTTAAAAAGAGGAAGCTTACTGAGAGGGATGCTGTCTTTCATAGGTTTTGACCTGGTCATTAGTCTTTCCATAACAGAAGTGTAGTACTGTTGCTTTCCAACTGTTTTTTATCTTCCTGACCGTGTCATGAACAGAATGCTTGGCAATATCCTTTATGGCTAATGAGAAAAGGTCTCCACTTTCTTCTTCAACGGGGTGCCTAACTCGTTAATTGTAGCAAGTAGTGACTTAACAGGAGTCTTAAATAGGTCTTGACTTGCTGCTGACTCTTCATGGTGGGATGATCTTTCAGATCCATCCTGCCCTCCTCTTTCCTTATACTTCCTCACCACTCTAGCTATTTCAGGTCCAGCCACTATCCACCATAAGAGTGCACTGGGGTTTTCTGTTAGACCAACAGGCCCTCCATCACCTTTGACCAGTTCATTGTTCTCTTTGTGAGCCTGATCTATTGGGATGGCTGAAAAGTCATTTTCAGTCTTCTGTATAGTAAATTTGCCATTCTCAAATTCTTTGTTTACTGCAGGGTACTCATGTGGTAGTTCTAGCGTGCCTCTTAAATGCATTGGTAACCAGTAGGCATAATTTGTCCTGTTTAGGGCAAAAAAACATTGGGTGAGTTGAGCCAGTGCTGCAGTGTAGAGGGTGAAGTGTGACTGTCTGAGTGATTGTACCAATATCATGATGATGAGCTCCAGTTCAAGCATCAGGCTCCAGTACTGAAATTGTGGACTCTCATTGGCTCGATGGTTGCACCACACAGAAAATGACAGGGCAACATCATCAGGAAGTGATTCAAGGTACTTCTTGTAAGCATAATGCTGAAGTTGGTACAGGCATGCAGCAGTAACCTGAAGTGTGTATTTTGTATGTGTCAAATGTGCAGCGTGTAGTATTATGTCTGCTTTCCCACATGTTGTAACCTCAGCCATAACCAAAGCATCAGTCCATCAACTTCCATCAGGCCATGTACCTGCTGTCATCAAAGCAGCCATTTCTATATGCAGCCTACCAAGCATAACTACAAGCTGGCTTTCTCCAACACTCTCTGGTGAAGTCTAAGTCTACTGTATTTCTTTAGTTAATGCAAAGAGCGGTTGGTCACAGACAAGAACGGTAGTTTGCCCTGGGTTGAGATATTGCACAGCTTTCTGTATAACAGTCATTGCATGATGAATCACAGCCACTGAGTGAGCAGAGTCTGAGAAAAGAGAAAAAAGAGAGCTTCCACACTTTGGCTTAATTTCTGTTTTCTGACTTTCTGCATGGTATGCAGACCAGGATATTGTCAGTCTGTTCTATCTTAATTCCTGTTCATCCCCCTTTACTTCCTTCCCAACACTATCTTCTTGCTGATTACAGTTTCTTCTGCTCCTTTCTGATCTGTTGTGTCTCTTCCTTCTTCTCGCGCTAGTGTTTTTCTTACTTTCTGAAGCCATTTCTTTTCTTCTTCAATAGCATCCTTAATGATCTTAGGATCACAATGCAACTTGTTTTCAACACCTGGCACATGTGAATGTACGCAGCTGCTAGACACTGGAGCACATCTGAATAGCCTGAAGGTGGTATCCCATGATAATAACACTAGCATATGGGTGACCGTCAAAACAGTGACCCATATGAGGGCACTATTATCATGGGCAACCTTCCGGGATGACAACTATTTCTACAGCAAGGGTGGGGTAGGCGAGTGGAAAACATTTATAGCAAGGGGAAGTTGAGGGATAGGGAAGAGGGTTGTAACCCTCTAGTGTGCCTGCTCCACTGAGCCAGTCATGTGGTGTGATGCGGTGGGTAGGGTGATTCGCTCTGATGGAGCAGGTCCTGGGTTTGGGACTGGGGGCCAGATACATTTTGCTTTGTCCCGTGGCTGTGGGACTTAATTGTTTTTTTAAACCAGGCTGTGCCCCCTCCCTGACATGCACCCCCTGGAGTTGAGAATCAATAAATAGGGGAGTGCAGGAGGCAAAGCCCCATGCGAAGGTGAGTGCAGCCCCCCGCATACACAGTAATCGTACTGTGTGTGCCCTGTCGCCTTTTAGTGCATATTGTTAAATTGCTTTTCAGCAATAATGCACTCATGATATTATCACATAGAACCCCTGAAGGCTGTGGATTCACACACTTTGTAGAAGATGACTTCTTTAACATCACTTTGCCCATGTCAATGCCCCATCCTGTAAAGGTAGGATGCTATATGAGTGAGATTCCAGTTCCATGAAAAGAACCTGTTGCAGTGGTTGAGGATGGATTGTGGTTGATGTTATCCACTGCAGCTGTTGTGAATACACCACCATGAAACTGAGTAGGAAAAATAACCTGGGTTTCTTCATAACATTCACAGACAGCATTTTCAAGGTCTTCTGACAGATGTAACACTCTTCATATGAGACAGAAATTCCAAGTTCATAAAGTCTGCCTACCAGCTCTCTCTTTCTGGCTTTGGCATGCAACATTGCTCCTATGTATAGTGGCAATGGTGTTTCTAGGTTTCTGGTATGTTTCACAGAACTCTTTCCTTGCCATTTGTGCTTTACACTGTTAAACTTCAGCAGTTGAGCTACAGACAACACTGCCTGATTTGTTGGATTGGCTGTTTGATGTTTGGTCCTTCAAGAATTATATTAACTAGTGCCAGAACTGATGGTGAGACTGACTTTTCTTGGCAATCGGGGGAATGCCCCATTGAAAGGTATGTTCTCTTCAAAGAGTTCCCTTCAAATTATCTGCACTACACATGCCATGCACATTGCATCACAATCACTATCCTTCTGAAAAGCATCCACAAGTACCTGTCCTATGTCATCATCAAATGCCAGGAACACTTGTCTTCCTTTGGTGTGTGCTTTGAGACCCGGAATATGAGCCAAATGTTTGTTCTTCAGTCTGGCTGTGTGGAGTTTTTGTGTTTATTTCACACCCAATTGTTCAAGCATTATGCAACTGTCATTTGCTAAGTCTGTATGTTTGAACATGGATGTATTTGATTTGTCTAACTGAGCATCATCTATATAAGAAATCAGTTAAGCAAGAGCAAAACTGTGAGTCATTGTTTCACTATTCGGTTGGAATGATTCTTTCTTAGCCTTATCCCTTGCACAATTATAGAGCGCAGCAAGGCATTTCTTATGATACTTTGCTTCAATGGCTATTAGGTCTCCAGCAGCACTTAAGTTAACAAGAAGCTTGGTATTTTCCAACTGAACAGCCACTGACTGAATGCATTAGTCTAAAGCAAAAGTGCATGCTTGTGTTAGACCATCCACAGAGGACATCTGGTCACAGAAGAAGCATGCTGCTTGAGCTGAATCTTTTTGTTCAATATTGCAAGTTGAGCAAGTGCATTAGGGGATTCCTGTTGACTCCTTCTTTTAGCCAGCATCCAATGATTTTCTTTTCACCTCTGAACTTAATTTGGTTTTGTTATACATATCTCTGTATGACTTATGCCACAAGACACTGTGCTTGAATAGAGTTTCTGCAATTCTACTACCTTCATCTAAATAGGCTAAGTTCAAAGTTGTGGGCATCCCACGAACCTCCGTAAAGCCCTGTAAATCCTCTTCTATTGTTCTGTAACCTGCACCAGAGTCCTTTCTCTTGGACTTTGCAGGACACTGGAGACATTCTTCTGTGACCTTTTGACATATAATACACTTTGACCAGTCAATGGCAGTTGTTGAAAGCCCTGGAAAAGGACTGTCTCTTTTCAGCCGATATTCCTTGAGATGTTTTTCCATGTTTCATAAGTACCAAATAATGACTACATGCTACTGCTTCTGCTTCATTCTATGTTTACTGTACAGAATAAGAAGGAAACCACAAGGGATTGTTAGTTTTCTAATATTGGCAGCTCCAGAAGATTGCAAACACCGGATTAGATCTAAGAGCATTTGTATGGGTACTCAACTGTGATACAAATTCCGAACAATGGCCCCTATGCACGAAGGGGTGGGTTATGCATGCTTGAGACATATAAGTGACCCACATACCTGTGCAGCCCTGGACAGGCACAGGGAGTGCAGCATGCACAGATGCATGCACCCATGCAGTGCCTGTACATAGCCACATTCCCTCCATGCACATGGTCATGCGGAAGTCAGGGGTGTAGCTGTGGACCCAGGCAGGCATCCAATTGGATGCCCGTACCAGGTCCCACAGTGGATCCCCTGCACCAATGCACAGGGAGCAGGGAGAAGGGGTATGCCACATAAAGCAGTGAGGGGACACAAAACTTTGGCTATCACCCCTGCCACTTCCCCAGCCCTCCACTGCTGCCTGGTGGACTGGGGCAGCACACAGTCCTGTATCCCATTACCACCACAATTGGCAGACAGTGCAGATGGGGTCTTGCACTGGGGCATGCCTGGTCCAGGCTGGCATACCCGGCACCCCCTCTGCCTAGCACTGTGCAGCATAGTGAATGCCATGTAGTGCAGGTACACCCCAACACAACCCCAGCATGGTTCTGCATCAGGGGCTACAGCAGTGGGCACGCAAATACCTTGTGCACCTTCAGTGAATGCCACTGAAGTCTGTAGGCCTTTCTCTGTGTGGCATTCAAACATAAGGTTGCCTACACACCTCAAAAACACAGTGCATAGGCAACTTAATTATTAGTGCATAGGACCCATTGATTGTACTCTGCTAATGTCAAGAGACAACTAAGCTACACATAATGCATGATTATGCAAACAGGCATCAGAGGTAGTACCTTTACCAAATGCTGAAACCATCTTTATCAGTTCCAGGTCTATATATTTTCTCTTTCTTAGCCAGTTAGGAGCAGCAGTTTCAATATACTCATAATTTATCATAGGTGTCTTATGACAGACAATTAAAGAGACACACTGACTAACCCATGGGCAGGAATGATGGTAAATGGACATTTACATAGCACAAAATACAAAATACCTCCATACATCAAAATGAGGGTAGTTTATTAAGCATGATGATTTAAGAAACCCATCTGGTTTCATGTTTGCATGCATACTGAGAACACATGGTAAATACATTGATTTACATTGCATTTTTATGAAAAAAAAATGGTCCTGTAGCTTAATTGGAAATGACACTAGATCAGAAAGTAATTATTTTGACCATGCCTATCACCCTGCAAAGTGTGAAATTCATATAAAAATGTGCATAATGTTTCAGCTATGCTGCTGGACTACATGTTATCCTGCCAACAAAGTTCAAGGCAAACAAAAAAGTACAACCCTATATGGAATTTTTATTTACTAAATCACAAAAAAAAAATGGAAACACTCTGCAAAATATGAAAAAACAGCTAATGCTCTTAAGTTAGAAGGGAACAAACAGCCTACAATACATTTATCTCTTCTTTGTAAAGAACAAATGTTACAAAATAGAACTGATAGGTTAAAAAGCTGCAGGTAACCTATAAAGAACATACTTCCTGAGAAGTTGGTAGAGAAACCCAAGAGAAAAATTATTCATCAGGGAAAAACCATAAATAATGATAAAGAGGATGAGGCAGTAAGAACTAGAGCTAAGCCTAAAAAAATTCCCAGTTATAAAAGAGAAAGAAATTTCAAAAGTATAAAGACCAGAGCAGAAGCTCAGAAAAGGATAAAGCAGGAAACGCTTTTGATAATTCAGATTATAGTGACTCTGTATCGGAATTAGAACATGTTTGGGAATCACACCAAGACAGTCATGAGCATGAAAATAATGAGCATATACTGATGTGGACCTAACCGATGCTGTGTGAAATCCTATTCATTACAAAATAACTCCTCACTCATGAAAGAAATTCAGGAAGAGCTCGGTACTCTAAAATATGATATAAAGAATGACCAATCAACTAGAAAAATGTTTAAGGGCAGAACAACTTAAAATGACAGACTTTGAAGCCAGATCCAGACATAAAAACATAGGCATCATTGGGGCCCTGAACCCTGGGACAAAGGAGCTTTAATGGAGCTCACCGTGCACAGAATTTTCAGTGAATTTCTGGAAGAATTTGATAAAGGGGTAAATTCTTGGGAACTGGACAGAGTCCATCATCCTCTACAACAGCCGCCGGTGCAAGGATATTCCCCAAGGATGATTATCGTGAAATTTATCAGATCCAAGCATTAGGACCTATTAATACCTACAGTATATAAGAAAAAAAACAGACTAGCATTCAAGGATTGAAAATATCAATATACCATGATCTTCACTATAACACTGTGCTTGCCCAGAACAAAAATCTGCTATGGAAAACCAACATTAAAAGCACCATGCCCCATCTGGCATGTCATAAAGTATTTTTGAATGGACAGAATCCAATTTTAATACTAGTGAAGAAGCCAAAAGAGAACTGAAGTAAATGTTCTTTTTATAAAATGTACATTTGAGGTAGGATGGTGGGGGAGGACTCAGTAATAAAAAATGTGATACTGAGATGTTTGGTTTTTGAACATTCAGATTTTTTAAGTACCTGCAGTATTAAATCTCCATTCCCACCATTTCAGAATAGTATTCAGGAAGGAATTCAGGAACTGTTTCAAGTTTTCTTAAAAGTTTTACTTATAATAAGTGTTATACCCATATTTAAATACTGAGGCCCAGATATTCAAACTGCGCCATTCTGAGGCGCAAACCCCTGCGCTGCTCAAAATAGTTGTGCGGGGGTGTGGCCAGGGCGATATTCAAAGGAGTTGCGCTATTGAGCAACTCTTTTGAATATCACCCCCCAGCCACAGTGGAACTTGCGCCACCGCAAGTTGCCAGAGTTGAGCATTAAACTTGCGGTGGCGCAAGTACCATTGCGCCATGCGCAAATTTCCGATATTCAAAAGGTGACATGCAAATGGGGCCATAATTCATGCAAGGTGCGGGGGGGCCATTTGCATCTATTTATGGCCCCATTTGCATGCCATTAGCATGTGGGTGCGCCCGATCCCGAGGACTTGCGCCTGGCCGCCCTGCCAGGCAGCAGCCGTCGGGGACGCACGCACCTCTGCAGCCCGATCGCAAGGTATCTCTGTATACATTCCCCCAATACACATCCTCCAAGCCCGATCGCTGGCAATAAGCAACATGAACCCCCGCCCACACATCTCCGATGCCTGATCGCGGCAGAATGTATCAACCCCCCAGTGCCCGATCGTGGGCAGAATATAAAAGTCCCCCAACCTGAATATCTCCCTGGTGGCCCAGTGGACCGGAATGCCTGATCGCGGGCAGAATGTCAAGTTACAACCCTCCAAACATCTCCCTGGTGTCTAGTGTCCCCCCACCCACCCATGTAGCCCTCCACCCCGCCCCCGCACGCGGCGGCAGCAATCCCACCTGCCTGCCGCCCCCACTGCTCGCCGACTGACTGTCCGGGTAGGGCTGCACGCCCATTGGTGCAGAGCTACAGCCAATGGGCGTGCAGCCCATACCGTACATGACAGTCCAGATTTGTGAATGAACAAGAAAAGGGCATGGTGTCATAATGTCACTGACAAATACAGCCCGGCAATACTTGCCACAAGCAATACAGTATAAAGGTTAGGTAAAAACAAACACCAACTGCAACACAAGCAGCTCGTTCCACTAAAATAATTGGAATTAACCCACAACCCCCAATGGGGGGGTTTCACCCCCTACACTCCTGGTACATATATAACTAACTCCAAGGGGGAGTGGACTTCAGGGATGGGTAGAAACTCAGGAGCAGGGAAAAGTTTATTTAAAAAATAATAAAAAATATAACAAGTTGCAGCACCAGGAGAGCTGGAGGGAACCATACCACAGTCCCGGGTCTCCATTCCTGCATGTGCTGGGGCTTTAACCACTCTACCATGGGAGTGGCTCAACCAGGCACCCAAGTGCACAGCTACTTAATCACTCGTCACTAGATGTGTAGAGTGACAGGGGTAGCGATAATTCCCTACCACTGTTATACCCCGTCACTCTAAAGGTAAGCACACTGTCCACGGTGTGGTTATTGCCACACTGTTTTTGTTTAAAGGTTTTGACCTGATACCAAGAAAAGCTCAAATTTACAATGACTTCATAAATAATAACAACTTAAAGATATCTGGAGGTGCAAGAACCCAACCTCTAAGGATCATATGCATTACAATCACCCCACTGGAATGTCTTCAAGGACTATGTCCTATATACCGTACTGTAGTAAAACTTTATTATCAAAGATTTGTACCACAGAAATGTTCTCAAAGGTCCTCTCCATTCAAGTAATGGTTTTCTTTTGTTTCGTCCCCACAAAGTAAAACATATATCAAACCAGTGGTCTTTTAATAGCTCTTTATATAGAATATGTGTTGATTTGATTACCGATTAGATTCAACAGTTTTGCTTTGTTTTTAATTATAGTGGGGGGCAAGAAGTAATAAATCTATTGGTGCACCTAATATGTATATTCCTTTACTTTTATGAAAAATTGTGTCCTACCCAAAAGTAGCTGTATCTTCTGTTCTAAACATATACTACTGTCAATGCTACCTGCTGATACTTTGTATATACTGTATTATTGTATCTCACTTTATTTGTATTATTACTATTTTCTTGTGTGTTGCATCCCATGTATATTGTCTCTTGTTCCTTGTTAACAAACCCAGGTCCACCTAGAAAATGAGCTTGCTCAGCGGTGATCAACTGGTTCAATAAATAATTTGATTGATTGATTGATTGATTGACCACTTCAAAGTCACTATAAGAGCGCAAACTATCTCTTATGAAATTAAATATATGAGAATAAAAAAGATAGTTTATTATGGAAAGAAAAGTACCTTAAAGAGATAGACAAGAAAATAACAATAGGAGAAAGAACTCTTACTGAATAGAAAAAAAACTGTTCAACAGCAATTCAAGATATCTTAAATGAATAAATAGAAAAGGACTCAAGGATACTTAAAATCAATTATTTCTATTATGGGAATACAAATGGGAAACTCTGTGCTTATACTTAAAATAAAAACAGAGTGAGATAAACCTAATAGCGGAAATAATGGATCATAAAGTTAAGATTGTAAGAGATGGTATAACCATTGGTGATACCTATTACCAGTACTACAGTACTGTATACCAAATCCCTAACTATAAAGAAACAAAACATATTGCAAAACACATCAAGGAAGCAAAACTTAAAACATTAAGATTGGCCCTGCATTACAGGTGATAACAGATACAGTTAAGGAACTCCCTAAAGATAAAGCTTCTGGCCTGATAGCCTAACAGCAGAATGTATTGTACTTTTGTGGATGTCTTGGCCCCCTGAATTGTTCTGATTATGTAGAGATGGCTAATAAAATAGAAATACCTCTGCCTACGTATGTCAGAGGCAATGATTATATTAATCTACAAGAAAGGTAAAGACTCTTTACGTGCAGAAAACTATAGCCCTATAGCTATACTAAAAGAAGACAATATAATAATCATTAAACTATTTGTTAATAAAATGGAAAATGCAGTCCCTGTGAACATCAGCCCCAGCCAGACTGGTTCTGTCAATTGCCTAGCTATCTTTGAAGGTCTCACATGCACCCAGCTGTTACTGGATTCTTGTAAAGATATGATAGAGGAACTGATGGCAATCACCTGTGATGCCACCAAGGCATTTGATTTACTCCAGTGGAACTGGGGTGAGAGGTGTCAAAGTAGGCAGGGAAAATCAGGGCAGACCAGATGGGCCAATTATGACATGTTTAAGGGAAATTGACTTACCAACAGAAATACTAACTATAACAGAACTTTTTTATAGTAAACCTACAGCTATTTGTTTAATAAATCCTTTTAGAATTAAACCATTCCTCTTGTAAAATGGGGTAAACAGGGTTGCTTCTTCTCCCCTATTCTTTGTATTATCACCCTCAAAGTTTTTTAAACTTTATGTTTATTCACTTTCATATAAACATACATAAAAATACTTGATTTCAAGTATAGGATGTATCTCTTATATATTTTAAGGTAGGAAATGTGAAAGGAAAATGTGTGTCCTCTGCTGAGATTTGAACCCAGGCCCCTGGCATTCCATGCTCTGCTCTAACCACCTGAGCTATAGAGGAACTCAGGAGATTAGCAGACCTAGTCATCCCTTTTGGACACACACATTCCTTTCTAGATATTGCATAAGCCAGCAACTAGGCATGTCAGAGACACAAATCATATATTATGGTAGGTAATACCTCACAAGTATTGCCTACCACCCTCAAAGTTTTGTTAAGTCATACCAGATCAAACCATCACATTACTGGCATACCCATTAATTTTCAAAATATTAAGATCTATGCATATGCCTATGATAGGATGATTTTCTTAACTAACCTCCAGATCCCCTACCCTCATAGGGAAAATCAGTAGATTTTCCAAATATTTGTGTTAAAAGTAAACAAACAGAAATCCATTGTATTACCTATAATCAGTATTTCTGAGTCTACAAAACGTTTGTTGCAGGATAAGAAAATTGCACAGACAATAAAATACTTAGACAAACACTCCTTGTAGAAGCCACACACGGATCGTTGTGCTCACAGTAAAAGCATCAACAGAGAACATGAAAACCTGGCACTTACCCTCCATTCAGTAATTACATGTTGCTCTGCAAGATAGTTTAAATGTGGCTTATTCAGTGTTCCAAAAAGTAAAAAAAACTTGTAATGCCTGGTGTGTTTCGGAATTGCTTCCTTTCTCAAAGGCTTACAAGTTATAACTAGTGTAACTCCATATATAGGAGGGGTGACATCACAATAAAAGGATAGTGATGCATGTGATAGACTAATTCAGCACAGAAGGTAAAAATTCCAACATCAAAGCATCACATCACATCAGTTACATAAAAACACAAATGTGAACTAAACTAAAATACAACTGTGAAATATAAAAAAAGACATAGCCAGAAATGCTTTTAGTCACTATAATCTGTACAAAACAACATATGTCTGTATAGTATGATTGATCCTTGAGAAATAACAGCACATTAAGTTAGATGGAATAAAAATGCTGATAAATTCATCAATTACAAAATGAAACATGGAGAAGTTACAAACTGCATTTCTTCATTCTGGGGTAAAGAGCAGTTCCTGTTAAAAGTTCTCTGTCTGATGTTTGTCATGTTTTCCATTTCTGTTCAGAGCAACGAGATTGTTGATATAACCAAAGAGGTGAAAGATGATATGTTGACTAACACAATGCGGCAGCTACGTACTGATATCAACAAATTCACATCCCAGGATTATGAAACATGGATGCAAGATAGATTACTTTCAGTCCTTGACAGCATCAATTCAACCACTCTAAAATATGTGCCTCTTAACATAGCCTGTGAATCACACAAAGCATTGTAAGTACCATCATAGTTTCTATTTTCTTTAAAGGGACCATAAACCTTGTTGTTTATTTGCTTAATATTACTGAAAATGTGGGCATGCGTGAAATCTTTTGGAAATATTCAATGTACTGTTTCTATTGCTCATTTTGAAATAGTCCTAGTTTCTCCTCATTTCATGTCCCACATTAGAGCTGTTTTATTCTTGATATTATTATTTTTTTTTTTTTTATTTTCTATCAGTTCCTAAATCCAATAACATCAGCGTGGAGGGCTTCGGGAAGCTTCAGTGGAGGCTTCTGCTCAACTAATGCCATTGGGTTCTGAAACAAATAAAACATTAAATATGAATACTGTGTGGAGAGAGCAGTGTTAATAAGGGGTCACAATCAAAGAGAAAATAAAAACAGAAACAGTACATTGGTGGTATTAAACAGACCTCTCACATGCCCAGATTTCCTATTACATTTAAAAAAATGTAAAATAATCTGAAGCAGGGACATTGCTGAGCTCAGGCTGTAAAAATGCTGACCAACATTTTCAAAAGAGATGGGCTGCCCATCTCAAAAGTTGCTCCAAGCTCCCATATTCAAAGGAAGGAAATGGACTGCCCAAATTGAGATGGTCCACCACCCAAATATAATGTATGCAGCACAAGCTGAGGAGGACATAACCATGAATATCCCACACAATGGGATATTCAGAGAAGATGGGCTGCCCAAGTGCCGGAGATGAGCGGCACGTTAGGCATGGGAAAAGCATGCCTAACTTGGCTGGCCACCCACAGGTAGGCTGCAGTACTGCACACAGGAGCACTGCAGACTGCCAGCCCCCGCAGCCCAGTGACACACCCATAGCCCCAGTCTCTGATGTTTATGTATGGGCAGAATCAACCACATGTCTCTGTTATAGGGTACCCCCTCCCTGCCCAGTGCCCCGCATCATATAGAGAAAAATCCCCTCCCATTTCCATGGTGTAGAGTACCCCTCCCTGCCCATTGCCCATCACCATGTTAGAAAAATATCTCCCCACTCCCATGGTGTAGGATACCCCTCCTGTCAAGTGTCCATCATCATGTTAGAAAATATAATCCCCTGATCTCCACAGTATATGGTACTCCCCCACATGGTGCCCTTCCCAATGAAGCATGCCACAAACACCCTCTTTGTGGGCAGTACAGAGCCCCCCACCCCAGTACCCCAATCCCCATTTGGTAAAAATTCCTGCCCCATATCCATTCAATAGAGCTGGTTTCCCCCACCCCATACCGGTACCAGGATCCACATCCATACTACAATTGTATGCCATATCATTTTCCATAGTGTAGTGGCCCCCACCCCTGTAGACAGGACCCTCTCCCCACACCACCCATGCCACAGACTGCCACAGCCCTCCACTCACCAGCACAGCCAGGCACTGACTGAACAGTCCAGGGATGTCACTGTATGGAATACGCACTCATTGGTGGAGCACATATTCTGTACAGTGCTGTTCTGGACGTCAATCAACAACTTACTACATGGTGGGGAGTGGAGGCTATTGTCTGTTATGGTGGTGTGAAATCAAGGAGGGTCCTTCCCCTGAGGGTCAGTGGGTGGGGGTCACTACACTATAGAAAATTGTACATTGTACAATTGTAGTATGAATGGGGATCCTGGTGAATGTATGGGGCAGGGGGGACCTACAATATTGGATAGATACAGGGTGGGAATTTATACCAAACAGGGATCGGGGTACCAGGATGGGGGGGCTCTGCTTTATGTACAAAGGGTGTGTGTGTGTCTGTGGTGTGCTGCATTGGGATGGGCACCGGGCAGGGGATACCCTACGCTATAGAGCCAAGAGGAATATATTTTCTAACATAGTAATGAGCACTGGGTGGGAAGGGGGTTACCCCACACTATGGAAATGGGAGAGGGGATTTATTTTCTATATGGTGTTGGGCACTAGGCAGGGAGAGGATATCCTACAACAGAGATGTGGAGTTGATTCTGCCCATACATGGGCATTGGGGACTGGGGCTGGGGGCTGCTGGCTGACCCAGCACAACTTGCCAGGTGCAGCCATGCTAACTGGATGCAAATGAGGACATAATGGGCATGCAAATGGCCTATTTGCACCTTACATGCCATATGGCCCCATTTGCATATTCAGGCTGAATATCGGGAATTTGAGACCAGTGCATCCTCATTCCCAGTATTCGGCCGATCCCCCAGGATGCACCAGCACATTGTTGCCCACCCCCATTTGGGCCGCCCACACAGGTTGCTATATTCAGACAAGATGCATTATCCATTGGGGTCACGCATCTTGTTTGAATATATCATTTTTTGCACCAGCCCATTTATTTGTCCGACACATCTAGATGTGCCATGCATCTGTCCTGTTTTGAAAATGGGGGCCACTGTGTTCAGAGCTCTGCAGTAATGTGTGACTTTTTCAGCTCTAAAGCCTGAATCAAAGTATTTAATTTTTTTCTGAACTTTAACTGTGTAAAAGCAAGTGGAAGAGCTTGTGGAAAGTCAGAGTTTGTCATGGAGAAGTTTGTTTCCCCCAGAATGATCAGAACAGGAGCTCTGCCTAGGGGGCTGCTAAGCTCCCTCAGAGCAGTCAGAGCTTTACCCTCCCTGTCTGCAGACTCAGAAGTGAGCATTAAGCCAAACAACACCAAGCCAACACTGAATTCAGGCATTACTCATGAATTTTCTGACTGAAGTTTTCTCATCTTCCCGATGGATGGAGGGTTTGTTTTTGGAGATATCCATATGTTATACTACCACTGAAGTGACTTAAAAAGCAGTAAAGGTGAACGAGCTAGAGATTAAAGCATCAGCTACAAGAGTAGTCACTGTCTCCGGTACTGTGAATGATGCACTACATGACATATTGCTTAGTCCTCAGAACTGGAGAGGATTGAAAATACTGTGCTTCTCTGTAATTTGAGACAATTGGATTCCCTGCTTTGATACCTGGAGTAGAGCAAAAGGCGAAGTCTGGTCAGCTCTCAGAACCATTTTTGCTTTGGAATTTCCTCTTTAGCGTGACACAGTGTTCGGACTGAAATCTTGGCAAGTAAGGCTGTCAGCAGGTAAAGCAGCTGTGGATGGAAACATCTTGGAGGCAACACCATGGACAAGATATATCATCATAACTTTTGCCAGTCTACAGGAAAGCCATACAATCTTGGAATTAGCAAGACAGAAGAAAAAAAAGTCCTCTATGCCAGATCCATACTGCATCTCTATCAAGATTTTAGCTTATAGACTCAGAGGAGAAGATTTATTCCAGTATTGACTGTGTTTAAGGAGGCAGGAGTTCTTGCCTCCCTAGTAGACCCTGCGAGGCATAAAATGTTGTTTCAGGGTAAAGAGGAATTTCTGAAGGACCCCAATAGAGTAAGCACATTTTATGATACCAATGTTTCTTTACCTATGGAACTGGGGTTTGATTTAGAAGACAAAACTGAAACAATTAAATACTGCCCAGCTCATACTACAGTACCAGACTCAGTAACCTTTAATGTTAAAAGATACCTGATTTAATGGTTTGTGAGTTGGATGCATGAAATGACAACATAAAACTGTTATAATATTATTTATACATGTTTGGCTTGGCTTTGCCTTAGACAAAGAGAATCATTCATTATAAATGTTCTTTTCATGATGAAAGAATAAGCTTGGAGCACTCACACTTATGAAACTGATAGTTAAAATATCCATAGCTCTAGGCAAATAGTAATGATGTATACATTACTTTAATACCCCCAGACAGTTACAAAATGCTTTGGGGGCTCTATTTAGATTTTTAAAAATAATTACTGAATTGTATTAAGTTTAAAAGAAAATTTTATGTATAACATGCATTGTAATTTTAAAATATAGTTAAAAAATATAAAACAAAGCAGGAATTATGTTCCTTTTATCATTTTTTTATTATGTTGATGTTACTGTTGAAAGAGTATTGACTTTGCTGTAATACAGCAGGTATGCTGAAGCTCTGATCAACACCATGGTCCAGATGTTTTAGTGGACTGCAGTGTACTCATGTGTGTGTGATAATCTGTGACTCTTCATGCCCACCAGTCAACAGCCAGAGACAGGAGCTTGATGTTCTGGCCCCCCAATGAATAGTTCTAATTCAATATTTTTGTTTTCTATGTGTGTTTCAGATCTAGCCAGCAGGAGTAAATGTTTTGCTTTTATAACTGTTCATTTCATCAAATTACACACAGCCATAAAAAGCATATAAATCACCCCGATCATCAGTGATAGAATTAATAAAGACTTTAACTATTTTCTTACAGAATATCCCACTCAATTAGCCCTCAGTTATTTGCTAAACTGTAAATAAAGCAATTAGTGCTCACAGGATAAGGAAAGTCACTTAATATCACAGTTGTTCTTTAGTAAATTGTCTCTTAACCAGTGCTTGCTAAATCCATGGTCCCAGATACATCACTGTCACATGTGACAGGAGGCATTGTAGGTACAAAAAGAGCAATACAGTTTGCTATGATAGAGATCCCAAGGGGTCATAAAACTGGCAAAAAAACAGCAGGTTAATTTTGAAAAAAATCCTAATATCAGACAGAGGGAAGGGCACACTAGGACTACTTACACAAATTAAGACACTCAGCACATGTTTTGCATATTCTGACTGTACTACTTTAATGTAAAAAATGCTTGTTATGGTGTTCTACTCCCACCTTCTATTTTGGGCACATTAGCAGCTACTTACTGTCAGTTCACACTTCTGCATGCAATTTGCAGAGCACAAAGGCTTAAAAAGGATTTAGAAGCTCTGCATGCTGAAGTGTGAACTAACAGCTAACCTGCCCAACATAGAAGGCGGGCATAACACTCACTAGCAGATCAGTCCCAGCCATTGTGAGTGTTTCAGCTTCATAGATGGGATTGGAAGGAGTCCTAGCAGTGGGCATAACTTTCATGTTGCAGTAGAATCACATGTCTGGTTTTAGCTGCAGGAAGCTCCTTCTTAGTGCTTAGTGTCTTGCTCCCTTGGGACTCGGGATTGTGCTGCAGATCTCTGTCATGCCATGGATCTGTACAGGATTCAGTGCTATAAAAATCAGTAATCAGGGAGTTGTTTTGTTAAAAAACACAGACTTTGGTTTTAGCACCCACCCCATAAAACGGGCAGAATGTGATTACACAGATGCACCCG
The DNA here is from genome assembly GCA_016271365.2 of Neoceratodus forsteri. Classification (NCBI taxonomy): domain Eukaryota; kingdom Metazoa; phylum Chordata; order Ceratodontiformes; family Ceratodontidae; genus Neoceratodus; species Neoceratodus forsteri. The sequence goes on along the minus strand of JADMNL010000025.1, from coordinate 64,191,878 downwards.
TTATAAGCGGTAGGGACTATAAATAAAAAAAAAAGATTTCCAATAAGTGGTTAGGCCCCCTTCTGAGTAGTATTTTCACTTCTTCCAAACAAATTATTTTAGAACTATTTAATTCTCAGGACTCTGGACCTCTTCTCTAATTTGTTGAATATCTTAAGTTTTTGAACCTACTGTAAAACTACTTATTTTCACGCAAAGTAAATTTAGTGCAGACACAAATGCAACCATAATTGCGTAAATTTATTCTAGCACTAAGTCACAATCACCACATTCACTATAATGGAAAAAATGCTACTTAGCGCAAACTTATTTTCACGCAAACTGGTGCTTCAGCGAAAATAGTAAAAATTATTGGACAGTGAAAATTTCAACTTCTACAGTATATTGCTGGAACTTTGTTACAACAAAACATGTTTTGCATCTGTGAATGACTTGTTTTCTTTTTGAGATCTCCCCTGTTTCAGAAATGTAGGTAACCAGGCATGAAACAATTTCATATGGGGCGTCATGCTTAAAAAACATTAGTTAATGCTTTCTTTAACCAAATTTTTACTTTGTGGTGTCCTTGCATGAGCTGCTGATTGTCCTTTTAGTGGAATTAAAATGATATTTACAAATGTCCAGGATACTGAGGAAGAAACTACAGGAATACATAGCCAAGGCTATGAGTTTAAACTAAGAAGGGGGGTATGAAGTAAGTGAAAGAAAGAGGACATAATCTGGGGACGTTATCTAGCTGGCACTTCCCCACAAATAGGGGAAGGAGTTGAGGAAAGGGAAGCAGTAAAAAAGGGAGGAACTGATGACAGGCATTACGCATGAAGGTCAGGCGTCTAAGCAACAAAACAGCAGATTTGGAGACCACAGTGATGGGGAAGGATCTGGACCTGCTGGCCATCACAGATACAGTATATGGTGTTCTGCAAATCAGGACTGGGTGACAACCATCCCAGGCTTCAATGTGTTTAGACGTGACAGGCCAGGTAGGAAGTGGGGGAGTAGCCCTATATGTGAGGAACTATATACAGGCTTCAGTGGTGCAGGAATAGCAAAAGGAAGCAGAAGTACTATGGGTCACCTTTGTGAAGCGGCCATGTTCCATTATGCATACTGGTGTGATTTATAGGCCTCAATACAGGAGGAAGAAGTAGAAGGGGGGCTAATGTGGGTAATACAAAGGATGACCCAAATGCAGGAACTGTTGCTGGTTGGGGACTTCAATCTCCATGATATTTATAGTTAGTTAGTTAGTTAAGTTAGTTAGTTAGTTAGTTAGTTAGTTAGTTTTTGTTGACCAGATAAGTGCACTAGACAAATCCTGCCTATTTTCAGGCACGACTCAGGGGAGGGGGATACAGATGAATGCCAACTGACCTTGAACCAGATTAAGCTGTTTGGTAGCTGATATTAAGCTGATATGGACTGGAGTCTTCCAGCAGTGGCAACAACCAGGAGCAGGGACATACTGGACTCCTTGCAGGGAGAGTTCCTCTAACAACTTGTGTGGGAACCAACTCAAAGCAGGGTAATACTTGACCTGGTCCAAACCAATAGGGATAGTGTCACAGATGACGCAGTGGAGGACAATCTAGGGTTCAGCAGCCATCACACGGTGCAGTTCAGAATAAGAACTGGGGCAGAGATGAATCACACAAAAGCAAGAGTTATGGTCTTCAGGCATACAGATTTTAATAAAATGAGGGAAATACTCAAGAATGTCCTAGTAGGCATTGAGAAAACAGGAGGAGTTGAGGAGCAATGGCCCATAATCAGAGGGAGAATTGAATGGGCCTTGGAACTCTGCGTTAGATAGGTCAGCAAAGGTAAGAAAAGAAAGATACCACTTTGGTTCACCAGGTGAGATCAGTAAGGAGAAAAACAGCCTTCCTGAGGTACAAAAGTACATAGAAGGAGGAAGGCAGAATGAAATACAAGCAGAAATGAAGAGTAGCAGGGCAGACAGTGAGGAAGACAAAGGAGGATACCAAGGAACAGATAGCCAGGTCAGTAAAGTTAAGGGGATAAGGCATTCTTCAGATATATCCATGAGAAAAAGAAATCCAGGACAGGAATAGTGAGAATGTAAGGGGAAGGGGGTTACAGTAGAAGGCAGATCTACTAAGAGAGGCAGTTGTTAAAGATCAAGACCACCTCACTCTGGGCAGACACAAAGGACAAGTAGAGCTGAGTGTCATCTCCATAGCAGTGAAAACTCAACCCATACTGCCTTATGATGTTCCCCAACGGCAGCATGTACACTGCCAACAACAAGGAGGGTAGAATGGAGCTCTGCAGGACCCTACATGAAGAGGAGAGACTTCAGCTTTGGAAAGATGATTTCAGCTTTGGAAAGATGCTTTATAAATAAACCATTCCTTCTGCTACTATTACCATTAAGATGTTACTGGTTAGTCATTTAAACCATCACATTTCTTTTCTTTTCTTTTTTAGAATTGGTGGAATAAATGAAGTCTATTTAGAGCTTCCTGAATCAAACAAACTTGATGTAGCTCATTTCATAGTCTCAACTCTTGAGAAGAAGTATAAAGGAAAGAAGCCCTCAGGTAATGGTTTGAAAATGGTTTATCATACTATTAAAGGAGACAGTTAAGTAAACATCAGGATTAAATGCTTCACTGTAGCCTCAGTTTAAATGTTTGGGAGCTGAAGAACCTGTGTTGGAATATCACTGTATAAGCTCTTGGAGCTAAGGAGGCTTGTTGTGGCTTCTATCTCTTGATTTATTTATCTTTTGTTTTAATTTTGATGACCAGGTAAGCCCACTCAGAACAAGCTATTTTTTCAGAGGGACCTGGAGTATACAACAGGGAAACAGGCAGTATAAACAAAACACAGTATATATCCCATGTTTCATTTACCGTATATACCGCCATCAGCCCCCTTCTCATGTGACCTTCAGACATGAACTGCAAATATATCTGATCACCTATAATATACAGTATGTAACTCTGTTTAACTGATGAATTATTGTTCTGCTTGTACTTTGTGTAGGTAACTCATGCTATGCTACCGTTTTACTTTGCTTTATAAACATATCTATAGGTTATTGGATTATTACACGCTTTGGCACGTCTGTGCTACTTTGTACTAAGTTGTATCATATGCAATATTCTGCTCCTATGTTGCATTATTTTTCACATACTGTGTTTTGACTTCTTTCCTGGGTCACGTCTGAAAATTGGCATTTCATGTTGAGTGAACTTACATGGCTAACAAAACATAAGCAAATAAAAAATGAAAATAAATATATGTTGTTCACTTTAAAAGTTCCATGTGTTTATCATGTTCTCAGGGTAGGGGGCAACAAGTTCTCAAGCACTTGAGGTACATATGCAAAGAAAGCTGCTCCATGTTTGTTCTCAGGCATGGAACAAGTGTTTTATTAGATGATGACTGCATTTGACTCTGCTAATATTGCAGAACTGCAAAATCAGTAAACCTAGAATGGGAGTTGGTGAGCAAAATCTTGCAGATCAAACACTGATCCCTATCCCTATTATAAATGTTAGTGTTGTCTGAGCTACTAGACCTCAGTTCAAAGGAATTTGGGGGACTCCCTCTTTATTACTTAAAACAGTTTAATTAAAGCAAGAACTTGCACTAAATGGGTAAGATACTGAATGAATACTTTGCTTTGATGCTCACCAAAGGGCCCCAGAGGAGAGAAGGCGCTTACTAGGAGGGCTCATGGAATCATGGGGTAGCCATAATGCAGCCTCAGGACATCCTGTCTTACTGATAGCCCACTATCAGGCACAGAATAAATCAGGTGAGTCCCACAGGGCAGATGGGGTATACCCCAAGAGGTTCCATGTCAATTCAGTGTTGGAATTATAGCAAGGACAATTTCAGCGATGACAGTATGGTGACTACAGTTAAGGACGCCCGCTACATATGGGTGAACGCCACTATGGCAACAGTTTTTAAAATGCTTCTTTCATTGGGGGCTTCACTCCCCACACAGCCCTTTTTGGGGGGCTTTGACCTCCACACCCCCCTTACTGAAATAACCAACCTCAAGGTTGTAGCACCTCGGGGAGGAGGAATACCTTCATCACCATATAGGTGCTTGCCCATCTTTCCAGGTGCCTTAATTACATTCGCTGACATTGCCGTCGCCAAAACTGTCCTCGCTAAAATTACCTTGCTGAATTGACGTGCTACCACCCCGGGATCATAGTGAAGCCAAGGGAGCAGTTAGTTAGTGGGTACCCATGCAGTAACCTTTCATGAATCTGTCCAGGCAAGTGTGGTACCAAATGACAAGACAGTGGCCAATAAGATCCCCATTTTCAAGGATAGGGAAAGGTCACACCTGAGCAACTACAGGCCAGCGAGACTAACATCAGTGTTGGGCAAGTTCTAGATGCCATTATCAAGCTCAGAATAATAGAACACTTAGTTGATGCCACAGTTCTTTCCCCCACTCAGCATGAGGGACAGAACATGCCACACCAGGATGATCATCTTTGAGGACATGACCAAGGAGGTGGACATGGGGAAAACCAAACACACAGTCTATATAGACTTCAGCAAGGTCTTAAACATTGTGACACATGACAAGCTTATGGGCATAGTCCAGAAGTACGCTATTCACAAGGTAGATCACTAACTGGATTGGGGGCAGTAAGTAAAGGGTTCTGGTAGACAAGCACTACTAAAAGCGGAGAGGAATACTAAGCAGCATACCTAATGGATCTGTGCTCGGGTCACTGCTGTTCAATGTATTCCTCAATGATCTTGAAGCTGGGTCTTCAACAGGCTGCTTACATTTGCTGATGACACAAAGCTTCTAGGGTGGCCCAGCCTATCAGCACAGTGTTAGCACCACTGCTCATGATATCAGCAACCTGGGATCAAGAGTGCTCCCAGGTTGTCAGGGACTGGCTAGGGGAGAGGAAGATTAAGCATGCCTGAGGAGGTGCACCTCCTCTGGGGAGGAGGAGGGGGAGGGATGTGTTTTTGCAGCACTACTGCCACCTAGGTGGCCATAAGTGGTGGTACAAGTGGTGCCCCAAAGGGAGGAGGTACTTCCTGACTGTGACGAGAGAATGTATGCATGCTCACATCACTGCAGTCCATGCCCACAAAGCACCAAGGGGAAGAGAGAATACAGGAAAAGGCTGCCAGCTGATGCAGTATGATATGACATCCTCCTGCAGGCCCTGCATCACACACTGGGCTTCCCTGCCTACCACATCAGGTTAAGCTCTCCTCAAAACTTGGGGAGCCTCAAGGAGTTCCACTACAGGGGGAAAACTGTGGAGCACTGTACCAGGCAGGTGAGAAAGTCCCAGAGATGGCAGGTGTCAGGGTTGGGAAGGATCCTGCAGATGGGGGCTAGCTGAGCAGAGAAGGAGCAAAGCAAGAAGCTTCCTATCATGGTGGAACTGGAGTCCGTTACAGCCTTAAATTACTGTTGCATGTTACTATGTTTCCCTTAAAATGCATCTATTCACTTTTGTTACAGTAAATTTCCATGAAGTCATTATCCTCTGCCATTGACAACACAATCTGTTGACGTGGAGATCACTTTGATGTAACAAGCAGAGGTTTATGGCTTCACGGCAGGGATAGCAGTAGGAGCAGATGAAGTCTAAGGAACAAAGAGCCTGTTTTCATGCAAATGTATTTAGTAATAATGAATGGAATGTCTTAAGTTTTAATTTTCTCTGGTACATTATGAGATTTGAGTCCAGCAACAGCCAGCCTTAATTGTTTTGAAGGAAAGCAAAACATCACTTTAAAGAGAAAGAGCTTTATTATGTTCAGCAAGCCAGTTATTGATCACCTTTTTCCTTTTTATTTAGTGGAATCTTACTGCTCCAGAAATTTAACATTCTATGACTGGTTGACTGAGATTTTTGGCAACTTTTCCAAGCAAGTTACTTTTTCTCAGTTGAATGTATACAGAGTCGGCTCTGGCGACGCAGTAAGCTATCTTTATTTTGTTATATATTTTTTATATACTGTATTATGCAGTATAAGTAAAATGACCAAGCAGTAATTTAGCATGTCTGAAGTATGGCTGTCCGTTATGGGATATTCAATTCCCTTATGAGTGTGTTCAGATATTTTTTAGATTAATCATGTTTTATTCAAAAAATGTGAACATTACACAATCGCAAAAGACACCTTAGAAGTAAAATCCATTATGTGCAATTAACATATGTAATGAACAGACTGACAAACAAATAAACAAGTCCAATGTATGCACCTTTATCATATCAAAGGAGTGTTCAGGTTTTCTTGACATACATTGTCATCAGTTCTATATCTAATCTGATGTGAAAATGGTCCTACATTTTCCTCCTATGCTCTAATTAAATTATTCTGCTATAATTGGCCTACCTTGATTTTAGCAAAGTATTTGACACCATCCCACACAGGAGTCTAGTAAACAAGTTGTGCAGTCTGGGAGTAGGTCCTAAGGTGGTACACTGGATCTGAAATTGGCTGAGCAACAGGACACAGAGGGCAGTGGTAAATGGAGTTCAATCACAGGAGAGAGGGGTGACAAGTGGGGGTGCCACAGGGCTCGGTTCTGGGACCGGTCCTATTCAATGCCTTCACTAGTGACATTGTGGAGGGACTGGAAGGGAAGGGAAGCCTTTTTGCAGATGACACCAAGATCTGCAATAGGGTAGACACACCAAATGGGGTGGAAAAAGTGAGAACAGACCTAGGCAAATTGGAGGAGTGGTCAAGAGTGTGGCAGCTTAAATTCAATACAAAAAAGTGCAAAGTCCTGCACTTGGGCCACAGGAACCCTGAAAAGGAACACAAAATGGGGGAAGAGATACTAACAACAACAAAACTGGAAAGGGACCCAGAGATGAGCATAATGGATGACCTGAAGTTGGCCAAGCAATGTGAAAGCGCGATGGGGAGGACCGTAGGGATGCTGGGGTGCATATGGAGGGACATCATTAGTAGCAAAACAGGAGGTGGTAATGCAACTGTGCAGACAATTGGTCAGACCACATCTGGAATACTGTGTTAAGTTCTGGAGACTGCATCTCTGGAAGGACATTGAAAGAATGGAAGCAGTCCAGAGAAGGGAAATAAAAATGGTGAAAGGAATGTACCAGAAAACATATGAGGAAAGACTGAAATACCTCAATATGTATACCCTGGAGGAAAGGAGGGAGAGAGGGATATGATAGAGACATTCAAGTACCTCAGAGGAATAAACAAGGTCCAGGAGGGCAACATCTTTCAAAAGAAGAGATGTGCAAGAACAAGGGGTCACAATATGAGGCTGGGGGGAGAGATTTGGGGTAACGTGAGGAAATATTTTTTCACAGAAAGAGTGGTAGATGCATGGTACAGTCTCCCAAGGGAGGTTGTAGAGGCTAAAACAGTTGGTGAGTACAAGAATGCATGGGACAGACAGAAGGCAACCCTAGTGACAGGAAAGAGAGGGTAAGTTGCTGATCATTTGGGATCTGGAGTTTAAGTTGGTAGGGAAATGGGCAGACTAGGTGGGTCAGATGGTCCTTATCTGCCATCAAAATCTATGTTTCTATCAATGGTATTCTGCACCAGAGAAGTATTATGGTACAGGCTGACCACTATACATAACGGACCTGATTCGTAGTCACAGATGAGAGTGCAAAATGGCAACAAAACTATGTTGCACACAAGCTAAGTCTGTAACCCCATTAAGCTATTCACAAAGGAAGTACACAATGCCCCACTCCTGGGTATTGTGCACATTATTAACAAACAAGTGTGGGTCCCCCTGATTCTTTTGCTTCTGCCATTTATAAAGGAATTGTAGTCTCTTCCTCGGCACCTTCCCCCAATCCTTGTAGCACTTCCTAACATCACTGCAGCCATCCACCATCTCAATTCAGCCACCATCTCAACTGATATGAGAAGGAGAAGGAGTAGGAGCACATCAGCAGGTTCCTGCTGTCATTTATTTAGACAGTGCCAGATAGTGGTGTGCTGAGAGTTTGTGCCTCTCACCAGGCAATTTCTTTTTTGTTTGCTTTGCGTTTACTCTAACAGTGAGCACAGCCATGGTGGGGGAGTAGGGTAAGAGATTAGCTGCTTTGTGGGTTAGAGAAAGAGGGTGTTTACATTACCTTGAGTGGGAAGTGGATAAATATGGGGTGCTGTATGGGTTGAGGGAAGGGGCTGGTTTCTTTTACCATCGGGGGACAGGTGGGAGTGAGGTATGCTGCAAGTGAGAGTGAAGGCTGTTTTTTTTTATATTTATTAAAAGAAAATGTCAACTTGCACTCCACAGTAAAGGGTATCATGTCATATTGGTGAAAGCAAAATGGCAACCGTGAAAACAGCGAGTGTTTCACAGTGACTGTAATGAGGGCGACATTCGCATCCCCCCTCCCCGAGGTGCTATGACCTCGGAGTTGGTATACTTACAAACGGGGGTGCAGGGGGCAAAACCCCTCTGCAGTGGGGGGGGTGAGGGGAATAGTTCACCACAAATACATGTCACCCTAATTCTTGTCACCGTGAAACACTCACTGTTTTCACGGTCACCGTTTTGCTTTCGCCGACATGACATGGAACCCAGTAAAGAAAAGTTGTAAATTGCCATTTAGGGAAAACGTCTACACTTTGTAGGATTTTTTGTACAGAAAAGTTGTCACTTCACTTTATGAAGAACCTCACAAAAACTCCAAGAAATATAGAAAACGTGAATTTCACAAACTGACGTCACCTCACATACCTTTGGTTAACAGTTGCCATCTCTGGTACTACTTGCTAACATCTTGATTGGTGATTTACACTGTGCCACATTTGTGCTGAGGGTACTGCCTTCCATTGCTCCTGTCCCCAAACACACACACTATGCAAATGTACCTTTATATATAGGGGTAGCTCATCTTATTAGCTGTTTTGCCCTGCCGCAATTGCACAGACAATCTAGCCCCAAATCACGTCTAATCGGACCAACATAAGTTTTCAGATTTGTACATTTCACTTTACAGTATATTGATAATGACTAGCTTGAGATATCAGAAACATAGACTCCAATGGCAGATAAGGACCACCTGGCCCACCTAGTCTGCCATTTCCTACCAACTGGGTAAACTGCAGATTCCAGTTACCCAACACCCTTCTACCAATCACTTAAATTGCCTTATGTCTGTCCCATGCATTCTTGAATTCCCCCATTGTTTTTGACCCCACAACGTCCTCAGAAAGGAGGTTCCATGCATCTACCACCCTCTCTATGAAAAACTATTTCCTCACATTGCCCATGAGTCATCCCCACTCTATCTTCAAATTGTGCCTCCTTGTTCTTGTACATCTCTTTTTCTTAAAGAGGCTCCCGTCTTGGACTTTGCTGATTCCCTTGAGATACTTAAAAGCTTCTATCATGTCCCCCCCTCTCCCTCCTTTCTTCAAGAGTATACATATTAAGCACTTTTAGTCTCTCTTTGTATGGCTTCTATTGCAGACCCTGCACCATTTTAGTTGCCCTCCTCTGGACTGTCTCCATCCTGTCTATGTCCACGTGGAGATGGGATCTCCAGAACTGTATGCAGTACTCCAGATGGGGTCTCACCAACTGTCTATACAGAGGGATAACAACTTCCTGTTTTCTACTGGTGATGCCTCTCCCTACACATCCCAGTATCCCCCAGCCAGAATTATTGCCTTCTCACATTACTTACCTACCTTAAGGTCATCTGATATGACTACCCCCAGGTCCCTTTCCATTTGTGTTGTTATTAGTACCTCCCCCCTTTGTGTACTCTTCCCCGGGTTTTTGTTTCCCAGGTGCATTATTTAGCACTTTTTTGCATTGAATCTAAGCTGCCATATTTTTGACCATTCCTCTTATCTTGCCAAGTCCCTTCTCATCCTTTACACCCCTTCTTGTTTATCAACTCTGTTGCAGATCATTGTGTCATCTGCAAAGAGGCATACTTTTCCTTCCGGCCCCTCTGCAATGTCACCTATAAAGACATTAAAGAGGACCAGTCCCAATACTGAACCCTGTGGTACCCTACTAGTAAACCCCCTTTCTTCAGAGAGTACTTCATTTACTATTACCCTCTGGGTCCTGTTGTTCAGCCAGCTTGTTACCCAGGCTACCACCCAGGGACCCACTTCCAGGCTGTCTAACTTGTTTATTAATTGTTTGTGTGGGACTGTGTCAAATGCCTTGCTAAAGTCTAGGTAGACCATATCCACAGCCCCTCCATGGTCTATTACTTGGGTTACCCAGTCAAAGAAATCTATTAGATTCACCTGACATGACCTTCCTGATGTGAATCCATGCTGCCTTCAGTCCTGTGCCCCACTGGCCTCTAGGTACTCAACAATTCTTTCTTTCAGAAGTGATTCCATCATTTTCCCTACCACTGAGGTCAAGCTAACAGGTCTCTAGTTTCCTGCCTCAGCCTTGCTCCCACATTTGTGAAGAGGAATCACATCCACCTTCCTCCAGTCCTCTGGTACCACACCGTCCTTCCATGATTTGTTAAAAAGGGTAGTCAGCGGTGTCACTAGTTCTCTCCTTAGTTCTTTCAGAATTCTGGGGTGAATCCCATCAGGCCCCATTGCTTTGTCCACTTTGAGCTTTAGGAGTTCCTTCATGACCCTTTCTTCTGTGAATGGACTGGTATCAACCCCCCTGTCCAGAGTGCTTTTATTGTTCAGTTTAGGTACCTCCTCCTCTTCTTCTTTTATGAATACTGAGCAAAAATATTTATTCAGTATCTCTGCCTTTTCACAGTCACCCTCTGCCCACTCCCCTCCCTTTTATAAGCCTCACTATCCTTCCCTTGGTCTTCCTTTGCTCTCTGATGTACCTATAAAAGATTTTATCCCCCTTCTTAACTGAGTTGGCTATCTTTTCATCGGTTTGGGCCTTCACTATTCTGACTGCCTTCCCTGCTTCCTTCTGCTTTAACTGATACAGTTCTCCGTCCTGCTCCTTCTGTGATTCCTTGTACTTCCTGAATGCTATCTTTTTCTTCCTAACCCTCCCTGCCACCTCCATTGAGAACCATAATTTTTTTTATTTTGTTTTGTTTTATTTGCTTCACACAAAGGCTTGTTGCATATTTGGTGGCAGTTTTGATTATTCCCCATTGTTCTTCCACCCCTCATTTCTGCCCATTTGCTAATGCATTCCTTAGGCACTCACCCATCTTGGTAAAGTCAGCCATCCTAAAGTCCAGGACCTTTGCCTTTGTATGGCTTGTCTCTACTGCTGTGTTTATCATGAACCATACTGTTTGGTGGTTGCTAGTTCCCAGATGGCTACCCATTTCTAAATCTGTGATCCTCTTTCCATCTCCATTTGAGAGTACCAGGTCTAAGATGGCTCCCTCCCAAATGGGTTCCAACACTAGCTGTCTAAGGCATGCCCCTTGCAGGGCATCAAGAATGACCCCACTGTTGGATGAGGCTACAGCAAATGCACTCCAGTTAACATCTGGCACATTCAGGTCCCCCATCAACAATATCTCCCCTTTTTCTGCCATTCTAAGGATACCTTCTATCATTTCATTGTCCATATCCTCCCCCTGAGATGGGAGTCTATATGCAAGCGCCGTGCAGATTGTGGTGAAATTGCCTGTCTCCAAGTTGACTCACAGTGCCTCCTCTCCTCCATGTTTACACTTTAGTTCTGTTGCTTTGATTTCTTCCCTTATGTAGAGAACTACTCCTCCTCCTCTTTTATCCTCCCCATCCCTTCTGTAGATTGTGTACCCTGGTATGTTTACATCCCAGTCATGGTTCTGTGTACCATGTTTCTGTGATTGCCACAATATGCAGATGCTCCTCTTCCATCAAGGCCACTAATTCAGGAAGCTTGTTACCCAGACTATGGACATTGGTACTCATTACTCTCCATTTTTTGATGACTTTACCTCTTGTAGCCCTGTAGAATCATTTAAGAGGTCTCTGAAAAGACACCTATTTACACTAGCATTCGGATAGATTATTTTATGGTCATTTTATTGTTTTATGTTATTATTTATTATTGTTGATGTTTTATTCTTGTCATGTATCAGTGCTTTGATTTATTGAAAAGCGCTTTATAAATAAAATTTTGATTGATTTTGATTGATTGATTGATCCCTGCCCTTACTGACTTTGACTTCTCTATTTATCCTTGTCCTGCTCACTATTGATCTTTCTACCTTGGTGTTTACCTTGCTAACTACCCTGTTTTGTGGGGGGAGGCTGGGAATTCCCTGCTTCTTATCAGTGCCTATCCCTTTGGCTTGCTTAAAAGCTTGCCAATGAAGCATTTAAACCGATCACCCAGGAGGCTGGTTCCCTTCCCAAATTGATGCAGACCATCATGCCAGTATAGGCGGGTATCCTTCCAGGTGGAACCCCAGTCCCCAATGAAGTCAAATCCCTGTGCTCCACACCAGTTTTTCAACCATTCATTGAATCCCATGGTGTGAAGTACCCTTGCCTCACCCATGCCATAGACAGGCAGCCCCTCCAAGAAGGATACTGTGTGTGATACTTGTCTAAGGCACCTCCCCAACTCCACAACTCCTCCTGCATTGCTCTAATCCCATGCCCAGCCAAGTCATTTGTTCCTAGGTGGACAATGATGTCCAGCTCTATCTCCCCGTGCAGCTGCTCTCGTGATCCTGAGGATTCACTTCTTGGCCCCCCAAGCCATGGTGCCAGGCAGGCACCTTACTTCACTTTCTCCTGCCCCCCAGTTCTATCCCCTAAATAACTGAGTCCCCCACCAGGAGCTGTTTCCTTTCCCTGTGGTATCCTGTGCCACCTTCCTGTGGGCCTCCCTTGTGGCGGTTGCCAGCAACCTCCTTGGTCTCCACTGCAGGTGCCTCCATTGGGGAACTATGCTCCACCAGAATGGTGTATGGATTGTGGAGTAGTACAACTAAAGGGATGCATCTCTATTCCACCACCTTCACCCTCCCTGAGCCCAGTGTGGTCCAACCACTGCTCATTCTTGGCAACCTCTGAGGCAGTGGTGATGGCCCTGGTGTTCCCCAGCTGGGGTAGATTCCCCTACTCCAGTCGAGTTTAGCATGGAGATGGGCAACCTCCTCCCTCAGAGCAGAGAGCTGCTTGCAAATAGAGAAGCATCACAGTCTCCAGAAAGTCTCCTAGAAGACTGCTGCCCCACAGCCAGTGCATTGCACTACTCCCCACATGTCTGTCTTCTTTCCTGTTGATCCTGTGTACGATTTTTTTTTATATAGTTAGTGTGTGCACCTTTACCATCAATGCAGTGAGCTATGTTGGTAAGGATATGACAGTTGTATGCCCCATGCCCTCTTGAGGAAATGATGTCAGAATCCCTGGTATAAAGGTATAAAGGAAATGACACCAAGGGGGGTGAGGGACAGGGGAGGTTGGGCCTAAGCCGTGCCCTCCGGAAACAATCAACTACAAGCTTTGACCCATGTCCATTTAATTCTGCATTATAGAAGGTTATATTCACTGCTAAAATATGTTAGCCTTACTGCTACACCTTTGTGGGAGTTCTAGTACTAGTAAATTGTGAAGTAACTTATTAATCATTTAATATTTAAAAGTAAGAATCCAAAGGTTGATACCGTGCCACACACTTAAAACAAACTTAACAAACAGTCTGATTTCCTTAGTTCACATGATTAGATAACAACCAGTACAGAATGGACCAGCCAATTGTTTTCAGCAAGTGATAAGCTCAGATGAAAGTCTTTTCATGCTGGACTGTATCTGCTGCTCCATCTTTAATTGTTTGTCTAAGTTCTTATGTTTGATTCGCAATACAATAATCTAATAAAAACACTATCTTCAGGCTCTATGTAGTGTGCTTCTCATTGGCTTACTACCAGGCAACTTGATTTGAAACCCTAATTTTTTTAATCATGTACATGCTTTTCCAGTTAACCATTGGGCCATCTGTCGGTGACCCCCTCTCCGCCAGTCCCAACAGCAGACAGGTGTGACTACTAATGTGTTTTTGAAATCAAAGGGACTGAGAATGCATAGTGGCTGCCTATCTATGGGCAGTACTGTTTTTTCTGTTCTTTTTCTTCCCATTCCACTCCCTGGTGCCAAAACATCCTTAGTGGGGAGAGGGGGTATCTACATTACAGTGTCTCCAAAGACATTGAGTTGCTGCCGTCCCATGCCCCATGACCTACAGTTCCATGGGAGAGAGTGACGGTCTTCCCACCAAATACAAAAACATAACATCTATATCACTCAGGAGTCTCCTCCAGACCAGAGCTTTGAGTAGAATGTGAATTCCAAGAGCTCAATATTCAAGAGTTGCAGCACAATTTTGCCACAATTGTGCCACTTGCAACATGACTACTAGAATTCATAAAATGTGATCTGACTTAATGTCACAAGTGTTACAAGTTGTGTATGAAACATAATGCATGCATCATCTTTCTACTATAAAGTGAGCAATGTGTTACAAATACTGTATGTCCAAATGTTGGAAAATTGCACACATTCTGATGCATTTGCAGTGATGTAGCTGAAGCAGAACCATCACCATAAGTTCTGTGTCCAAAGCATTGAAAATCCATGTCTAAACCTTGATCTGCCTGAATGCTGCATCTGTTTGGAAGATTCTGGTACAGTATTTGTACTTCTGCTGTGAGTGGCAAGTTCTCTTAACTATTTAACTCCTCTATTGTAGTATGAAATTCTACCACTACTGACTCCGGAGCAAATTGGTGACATGATACTAATGTCAGATACACTAGAAAGCATCACCTTAACAAACAAACTCTATGACTTCTTTGATGAACGACCAGTCTCTGAACTAAGGGCATGTATGGTCCAATTTACTGAAAGAGCAAGAGAGGTAAACTTAGTTTTTATCCGAACTTTGATAACTAGATTGCTTCAATGCAGTATAGCCATTATTTTGTAATGCAAGGGATTGGCCACAATTTTTACTTTCACAATACATCAAGGCAGTTTACAAGGTCAGTACTCTGAAGAGTATACTTTTTTATTTTGCCCCTTGTTGCCTGACTTGTCTAATGCCCTTCTTTCCACATTTTGAGTCTGCTTAAGCACTTTTTCACATCTAAATAATAAAAAGAGCATTCCTTTTAATATGTCCCAAATCAAGTTTTCAGTAATATTGTCAGCTGTTTTTGTATGTGTGTTGTGCCATAAGGTCAGGGAGCAGTGACTATTGCATGCTAGTTCATGTTTGTCACAACAAAAGTGATCTTAAGCAACTGATGTTCAAAAACAACAGAGAATACTGACTGAAACCTGGTCTCGGCCACATTAAAAGGAGCTGTTCTTTTATTTTTTTAGCCATTAAAAGTGGTAATGCAGGCTCAATAATGGAGATAAAAGGGTACTGTACAAGTCAAAAGATGGGTGATAATCCAAAAGAAAAGTAAACGTATAGGTCAAGATTTTCACCACTATCATACATTGCTGATTTAAATAACCAGTAATAATAATAATAATAATACCACAAATCATATTTCCTGCTTTGCCATTTTTTTCATTAGTGTGCCAGGCAGTTTTCACATCCCTCTAATTAATAAGGATTAGTATGTTGTTTTGAGCACACTTATTGCCCCTTAATTTTTACAAAATGAATCTCATGTAACAACGTGAACAAGAGAAACAAGAACCCTGTATTTAAAATTATATTTTAAACAACTTGGCAGCCATGAATTTTCATTTCTATCATGTTCTTTTTTTTTCCAGGAACAAATTACAAAACTACCACAACCTCAGGTTACGAAACTCATGCTTAAAAGACATATGAATATAATTTCTGTAGAAACTAACACCTACAATGCAACAACATGGGAAGCGGTATTTGACAAAGAGTTGTTTTTCTTAATCTCTGCCTTTGTCGAAGCTACACTACAGTACATAGTTGTTACAGATTGTGATCAACTAATAGCCATGTAAGTGCAATATAAATTCCTCCATGGACTACAATCGCAAAAAAAATCTCAGTTCTGTTTAGGTGACAAAATCCTACCAAAATCACAATGCATTGAGTACAGTGGCAGAAGCTACCCCTCATTACTGTAAGCATTAGCACTGCACCATATCTAACATAAAACAGACAGAGACCATGTATTTCCATGTTTTGTTAAAACTGGAGTTTGTAGTGATTAAGGATATGTAATCCATATTACATGTAAGTATATTTATAATTCTATTACTATGTATTATATATAATCAAATTAGTATAGCCTAGTTGTTACAGCACCAAGCAGTGAAGATGGAGAACTCTGTAGACCCATGGTTGAAACCCACAATGGCCATGCACAGGTTGTGTGACCCTAAGCAAGTCACTTAGCCTCCTTGTTCTACTTGGTTGCACCTGTAAATAAGTTTTGGCTCAGTGCTTCTTTGCTTCCAAAAAGAAAATATAATGCCAATTAGAATGGCTTAGAGAGCATCAGCAGCCACACAGTGGAGCTAGACGAGTAAGCCATAGGAGTTCAGAGGCTGGGCTGAGTACCTGGGGATGGTGGGTGACCAGGCTGGCAGGCAGGTCGGAAAAGGGCAGGTTGACAGGAAGTAGGATAAAACCATGATTTAAAACAAACTGTGAAGTCATACAGTTCTGCTGGTCAATACAATGTATTTAATCAGATTGTGCCATGTATATGAACTACTTATAACCATGTAGACAGTACCACACATATTTCCAAAAACAAACAGATCCCATTCCCATCCCTATATGAATTTTCTGTCTGAAAAGAATCAGACCCTTGAAATTTAAGGGGTCCTTTTTCAAACCAGTTGTTTGCTCTTCATAAAATGGGATAAAATCATTTATACACCTGTAGTGATGAATGTGTGGAAATAGATGCAATTACCCCGTATCTTATTGACATCACACCTGTGAGAGATAAATGTAAAAAATAGATAATCAAGCTTTTAATGTTGTAAAAACATGTCTTTTTGCATTGCTACCTATCAGTTATGAGGAAATGCAATCTTCTATACACCACTTTTTCAAGGCTACTACAGTGTTCATCTGATAAACACACCAATAAATAAAATTAATCATGTTCTATACTGCCTAGTTTATGTCTGATAAACACACCAATAAATAAATTTAATCATGTTCTATGTGGTCTAGTTTATATTAATATCATTGTCTTCACCCATACTATCTCTTGTACAATAGTCTTTAGATCAAACATGCCATTAACTTAAACTCTGGAATCTTAATGATTTCTTATATCAGCCAGATAAGAATATTATCACCAATTATACACTGTAAAAAGTGCCATACAATGGAAGGAGTTCTATTTATTTTGTACAGAACATAGAGGATAATGTATGGTCATATATCAGTAACTGGTTTGCTAACCATCAAGTGTTTGCCATAGCGACCATGTAAACCTCGAGAGTGAAACTCAAGAGGTTTAAGTCACCATGGCAACCTCAAGACAGTTAAACAAACTGGTTGCCAATATAGGAACCATATATTATACTTTATAGTGTATGGTCTCATAGGTAGTGAAAAACAAGAAGCAGATACCTTTCTTTTAAGTTTTAGGTCAAGATCTCTCCACCACCACAGCCATTTCAGGAAGGACGTCACGTTGTGTAGCGTTCAAGTGCAGAATGATCCCCATTGTTATACCATCGATGGGTTAACAACAAAGTGGCATCACATCGATGGTATAACAATTGTGGTAAAATATAGATTTTGTCATATAACAACATTCCACCATACATTATATGTATATTTCATGTTTATTGAAACTCCTTTCTCAGCCGTCTCATGCTTACTGTTGGTTATCATGAAAGAACATCTTTTAACAATAGTCACAGAAATGTCAGATTTAAAACTTAACTTCTTTGTGCTCCCAGGTCACACCTATAAACAAGCTTCCAGCTTAGTGTGTCTCTCCTGTTAAAAACAGAACCTAGCCGGAGCCAATAGGGCTGTGAAGAGCTCCCAAATGACCAAAGTCATTTTCTTGTTGGTGCAATATAACGCTGTTTAGTCACACTAATCACAGTGCTCCCAGATCCAAAGAACCATTTTTCTGTAACAAGACCTCATTTTTTCTGTATTTTCCCTGTAGAGGCAGCATCAAATCCCTGTATAAATCCCTATAGATTTTTCCATAAGCCACTAGTTCCTTATTTGTGACTTTGTTGTTTATTTAAATGTAATATGTTGACAGCCTTTTATCAGGAAAAGGGCTATGATTTGCTGTTAGGTATTAAAATTATATGTCAAGATGGCCTTTGAATGATTTGGATTTATATGGAATCCATAAGGCATAATGGGGGAATTTATTTATTTGTTGAATTTTGTTGACCGGGTAGGCCCACTAAGACTAGAAGTCCCTTTTTCAGGGGTGGAGGGAAGTACAGATGGTAACCAACTGAAATTGTAACATGGCATAAATCCTTACTTCAACCAGATTAAGCTGTTGGTGGTATTTTTAGTGAATGAGGGAAATAAATCCCCCTACTGTTTTTGAGAAGTGCCATAGGATCTTTAACATCCACCTCAACAGGCAGACAGAAAGGACAGGAGCACCCCTTCCCCCCCATGCTGCAGTACAGTGTCAGTACTGGGATTTAAAGAGCAAGTGGAGCCAAACCAGGCAGACAGGAAAATAATATAAGTTTTAAGAAGCAGTCAGTTATAAAATTTTATTTCTGAAGTACCATTCCTTTACCTTTTGCCCATCAGAGAATCTTCTAAGTCATAATGTTGTGGTAGATGTTTGGAACAGCTCTTAGCATAGCAGCTGACATATCTAGCTCTACTGCCCCCCACTACATCATCAGCATTGTGATTTCACTGACAGTGACATCACATGTGAATGACCTGGCAGTTACTGAATTGCTGTTCCTAAGTAGCAGTGATGTCACAGTCAGTGAGGTCACGATGCTGGTGATGTACTGGGGGCAGTATAGCTAGCTATGTCAGCAGCCACACAGAGTGCTGTTCCACACATCACACATATTAACATTAGATAAACAATCTTCTAATTAAACAAAGGAAAATATAAAGTACCTCAAATACAAAAGGTAATGGTTGACTGCTTTTAAAGTCTAATATTAGTTTTAGGCAGTACACAAGCTCTTTAACCCACATGCCTAGTGTGGGGATAGAACCCACAGCCTTCTGATCTTTCAGTCTCTGAGGCCAGTGTGCATGCTATTTTTAACATCTTTCATTTGTTACTTTTTACACAAATTCTCTCAGGCTTTTTTCTGACCACCTGATGAAATCTTGAATTAGTTACATAAATGTTATTATTTTCTTTAAGGCCCTGACCCTGCAACTAAACACACATTCAGTACATCATATTCTAAAATGAGAAAACAAGTCTTCTCTTTCCATTCCTTGCCTGCAATCTGTGCTGTGGGCAATAATGTCAGGCAGCTAGCAATCTGCATTCCACAGTATGTAATCTGACACTGAGTCTACAGAAAACTTTCATTTTCACAAAAAACAAGAATAAATGAGTCCCCTAGGTGTTAGACTGAGCTGTACAGATAATAGAAACAGCAGTTTAAAAAGTTTTTTGTTAATATCCTGAGAAGTTCTGAGGTACAATACAGTAGCACCCCCCTCCCCCTTCAGATGCCTTTAACATAGAGCAAAAAATAGCAAATATCAGAGGTAGAGGTGCACATGTTGCAGCTGTGGAGGAATACATACAAATGTCTAAAATGGAAGTTCTAAGAAAAGCTGTTTTAGAGCTACAGATGACAGAAGGGCTGTAGGCTCTGCCCACAGCTCTAAAAAAAATTGTATGAAGTGAATGCAATGACCTGGACAAAAATACACAGTTTATTATCCCTTGTGAGGGGGAAGCTGGACTTGTGTAACCCACTCATGACTCTGCCATGAGGCACAAGTTATAGTTTTTCCTTCCCACACTCTTTCCCTCCCACACTCGAATATACAGTGACTGTTTTGAGTAGGCCAGTGCATGCCCCCTGTTTATTAATAAAGATTTGCTTTTTCACAAAATTTTTGAAAACTACAATTGATCAAAGACAAACATTAATACATGGTGTTAAATCTGTTTCTCAAGTTCTTATATAGTTTCTGAAAGTGTTTCTCACTGCCAGCGCTAACTTTTCCAAAATACAGGACTGTTCTAATTTACTTTAATTATCATGATTGTGCTTACTTTCAAGCTTTGAGGGATGCATCTATGAGCGTGTTATACCACAGTTTTATTTCCTTAATCATATAGTACATATTTTCTTCCTGTAGTGTTCGTGGACTCAACACAGGATATGACGATATGTCAATTCTTTCGACACTGAATGTTGTAGCATGGATTACGTCTTCCCTCAGTAGGACACAAGGTAAATTAAGTATGTCAGTACTTTTATTATATTGTAAATTAAATATTATCTCAGAAATTATTAAAATATAAAACAAAAAGAAGAGGTTAACATGATAAAAGTTAACCCTTTGAATGCTGAATATGTCTGGCAAATTTTTTTTAGATTCTGTGTGCTTATACAGTATATGCCTGCCACATAGTAATCTTGCTATGCATACATAATATTTTCTGTTTAATACCACTTACTCTATGGACCACAGCCAAGAATGCAAAAAAAAAATGTGTTCACATTATTATACAAAAAGATACATGTTTACTTCTTAGTCTGTTTATATGGACAACCAAAAATAAAGATTAACTTAAGCCTAGTACAGAATTAGTCCCAGGTTACCAAATCCATCTTTATCATTACAGTACTTTCAGGGGAAATTCACAAGGACAATCATTACAGTAATATCAGATAAAAAATGATAACATGCAAAGGCAGTCAAATTTGAACAAATAGTCATTTATACCTGTATAAATGTGTGATATCTTCACAGGGACATAGAAACCATTTGGGATGGCAGAAGCTTGTGAGACCTTCAAGGCACACTCTAGCTACTGTATACCAAAGTTAGTGTCAGTGTTCTCTTCATGGGTGATACAAATAACTAAGGATGGCTTATGTCCTGTAGTTCAAGAAATAAATAAAGTTACAAAAAAAAAATTAATTGGTGACAATTAACAAGATACAATCGGAAATAACTTGGCTCTTCATAGGTGGGTTTAAGAATAGTTAGATAGCTACAGTTTTTAGACCAGAGAATCTGGAAGGCAAGAATGGTCTTGAAATGCAGTTAAATAAAGCCCAAATGTTTCTGCAAGTGGAAGTTTTATGATACTTATAAAACAAAAAAAGGGGGGGGTGCAAGTACACAAGGTCCAAGATTGGTGGATTAACAGAAACTCCTACTGCCAGTCCTAAATACATCAGCACCATCTTGATAACCGTTTTTAAAATTAAAAAATAAATAATTGAGTAGTACTCCAGAAAACTATCCAGATAACTTTAACATTGTTGTGAACCCAATTTTTAATGACAGATATTTTTTTAAATATTTACCTAAGAATTCTCAAGCCCTTGATATCAATGGCCATTAAAGGTTTAAGTGCTGACAGAATCTCTGAGGACATTGCTTGCAACAGGAAATATGCAGAAGGCATTACTTGGATGTGGCTGAACTTAAAGAGGGAGTACGGTCAAACGTACGGCTCTATAATGCCAGCTTGACAACACTTTCGTTAACTGGCATGACAGCGACAGGATTTATGTTGACTGCAAGTTGTGGTTGACATAAATCCTGATTGTCTCCTAGTCCATTTTATCAGAGTTGATTCAGGGAGGGGGTGCAGGACTGGGAGACAGTGTGCCCCTGTCTCAGACACACCAACATAGTGACCTGTTGATGAACTGTCGATTTTGTTGACAGTGACGTAAGTCGCTGTGTTGGTATCGCTGTCAGGGGAGTAGTTTAAAAACAGAAATACAACAGTCAGTGAATAATCTGAATTAAATCCCAGGACCCTTAAAGTAACAAGCACATTCCCCAGCAATCCCCGACTATAGTCCTAGCAAGTCCAGACGGTCTAAAACTATCTGTTGTAATGTGGGAACAGAAAAGAATAATGTCTAAGTCCCCACAAAAGAAGCTGTGCAGGAAGTCAGTTCAATTACCTCTCTTACGGCCGAATGCTGATCCCCTGGGCTGGCTGTGAGCTCTCTGAGCTCCGTGATGGAGTGTGTGCTTGGGGGTTGGGGGTAAGGCCTGTTATGGCCAAATGCTGATCCCTTGGGCTGGTTGTGAGCTCTCCTGAGCTCCAAGACAGAGTGAGTACATAGTAAGTACATCAATAAAAAACTACCACAATACATTTGGTAGTAGCCTCACCGGACTTAAAATACATTATCCAGTGGCAATGCATCAGGGTAGGGTCTCTAAGGATTTTTGCTGCTATAGCATCTGGTTCATCCATCTAAGGAGGAACTCTGTGCACTATAAAGGTGGCAGGTATAATCACCTTTACCAGGTGAATAAATATCATCATCCCCTGCCACCTTTCTAGTGATTAGAGAATCATCACATATCGGTCCTTGTAGCAGTACCCCATGAAAAAAAACACAGATGGGAAAGAAAATGAACTTCATTATTAATGGAACCCTACAGCAGCCTGAAGCACAGCCCTGTCAAACATGGCTCTATCTGCAGAAGCCATATCGAGCCTGTAATGGAGGACGAAAGTGTGGAATGAGGCCCAGATAGCTGCTGCACAGATATCCTGAACAGAAGCACAACCCCATTCCACCCAAGATACTAATAGCACTCTCTTGGAATGTGCCCAAATGCCTCTGGGGGTCCTTACCCACCCCTTGATAGGCAGCCACAATAGCCCCCCCATCCAGCCAGAAATGGCCTCCCTTTATGCCACCTGGCCCATCTTTTTTTCCAGAACAGAACACAAACATCCTATCTGACCTACAGAAACTCTCAGTCATAGTCAGATAATCTCTAAGCAGGGGGACAGCATGTCCAGGGGGTGATGTTCCCCGGGTGGCCTCTCTTCTTCCTGGCATGGCTGATAGGTGAATAGCCTGCTCCAGGTGAAAAGCTGAAAACACCTTTGGTGTGAAAAAAGGGACAGTCATAAGGGACACCCTGTCATTATGGAAGGTAAGAAACTGTTCCTGGCAGTACAGTGCCTGCAGTTCACTCACTCACCTAGCAGAGTACATGATCATGAGGAAAACTGTTTTAATGGTTGTCCAATAAGGGGAATTAGGAAAAAACAGAGGTTTGTGCAGGCCTTCCAATACCCAATTAAACTGCCATAGTGGACATGTGGGTCTTACACAGGGAGATGTGATCTGCACTGCCCGTAGAAGTCAAACCACATTGGAATGTGAATTCACTGGCTCCACCTTTGTTAGTGATCCCCTTATAGCAGAGACAGCCAATGCCTGAATCCTTGAGGAGTAGGCCAAACCTTTTTCTTTTGCCCCACCATGGCTCCCCAGATAAGGAGACTGACATCCATTGTAATGGTCGCCACTGGCGACATTGACAGTGATACACACTTTGTCAGGTTGCACCAGTCCATCTACCAATTGAGGCTCTAAACAATGTCTGAGTTGGGCTCGAGTTTGACCTCAAAGTCCTTGGTTGACTAGTCCCATGCATCTAGCATACCATTGGACCATCGGCGTGGTCACTAGTGCATGCATGCCCATGGCATCATAGTTATTACTGCTGCCATAAGTCCCAACAGGATGTAGGTGCGCACCTGCCTGTACAGCTGTGCCCATATGGAACCCAGGAACTGGATTATGTTGCCAACCTTTTCCTCTACAGGGAAAACCCAACCCACAATCGTATCAATCCTGAAGCTGAGGCGTGTGATCTCCTGTGTGAGGTTTATCTGACTCTTGCCCCAGTTTATGACCCAGGTGTGTTGTTGCAGGCACTGAACTACAATCTCTGCATCCCTCCGGGCTTCATCTAGATGCCTTGCCCAAATGAGCCAATCATCTAGATATGGGATGATGTGTATGCCATTTTTTCAGAGATCCACCACCATTACTATGAGCATCTTTGTAAAGACTGTCAGTGCTGATGTCAAGCCGAATGGGAGGCAGGTGTACTGAAAGTGATGTCCATGGATTTTGAATCTGAGGAACCGGTGGTGTTAGGGGAAATCAGAATGTGTAAGTAGGCATCCTTTAGGTCTATTGAGGCTAGAACAATCACCCGGCTGAATTGTAGTCAAGGTTGGCTGGATGGTTTCCATTTTGAAATTTTTTGTAGAGCACAAACTAGATGAGGAATTTTACATCTAGGACTGGGTGGAAGCCCCCCCCCCATCTTCTTGTGGACCATAAAGAATGTAGAGTATACCCCATTTCTCTCTCTTGAGGGGGGATGGGGATAATTGCCCAGTTCATGGTGAGGTTGCACAGAGCCTGTTGGATCTCTGTCACTTTTTGGGGATCCTGGAGCATACAGAATATCATTGGTCTGTGTGAAATTATCTCTTGAGTGAACTCTGTGGCATAGCCATGGGACACAAGTTCCCTGACCCACCTGTCCATGGTATTTTGGACCCATTGATCGGTGAACAATTGCAGTTGACCCCCCACCAGTGTGCAGTCCACTGGAGCCCCCTCTCTCATTGGTTGTTTCCAGTGGCGCCACCACTGGACCTATGGCCCTTGAAACCCCTTCATTTACCAAAGTTGTCTTTGAACTTGAGTTGTGCATTGCGGAACTGGAACTGGGCATAGTTTCCCTGAAGCCTGGCTCAGATCCTGCTCCGCCGCTTCTTCCTCTGATGAGTCGGCTGAGACATCCACCTGCCTGCATTTCTTCTTCTGTAGCAGTGGAGTCTGCACCATCCCTGTGCATCTTTTTGATGCCATCTGAAGTGCGCTCTCTGGCTGCCGTGCTTGAAAATTTTCCAGCCACTTGAACAGGAGCCCCACCTGTGCTGTGTTAAGTGTAAATGGAGCCGTGAGGGCCATTGACTCCTTGAGGGCCAAAACCACATTCAGACTGGGATTCTGCAGCATGCCTGACTCCAAAACTGTGCATACTGCACATAGGGCTTCCCCCATGAGACTCAGTGTGCTTTTCTCTGCATTCCAGGCAGGCAGGCATGGCTGTGAAGGTCTGCCAGCTGGCTAATCTGTGGGATGCAGAAAAAAAGAACTGAGTCAGGAATATGGTTCTGCATGTAATCCAACACAACATAACAGCAGCATTTATATTATGTCAAAAAATAATGGCACTGGTCATTGATTGTGTGTGTCTCTTTATGATCCTGAGATGCCTCACACAAGATGGCTGCCCATACTGGCTGAGAGCCATTTTGTCTTTTCCTCCTCTCGCAGGCATCCTGGTTTGCTACTGCCACCTCTAAGATGGCGGCCATCTTAGTACTCCACCAATATGGCCATCATTCCCACAAGAACTCGCGGGAATAGATGTGCGATCCGCAGAAGTCTTCTGAAGCTTTTTTTCTCACAATGTTTGTCCTATGTATGAAGGGATGGTCTGCTTTTTATTTGACAGTTAAACTTAAAATTTAAACTTAAAGTCCCCCTTCTTCAAGTTTAAGCCCCTGTTGATGGCTACAGTCCCTGTAGCTCTGATTGTGGTCTGTGCGATGTGCTCCATTTTTTGGTGAGTTGGGAGCCATTCAGTCTTGTGAGAGCTGCCATCTTGCTCTCAGAGACTCAGGAGCCACTGGTAAACATGGCGCCATGTATAGGAATGTGCGGGGGAGTATTTTGGAGACCGAGGAGAAGTCCCAGTGTGACGCAAACCTGGTGGGTGCTGAAGCAAAGAGATTCCACTTCCCCCATCATCCCTCTACTCACCAGGGATGTCTTTTGGAGCCAAGAGCACCATGGAGTGGCCCAGTCACTCAGCAGAAGTATCTCTTTTATCTGGATCTAAAGCAACTTTCAGGTACCTCAGGGACTTAATTTTAATGCACTCATATATATCCACTTCTGAATTCATGCCCCAGTCTCCCTGTAATATAGGACCAGACCACGCTGTCCCTGGCACAAGGCCTTCTATTTCATGGAGGTTCCCAGATAACTCTACCACCACCATTTATTGTTGGGGATGCTACCATAGGGTCCCAAACCTGGGCAGGGGCAAGACAGATGCTACATGAGGGTCTGGTTCCCCTGATTCCCTATCCATTCAGTGTGCTGCTGCGGCATGCCATCTCATGATCTTCCTAAAAAAATATCTATCTATATATCTATCTAACTATATACATATGTGAGATATATATATACACACTTGAGATGCATTTTCTTAAGATAAGCATGTAAAATAGAAGTAGAAAAAAGCACCCTAGTAGAGAGTGCACGCATAGCCCATCGACGTGCCCTAGTCTAGAAAGGGAAAGTCAGGATTTCAAAATATAAATAAATACCTTGGAGTTTTGGGAGTGAAACAGATCATTACCAACCTCCAGAAACGCACGAAGTTAACTCGATTTTCTGATCGTAGCCAGGGGGGGCTGGCCTCTGGCAGCCATAGAAGATTTATGATCATGCATCAGCCAATAGAATGGATGGAGGAAAGCTCTTATGTGATGATTCTCTGAGCACTAAAAAGGTGGCAGGACATAACACATTGTGGTGGAGCTTGGGAGGGAAGCAGACACATCTCAGGGAAGTATCTGTTGATTTTCACTGATTTTAATGCTATAATTGTTTCTTTTGCAGCTTCTGGTTGTTTTCAATTGGTACCAGGGGGCTCTGTGACTTAAGTTGGAAGGGTACCTGTTTGGGAGGACTTGTAGGAGCTGGAGTTTTGTTTGTGTGTGTGGGTGTGGGTGTGTCTAGCCTGTAGCTTTGGAGAGAGGTGGTAACTGTCATGCCTTTGGCCTCCTCAGAGTTACTGCTAACTGAAAAAACACATAGCTACTGAGGAGTGATACTACTTTAATGAGAGTGCAGAGACAGTGATATTTTGTATTTTAGCAGTTGAGGCTGTTTCTTTTATTCTGGGAGCCCTGGTCATGTCAGAAACTACGTTCTTACCAGGAAGAGAGACAGTAGGTTCAGTGCATGTGTAGCTGAAACTACAACCATCTAGTTTTTAAATATTTTTTAGTTTTAAAATGCTCTGACACTTAATTACTTTAAAGGGAGTATCTGTAAGCTGTGGGGAGTTGCTTTTACAGCAAAAAGACACACTTTATTTTTGAGTGATACAAGCAGGGTGGTGACCTCTGTTGTTGACTTCTGAATCAAGGCTCGCTATTTAGTCACACAGACTGTGAGCAGGGCAAAGCAGAAATGGGGTAGCGTTGTCCTTGGCCTTGAAAGACGCGAGACACTCAGACGCATGTCAGCTGTGTCTGCTGGAGACACTAGGATACTGGGTGGAAAGCCAGAGAAGTCAGTAGGGTAAGCAGTTCTTTGAGGATTGATCAGTAGGGCTGAATACACTGATAGCATTTGACAATCATTAAACCAGAGTAATGTCACAAGCAAAAAGTAAACGGGGCAAGTCCAAAAAACCGTGCTCCAGTTGTAATATGTACAATGAGGAGCCCAACATTAAGGCGTTTATTTGTGGAAAGTGCTTAATAATAAAGTCTTTACAGGAGGAAATTAGGAACCTAAAAAGTAGATTGGAGACAAAAAATGAAATAAGTGTTTTAGAGGACTATATTGACACTGTAGCTATCAGTGTATTAGAACCCACAGATAATAGTGTGTCTGTGGCAAAAAGTTCAAGATATGAGGCTAGTAAAGACACCATGATGGTTGGATTAAGTGATCTAAATTAACATAGTGTACAAATATTATGTATTAATGGTCCTATAAGTACCCCCTCCCATACATTGTGTGAAAATGGTTCCATAGGTTTTTCCCTATCATTACAGAATAAATTTGAACCTCTTGCTCAAGATAACTTAATGGCAGGGGAAAGTATGAATATGGTGCACCATGAGAAACCGGCTGATAAAGTTACTAATAATTCATAGTACAGGGCTATAGTAGTTATAGGGGACTCCATTATAAAGGGAGTGGATTCAATGGTGTGCTATGGGCACAAAGCTAACACTACAGTTAGCACCCTTCATGGAGTAAAAATGAGTGATATTCCTGATCTACTAGATGGACTTCTTGAGGGTACATCTACCCCTCTGGTAGTTTTACATCTGTGTATCAATGATATAGGTACAAGAAATGTTAAGAAACTTCAGTCTAGTTTAAAAGAGATAGTTGATAGGATTAGACACATTAATGGGGAAATAATCATTTCCGGAATCCTACCAACATTTGCATATCATGCATATAAAAATGAAGCAATTCTAGAGCTAAACAAATGGTTAAGACATTTTTGTGTAAATTAAAAAATAGGTTTCATGGACAATTCTTTGACTTTCACTAGGAGATCCTTTTTTAAGCATGATGGCCTCCACTTGAGTTATGCCAGTACCAACATTTTAAGTAAAAAGATAAATGAGGTTGTATGTTTCCATTTAAACTGGAAAAATGGGAGGTATGGTAGTGGACTGTAACAATGTCCCTAATAATGTCAACAGGGTTAAAGCTTTGTCTGACTGGAAGGGAGTTCTTATAAATGCCAGAAGCCTTTCTAATAAATTTGAGGAATTCAAAATTTTACTTTAATCACAGAATATTCAAATAGCTTTGATTACAGAAGCCTGGTGGGATTCAAATGATACATGGGCATACTCAGTTCAAGGTTATAATCTTTATTCCAAATCTATAGATTATAGGAAGGGAGTTGGAATTGCTATTAATATTCAGGAAACTATTATATCTGAGGAAATAATAATGGAACAGTCACATCTTGAATCCCTTTGGGTTAAACTACTCCCATCTGATGGTACCAAAATTATTATGGGCCTAGTATATCATCCCCCATCCAGTTTAGAAGTCTAAGATCTAGATCTGATTAAACAATTTAGTAACCTAGACCCAGCGGACAACATTATAATTTTGGGAGATATGAACTTGCCTAATATCGTGTGGGAATCATGGCAGGGTACATCCAAATTAGATAAGTCCTTTGTGGATGTTTTTGATCAATTAGGCCTTATACATTTGGTAGAAGAGAAAACCAGGGATATAACATCTTGGATATCATTTTAACTAATATGGGTAATCAGTTGTCTAATATTAGGGTAAATCCCCTTTGGGTAATAGTGATTATTGTATTGTATGGTGATGTTTAGTATTATAAAACCCCATGTTCTTAAAGATGTTGCACCAAGAACTAAACTGAATTTTGGTAAAGCTAACTTTCAGAAATTTAGGATAGAGTTTTCTAATTGGGATTGGCATAGTGCGTTTCTTAATAGAACTGTAAATGAGATGTGGAAATTATTGCTGGAACAACTTAAGACTCTTATGGCAAAATATATACCCATTAGTAGTAAGTATAATAAAGGCAAACACAACCCAAGCTGGTTCACCCCTCGCATTACGAAATTGATTAATAGAAAAAACAAAATTTACAAAAAATATAGAAGAGACAAAACAGGGACTAACTGGTTGGCTTTTAAACATATTGCAGTTAGTGTGAAAAAAGCTATAAGAAAAGTAAAAGCTGAATTCGCAGTAGAGCTAGCTTCCAGAATTAATGATAATAAAAAATCTTTTTATTCATATATAAACAGTGGGAGAAAAAATTCAAACACCATTGGTCGCTTTAAGGATGACTTGGGGCAGGTTTTGTCAGTTAAAGACATTGTTGATATACAGAACATATATTTTTGTTCTGTATTTAATATTAACTCTCCATCAGATGTTGTTCATAAAGAACTATCTACACCTGGGGGAATAGTAATTGATCCTGGGGAGATAGCTGACAAACTCTGGAAATTAAATATCAATAAATCTCTTGGCCCTGATTCTATTCACCCAAGGGTTATTTTTGAATTAGCAGATTTTTTGACACCTCCCCTTACTTTTATCTTTCAGACATCTTTAGACAAGTGTATAGTCCCTAGTGACTAGAACGAAGCAACAATTGTGCCCATTTTTAAGAAAGGATCCAAAACAGTACCTTCTAACTTCAGACCAGTCAGCTTGACTTCATTAATGGGCAAAGTGTTAGAGAGTATATTAAAGGACAGAATATTAGTTTCTTTGGAGGATAATGGACTAATAGACCTTCCTCAGCATGGGTATACAAGGTCCAGATCTTGTCAGACCAATCTACTGACCTTTTATGAGAATGTTAATCGCAAATTGGATTTGGGTAACTCGGTCAATGTTGTCTTTATAGACTTCGCAAAAGCTTTTGATAAACTACCACATAGGGAACTGATAGCTGTTCTAAAGAAATTTAAACTTGAGACTAATGTAATAAATTGGATTACCAATTAGTTGAGTGATAGGCGACAGAGGGTGGTGGTTAAGGGAAATTATTCTGATTGGGCCCCGGTGACTAGCGGTGTTCCCCAGGGGTTGGTGTTGTGGCCCTGTTTGTTTAATGTATATATCTTCACTTTGAAAATACATACTCCAATGTTTGGCTGTCTAAATTTGCTGATGATTGCAGACTAGGAGCTATTGTAACTAATTAAATGGATGTACTAGTCTTGCAAACAGCTATTAGTATTATAGCATCATGGACTGAGTTAAACAAATTAGAATTAAACTTTGCTAAGTGTAAGATTTGTAAAAAAACAATGCCAAAGCGATTTACAAAATTGGTCAGGATATATTAAAAGAAACCATACAAGAAAGGGATTTGGGTTTAACAATTACACCTGATTTTAAATTTAGTCACCACTGTTCATTACAGATGAGGAAGGCAAATCAGAATTTAAACAGCATACTTAGGCATATATCAAGCAGAGATGCCAAAGTCTTGATCCCGTTGTACAGTTCCCTGGTTAGACCCCACCTGGAGTATTGTGCTCAGGTGTGGTCTCCATATAAGCGAGAAGATATTGTTAGGCTGGAGGGGGTCCAGAGAAGAATGACTAAAGCTATAAAAGGTTTGGCTAATAGATCTTACAGGGAAAGGATGGAAACATTGGGCATATATTCATTGTCCTATTGTAGATTTAGAGGTGATATGTGTATGCTTTTTAAAGCTCTGGTTGATCCCTTATTGCGGGAGGAATTGGGAATTAAATTTAATGTGGATCGTGTCAGTTCTAGAAAGCATCATAAACAACTTTTTCAGTCAAGATGGAATTTGAAATTAAGAAAGCATTGGTTTAGCCAAAGGGTTGTGTCATCTTGGAATAATCTACCTGTATTAATAGTGGAGAGTCCTAATATGAATACTTTCAAAGAAAGATTGGATGTTGAGTTTAGAGACAGGGTTTATGAATTTTAATGAACAAATATGGGATTGGGCCAGCTAATAGGATGTGTAGTCCATAACTGCTTGTATTCTTTCCTATGATTCCTCTGAAGCTGGGGCTGAGTCACAGTGGTGGAGCTTGGGAGGGAAGCAGACACATCACAGGGAAGTATCTGTTGATTTTCATGATTTTAATGCTGTAATTGTTTCTTTTGCAGCTTCTGGTTATTTTCAGTTGGTACCGGGGGCTTTGTGACTTAAGTTGGAAATGTACCTTTTTAGGGGATTTTGCTGGTGCAGCTGAGTGTCTCAGTGAGGGTCTGTTGGGGTAGCTGATTGTCTGTCTCTAGTACTCAGGAGGGGCCCAACCCCCCCAGCACATCACTTCCTTTATACTGGTAGCCTGTGACATCACACAGTACCTGATGTATACATACACACACTGTTAGCTGGACTGGACACACACACTGGACTGTATGTGTTAGTGAGACTTAGGAATGCTATTGGTGGGTTTGTAATTGGGTTCGTAAATAACTGCAGTCAGTATAGAGAAACTGTATTTCACTGTCCTGTATAGCTAGTGTGAACCATGGGTAGGATTTTGGGGTGCAATGATTGTGGGGCAGCAATGTGGATGAACATACTGTGGAGGCTGGAAGAGTGCCCAATATGCCACAGGCTAAGGAGACTCAAGGAATAGGTTTGGTGGATTGGCAGGGAGCTGGGGAAGTTGAGGGGTGAGAGGAGGGTTTCATTAATAGAAGGACTGACATCTGAGAGTATCAGGAGACACCACAGAGAAGGAACAGTGGGTCAAGTGAGGGGTCAGGGGGCACAAACTAGACAGGAAGCCATCTGATGAAGGGTGGACTCTAGTAGGGCCTAGCAAAAGAGGAGCAGCAGGAGGGAGGAGAAAACACATAGTAAGGCAAAAAGGGTAGGGAACATGTTTGCTGTACTAGTGACACATGAGGAAGAGGACGCAGGAGGAGACTGCACAAGGGATAGTACTCATGAAGAGGAGGGAGTGAGGGGCATTACTAGTGGAGAGACTGAGCATGGCATGGAAGGGGGAGGGATAATACTCGGAGAGGTGAGGCTAGAGATCGAGGTTGGTAGTCAAATAGGAGGAGGGGGAGGGGTCTCAATTGAGAGGGGCATGGGGAAGAAACTGGGGCAAATGGTAAAAGCACTGTCTTGAGTGGCCCCAGGAATGAGGACCTGGATGGGGGGTGGCGATGGGCATAAGGAAAGAGGAGGGGTGTGTGCTAGTGTTGGGGGAGTCCACACTCAAGGGGATCAGATGGGCAGCAAGGGGGAGAAGCACAGTCAGATATAGGTGGAGTCCATACCGGGATTAAAGGCAGACAAGGCAGGACAGGCAATCCTAAGGTGTGCAAGGAGGGGTAGGAGTAAACCGCACATTGTGGTATATGTGGGGACAAATGACCTAGCGGGGGAAATGGTGGAGGTAACAAGGGAGAGGTTTGAGGAAGTGAGAAGGTTGTGCAAGGGAACTGGGGAGTCTGTGGCCTTCTCGGAGGTGCTCCCAGTACCTTGACAAGCACAGTGAGAAAGAGAGGATTAGGGAGTTGAACGCATGGTTGGTAGAATGGTGTCAAACTAAGGGGTATTTTTTATTTCTTTCTTTCTTTTGCTAACCGGGTGAACATATGAGCCAAGACCCTTTTTCATATGTGACCTGAGACTATAAAATAGTCACAAGATGTTATACAAAAAGATAACTTTTACATTCACTTACAGTAACACAGGACTATAAATACATGACATATACGACAAACAATATAATTTAAAATAGCAGTGACATTGCAAGCTACTCAATAATGATGCTTCAGTTTCTTTTTGAATAAATTGTGACTACTCATAGTTCTCAATTCAATTGGAAGATCGTTCCAGTATTTTGGTGCTTGGATAGAAAAAGTTTGAGCACCAATTTTAGTTTTAGTGACTTTCAAATTTAAACAAGACAGAAAATTTGATCTCAAGTTTCTTGGAGCTTCCCTTACAGATATCAGAGAATACAAGGGAGAGAGACTTTTTTGTCTCACTACATTATCTGTTTTACAACAAAGAGAGTAAATGGAACTCAAGTTAGGCGGTAGAAACCCTGAAACTTGATATAAAGTACAATGATGTGTACTATAAGGCAATCTATAATCAAATCTACAAATACTATGAAAAGTCATTGTTAAGTTATTTACCACATGTTTAGACAAACTTGTAAACAAAAATGAATTATAATTCAGTTGAGAAAGTAGTATACTTTGGGCTATGGGGTTGTAGGCAGCTGGGGCAGTACCTGGGATAATAACAATCTGTTTGCAAGGGATAGGCTGCACCTGAGTGGGGAGGAGAAGAAGGTAGTAGTAGTAGTAGTAATATATTTTATTCAGGACAATGCCATGAAATGGATAAAACACCATTGAGTGAACTAATTTCCAAGGTTATCCAGTAATACATTCATACAGTTACCTTGCACATGTTCAACATGGATACTAACACATACTACATAAATTACAATAAGTGTTTTACATGTAATCAATAAGTACAATAATTGACATTAAAACAATAAAATTGGCCGGCCTGGTGGTGCTGAGGGTTGAGACGTTGGACACCACACCCCGCTTCACACCGGCGACCCAGGTTTGGGAATGAGCTCGGGCCACCGGGGGTTGGAAGGGGGACAGAGGGATTGAGCACCCAATGGCAGCTCTCCCTCTCTGGGGAGGGTTCTATGCATGACTCGCTGCTCTACTGCCACCTTCCGGGTGAACCCATGGTTGACAGTGCAGTCTAGAGTCACCCAAGGGAATAGGGCAGCATCAGCCAGGAGCCCTGGGAGGAGTTGTGTCTCTAAGCATACCTCCCAATTGGCTCTCCTAGAGTGCTGACGGCTGCAGGAAACAGAACACGGAAAAAAAATGAAATGGTGGCCTGTCACTCCTAGGGGATGACCCTTTGAGCGCCAAGCATATCGGTGACCTCCAGGACAGGAGCTGACTCAGCTGTGCTACACCCGCTCCACTGTTGTTCAGGGAGAAGGTAAGAGAGGGCCTCTACTCGCCCCACCCTGGGGGGGGATATCCGGACTACCTAAGGCTACTGAGGGGGTGAGTACTCTAGGGGCAGACTCCTGTGGAGAGATGCTGAGTCAGCGAGGCATGTAGGGGATCTGATTGAGTGGGGTGATGAGGCCGGAAGGAGGCAAAAAGAGCAAGGTTAAAAAAAATAAACAAGTAAAATTAACAGACCACAGGGCATCATTTAAGAGATCCCAGATGTTGCTAACGAGCAACATGGTGTAGGAATATGACTTTGGTTAGTATACCATAACTTAGTACATTTATTTTTATTTATTATGGAAGGGTCTCTTAATTCAGTAGGAAGATGATTCCGTGCTGTCACACCCCTGTATTTAACTGAATGTCTCCTTATATCTAGTCTAACTATAGGGATATTAAATTCCAAATCAGCAGCAGACCTCAATCTTGATGGTATTAACCTAACTGAGAAAAAGTCTGTAACATATTGGGGGACAGTTCCTTTCAGGACCCTTACCATGAATAATGAAGTATGTAAGTCCCTCCTTTCACTTAATCTCAGCCAGTTCAACCTTTGGTACATCAAACAGTGATGCATTCTGGGATGTACATCCAGAACATGACGAGCCTGCCTGTTATATATCGTGTCAAAGGAGTTCAACAAAGCTTTAGTTGCCCCAGCATATAGCAGGTCCCCGTAGTCTATTATAGGAATAATAGTACTATTGATCAGCTTAAGTCTAGAATCAATATCTAAAACACTTTTCACCCTATAAATTACATCAGTTTCTTATGGATACTCCCCACCATTGATTGAATATGTGTTTCCCATTTTAACTAGCTGTCTAACCACATTCCTAAATATTTATAACATGACGTGGATTTTAATTCATCTCCTGCTTTAGTTTTAATCTTTAAATCATAGAGCTTATAATCACTAGCCGTACTAAACAACGTTTGTGTTTTTTTTTTTACATTTAACTTCGTAGATTGTAATTCAAAGAAATTTTGCAAGTGTGTAAAAGCTACCTGTAACCTTCTCTCGAATCAAATTGACAGAGTTCCCACTAGCATAAATCGCCGTATTGTCAGCATAAAGATGAAAATCGACATTCATACCATGAAACTTAAGTTCATTAACATATATAGTGAAGAGCAAAGGCCCTAGAATCAACCCACTGGGGCACTCCAGATCTAACATATTTAAGGGAAGAATCTGATGTGCCCAGTGATACAAACTGTTTCCTATCCAGGATGTAGGAGCCAAACCATCTTATTACCTCAGGAGAAATGTTCAGCTCTCCCAGCCTAGATAAAACAATAGCATGATTTAGTGTATCAAAGGCTTTTGACAGGTCTATAAAAATAGCACTTGTCAAAAGCCCATGGTCCAAACCATCCTGTATATCCCCCACAACCTTAAGTAGGGCAGTCTGAGTACTATGATGAACTCTAAACCCAGATTGTTTACAATTTAGTTTTTTCCCAGATTCCAAAAAAGGGGTAAGTTAGTGAGATACCAAGTATTCAAATATCTTTGAGATCTGCGGCAAAAGTGAAATTGGTCTATAATTTCCAATATCTGTTTTTACACCTGATTTGTGTATGGGAATCACCTTTGCTATTTTCCAGTGTTCTGGGAACTCAGCAGTTTGAAGAGAGAGGTTGAAAATGTATGATAATGTGTATGCAATAACTGGAGCTGCATACCGAAGTAACTTTGATAGTATTCCATCAGGGCCAACAGATTTTTTTGTATCTAATTTCAAAAGTTGTAATTGCATGTCATGTGCCAAGATATTCGTAAACGTGAATTCTGGATCTCCTTTTGGGAACCCAATGTGATCTTTGACAAAAAACTGATTTTGTGAAGATAGTTGTGTTTAAAGATTTCCTTTCCCCAAGTTACCAGATTCGAGGAAAAAATCATTAAAAAGGTATTAAAGCAAAGACTGGGGAGATATACTGTATTACGATGAAGGTGGATTTAAACTAGATGGGGTGGTGGCAAGTGGACAGCAGGTAGGCAGTGATCCGATAGAGTGGAGTCACAGTCTACCACCCAGGCTAGCAGGGAAGGACTTGTGGCAGCCGAAAAGGGAGGGAGTAGAAGGAAGGAGATGGAGGGCGATGAAGGGAAGGGGGCAGGATGGAGGTGGTCTCGCTGAATGCGAGAAGCTTGGGCAACAAATCAGCTGTACTACAGGCACTCTTGGCAGTGTGGAGGGTGGATATTACAGCTGTCATGGAAACGTGGACAACTGAGCACCGGGACTGGGATCTGGCAATCCCAGGGTACAAATTATACAGGAAGGACCGTAAGGAGGGGAAGGGGTGGGATGGCAGTCTATGTGAGGGATGGGATCAAATGCACAAGGGACGGGGGGGAAGAAAGGAGAACAGAGGCAATCTGGCTGCAGCTCCTAGACTCAAGGGGTAGGAAACTGAGGATTGGGGTGGTATACAGGCTGCCATCCCAGTCTGAGGAGCTTGACAGGGAATTAGAGGGACAAATCACAAAGGTATGTAGAAAAGGGAAGGTGGTCATCATGGGGGATTTCAACTTGTCAGGGGTTGACTGAAGCATTCCAGTCACCTCCAGTATTGTGGAGCAAGTGCTTCTGGATGCAATCCAGGAGGGTCTCCTGACACAGTTGGTCAGTGTTCCTACCAGGCTAAAGAACACTTTAGAGCTGGTATTGTCAAATGGGGAGGCAGTAGGGGAAATAAGGGTGGAGTACCCACTAGCCGACAGTGATCACCAAACAGTGTGGTTTAATATCACAATGTGCGGGGAGCCAGAGAAATCAGTAACCCAGGTGGTAAACTTCAGGGGGTGGACTTTGGGAGGATGTGGGAAGTACTGAAAGGGAAACTGGAGGGCATAAGGCAGGAGGTGGACATGGAGCAGAAATGGGATATTATTAAATGGGGGATTACAGAGGCAATGGAAACCTGCACCAAGACACAGAGTAAGAGGAGCAGAGCAAGGAAACCATGCTGGTTGAACAGCGAGGTAGTGGAGGTGGTGAGGGCAAAACGAGAGGTGCACCAGAGGTATAGGAGGACGAGGAAGGAAGGGGACAGGGAGTATACAAGATGGTTCAGGGAGGTGACCAGAAAAGTGAGAGAAGCCAAGGCCCAGAGGAAGCTGAGATTAGCACAGGAAATTAATTGGGGGGGGGAGACTTTTTCAGATACATCAGGGAGAAAAGGAAGTGCAAGGAGACAATAGTGAGGATAGAAAAGGGTGGGGAGTGGACAGAAAAGGGGGAGGAACAGGCAGAAGCACTGAATGAATACTTTTGCTCAGTGTTCATGGAAGAAAAGGGGGACTGCTACCACCATGGCTGGGAGGGTGGGGATGGGGGAGAGGAGGCAACAGATGGAAGAATTGAGGAGGTAAGGTCCCAGAGGGACTGAGGGTAGACAAGGCACCAGAGCCGGATGGTATCCACCCCAGGGTGCTGAGAAATATGGCGGAGGTGTTGGTGGAACCACTGGTGGATCTGTACACACCTCGCTGGAGTCGGCATGTGTGCCACTAGACTGGAGGATGGCACATGTAGTGCCATTACACAAGAGTGGACCAAGGAATGAACCGGGTAATTATCATCCGGTAAGTCTCACCTCTATAGTGTGCAAACTCATGGAAATTATACTAAAGGAAAGACTGGTGTCATACCTGGAGGACAACGGCCTCCAGAATGTGAGGCAGCATGGATTTGTTTTGGGGAAGTCTTGTCAAACCAACCTGATACAATATTATGATTGGGTGACAGGTGAGCTGGATAAGGATTATGCAGTGAATGTTCTTTACTTGGACTTCAGCAAGGCCTTTGATTCAGTACCTCATGGGCGACTTGGGGGGGAATCTAACTGGTGTGGGGTAGGGCCAAAAATGACAAACTGGATTACAAGCTGGCTGAGTGGGAGGCTGCAATGGGTGGTGGTGGGAGGGGAGCTCTCAACTCCAAAGCTGGTGATGAGCAGGGTGCCACAGTTCTCTGTGCTGGGACCAGTATTATCTGGGCTCTTCATTTCAGACATTGTGCACAGGGTGGTGAGCAAGGTAAGTCTGTTCACAGATGACACCAAAATGGGAGCAGTGGTGGATGGAGTGAAGAGATGGAAGCAGCTGCAGGGGGACCTAAGCAAACTAGAGGAGTGGTCAGAGAGGTGGCAGCTGGGGTTCAATGCAAAGAAGTGTACGGTTATGCACTTCAGGGTGAAGAACTCAAGGAAAGAATACTGGCTGGGAGGGGTTAATCTGGGGATCACTGAGGAGGAGAAGGACCTAGGGGTAATGGTAACAGGGACAATGAACAACACTGCCCAGTGCAGAAGAGTGACTGCAAAAATGTACAAAATGCTGGGATGCAAAGTGAGAGGGTTTTCATCCAGGCAAAGAGAGGTGATCTTGTCCCTCTACAGATTCCTGGTAAAGCCGCACTTGGAGTATTGTGTGCAGTTTTGGAGGCTATACCTGAAGCATAATAATCAGGCTACTGGAGGGGGTGCAGAGGAGGGCAATGAAGATGATATGTGGAATTGAGAGAAGAGACTATGAGAGCAGGCTGGAAGACCTGAATATGTACACCCTGGAGGACAGAAGGGACAAGGGGAACATAATAGAGACATTCAAGTATCTGAGAGGAATCAATAAGGATGGGGCATATGGGATATTTAAGCTAAGAAGGGGGAGGTACACCAGGAGGCATGGGTTAAGAATAGAGGGGGGAAGATTTAGAAGGGAAATGAGGAGACAGTATTTCATGGAGAGGGTGGTAGCAAAATGGAATGCACTATCAGAATGGGTGGTATCATGTAAATCTGTGAACAGCTTTAAAAGGGCATGGACAGGGAACAGGGGAGAGTAAGGGTGGGGGAAGTGGGGGGTGGCAGTGGGATGACAAAGGGGAGGGGAGTGGGGCAGCTGCAAACTAGGGGTGCTAGCTGCACACTCGAGCAGACTTAGATAGACAAGTGGTCTGTTTCTGCTGGCACATTCGTATGTTCGATGCAATATATAAATTATGAGTCCCACCAACACAAGGTAAACCTAGACTGATCCTGGTATACTTTTTAAACTATTTGGTTAAAAACTAGATCCTCTGACAGGGAGGGAACAGGGCACTCTGGTAAGGAAGGGAAACAAGATTTTTCTTTCCAAGACTTTTCTAATGAAACAGTAGAAAACTGTAAGTGCTTACACTGGTTAGGCATAGGTTACAGCAAGTGAGTCAGTTATTTAGTGAAACTTCCAGCCACCTGCTGATTCAAAAAAACAGAGTATTCCAAGCAAGCCCTACTCCTAATTCAGCATGGTACTTTTCCAACAAGAACTGGCCCACTCATAGCAGTGAATATGACAACAACAGTGCCAGATCTGAGGAGCAGGATTAAAGAACTGGCATAAAAAAAATAAACAAAATTAAAAAACAGTATTCTCATAAGCCCAGTCTAGAAGTCTAGAGAGGGAAAATTCAAGTAGTTTGACTTTACCTCACCCTAGTGGTGCAAACTCATATCTGAAGGTTTCCAACAACATTTAAAGAAGTAGTACACCCAGAATTTGCAAAAACACATGTTATGCAGAGTGTTTTGATTTGTATGTAAAGTTCTAGTGAGTCCTTCCCTCTGTCTGCTATTAGGAGTTTTTCCTAAATTAGCCTGCTAGCTTTATGGTAGTTTTACGACCCCTAGGGATCTCCATCACAAATAGGTTTATTGGCTTTCTTTCTCCTACAATGCACCTTGTCTCGGGTCTATGTGATAATGGTGAATGCCTAAAGGCGATCGCCATTATCGCTTAGTCAGAGTGCCGAACACATTTTCGGCACTCTGACAGCCCTGGTGCACCAGCACAACCCCACCAGGACATATTTTTACTACTTTCTTTGGGGGGCTGTGCTCCCCCACACCCCCCAATTTTAAAATTAAAACACTCCTGCTAGCTAGACCTGACACACACAGAGAACACAAATAGTGAATCAGAGCTATTTAGTAGCTGTTTCCTTACAGAAACCCCAGTTAGCTAACTCTCAGGTATCTGCTAAACTGTAGCTGTTGCCATTTGTGCTCACTGGATAAGAACAGCTACACAGCTCTGCTGTTGTGAATTGATTTTAAAGCAGTGTATATGATAAATCTATGGTCTTAGCTACATCACTGTCACATGAGACAGGGTGCATTTTAGGATAAAGAAAGCCAATAAACCTATTTGTGATGGAGATCCCCAGGGGTTGTAAAACTATTATAAAGCTAGCAGGCTAATTTAGGAAAAACTCCTAATGGCAGACAGAGGGAAGGACTCAGTAGGACTTTACATACAAATCAAAACACTCTGCATAACATGTTTTTGCAAAGTCTGTGTGGACTACTCCTTTAATTCATTGATTATATTGTGACTTTTACTCTCAGCTTTCTATAATGTGGCCTCCTTCTTTCCTACTGCCAGAGGAAACATATTTCATTCTGACAGATATATGATCAATAAATGACAACACAAATATTTTCTGAAATACTACTGGTATAACATTTGGTCAACATGTATTTTAAAAATAACATTACCTACAATATTTGAACATATTTTTATCTCTTTTAATCAAAGGAGAAATTATTGTATTTTACTAACTAATGCATGTTTTCCCTTTTATTTATAAAATGGTTGGGATAACATTCATTAGTTTATTTTAATTTAGTTTATTTGGAAGACGTTTGAGCAAAATAGACCTTTTCCGAAGATGCCCAGTAAAAAACACAAATACATTAGTACAAAGTACAAACACAAAGTATGTGAGGGTCAGAGGGAAGAACACAAGGACAAAGCACCCACCTGGGTCAGTTCTGCGGTCACCCAGGCAGTAAGGGGAACGAGGTTAGCCTATAGAAAATTTACGAAAACCAAGAGAAAGGTGGACAGAGAAAATTACCTAAGATTGGCTAGTGAGGCAAGTAAAAAAGTCCAGCGAGCCTAGGCACAGAAGGAGCTGCAGATAGCTGAAAGAATTAAGAAGGGGGAGAAGGCCTTCTTTCTCTGTATAAGTGAGAAAAGGGACAAGCAGGACAGGATTGTTAGGCTTAAGAAAGGGGAAGAGTGGGTGGAGGATAATGGGGGGAAAAGCAGAGACACTAAATTAATACTTGTGTTCTGTCTTCACCAGGGAGAAGGACAGACCTGTGCCTTCAAGAGGAAGGAGAAGAGTGTGGGGGGGGGCACAGATGTAGTGATAGAGGAGGATAGAGTGATGGAGGGGCTGCTAGCATTGAACATGAACAAATCACCAGGACCTGACAGAGTACATTCAAGGGTTCTAAGGGAACTGGTTGAGGAGCTGGCAGGCCTATTTAATAGTTCACTTGAGACAGGCGTGGTACCACAGGACTAGAGAACAGCACATGTGGTGCCTCTCCACAAAAGTGATCCCAAGAATGACCCAGGGAATTACATATCAGTCAGTCTTACCTACTGTAAATCGTGTGCAGGCTCATGGAGATCATACTTAAGGAAAGGTTCGTAGAATATCTAGAGGAGCATGGTCTCCAGGATGCAAGGCAGCATGGGTTCATGGGGGGGGGAGATCATGTCAAACGCATCTGATTGACTTCTTTGACTGTGCCACTAAGACATTAGACAGGGGCCAAGCAGTAGACATCCTCTGTCTGAATTTTAGCAAGGCCTTGGACTCTGTGCCTCACAAAAGGTTGATCAGAAAGTTGGGGAATCTTGGGGTTGGGGAGAAGATGGCTAGATAGGTGGAAAATTGGATGAGGGACAGAAGGTGTGGAGTGGGTGTGCGCTATGAACCCTGAGCACGAGTCCACCGGACCCACCTGAAGCCCACTGTGCCCCTGTGTGACATTCACCATTGGACACAGCCCCTGCACTGATCCCCAGTGGTGTGCAGACCACACGCTGGGATGGAACAGGGAGGCACAGGGGCATGCCAGTACTCTGCAGGATGCATGGCAATGGGAGTGCAGGGCGCAGGTGTCGGCACCTCTGCCACACTGGGGCAGCTATAAAGGTGGGGGGTCAGTTACACAGCCCCTTGGCAGTGACAGTCATGAGCTGCAGCTGTGAGGCAGGGTCATGTGTACCCCACCAAGGAAGCTCTGGTATGTGGGGAACACTAGGGGACCTATGGGTGGTCATCCGGGCACCCACCCACCATACCACATGTGGCACTCTACACACTGGCTCCTCGCCTGGTGCACACGGGAACAGGTGATCCACTGTGGGGCTTGGGTCGGGTGGCTGATTGGCTGCCCACCCAGATCCGCAGCTCTGCACCCGACCACCTCCACAGGCCTGCATGCTGGGGGTCGGGGCTGCCTACAGGAGTCATGTGGTGGCCACTGTTCATGACTGTGGCCACCCACAGATCTCCCACAGGTGCAAAGCTGTGCAGGCAGCGTATGCACCTCAGGTGCGCATAACCCGCCCCTTCGTACATAGTGGCCAATATGAATAATTTTATCTTTACATTTTGGAACATTAATGGATGCAAATCACCCAGAAAGAATGCAAATGTCCTTTTACATTTTAAAATAATCTTAAAACAGATTTTGGACTATTGCAGGAAACACATTTAACTGAAAACAAAAAGGAGTATCTTAGAAGGTCATAGCTATGGCAGATGTTTTACAGCTGCTTTAACTCAAAAAAGAATGGTGCTGTAATCTTAGCACATAAAGGCATCTACTATAACTTGTTCTCTCAGTTTTAGAACTTTTAAGGTAGGCTTCTAATTCTGAATGGAACAATAGCTAACTTTCCTGTAACTGTCTGTTACAAGAGCTCGCTAAGCTCAGGATGGACAAGGCAATGGGACCTGATGGCATACATCCCAGAGTACTTAAGGAGCTAAGGGTGGAACTAGCAGAGCCATTATCAGAACTGTTTAGTGAGTCTCTGAGCACAGGAGAGGTCCCAGAAGACTGGAGACGGGCTCATGTGATCCCGCTCCACAAGAGTGGTAGCAGGGAGAAGGCAGAGAACTACAGACCAGTAAGTCTTACCTCAGTAGTGGGCAAGATTATGGAGGCACTCCTTAAGGAAAGTATAGTGCAACACCTGGAACCATAGGGGCACAGGATCCAAGACAGCATGGGTTCATAAAGGAAGGTCCTGTCAAACTAATCTCATAGATTTCTTTGACTGGGTAACCAGAGTGGTGGACCAAGTGGAGCAGTTGATGTCGCTTACCTTGACTTCAGCAAAGCTTGACACTGTTCCATATAGAAGATTGATAAACAAGCTGGGTAGGCTCAGGGTGGGCCGTGAAGTTGGTCAACTGGGTGGCAAACTGGTTGACGGGCAGAAACAGAGAGTGGTGCTAAATGGTATACAGTCAGAAGAGATGCAAGTCACAAGTGGGTACCTCAGGGATAAGTCCTGGGGCCAGTCCTCTTCAACATCTTCATTAGTGACCTTGCAGATGGACTAGAGGGTAAGGTTTGTCTGTTTGCAGATGACACCAAGATCTGCAACAGAGTAGATGATCCAGATGGGGTGGGCAGAATGAGAAGAGATCTGATAAACTAGCAAAATGGTCAGAAGAGTGGCAACTGGGATTTAATGCAAAGAAGTGCAAGATCATGCACATAGGGAAGAGAAACCCTGAAGCCACCTATAGGCTGGAAGGGGAGTTGCTGGCAGTCACAAAGGAAGAAAGAGACTTGGGCATCATCATCACAGATGACCTGAAATCGTCCAAGCAGACCTCTAAAGCAGTAGGTAAGGCTAGGGGGATGTTAGGGTGTATTAGTAGGGGTATCACAAGTCATAAGAGGGAGGTGATAATCCCTCTTTACAAGACACTGGTTAGGCCCCATCTAGAGTACTGCGTGCAGTACTGGAGGCCACACCTTCACAAGAACATTAACCAAATGGAGGCAGTCCAGAGAAGGGAAACCAAAATGGTGCAGGGACTGCATCAGAAGACATATGAGGACAGATTAACAGAGCTCAATATGTATACCCTTGAGCAAAGGAGGG
The DNA here is from genome assembly GCA_016271365.2 of Neoceratodus forsteri. Taxonomy (NCBI): domain Eukaryota; kingdom Metazoa; phylum Chordata; order Ceratodontiformes; family Ceratodontidae; genus Neoceratodus; species Neoceratodus forsteri. Next base: position 64,147,666 of record JADMNL010000025.1, on the reverse strand, counting down.
AGAGAGGTGATATGATCGAAACATTCAAACACCTTAAGGGCATTAACAAGGTGAAAGAGTCTAACATGTTTAAATATAAGAAAAATAGCAGGACAAGAGGACACAGCATGAGATTAGAGGGAGGCCGATTAAGGGGGAATGTGAGGAAATTCTTTTTCACAGAAAGGGTGGTGGATGCATGGAACGGCCTACCTCAGGAAGTGGTGACTATGAATACAGTGCAGGGCTTCAAACAGGCATTGGATAGGCATAAGGGAGCAATACAGATGAGTATGAATAGATAGGCCACTGACAGAGCAAAGGCCGATGGCACATTTATAAGGTAGAAAAAGAAATGGGCAGACTGGATGGGCCTTGCAGTCCTTATCTGCCGTCAACTTCTATGTTTCTATGTTTCCTGAATGTTGATTCAGAAATAAAGAATGTATTATTCAGGATAGTACCATGAACTCAAAACTTTATTACAATAATGCCATGGGCAAGCAAGAAGTTGCAGTAAAATAAACTTACCATCATCATGTGTTAATTATTTTTCTTGTAGGCTGCATACAGGTACCAGCAGAAGAATGGCCAAATTTGATATGGGGCAAATTCATCAACACTGCCAGGCTAACAAACCTGGAGAAAATAAATCCAGACTTCAATCCGGTGAGTTGCTAGTAAACAAAATGGCACATGGGGACTCATTCTCAGTCGCAATGGGGGGGTATACAAATCAGGGTGTAAACCACTGCTCTGTTACAGCACTACGAATCTGCCCAATTCACAATGGTCCTCATTAGTCACGGGGAAGAGGATCCACCCCGCCACATACACACGCACATGCACAAATAAGTCACTGTAGACTTATCAGGATCTTAATGGGTGCAGACACAGTCCATACCTGCTAATATACTGGTTTTCAAGAGTTATACTTACTGCATGCATAGTGCCAGTCATTTGAGTCTATGCCATGCTATGAGGATGTGAAGTTGGGTTGTGCCAAGAAGAAGTTTGTCCTTAAAGTATCAGGACTATTAGCCTTATTTCAGATCATCTAATACCCCCACATCACATACACCACATTTTTTCTTCTTTTACAAATTTCTAGCATCCAGTGGCACCCCCTCTTTAGGAGGCATCCCTCAGAAATTCCGTCTCACTTGCTGCTTCCATCCTCAAACCCCTAAAGGCAAACAATATTCAAATGGCAAAATGGCTTTAGTAAACAGAGCTCCCATAAGCATAAATACATTGTCGTTGCATTCTGTTGCCAGAATAAAAGGTTGTACCTACTGTATACTAGAGCTGACTCATGATGCCAAACTTAAAGACAAAGAAACCAGATCACGAAGATTTCAACAACATTCCTGGCATTTTCCTTAAAGTTGATTTTAAGGAAAAGGCCAGATATGATGCTGAAAGCAGGAATATTTTTTGACCTTAAGTAAACTCAAGCGTATCAAAATTTGCAGTCCACTATTTTCTTAACAAACTTCCTCAAGCCTTTTTTTCAGAGGATTTCCACTAAATTTTTGTTACCCCAAGCTGATGAGGCTGTGGCCTTTTGCTTGATACAGACCTTTTGTAACTTTATCAGGATTTTAGTCAGTTAAATCATCTGTTCATCAGTTGTTAAACAAGCATGAAGGAAATTGTTACTCAGCCTTTTGTAGCTTTACTTGGGACAGGCTCTGTGAATGTGTGGGCACAACATGTTCAATGCTTATTATTTTTTCACTTTAAGTGCTCTTAAGTGTAATTGAATTTGCAATCCAGTATATTCTTATGACACCGCCTCAAGTTTTATTCAGATGCATTTCAGTTTACATGTGTCACCCACAGCTGATAATGCTATAAATGTTTGCCTGACTTTTTGCACCTTGTGAGGACTTCAGGGGGTTAAAGCATCTGTCGAGTGCAATCACAAATGAACTTACTACTTAGACTTTCACAGCTTTATCTGGGATAAGCTCTGTGGATATGTTGACTTGAGCTGTTTGTTATTTCTTCCCCACAAGGAAATCAAGGACTCAAGCCAATGATGTTTGAAACATCATAATGATATGGGACATCCAATACATGGCTAAAGGGCTTAATTTCTTGGAAGTTGGCTGGCAGTATAGCCTAGAGGTTAGAGTAACAAGCTGTGAATGAGCTTGGTACATCCAGGTGACCAGGGTTTCATTCCCATAACCTCCACTTGCATACTGTGTGACTCTGAGCAAGTCACTTAACCTCCCCAGTGTTCCCAGGTTTCCTCCTGAAATCTGACATTTATGCCTAGAGGGCCTTACCCGGTTACCAAAGACTAAAATAAATAAATAAATAAAAATACATTTACTACAATCAAAATGTCTACCCAACTTAAGGAATCATATGGTTTAACATCTATAAACCACAAAAGAGGAGGGACACTCAGCACTTTGGTGCAGTGGTAGTGCTACAGCCAGCAAGAGGAAGATTGAGTATCCCAGAGGAAGCTCTCCTCCTCTGGGATGAGAGGATAGCAGCCACTACCCCTATACTGACTCCTGGGTGAAAATAAGTGGTAGTGATGTGGAGACACACTGGGGGTTGGAATGATGCTGGACAAGGTCTGAGTTGCAATGCATTGCCACGCGCAAGTGTATAAATTACCCTGAGTATTGGCATCCTCTGAGGCAGGGAAAAACTGAAATACCAGGAGCCCCCAACTGCACTGTAGGATGATGGATGGTCTTCATTCCCTAACCCAACCAACTAACAACCCACCTCAGAGGTCCTCATAAAGGAGGACCAACACCCTCCATGGACCAGCCATTCAGACAGACCCTGCCATGGGGGGTAAGCTGGGGGGGTTGGTAGGGATAAACACTAAAGATGTGTGGGTATTGTGCTGTGAGAAGTTGCACCAGAGATGAAAAGGCATAAAAAGTAAATTAGAATTACAGTGGAGGAACCTTAAGTAAGACTATAGGGGTTGGGCCTTGGAAGAATGAGACCTGCCATCAGCCCATTACCCAACTGCTTGTCAGAAGAGGGTGATGAGAACCCCACTGGGGGGGCTGCAAATGTTCATCAAACAGTGTAGTGGATGGATCGACGATGGGGGGGGGAGACTATCAGTGCCACAACAGATGTCAAAGGGAGGACAGATACATAGCTCCACTTGGGGCAAACAGAATATAAAAATGACCCCACACTTGCACACCTCAATACCTAATAAGAGGTACATTTCTTTACAGTTCTTAAAAGCAGGCTTGTTAATCCCCCAAACAAGTGTTCTGCCTTAATTTGTCATAAATGTAGCAACACAATAGCACAGCCATAGTTGGGGGTCAGCAGGCATTTCTATGCTCAATGTGCAGATGACGTTCTGTGTTAATCATGGTATAATGTCAAGCACATTTTTAAATCAACAGTGACACAGTCATTTAAAGTCAAAAGTCAAGAAGGAACTCAGGATCAATCATGTCCACCCAACTCCAGCTCTGGCTTCCTGACCCCATACCAGTATGACTTCTGCCCTAACCATTCCATCTCCACCTCTCTTTTCCCTGTCACCATCAAATCCATTCTAATAAGGACCAGGGCATGATCACACAGGCCATCTTCATTGATCTTGCCAAAGCAATTGACACTGGAGATCACAACATACTACTGGAACAACTGGCAGCCTCTGGCATCCCCCCCCTCAAGTGCTTTCTGTTCTACCTAACCAACCAAGCACAGCTGGTCAAGCTAGCTGGAACAACATGCCTGCCACCCCACTACTGGTCATTCTCTGGGTACCCCAAGGCTTGGTTCTGGGACCCTTGTTGTTCACAGTCTTCATAGATGATCTCCCTTTTTCCCTGTCCTCTTGTGACATACACATGTATGTGGATGATACTGTTGTCTATGCATCTGGCACTGCTGTCCCCTCCACTGAAGTACTCTTGCAAAAGGATTTCTCTGCTGTCCAAAACTGTTTCAGGAAAACTGTGTAGCAATGAATCAGAAAAAGACAGTATTAGTCAGCCCAGTGGCATGGAGGGCTGAGGCATCATGCCTTACCTCCTGCCATACCAGCAACCCATGTGCGCAGTGGGGGTGGGTCACTGGGAATCAGCTGGGGTGGGAGAGGATTGAGTGTCTGGAGGACAACTCTCCTCTCCTGGTGAGGAAAGGACACGGAGGCCAACACACCTCTGGTGGCTGGATGTCGGAGTGCCTAGGTCCTGTATGTGAGGGAAGGGGAGCAGAGCAGTTGGCCGGCGTGCTGTGGGTGAAAGCATACACAGCTTGGCCATAGCTGATGCCACATTGCTCCACCTCTGGGGGGGGGCTGGGAGAAAAAGAGGAGGAGAAAACACCTGGGCAGTTGGATGACCCCCGCAGGTGTCGCCCCGGTAACTGCGCAGCCACAGAACAGGATCCATGTTGGCGGGTTGAGGGCTCTTCGCTGGTCTGCCACAGGGCAGGCAAGTGTGGAGGAAGACAGGAAGTTGAGCTGTAAATGGGTGGATGGGGCTGGGGGGTCAGCGAGAACGTGGGCTGCCCAGGAAGGGGAGAAATCAAGTACAAAAAAATAGACAGTATTAATGATGACTGTTTGGGTCTAGCCACTGATTAAGCACAGCTCCTGACTCTGTTAACCTACATACCGCACAAGGGGAACACCTTGACTTGGTCTCCTCTTACAAATACTTAGGAATGCACCTGGACCAATATCTTGACTATTCCAGCCACATATCCCATGAAACAACCAAGCGTTACACTAAACTTGGTGTCCTGTACCATCAGAAAAGTTGCCTTCAGCCGTGTATCAAGAAAGTAGTGGTTGAGCGCTTCACTTTCAGCTCTATTCAATGTCTTATGCAGATTTGTCCTGGCTTTCCCCCCAAAACACACCAGTGTATAATATACCAGGAACTCAGGTGGCAGCCCCCCAAAAGAAGCAATCTCTGCAGAATGCCCAGGTGGGGGCTAGGTACTAGGCAGGAAAACTCTCCAGTTACCTCCTGGGTCCCTTCACAGTAGCCACAAACTTCTCATACTACCACAGGTCTGAGGATGACTGCCATTTCTAGATTACATATTGCAGAAGAAACCTAGGGAAAGCCTCAGTTACCCACAGGGTCCCCCCATGTAGTATACCTTGCCTGCACAGTTACAACAGCCACTACCTTTCCCACATGTAAGAGGAAAGTTATAGCGCATCACACCTCCCAGACCTCATGCCCCAGCTGCCCCAGTAATCTCTTCTCTAGCAACAGCCATCAAAGGCCTTACACTACTTAGTGGGTCTGCAGAGCCCAACCTTCCCTCTGCTACCTAGGCCTGCTTGATTCATAATCTATTGTTTGCTTTGTTTAACAATGGGCTGTATAGATAAAAGAGTCAATACTGTACCAATTTCAACTATGCATGCCAAATATTGTACATTACATGCAACTGTGTTTTCTCCTACATTAGGAACTGCTGCTGTTTTTCACAATGTCCCATGTGGAAAAAATGTAGTCTAATATTTAATATAGTTTGATATTCTAAAGCTTGGCTTGGATTCCGGTGGTAAACAGAGTTCACTCCAAGGAAGGGAGGGTGACCAGCAGGGTGCCCCAAGGATCAGTTCTGGGACTGGTCCTCTTTAATATATTTATTAATAACACTGCAGCAGGACTGCAGGACTAGAAGGTAAGGTGTGCCTTTTTGCAGATGACACTAAAATCTGCAATAGGGTAGACATTCCGGGTGGGAGAGGGGTAGAAAAATTGAACAAGATCTAGGAAAGTTTGAGGAGTGGTCAAGAATGTGGCAACTAAGTTTCAATGTGAAGAAGTACAAAATCATGCACTAGGGGGAATAGAAACCCAGGGCAGAGTGTAAGATGAGGGAAGTTGTACTGACAACCACCAAAGAGGAAAGGCACTTGGGGGTAATCATATCTGAGACCTAAAGGTAGCCAAACAGTATGACAAGGCTGTGGGGAGAGCCAGTGGAATGCTAGGGTGTATAGGAAGGGATATCACCAGCAGAAAGAGGGAGGTGGTGATACCACTGTATAAATCATTGGTGAGACCTCACCTGGACTACTGTGTCCAGTTCTGGAGACCACATTTTCAGAAGGACATAAACAGAGTAGAGGCAGTCCAGGGAAGGGCAACAAAAATGGTGTAGGGTCTGCACCAGAGGCCATATGAGGGGAAACTAAAGAACCTCAGTATGTACAGCCTAGAGGAAAGAAGGGAAAGGGGGGATGTGATAGAGATTTTCAAATACCTGATGGGTATAAATAAAGTGCAAGAGGGAAGCATTTTCCAGAAAAAAAGATGCTTGAGAACAAGGGGACGTGTTATGAAGCTGGAAGGGGATAGATTCAAGGGAAACATAAGGAAGTACCTATTCACATATTCACAGAGAAAGTAGTGGATTCCTGGAATAGCCTTCCAGTGGAGGTAGTGGGAGCAAAAGCTGTGGAAGGATTCAAAAATGCATGGGATGGGCATTAGGGAACCTTAGTCATTAGGGAAGGAAGGGCTAAGCTGGAGATCAAGCAGGGTCTACTGCATTACAGTAGATAGGAAAAATGGGCAGACTGGGTGAGCCAAATGGTCCTTATCTGCCATCAAATTCTGTATTTCTGTGGTAATATTTATGTAGTTTTTTTGCCTTGCTATGTATGACAGTCAAGGCCCTTACAGGTGAATGTATTCTTCCCTATAACCTCCTAGGACACAACTGGACATGAGCCTCCTGGGCTCCATTTGCGTACCTGGTAAAATATGTTTACATAAATAAATAATAAATAATTATATGTGTGCTGTGTAAAAATGAATTGATATAGAAAGATTCCCTGCTCACCTACCCTGCTGCCCATGGCGCCCTGGGATTCCCTGTGTAAGCATAAATTTGTCCAGACTTACTTGGAAAGCCTCTAATGCCTTCGTGCCCACTATCTACAATGGTAGGCTGTATCATAGGTTCATTACCTGCTGATAGAAGAAGTACCCCCTAATGTTACCATAAATTTGCCATCTCTGAGCTTCAGGGCATGTCCACTGTTTCTGCTGGAACACACCAGATTAAACATCTCTCTTTGTTTGACCTTATCAACACCCTTGATTATGAGGAAGGCTGTGATCACTGCGATCATGGCCCCTCTGCCTACTTTTCTCTAGGGTGAACAAGTTAAGAGCCTGCACCCTCTCGTGATAACTTTTTTTCCTCCACAACCCTGATCATTTTAATGACCCTGCTTTGCTCTCTCTGAACTGTCACAATGTCCTTTTTTATATGAGGGAGCCCAAAACTGCAAACAGTACTTCAGGTAGGGCCTGACCAAGGCCTTATAAAGTGATGGGATTATGTCCTCTGCTCTCCTGCTCACCCCCTACTGATGCACCCCCAGCATTCCTCCAGCTGTCTTGACAGTGCCTGTACACAGCTCATTCTGCTTCAGCCCTTTGTCTATTATCAGCCCAGGTCCTTCCCCAGGTACTTTCTCTTCTCCACTGCAAAAAGAGGAGAGCCAGGAATGTGTAGGTCCTTTCCCTCCTCAACTGTAGTACAGTACATTGCATTTGGTTACTTTGAATTGAGGACTTTAAAAATTAGACCAGTCACCTAGCTTGTTCATGTCCTTATCTTCAAGAGAGTCTAAATTTCTGATCACAGAACCAACAAAAAGTCTGGCACCGATACCAAACACTTTTCATAGAGATTAATTTAATTTCAGTGCTGTGCAGAAAATAAATAACACACTCACATGTCCAGCAGCTCTCAGGAATTAGTCAAGCTTTCCCGATAGCCCTGACCAGTTTTGCACATGTGTGCTTCCTCAGTGAGACCTAAATTCCATCCCTGATCAGCCTAGTATTATCGGCAAGCTTAAGCAGCCTGCTGAAGACCCCAGCTTCCAGATCATTAATGAAAATGCTGAACAGCAGAGTCCCCTCCACCAGTACCTTATGGATGCTATTAAGTACCTATCTCCACTCGGAGTAGAATCCATCTATCACAGCTCTCTGCTTCCTGCCCCATCCAGTTAGCACTCCATCTTGTGTGTGCCTTATGTATACCAAACTAGTGCACTTTGACAAGAAGTTTTGATAATAGCTTGTATAAATTACTCAAACTGCAGCAAATCGTACTAAAGTTACACTGTAGTTTCCAAGACAGAAGATACAGTAAAAAAAATGAAAATGACAAATGTCCTGTGTCTTATTATGTTGAGAATGGGGAAATTTTGCTTTACATGTTTAAAAAAATGATAACCAAGAAGGCCCAACATAATGCATGTGGTTATGATAATAATGCTGTCCATTAAAATTATATTTAACATGAAGATTGGTATCCTGGCATTTGCAGCATATACTATGTCTGTAAGGTTCAGTATTTTCACTGTAAATGTACTGCACCGTGTACCAGTCCTGATTTTCACATGCCACCTGCGGCAACTGGGAGGGCACCTGTGCCAGCCAGTATTCTACCATCCTTGTGACGGATGCACCGGTGCAGCATGGTGGATGGGTGCTTGAGCCAGGGCAGCGCTGTAGCATCCTCTTAAGTGGAATTCTGAAAAAATGCCCCAACAGGTGCATGGGCCGCCAGAGTTAGACCAGCCAAGAGATAGTCTAATGGCTCATGTGCCATTCTGAGTGCTGTGGCATGGTGTGAAGTGGTGCATGTCCCCTGTTTCAGTCAGTACTGGTGAACTTATGTGGCCATCCCACACCTAGCCACCTGGCCCAGCACTAGAGGAGCCAGGAATGGTGCCCTGCAATGCCCCCCCAGCATCAGTCATACAACCACTCCCTCCCCCCCACACCCTGTCTCTGGCACAGAAGCAGCTGTGCCATATTCCTATCTAGGGTCTGTCACATCTCTCCATCCTCCTACTAGCCTTATTCTGCCTTCAGGGCCCCACCAGCCTTATGACACATGGCCAGAAGGCCCCTGCCATGGCCACCACTGCTGCCAGATTGTACCATAGCTTGCTGCATTCTTCCCCACATGCCATTTATTTGGCACACAGGTCGGCTTGCAGAAAACTCAGGGACTTAAGTGCTGGGACCCTGTCCTTCCAAAATCTGGCAAGGGGTCCCTGGAGCACCTGTGTTTGTGACAGGCACTGGTTCAGTGCACAGGTGCACCAATCTAAGGGGAGGTGAAAATCAACCCCCTTGTCTCTTCACAGGTAAACACTATAACACTGTGTGAAGTTAATTTTAACATTTAAAAGTAATCAACTGTTCCTTTTTGTTTCTGAAGTGATTTTCCTTCTGTTAAACAGCTGTCTCCCCGACAGTACAAGGTGTGACGTGTGTAACAGTACTGAACTATAGGTTGGCATATCTTGTATTCCTTGTGACAATTGCCCTTCATCAAAACTATGACTACATTACTGACATCATAGCTGACCAAGAAGAGTCACTCACCTTCTGCCTAAAACTGGGCTGTAGTGATGTCACAATGAGTGAAGGCACAATGCTGATGAGGTATGAAGGAGAATAGCAGAAGGTAATTCAGCCTCTAAGTAGAGTGCTCTTCTATGTATCACACCCAGTAATAGCAGGTAGAAAACCTTAGAATTAGTAAAATGAAAAAGGAAATGGCAACTAAAAATTAAACAGCTGCCTACTTTTAAAAATTAATAACACTTCCATATGTTGGCACAATTAGTTAATTAATGCAGTATTTACAATGTAGCAGCATGGTCAGAATTTGGGAACAAGGGGCTTCAACCAAACTAAAATCTTTAATTATTTTGTTCCAGTGTATAAAACCTTTTCTTATGAATAAATAATGGCAGAAGGATGAAAGAGATTGCTGAGCACCCAGGCACCCCCAGCCCCAGTTACACTCATTATCTAATAAGAAAGTTGCCAAGAGTGGAGTCAGCCCAGCACACCCATTAGCAGAAAGCCTCAACAGTGTACAAAAGAGTAGAAGCCAAGGGGTGGACACCCAGCACATCTGTACTCCAGCATCCTCCTGTTCTCTCAAAGCATCTAGTCACATCTCAATGGAACCCTTCTACCATGCTCAGATATAACAAGCTAAAACTAAGGTTATCTGCCCTACCTAACAGTCTAAGAACATAAGACTATAAGAAAGTAGCCAGCAGAAGGAGACCACATGATCTATCTTGTCTGCTTGATTTTATACAGGGTCTTTGGTTTTTCCTTACACTAGTGATTCTGGCTCCCCCTCCCTCTCTTCCCATCCCCTTCCCCTTTTTCGAACCCTTGTTTTCCCTCTGTGTTTGTCCCAGGATCTTTCGAAGGATCCCACTGTCCTGGCTGCCACCACCTACTCTGGTAGCTCGTTCCAGGCTGGCACCACCCTTTCGGTAAAGAAATGCTTCCTCACCTCCTTCCTGAATCTTCCCCCACCAGCTTTAGGCTATGTCTTCTGGTGGTGTTTTCTCTCCTGTTAAAGAGATCCCCCTCACTCCACTCTGTTTACTCCCTTCAAATACTTGAAGGTCTCAATCATATCCCCCTTAGCCTCCTCTCCTCCAGTGAGTACAACCCCAGAGCTCCCAGGCTGTCCTCATATGACCTATCCTGCTGTCCCCTGATCCTTTTAGTTGCTCTCCTCTGAACCCACTCCAGCATTTTAATATAATTTTTTAGCTATGGATGCCAGTACCTCACTCCATATTCCAAATGTGGCCTCAACAGTGACTTATACAACGGTAAGATAAACTCACTGTGCCTGCTACTAAATCTACTTGCAATGCAACCCAGCATTCTGTTTGCTTTTGCCACTGCTTTTTTTCATTGAGTGGACCGTTTCAGATCACTAGTAATTACCACCCCTAGGTCTTTCTCCTCTTCAGAAGCAGCTACCTGAACCTTCCCTATGTAGTGCTCCACTCTTGAGTTTTTTGCCCCGATGTGCATCACTTTGCACCTTTTGGCACTGAACCCAAGCTGCCATATCCTTGACCATATCTCAAGTCTGGCTAGGTCTTCCTTCAACTCCTGTATCCCCTCCTGGGTGTCCACCTTCCCACAGAGCTTGGTGTTGTCCGTAAACAGGCACAGTTTCCCTGAATGCCTTCCCTGATGTTGCTTATAAAGACATTAAACAATACCGGGCCCAACACAGACCCCTGTGGAACCCCACTTGTGACCTCCTTGGTGCTGGATGGACACCCCCCCCACCACCATCTATGTCCTGTCCCTCAACCAGTTCTTAACTGATCTTACCAATTTCTCCCCTACCTCTTGTCCCCTCAGTTTTGTTATCAGCCTCCTGTGCAGCACAGAATGGAAGGCCTTGCTAAAGCCCAGGTAAATGATATCCACTGCCTGGTCCTTGTCCTCTGCCATAGTGACCCAGTCAAAGAACTCAGTCAATTTCATGTGACATGATCTGTCCACCACAAACCCATGTTGTTTACTGTCATGCAGACCATTTTCTTCCATGTACCTCACCAGCTTCTCCTTCACTATGGTCTCCATAGGTTTACACACTATCGATGTCAGGCTGACTGGCCTGTAGTTGCCTGGATCCTCCCAGGGTCCACTCTTGTGTAGTGGCACTAGATGAGCTGTTCTCCATTCTTTTGGCACCACTCCCGAATCCAGAGATCTGTTGAAGAGAACTGTCAGTGGGCCTGCCAGCCCCTCGGCCAATTCTTTTAGTACCCTGGGGTGTACCACATCTGCCCCTGGGTATTTTTATACTCTCAGTGCCATCAGTCCCTCCCTCACCCTTTCGATCTCAATGACCCCTATTGGTTCTTCCCCAGCTCTCTCCTTCTCTATTCCCACATGTGGTATTGGTCCCTCTTTCTCCTTTGTAAAGACAGAGCAGAACTACTCATTTAATACTTCTGCTTTTGACCCATCTTCCATGACCCATTCATCCCCTTTCTTGAGTCTAACAATACCATCCTTCTTGTCTCTTTTTTCTTTTATGTAGCGAAAGAAGGCCTTTTCCGCATTCTTTATCCCTTTAGCAATTTGGAGCTCCTTCTGCACCTTTGCCTGCAGTACCTCCCTTCTTGCCAGCTTGGTCAGTCTCTGGAATTCCTCCACATCTTCCACCCTAGGTGTTCTTTTGCTTTTTCTATAGGCAACCCTTTTTTCCCTTACTATTTTAGCAACCTCCCTCATTGAACCATTGAGGAAGTAGGCTGTTGGTTAACTAGGATCTGCGGCTTATCCATTAGATAGGGAGATAAGCAGACTGGGTGATCCAAGTGGTCCTTTTCTGCCATCAAAGTTTGTGTTTCTATGTTTCTATAAACCAGCTTAGATGTCTAGCACCCTTCCCCCCCCGTTTTTATGCAACTGCATGTTGCTTTTTGAATTTCCCCCCTAACAGTTTCCCATAATTTTTCCACCTCCATTCCTTCCTTGATACTTCCCAGGTCCTCCCTAATCATTTCTCTCATTTTCTTAAAGTTCAGTTTTTTGAAATCCAATGCTCTCGTCTTTGTTAAGATGTCTTCGTTACCCATGTCTAGACTGAACCACACTGTGCTGTGATCACTTCCACTCAGGGGCTCCTGAATGTCAGTTTCCTGTACGTGCTTCCCATTAGTTAGCACTAGGTCCAGGGTTACTTCTTCTCTGGTGGGACCCATCACATACTGCATCATGAAGCCATCCTGGATCGCATGGTATGGTATGGTATGGTATGGTATGGTATGGTATGGTATGGTATAGTAAAGCTCATGGTTTTCGTACTCATCACCTAAGGGTGTCTTGTCTTAATTTAGAGTTTCCTTAGTTTATATAACTCATTTAAAGCCCTAACATTATTTGCTTTAACACCTTTTGATAATCACATTAAATATTTAGCTGTTATCCTAATCTGTACATTACTATCTTGGAGAGAAGTAAACTACCCTTTTTATTTCTTTATTCTACTAGGGTCTAATCATAGATGTACTGACTGTACCACGGCTGAGTGAATACACTGTGATCTCTGACGCACTAACAAATGTTACAGAAATAGAAAGGATCATTGAGGAAGTACTGAATGGAGATGATTCAACTCTTTCCAATATTGACTTATATTTGTCACTGCTTTATCGATATGCTGCACGGGTACGTATCTGTTATGAAAGGGGCATGACCATAAAGGCAAGCACTTCTATGACATATCATTAAAAAAATATACATGGTGAACAAAGTTTGAACTGTACTTGTTTGTATTTAGAAATTTCAACTAGAAATATACATTGAGCTGAGTACAGTACTGCTATTTAGTGTGTTTGTTTGATACTGAATATGCCTGCTAACTTATTTTTTCAAGGCATAGCTTTAACAGTTAATGAAATTTGCTCCATTCACTGGACTTGGAAGCTACTTGATTCTGAGTACTTAAGCTCACACACTTCCAGTCAATGCACATTCATAAGTAGGTGACTCCAAAACAAATGCTGGTTGTACAAAGTCAGCAGTCTAGATCCAGTCCCTCACCCGCATAAAGCAGGTACACCTCTGAAGAGCACATAGGCCCTGGCTATCCACTTTCTGTACTTGAGAAGCAAGGTTCAGAGGGTGTCCCAGGAAAATGTTTTGTTCGGCACCATGAAACTGGCTATTCTTTGACTTGTCTGAGCATCAACAGCCTCTCATCATTCTCCAGCATTGTTTGAGCCAATTAGTTTCAGAAATAAATCCTGTAGGGGTGCCAAGTGAAAGATACCCCAAGGAACTGCATCTCTGTGAGATACCGTGAGCCACTACAGATGTATAAATCTCTCAGCAGACACAGATGTGTTTCTGGAACTGCTTTAAAGGGTACCTAAACAAGTAGTTTTTTTTAAACTGCAAATTCCAAAATCTGGCTTCATAGTGAGGTAAAGTAAAGGCTGCTGTTTACATTTATGCTAAAACTGCATTTATGTAAATAACATAAATGCAGATTCATAGCTTTTCAAAAATGTAAACATCAGCCTTTCAGTTTCAAAAAAACAGCCTTGCTTGCTCCCTAAAATGTCTGCCAAGTGTGTTAAGTGATGACTAGTGGGGTACCGCAGGGTTCAGTACTGGGGTCAATCCTTTTTAATGTCTTTATAAGTGACATTGCAGAGGGACTGGAAGGAAAAGTATGTCTTTTTACAGATGACACAAAGATCTGCAACAGGGTTGATGCACAAGGTGGGGTGGAAAAGATGATAAGGGACTTGGCAAGGTTGGAGAAATGGTCAAATGTATGGTGGCTCAGAGTCAATGCAAAGAAGTACAAAGTAATGCACCTGGGAACCAAAAACCCAGGGGAAGAGTACACAATGGGGGGTGAGATACTAACAACAACAAAAACGGAAAGGGACCTGAGGGTAGTTATATCAGATGACCTAAAGGTGGGCAAGCAATGTGAGAAGGCAGTAAAGAGGGCTGGGGGGATATTGGGATGCATAGGGAGAGGCATCACCAGTACAAAACAGGAAGTTGTTGTCCCTCTGTACAGACAGTTGGTAAGGCCACATCTGGAGTACTGTGTGCAGTTCTGGAGACCCCAGCTCCACAAAGACATAGACAGGGTGGAGGCAGTCCAGAGGAGGGCAACCAAAATGGTGCAAGGTCTGCACCAGAAAACATATGAAGAAATACTAAAGGAGCTTAATATGTATAGCCTCAAGGAAAAGAGGGAGAGAGGGGACATGACAGAAACATTCAAGTACCTCAAGGGAATCAACAAAGTTCAAGAGGGTAGCACCTTTCAGAAATAGAGATGTGCAAGAACAAGGGGACACAATTTGAAGATAGAGGGGGGATGGCTCAGAGGTAATGTGAGTAAGTATTTCTTCATGGAGAGGGTTGTAGATGCGCAGAACAGCCTTCCTGAAGAGGTTGTGGAGTCAAAAACAGTGGGGGAATTTAAGAATGCATGGGGCAGACATAAGACAATTCTAGCGGGGGATAGGAGGAAGTAGGCTGTTGGTTAACTAGGCTCTGCAGCTTATCCATTAAGTAGGGAAATGAGCAGACTAGGTGGGCCAAGCGGTCCTTATCTGCCATCAGATTCTACATTTCTATGTTTCTATGACATCATTGGAGCCAGAGACAGAGACACACATGACTCCCTATAGAGCTAACCAGTTCTCCTTTCCCCCTTTGTTTTGAATTGTTTCACCAGAATGATCAACACTATGTGTTAACACGTGGATTATTTTGATCAGTACACATGTTAGACAATGGTTTTGTTCATTTTGTTTAACTTACTGCAACTGTGCTGTAATATAGCTGACTGTTTCTTTGGCAAAGCGCAGTACAGTGCAACACTTCAAATACCTGATAATCTAGTAGTTATGTGATGCCATGAAATTTGTAGCAAAGTACTGGTCTGGTCCAATTCCAAAGCTCATGCTTTCTTGGTAATCCACAAATAAGTTTCTCTTGTAGTCTTTTTCCACATGAACCCCCCTGCACGTAGCCTGCCTTCTGTTGAACACCCCACCATCTATACTTTGTCCTTAGTACTGCCTGGAGCCACATATGAGTTTGCGGTCGGATGAAGTGAAGTATCACACCTCAGATTGTAATCTTGTACCTCAGAGAGTTGTGCACACCTATACCGATACTCTTAATCAGCTGGCACTGTTAAAAATGCCTCCCAAATCATTCTGCAGCCCACTTTCTCAGTGTTTGACTTCTGCTCCCACAGTAAACATTGAGTGGATAACCACCCTTCTGCACATTGAAGGCAGTATGTACAGTCCCCCTGTAGTGTTTTTTTTCCTGCCTCATTAACCAACAACTAGGTCTCCTTGGAGTGCCAAGCAATAAGCATCAGGACACACCAGAAATACTGCTGTCCATACCCTCATAAGGGCTGCACTTACTATGGATAACAATATTATTAGCAGGAGAGGCATACTAATGCCCTGAGCCAATCCACCCAACTTTCAGTATCCATCTACTCCTTTACCTGTGATCTGCAGAACTCCACAGGACAGTTCCCAACAATTCTTCTCCAGTACTTTTCTGTGCCCTACTCATAGATACATAGACAGTGTCGGCAGATAAGGGCCTATGGCCCACCCAGTCTGCCCATTTGAGCTTGTAAGTTCAGTTTGTTTTCCTAGAAGTCTATTTCCCCTTACCCCTGACCTCCAGAATTCCTTTATGTCTATCCCATGCATTCTTAAATCCCGTGATTGTTTCAGCCCCCACCACTTCCTCTGGCAGGGTGTTCCACTTGTCCACCACCCATTCTGTGAAGAAATTCTTTCTCATGTTTCCTCTGAATCGTCCTCCCTCCAACTTCATCCCATGCCCTCTAGTCCTGAAACATCTTTTTCGCTTAAAAATAGTGTTTTCCTGCACACTGTTCCTCCCTGTAAGATACTTGTATGTCTCTATCATATCCCCTCTCTCTCCTCTCTCTCCAGGGAGTACATGTTCAGTTCCTTCAACCTGTCTTCATAGGACTTGTGATGCAATCCATGCACCATCTTTGTTGCCCTCCTCTGAACTTCTTCTACCCTGTCTATGTCCTTACGTAGGTATGGTCTCCAGAACTGTACACTGTACTCCAGGTGGGGCCTCACTAGTGTCTTGTATAGCGGAATTATGACCTCCTTTTCCTGCTGGTGATGCCCTGCCTATACATCCCAGCATCCTATTTGCTTTACCTGATGCCTTGTCACACTGTTTCCCTACCTTGAGGTCATCAGAGATGACAACCCCAAGATCCCTTTCCTGCTTGGTGCATGCCATATCCTCACCCCCAACTGATATATTGTGCTAGGGTTTTGTGCCCCATATGCATTATCTTGCACTTTTGCATTGAATTTCAACTGCCAAACCCTTGACCATTCTTCAAGTTTCTGCAGGTCCCTTCTCATTCTGTCTACACCTCTGGTGTGTCTACTCTGTTACAGAGCTTTGTGTCATCAGCTTAACAGTGAAATTCTGCCTTCTAGATCCCTGCAATGTCACTGATGAAGATGTTGAATAGGACCGTCCCAGCACTGATCCCTGTGGTACCCCACTGGTCACTCTTCCTCTGTGGAGTGACAGCCATTTACCACCACCCTCTGTGTCCTGCCACCCAGCCAGTTACCTACCCACCACACTACTGTCCTGCCCACACCCATATTCCCCAGTTTGTGTAATAGTCTTCTATGTGGCACAGTGTCAAAGGCCTTGCTGAAGTCCAGATAGGCCATGTCCACTGCCCTCCCTGATCCACCTCCCTAGTCACCCAGTCAAAAAATTCAACGAGGTTGGTCTGACATGACCTCCCCTGATGAAACCATGCTGCCTTGGGTCCTGTAGTCCATTGACAACCAGATGTTCCACCAATCTCTCCTTCAGTAGTGCTTCCATGATCTTTCCCACTGCCGAGGTGAGGCTGACTGGTCTGTAGTTCCCTGCTTCCTCTTTGTTCCCACTTTTGTATAAGGGGACTACATCTGCTGTCCTCCAGTCTTTGGGTACCTCCCTGTTTCCAGTGATTGGCTAAACAGGATAGCCAGAGGTTCAGCCACCACCTCTCTTAGTTCTTATGACCCTGGGTGCACCCCATCTGGCCCCATTGCTTTATCAACTCTTATTACTTCCAGTTCCTTCAGGACCCTTTCTCATGTAAAGGGACTTGTGTCCATTTCTGCACCATTCTCACCCCTTGTACTCCCTTCAGACCCATTACCCCCCCCCCTCTTCCTTAGTAAAGACTGAGCAGAAATACCTGTTCAATATGTCAGCTTTACTGTTGTCATCCTCCACATTGCGAGTTGGCTGGCTATCACCCTTCTGAATCTTGAATGAGCTACACACAGCTCCCTCGATACTGTCCTAACAAACGTCAACATCCCCCCCTCCATTTGAGGGAAATCTCTGTACACAGAATTCAAGTGACAATTTAGGTGCAGCCCTGCCACTCTGAGTATGTGTTGTCACTGTCTGCTCTCATCCACAGTCAGGTAGTGATCACGGTGCTGGCAGCCCCACATCTCAGATCTCACAATGATCTGCTCAACTTCCCCCTTCTTGTCTTCCCCTAACCTGAATATAGCTGTATCCTGCTGGAATTGCCTCTTCAGTCCCTCTCTGATATTTATTCTTCTCACCTGCTCCCCACACCAAAAACTGGTGAGCGCACTGCCCTTCCGCATCATGAATGTGGTTAGTACAGTCTCCCATGTTATTTTTACATATTAATAATAAACTTTCCTACCCATATAAGATCTAAGCCACTGTTGCCTGGTTTGGGATTAGGATAACACAATTTCAGACTGACTACAAATCAGCTGCTTACAAAATGCATGGTTGCATTTATAATTTTATTTTCATCAAGTGAAATATATAGAAAGCAAAATAGTAAGTCAGACAACTGCTTTGCTTCAACAGTTTCCAAGGTTTTTTCTTCAGCCTAACATAAATCAAACAGTGTGAAAGCGCACACTACCAGGAGGTCTTTCACCTTCCTCAATCAGTATTCAACTGACTACCCTATCTACAGTATCCTCTCTCAGCACTGTGGTAGAGCTTTCTATAAGCTCACTAGAAGTTGGAAAAACAATTCCCCCTGCCTTTTGATTAACAGCAAACATAACATAAAACTAGCCACTAGGGCCACTGTTGCTCCATAGAGAACAGTTCAGATGGCACCTGTAGGTTTGTTTACAACATTGGGAAAGGTCAGACCAGCAGTCAGAACATTTTGTGCATTCCTAAACTCTCCTGCAGGAACATGCTGTCTGCTGTGAAAGACATCTTTGCAGTTTTATACATAATACTATGGGGCAACAGGGAAACGTCTTAAAAAAATCCTGCACAAGCTTTTGTTATTCTTATATCAAAACAATTTTGTTTTAGGTTAATATGCACAGAAAGCTTTATAAGCATTTCAGCACTTAATTTATAACCAGCCAACCAGCATGTTGGACATTATACAAAAGATATAAACTGCTAGGGGAAGGGGTTTCAATTTATCCCAGGGGTGTCCATTATGACAGGGGTCACCCTGTCAGAGCTACCTATGATTAGGCACTATTAAATGACCTGCATAATGATGTGCACACCTGTCATTTAAGGATCGGAAAGTCCATCATTCCCCTTGTGCCCTGCTGCTATTAGCCTCACTTACTGAAAAGATTTGTTTACTTTTGATATGTCAGAAAATCCGGGGACTGTACTACCTGCATTCATGATGCAAAACATGAACATACAAAATCACCAGCAGAAACAGGCCACATGGTCTATCAAGTCTGCCTGAGTGTGCAGCTAGCACTTCATCTTGCAGATGCCCCTCCTACCCCCTCATCACTGTATTCCTTCCACTTACTCTGTCCCACCCCCTTTTGAAACTGCCCACCATCTTACAGGACATCAGATCTTCCAGTAGGGTATTCTACATGTCCACTACCCTTTCTGTAAAAAAGTGAGGAAGAATTTCTTCACAGAATGGGTGGTGGACAAGTGGAACACCCTGCCAGAGGAAGTGGTGGGGGCTGAAGCAATCGTGGGATTTAAGAATGCATAGGATAGACATAAAGGAATTCTGGAGAGTCAGGGGTAAGGGGCAACAGACTTCTAGGAAAACATAAACTGAACTTACAAGCTCAAATGGGCAGACTGGGTGGGCCATAAGCCCTTATCTGCAGACACTGTCTATGTATCTATGTATCTACCTCCTTCCTAAACCTTCCCCCCTCTAATCTCAGTCCATGCCCTCTTGTGTCCCTCCCTCTCCTCAGCTGAAAGATCCCTTCTGTGTTAGTCTTGTTAATCCCTTTCAGATACTTTAAGGTCTCTATCATATCCCCCCGTCCCTCCTCTCTTCCAGCGAGTACATTTTCAGCTCTCTCAATCTGTCCTTATAAGGCCTGTCCCTCAAACCCTGTATCATCTTCGTGACCCTGCATTGCACCCCCTCCAATAACCTTATGTCTCTTTTCAGGAACGGGTGCCAGAATTGCATGCAGTACTCCAGGTGAGGCATGACCAATGATCTGTACGGGGCAGTATAACCTCACTCCTTCTGGAAGACAGCCCCCTTGCTATACACCCTGGCATTTTGCTGGCCTATGCTGCCACCTTCCTGCACTGGGCCGAGTTTTTCATACTCCCTGTTATGAGTACTCCTAAGTCCTTTTCCTCTGTGGTACTTCTCAACTGCACTCCATTCAAGTGATGGTCCCAGAAGGGTGATAAACTCACCAGTTTTTGGTGTGGGGAGAAGTAGTGAAAAATGAATATCAGAGGGGGACTGAGATGGCCACACCTGCAAGGTACTGCTATATTCAGGGAAGGGGAAAGACAGAAGTGGAGAAATATGAGCAGATCACTGTGAGATATAAGTTGTTGGGCTGCCAGCACCATGATCACTACCTGATCCCATTGTCCTGGCCAACATTCTTCCCCTTCCCATAAAACCAGTTCATGCAGTTGTCCAAGGCTATGTGTGGGTATCGTTGTGAGAAATGACTGCCACTACACATTCAGTCACTTCACTACCAGTCTGGCATTGCTTGTAAAGCACTTTGGGATACAATGTGTATGACAAGCATTATATAAATGTTGATTCTTCTTCTTATTATTATTTCCAATGGAAAAAGAAGACAAGACAAGCATATTTTTGATTTCCAAGAAAGTATGAACTCTGGCATTGGACTACACAAGAACTTTGCTACAAACACATGGCGGATCTATGGGGTGGTGAAGGGTGTGGCTGCACCTTCCCCCCACACATAGTAACATACTTGCTTGCTGCTGCTGCTGCATTTCACTTCATTGTATAAGTCTGATTTTTTGATTATACAAATGTTTACATTCAAAACCATGGATTACATTTGTCGGTTCTGTCAAAAACGTACTAAAAAAGAATAATAGCAGACAGTACAAAGGTTCACTAAAAATGCTAAAAAGGGCATAACAAGTATGCACACCACTCCAGCACCCCCCATTGTAACATCCTGGATCCGCCATAACCACTAGACCACCAGGTTATAGATTTGTACTGCACTGTGGTTTGCCAAAGAGAAAGTCGGTTGGATTAAAACATAATTTCAGCACGTTAAAGTAAACAAAATGAACAGAAACATAGACTAACTTGTATTGCTCAAAATAATCCACATGGATTTGACCATTTCAGTGAAACAATTCTAAACAAATGGAAAAAGAACTAGTTAGCACTACAGAGAGCCATAACATTCTCTGACCCTGTCTCCAATGATGTCATCACTTAACACATTTGGCAGCCATTTTAGGAAGTAGGTAAGTACGTTTTTTTTTTAAATTGGAAGGCTGATTTTACATTTTTCAAATGCCTTGAAACCGCATTTAGGTAAATTATATAAATGTAGTTTTAGCATTAATGTATACAGCAGCCTTTCCTTTAGTCCCCTGTGAAGTCAGATTTTTGAATAGTTTGTCAAAATGCTGTTTAAGTATCCTTTAAGTTGTGCTGAAGCTTATCAACAGTATCCTATTTTAGTGAAACATGGCCTCTTTTATTCAACACATACCTCAAGCAAACCAGACTCTTGTGTAGCAGCACAACAAATTTTTCTATATTCGCCACCAATCCATCAGCTCTAAGGCAGGATGTGACCTTATGTTTTACTATCCTATTTCTGGGTATATTCCTGCTCTCATTAGGCTGGTACAGGTGAATCATCAGGTTGTGCTACTATTAATAATGGATCCCCCAACTGTTGTTTTATTGCCTTGTAAAATATTGTAACTATTGTTATCTGTGTATAGTTACTGTAAATATAAATTGCTGTTTTTCTTTTGGGTGTGTAATCCTCTATATCACTCTCTCACCCCCGGGTCATATCTGTAAATGAGATTATTTTTGTTACCTTTGTATGTTAACCTTGTAAAAAATGGCAATACATAATTTAAAAAATGTATATAATATAAGACCAAATGGCAAGTGGGATTATGAGCTGTTTAGCCTACTGATATTTATCATTTATTCACCTATAATTGATTCATTTGTCATTTATTTCACATATTACATAAGGATGATTTTTTGGTTTTTTTTAGACCACATTTGTAACCATTTCTAAGTGTGTCCTTTTTGTTTTTGGTCCTGGCGTTGTTCTGTAGTGTAGTGCCATTTTTGCTGTTGCTAGTGCATTGTCCCTGTTTGTTTTCTACAGTGTAAGGTATTCCAGTATAAGATGTGACTGTGATTGCCCATTGTGTACTTCAGAGTGGCAGCATCAAGTCTGTGGTTGAGACCAGCATATGTCTGCAGTTGGGAGCAGTGTGTATCTGCGGCCAGGGATGGCATGTGTCTGTAGTCAAGAGTGGCAGCTAAAAGAGTTTGATGGCAGCAGCAGCAAGTTGAAGGGCATGGTAGCCATTGCAGGAGGTAGGATTTGGCAACAGCAGCATGGAAGGCATGGTATTTGAGGAGAAAGACCCACTGTTGAGGGATACAGCTTTTTGGAGGAAAACAATAGTGAACTTTTAGGTTATTGTTAAGCTGTATTTAGTGCAGGGTATCTGGATAGGGATTCTGTAGGTTTAGGAGTCTTTTCTTGTTTGCTATTCTTAGTGTTTTAATAAGTATTGAAACTGGTGTAATGAGTTTTGTAAGTTTGTTAGTTGATGTTTTAATCAGTTAATTGATTTGCTAATTAGTTCTAGTTAGTGTCATCCCATAAGGAATTATGTGCAGTAGGTAAATACTTTGAATTATTATACTTTTAATTAGTGAAGGAATATAATTTTAATTGTTTAACTAGTATATGATGACCTTTTTATGGGAAAAACATTTCATCCATGTATTTAATATATGTAATATACACACAGACACACCATGCACACATTTCAAAATAAAATACTGAAATGCAACTTTAAAACATTATTTCAATAAGGCAAACAAGCAGCGTGAACATAACTTGCAACTATTAGGGATGTCTGGTTTTAACACAGTTTCTTGTATGCTGTCTTCACCATCTCCCATGTGGAACCAAAAAATGTCTTACTATACTAAAGAAAAAGCACTAAAACTGGTAGCACACATCTTCAGATACAGTTAACTAATGTGCATATCTTTAAACAACTAGAAAACACTATCTGAAAGAAGTAAACCATTTACTTACAGAAATGTCCTTGGAGAGAAAGAAAATGAACTAGATTTTCAAAGCCACTGGAATTGCCACAGCTGCATGAAAAAAAAAACAGGATAAGTAGGTCTCCACTTGCAGAGCCACAGTCTCCCACAGCTGCAGTATTCTCAAGTGCAGAGCAGGTTTAAGACCAGCTCCATGATTTGCAGCAGCTTGCAGCTGTTTTCTTGGTACAGCTGTGCCACAGTGTTACGTCTAGTGGGACCAGGCGTAACATCCCCCACAGCTGCACCGGCTGAAAATACAAAACTCTGCAGGTGCAGAGGTTTCATCCTGCAGCTGTGGCCACAGTGTGGGACTTAGTTCCCACGTCTTTTGAAAATCTAGCCCAATGAAACTCTCACAAACCACAGAAGCTGATGTCAGCCATCATCTACTTCACAATCACGTGATCTGAGAGTCATATGCCTCTCTGATGTAGGCTGGATGCTTCCCAGTCAACTGTAAACATCTAACTGATGCATCTGCTGTTCCCAAACTCATTAAAGGTGACCTGCAAAGTTGATTTATACAGCAAATCCCCTTGCAATGTAACTTACTTTGGTGCCAAGGGGACCATATAATCATTTTCATAATTTTCTGTCCACCCATTAATAAGATATCATATTTTGTAGAGTTTCAGCAAATGCAGAAGTGGAGCATCTCCCCAACTGAGCAGCACATAAGGATTCTAGGTACTGTCTTAGTTTTAGAGCAGCATAAATCCTACTATACTACTTGTATCGATGGTGGGAAGCAGGTTTTTCTTATGTGTTTTTTTTTTTTTTTTGCATTTGTAGTTATTTCGGTGTTTAAAAGTAAATGGACATAATGTTGTAAACCCTCTCTGCCCATATACTTTTAAACACTGAAGTACCCACAGATGCAACAAAAACACATAAGAAATATATGCTCCTCACCATTTGTACTAGTATAGTACATTACTAAAAACTAAGATATTACACTGAATACTTGCATGCCACTTGATTGGGGAGCCACTCCACTTTCATATTTGCTGAAACTCTTCAAAATACAATTTCTTATTAACTAGCAGGCAGAAAATTATGAAAATGAATTATATGGACCTCTTGGCAGGCAAAGTAAGATACATTGAATGGGATTCATTATATAAATGAACTTCACAGGTCACCTTTAAAGAAATAACTCTTGCACTGCAAGAAAGTTTGGAAAATCTCTAAAAAAGCTGAAGGCATTTTTGACCAATCAAATGCACAGGTGCTGTATACTCATGAAATAATGCACTCTTGGTGGTTCTTAAAGGTAATAAATCCACTAGCTCTTCTGGCTTGAGGTTTATGACCTTGATACACCTCTTGTTTGTATTATTTCTTTGTACACTGCACTTCTGTAGAATATGCCAACAAGGAAAGAGTTTGCACAAGGCTGTGGTGCTCTTGGTTAAAAGACTAGAAACAACATGTACAAACCAGGCACTCACCACCACATATGATGCTGACAACTACTTGAAGTAAAAAAAAAAAAAAAGGTTTAATAGAAAGTCATTGCACAATGTGCAATGACTTCTGTAGAATATATCTTTCACGTATCTGTTACTCCTATAATACAATATGATCACTGGTAACTGAGATGTATTTTATTTTTCATACAGCACAACATCACTGCTATACAGAACATCCCAGTTAGAGATACGATGATGAGCATCTTCTTCCCTTATGTGATAACAAATTTGGACACCATGACTGAAGATGACCAAAATGTCTGGTTTCAAGACACACTGGCCTGGCTGATGCCTAGTGTTGGTGTACTTAATCTGGATCAGATACCACTAGACATCAGTTGTAATTCCTTCTTTGCCATGTAAGGATCAGACATAAGGTTTGCTCATCTTGTGCGTGAGTAACATTGGCATGTGGGTACGCTGTACATGAAACAAATCCTGCTATCACGTGAAACAAATTATTCTGCAGGAGGCTCTCCAAAGTGTGTTTTTCTTAGTATTTGTCAGTTGATTAGCAAACATAAATATTACTCATGACAATATCTAAACATGTACCATTCTGCTACCTGTAAATGTAAACAAACTTCTGTCTAGAGGAGCTGTTTATCAGTCTAAGCTATTTTGTTACATCCTTGTGGCACATTTATGGACAGGGTTTGATGAATAACATATATATTTTTGCCCCACTAATAACACACTAATATTTATACAATAATACATAACATGTGTGATATCAGGGGATATTGTCCCACCAGAGGTGTCTTCTGAGGCATAAGGCCATAGGCTAAATGACTTCACCACCTGAGAAGGGATGTGAGATGGGATGATAGCTAATGATATCGCACACCTTCAAATGGATCAATAATGTGATTATAAAATGGACCCTTTTTTGATTTTGCTGAGAAATGACATGATCTACTCTCAGACCAGGCTTATGTACTGATGTATCATCTCAGTTGAATGTGGTCTTAGTCAGTCAGAACTGAGGATTCTGATCATATATTTCATAATTAGGAGTAGGGACTTTGAATTTTCAGGACATGGCTCAGTCACTGAAGCTCTCATTCTGGCAAAATTTGATTAAAATTGGTCAGATAGTTTGTGAAATTCTGAGAGCCACAACTATCTAAAAAAACAGTCAAGCATTGAGCTTGAAATGTATCAGTTTATTAGAGATTACTCTATCTTAGCTACCTTTAAGCATATTTTTGAAAGGCACCAATTTTAGTCGTTAGTATTCAAATTAGATGGCTGCTCAGTAGAACAAAACATGGAAAAAACAGTATTGGATTGAGACTGCATACACAGCAGTTTCTTGTTTTTTGTCACATTTATAGTAATTTAAATCAGGCTGGAGACCAGCCCCAAATAACATAAAAAAAGGCTCTATGACACTACAGCATCAGTATCTTCCTGAAGCGACTCTACAGCAATGGATTTATGCCAGTCACAATTTGCGGTTGACATAAATCCATTGGAGAAACTGTTTCTGTTTATGGGGGGGGCTTTGCCTGAACAGTCTGCACCCCCCCGGATTCTTTGGGATTATCAACCCGAAGTCAGAGTTGATGTGGGGGTGGTGACTGAGGGAAAGAGTGCCAGAGTCCCGGGCAGACTTTACAATGAACTGTCGATGTTGTCGGCATCAACGTGTTTGATGTAAAGGTTTCACTGCAGGATCAGTGACTGTAAAAAAATATCGTACATTGACTTATTGCCATAACATTCAGGTGAAGAGCAGATGCTTAAGGTCTACTTTATATCTTTTTTAATGTTAACAGTGTAGCCTGATGATTTAATTGCAGTACAGATGCTAATGGAAAATTGTTCTCCTTTCACTGAACTGTCCTGGTCAGTGGTAATTTGCTATAGCAATAGTCTGGCTTAGCCTGCCTGCTCCCTCCTCCCAAAAAAAGCAAAGTTACCACCCTTCTACAACCCCTCACCCACCCACTCCATTCCCATTTCACATAACTTTTATCTGGGTAATCCCCCCATGTAATTTCTAGTTGATGTTACAAGAACTTCTGTATTTTAACAATACCCTCTTTACCCCCAACCTCTGTACCATGCAATACATCCTACCCCAACCCAACTGACAAGGCGGCTGGTAATACTTTCAAATGTACCACTTGAGCTGGCCTCCATAACACCTTTGTCAGCCATGATATATATACACCTTTACATATAATACTTTATCATATAATCACCTAGATATACATAGAAACATAGAAACATAGACTTTGATGGCAGATAAGGACTGCTAGGCCCATCTAGTCTGCCCATTTCCCTACCTACAGGATAGGCCGCAGATCCTAGTTAACCAATAGCCTATTTCTTCCTACCCCCCACAAGAATTGCCTTATGTCTGTCCCATGCATTCTTGAATTCTCCCACAGTTTTAGACCCCACAACCTCCTCAGGAAGGCTGTTCCATGCATCCACTACCCTCTCTGTGAAATAATACTTCCTCACATTGCCCCTGAACCGCCCTCCTTCTATCTTTAATTTGTGTCCCTTGTTCTTGCAAGTCTCTTTTTCTGAAAGATGCTACCTCTTGGACTTTGTTGATTTCACTGAGGTACTTAAAGTTTCTATCATGTCCCCCTCTCCTTCTTTCCTCAAGGGTATACATATTAAGCTCCTTTAGTCTCTCCAACACGGCTTCTCTTGCAGACCCTGCACCATTTTAGTTGCCTTCCTCTGACTGCCTCTATCC
Source organism: Neoceratodus forsteri (assembly GCA_016271365.2). Taxonomy (NCBI): domain Eukaryota; kingdom Metazoa; phylum Chordata; order Ceratodontiformes; family Ceratodontidae; genus Neoceratodus; species Neoceratodus forsteri. The sequence goes on along the minus strand of JADMNL010000025.1, from coordinate 64,120,483 downwards.
TGTCTATGTCCTTGCGGAGATGGGGTCTCCAGAACTGGACACAGTACTCCAGATGGGGTCTCACCAACTGTCTGTACAGAGGGATAACAACTTCCTGTTTTCTGCTGATGATGCCTCTCTATACATCCCAGTATACCCCCAGCCCTCCCTACTGCCTTCTCACATTGCTTGCTAACCTTAAGGTCATCTGATATGATTACCCCAGGTCCCTTTCCTTTTGTTGTTGTTACTACCTCCCACCCATTGTGTATTCTTCCCTGGGTTCTTGTTTCCCAGGTGCATTATTTTGCACTTTTGCATTGAATCCTAGCTGCCATACTTCTGACCATTCCTCCAACCTTGCCAAGTCCCTTTTCATCCTTTCCACGCCTCTTTGTGTATCAACCCTGTTGCAGATCTTTGTGTCATCTGCAAAAAGGCATACTTTTCCTTCCAGTCCCTCTGCAATGTCACTGATGAAGACATTAAAAAGGACTGGACCCAATACTGAACTCCTCATGGTACCCCACTAGTAACCCCCTTTCTTCAGAGTGGACTCCATTTACAATTACCTTCTGTGTCCTGTTGTCCAGCCAATGTTTTACCCAGGCTACCACCCTGGGTCCCACTCCCAGGCTGGTTAATTTGACTATTAATCTTTTGTGTGGGACTGTGTCAAACGCCTTGCTAAAGTCTAGGTAGGCCATGTCCACAGCACCTCCCTGGTCTACTACTTTGGTTACCCAGTCAAAGAAATCTATTAGATTTGTCTGACATGACCTTCCCGCTGTGAACCCATGCTGCCTTGGGTCCTGTGCTCCACTGGCCTCTAGTTACTCAACTATTCTTTCCTTCAGAAGTGACTCCATCACTTTCCCTACCACAGAGGTCAGACTGACAGGTCTGTAGTTTCCTGCCTCTGTCTTGCTCCCACTTTTGTGAAGGGGAATCACATCCGCCTTCCTCCAGTCCTCTGGTACCACCCCATCCTCCCATGATTTATTAAAAGAGTTGCCAGTGGTTTCACTAGTTCCTCCTTAATTCTTTTAGAATTCTGGGTGAATTCCATCAGGACCCATTGCTTTGTCCACCTTCAGTTTTAGGAGTTCTTGCAGAACCCTTTCTTCTGTGAAAGGACTGGGATCGACCCCCTATCAAGAGTGCTTCTTAATTGATTAGGCACTTCCCTCCTCTTTAGGAATACTGAGCAGAAATATTTGTTCAGTATTCCTGCTTTTTCACTGTCCCCTCTGCCCACCCACATGCTCATTCTATTCAGCCTCACTATCCCTCCTTTTGTCTTTCCTACACTGCTGATGTACCTATAAAAGGTTTTATCTCCTTCTTAACTGAGTTGGCTATCTTTTCCTCAGTTTGGGCCTTTGCTATTCTGACTTCCGTCCTTGCTTCCTTCTGCCTTAACTGGTACAGCCTCTGTCCTGCTCCTTCTGTGTTTCCTTATACTTCCGAATGCTATCTTTTCTTCCTGACTTTCACAGCCACCTCTTTGAGAACCATAGTGGCTTTTCTTTCATTTTGATTTGTTTATTTGCTTCACACAGAGGCTTGTTGCCTCTGTGATGGCAGTTTTGATAATTCCCCATTGTTGCTCCACACCTCCTTCTAGCCTGTTTGCTAGTGCTTTCTGAGGCACTCTCCTATCTTGCCAAAGTCAGCCCTCCCAAAGTCCAGTACCCTCACTTTTGTATGGCTTGACTCTGTAGCTGAGTTTAACGTGAACCACACTGTTTGATGGTCACTTGTCCCCAGATGGCAACCACTTCTAGATCTGAGATCCTCTCACTGCCCCGCTTGAGAGTATGAGGTCTAAGATTGCTCCTCACGAGTGGGTTCCAAACTAGCTGTCTAATGCTCTGCCACCTGTAGGGCATCAAGAATGGCCCTGCTCTTGGATGTAGCTGCAGCAATGTGCTCCAGTTAACATCTGGCATATTCAGGTCTTCCATCAACAGTATCTCCCTTTCTCTGCCATTCTAAGAATGCCTTCTATCATATCCTTGTCCATTTCTTCCCCTGACATGGGGGTCTGTACACAACCCTGTGTGGATTGTGGTGCTCTTTCCAGTCTCCAAGGTGACCCACAGTGCCTCCTCTCCCTGTTTACTCTTTTGTTCAGTTGCTTTTATCCCTTCCCATATAGAGCTACTCTCCCCTCTCCTCCCCTGCCTGTCTCTCCTGTAGGTCATGTACCCTAGTATGTTAACATCCCAGTCATGGTTCTCTGTGTACCATGTTTCTGTGACTGCCATGATATCCAGGCATCCTCTTCCATTAAGGCCATCAGCTCTGGGAGCTTGTTGCCCAGACTACGGGCATTGGTACTCATTACCCTCCATTTCCTGATGGCCTTACTCCCTTTTGCCCCATCCCTGTCCTTCTTGCCTTTGTCACTTTCTCCATTTACCCCTGCCCTTCTCCCTATCAACACCTCTATGTTGGTGTTTGCTGCACTTACTACCATGATTATTTGGGGGGGCTAGGATTCTCTTGCTCCTTTCCAGTGCCTCCCCCCTTGGCTAGTTTAAAAGCTTGCCAATGAAGCATTTAAACCTATCAACTAGGATCCTGGTTCCCCTCCCAGACAGATGCAGCCCATCATGCCAGTATAGGCTTGCATCACTCCAGGTGGACCCCCAGTCCCAATGAAGCCAAATCTCTGAGCTCCACACCAGTTTTTCAACCACTGATTGAATCCATGGTGTGGAACACCCTAGCCTCTCCTATGCCATAGATGGTAGCACCTCCGAGAAGGTTACCGTGTGTGCAACTTTACTAAGGCCCTTCCCCAATTCCACAAACTCTTCCTGCACTTCTCTAATCCCTTTCTTAGCCAGGTCATTTGTCCCTAGGTGGACAATGACATCCAGCTCCCTCCCCTGTGCAGCTGCTCTGGCAATCCTGAGGATTTGCTCCCTGTCCCTCCAAGTCATGGCACATGGCAGGCACCTTACCTCCCTCTCCCCTTCCTCCCCCAGTTCTACCTTCCTAACAATGGAGTCCCCCACCAGGAGTTGTTTCTTCCCTGCAGGGTCCCCTGCCACCCTCCTGTGGGTCTCCTTTGTGGAGGTTCCCAGCATCCTCCTTGGTCTCCACTGTGGGTGCCTCCATAGAGGAACCACACTTTGCCAGAATGGCATAGGAATTGTGGAGAGGTAACTGAGGATGTGCCTCTGTTCCACCACCCTCACCCTCCCTGAGCCCACTGTGGTCCAACCGCCTCCTTTCTTGGCAACCTCTGAGGCAACGGCAGTGGCACTGGTGGTCCCTGGATGGAAGAGGAGGTCCCACAAATCCTGGCCAACTCAGCCTGGAGATGAGCAACCTCCTCCCTCAGCCCAGAGAGGTGCCTGCAGATGGGACAACACCGCATCCTCCAGAACATCTCCCAGAAGACTGCTGCTCCACAGCCACTGCACTGCACCACTCCAAACATGTCTTATTTCTGGCCCCTTAACTGTTTGCAATCCTTACTCTTTCCTCTGTTTTTCTCTCTCTCCTTACTTTCTGCCTGTGTGCCCTTTAAGCTCCTGATTGTCCTGTTCTGAGACAAGAATATCCTATATTTCTCAGTAGACCACTTACTTGCTCAGAGGCAGACCTCCAGCAGCTAGAGGGGGCCAGAGAGCTACTCTTGCCCTTCTAGGATGGTGGATCCTTGGTGGTTCAGTGATCACTCACTTCCCGCCCCTAAACAGGAAGTTCCTGTTGTCAGTCAAATCCTGTGCCTATAAAAATAGAGCTAGCTTTGGGTGGAGGGGAGGGAAGGAGAGCAATATAGTCCCAGCAGAGAAGTTCAGTCACACAGCAGTCCTTTCTCCTGGTGTCTTCTGCCAAGCTATAATGTAACACATGGAGTTCAGGTTTATAAACATGAATCACAAGTCTTTAAAACCTAATTTTGAATTTCCTTTCTTTTTTGACATTATCCACAAACTCTCATGTTACTTAAGCAAAGTTTTGTTGACTCTATGTGTATGCTTATCTGTCTGTCTAGCTAGCTGTCTATCTTCTCCCCTCACCCACTACTTATCTCTCTATGCTTACCTGTCTCTCCCAGCACTTATGTCCAGGTGCCTCTCTCACTGTTCCTCTTTTCTCTTCAAATACTTGTTCTCCTCCCTCCTTCCATATCGATCCTCCTTTTTCTATTCCTCTCTCCCATTTATCTACGAACTCCACTTGCCTTTAGCTCTCACTTGCCGCAAAACTACTACGGGGCAAACTGCTTTCTTCTTTCACATTTCCTTCCTCTGGAATAATCCACCCTTTCAACTCTGTCACTCCTCCTCTTACCGCCCACTAAACAACTCACCTTTCTCCCATATTTCTGCTCTTTATTCTTTCCTGTCCACTCAGTACTCTTTTTAGGGTATGCTAGGTTGCACAGCCTAACACCAGAATGATGCTAGTTATTTTGTTCTTTGTTTATCATGTATGTTACTATTATGAACCATGGTTCCATTACTGTTCATCTTTTAGATTCATACTTTTTTCCCACTTGCTTTACAGTAACTTGTATTTATTCACACTGGTATTTTGCTTAAACCTATATGAAGTAGATTCCTATGTGCATTTCCCCAGGGTCACACCTGAAAAGGATGATCTTTGGCTCAGTGTCCATTTCCTGGTAAAGAAAGAGAGAGAGAGAGAGAGAGAAGGTTGACACCTGGTGGAGGTTCACTGTTACAGCAGAGGTCTAAGGGACTGATGTTATGCTGGGAGGGTGGAAGGAGACTGTGGTTCCAGGAGCACATGTATGCCCCCCACGTGCATGCACCCATTGTGCCATCACAGCTCTTGATTGGGATGGAGGAAAACACAAAAAAACCCTATGTCTCTCTGTTGCCATGTGTGATTGCCCCTGGTGCTCTCTGACCCTGCTCTATGTGGGTCCCCACTGATGAGATGATGGGGGAGTGGCTGACAGGGTTGAGCTATCAGACCATGGGACCCGATGGTATGGAGTAGGTGGCAATGGAGGAGCAAAAAGCTCTATAGATAGAAAGAAAGAAAGAAAGAAAGAAAGAAAGAAAGAAAGAAAGAAAGAAAGAAAGAAAGAAAGAAAGAAAGAAAGAAAGAAAGAAAAAGAATCTATTTATCTGTCCATCCATCCATCTATTTATCTATACAGGAACTTTGTGATGTCATCAAGAATTGTTAAAATTGCTCTGCCATTAGTAAAGCATGTCCCAATAATATACATACAGTCAAGAAAATGTGGGTTCATCTGTATGCATTTCATCAGCCCAAATAATGCTTGTATCTTAAACTGTTAATCACCAACGGTACTGCATAAATAGGAAACATATGACAACATTCCATCTCCTGATGGAAGGAGCTGGAGATGGCGCCATTGAGTTGTTCCCCTTCCCCAGATAAATGATCAGGGGGATCAGTGATGGATGGGCATACTTATTTGTGTGAGCTGAAGATTGGGGGGTCTTTTTTGTAGGCACAATATGGGGAGCAGTCAATATCAGGATCTGCACTTTTGTGAACTAGAACTGTTGGTAGCTCTAGAGATGCTCCACTCCCCCATCCCACCCCCATTTTAAGTTGGGTCCTGCTTATACCCTGTTTTGCAACTGTGAAGACTGAAGCAAAGAGAAGTCAAATTACATGCTCAGGGTCACACAGAAAGCACGTGGCTTAGAGCTGTGCACAATGTAAAAGTAGAATTAACGTTTTGATTCTGTCAAATTTCATGGAATTTCTGCAAAGAATTTTTGGGAAATTTTACCAAAATTTAAATATCAGTTATTTCAATGTAACTGTAGCATCATCCAAATAGTACCAAATGTGGCGTGCTTAATGTTCCCTGCCACTTGTGCAAGTGTACCAAGTTTCAGGTCCTTATCTTTAAAAGAGGCTGAGTTATAGGTAGTTCACACTTTAATTTCAGTTATTTTTATCTAACTTTAAAATTACTTATCCAAATTACTCCATATACATTGACTCACACCATCAATCACCAGATTTAAACCCTGACCATAGTGGACCCTTCCTTTCACCACTTTTGCCATTAAATTCCCTAACTACATTCTTACACTTAACACTTCTCCTTCCTTTCATATCTCTCCTCCACTCACTCAAAAGTATGTGCCTCTCCCACTGTGATTCCTTTTTATGGCTGCAGCAGACGTAGCCCTGCAAAAATTTTGCTTAGAGAAAAGGACTCCCTGAATAAATTATCTATCAAACAACATGATAGCGTGTTAAAAATAGTGTCCTCCACTGAAGCCTCATTACTACATTGCCTATGTATATAAGGGAGCTTGAGAGCATTAGTTTTCCTCCGGCTAAAGAAGTTAATTGAGCCCTCCCTAATACTGCCTTTTTGGCAAGTCGAAACCTCCTCCAACAACTGAGCCCTCCCCCAGTACTGTCTTTTTTTGCAAGTTGAAACCTCCTCCAAAGTGTTTTATAGGTCTTTGTTACGTTTCAGTGCTTAATTTATTACTTTTTGCAAACTGAGAAACTCCTGCTTTGCTGGTATCCCTTCCCCCACTCATCTAGGGTGTGAATTCCTTTGTTTCCTAACCATGCTGGTTGATTTTACTTGCTTGGTTCTCTCACAATATGAAAGCCTCATGTTTTGAGTAGATGATCCAATCACCTCAGTTTCCCCTCTCTCCCACCACACACCACACACCAACATAAGTAGAAACCATATAGCATCTGGCGCAGTGTATATACAGATTGCATAGAGCAGTAACTGCTACTGTTATAAACTGATATGTCTTCTGCTACTCAATGGAGGGGAGGGGAGGGGGAAGGAGCATTGTTGGAGCAATCACAGACTTGTTTTATAAATAACTGCCTCTTCTCCATGATGTTTCCAAACTAGTTTATATAACCCATTCCAATGCTGCATATATTATTTCATTTAGGGGCTACTCCATTTCTGCTACTTAGCACTGGTGCAAAAACTGAAAGGGGCTAAGAGGGATAGCAAAATGAGTGCAGACAAAACTACTTTAAACAGTGACATGCTTAAACACACACACACACACACACACACACACTACCCTAAGCAGAACACAGCTAGATAAGATACCAATATTTAGGAAACTTACTACACTTACCCAAAGACTAGCAGGGTGACTCCTGGCTGCTGTGTTCTCTCTGCTGTGGCTGAGCTGTAGTAAAGACCCTATAACAAGACACTGGTCTCCTGCAGAGGCTATTAGACATCAGAGAAAAGGGCACACTGGGAAGACTCTCTGGGACAAAATGCAATAAAAGAAACCTGAATGGCAGCCCCCCAGGGGCCATTAAACAGCCAGGGAAAGTTAGAAAAAACTCCTCTCACAGCCTGAGCAGAAAAAAAAAACACTGGGATGATGTAAGAAGACAAAGAAAAGGTAATAATACATATATTGTCCTGATATTAACATGCAATTTTCCTTTAATAATCCGCAACAAAGTGAGGATTGGGCTGGAATTTACCCACACCTGGCAAGTGACCAACAATGCCAGGTGTGCATAAGTCCCAGTGCACTCCACACTGTGCAGTGGATTACTGTGATTATACAACTGGGAGGAAGTAAAGAATTTAAAAAAGTTATTAAAATACTCAATTTCTAGAGTGGAGCATAGGTGCAAAGGGGATGAGGTATTGGGCTTACCTTTAGATGTCAGCTGTCCAGGCATATCCTTGTCTAAATCAGTCTTATCTTATATCAACACAGTAGCCATTTCATAGAACCATGAGACTGAAACTGATTTTGCAACTGATAAAGCTGTGCTGGGCAGCATATATCTAGCTAAATTCTGGCATCAATTTTGGTCTCAAGGTTTTGTAAAATGTCTTCTGCCTTTCTTTATTGCTTTGTTGCAGAGATGTCAAAATTGATATTGCTGGACAGCCGACAGCTGGGTAGCCCTTCACACTCTTATAGAAAATAATTTATAAGACATTACCTCCGGACTTATAGGGTTGTTATTCCTTTGGTTTCTTCCCAAAACTTTGCTCCTCATCTTAACAAATTTGAATTGAATAGACCAGAATCTTGGTCTAATTTAAAACAATTGTATGACACAGGTTTATTACTTAGAAATCCTCAATGCAGCACTAAATATAGAAAATACTGAATGGGCAACTATGCACAACCAGTGTCTTCTTCCACAGAGGGGTTTTGATTTCCTCTGACCAGGAGAAAGAAGCTTGAGAGGTCCATAGGAATCAGAACCCCAAGGTGATAGAACACATTGGTTATACATAAAGTTGCTCATCCTATAGTTTTTTATAGTGTATAGTAGTAGTATGTGAAATTTGTCAATTGTTTTTTTTTTCTCTCATTCAGAAATGAAACTGACGTGTGAATTCTCTAGAGGTCTCACCACCCTTTCTGTGAAGAAATACTTCCTCATGAAACCCCTTAGTCTACCCCCTTCCAAACTCATGTCATGCCCCCTCGTTCCTGGACATCTTCTTTTCTGAAAGATGCTACCCTCCAGCACCCTATTTATGCCTTTTAGATATTTGAAGGTTGCTATCCTATCACCCCTGTCTCTTCTCTTCTCCAGAGTATATATGTTGAGGTCTCCCAGTCTCTCCTCATATGACTCTTAATGCAGGCCCTGCACCATCTTTGTTGCCCATCTTTACTGCCTCCATTCTGTCTATATCCTTACAGAGATGTGGCCTCCAGAACTGGACACCATATTCCAAATGAGGTCTCATCAATGATCTGCACAGTGGCATCACCACCTCCTTCCTTCTGCTGGTGATACCTCTCCCTATACCCCAGCATCCCACTGGCTCTCCCCATAATCTTGGTATATTGTTTAGCCACCTTTAGATCATCTAGTATGATTACCCCCAAATCCCTTTCCTGTATGGTGACCATCAGTCCCCCCCCCCCCGTAATCCTGTCCTGGGTGCCTGCAACCCAAATGCATGACTTTGCACCATTCCTCCAGTTTATCAAGGTCCCTCCTTATTTTTTCCACCCTTCCCGGAGTGTCCACCCTGTTGCAAATCTTAGTGTCATTCACAAAGAGGCACACTTTCCCCTCCAGCCCCTCCACAATTTCACTTATGAAAACATTAAACAGGATTGGCCGCAGGACTGATCCCTGTGGCACGCTGCTGGTCACACTCCTTTCCTTATATTGAACACCAATTACCTTGATTCTCTATCTTCTATCATTCAACCAGTTCCTAACTCAGTTCACCACCTTGTGACCCACTCTCCAGCCGCCCAGCTTGTTCACAAGTCATATGTGGAACGGTATCGTAGGCCTTACTAAATGCAATTCATGTTTATGTTTAAGCCCATGAAACACCCTTATCTAGTTAATGCAGTTGCAACCACAGTGGCTCTGCCAGAATTTGTTATTCAAGTTTTGGTTCTGCTCCCTCCCTATCTCCTCTCACCTCTCATTCCTCCTCCCTCCTCCCTCCTCTTCTCTCTGCCCATCTCTTCCCTTGCTCTTACTGCTTCTTGAGAGTGTCAAAAGGCATATGCTAAGCAAGCCATTGCATACAAGATGACTGGAGAGAGGGTGGCATTCTGAGCCCTGACCACTGATTTTGGTCACTCCTACTGTCCGACATTCACCCCTAATGCATAAAACTAAGTGCTGCTGTATTCTCTTATTATGCATTTCCTCACATATAATATCAGGTGTGCAAGAGATCAGGGTAGCAACTATGATGCCCATAGTCTACTGTACAATACTGTACAAGGAGGCACTGAAGGGTTCTGGCTCACAAATATTATTTTCCTAGCTACACCACTACAGTTCCTTTCCCCTACACTGATTTCAGTGCTTTCTCAGTCCTTTACTATAAACAGGGCCCCAAGTTCTCTGAAGGACTTCAGTCCTAATTTCTCTGGCAGGACTCCTTGGCTTCTTGAGCAGCCTTTGTTTTGCCTGTACCATGATTTATTTGTTTCTATGGCAGAATGCAGTCCTACCATTTGTTAAAACATGATATGATATAATCAATTATATTTTTTTATTTATTTAGTTTTTGTTGACCGGGTAAGTGCACTAGACAAATCCTGCCTATTTTCAGGCACGACCCAGGGAAGGGGGATACAGATGAATGCCAACTGACCTTGAACCAGATTAAGCTGTTGGTGGTATTTTTAGTGAATGAGGGAAATTTGGCCAGGACACCGGGGAAATTCCCCTACTGTTTTCGAGAAGTGCCATGGGATCTTTAACATCCACCTGAACTACCACCAATCCAGGCAGATGGGACCTCGGTTTAACGTCTCATCCAAAAGACGGCACCTCAGAAGTGCAGCACCCCTCTCATGCTGCACTACAGTGTCAGTACTGGGATATTAACCCAAGTGCCAGATGTGGGAACTGAACCCACAGCCCTCTGATCTCCCGGTCTCAGAGGCGAGTGTGCTACCTACACCTGACACTGACATCAATGACATTATTTATTTTTAGACGTTTTCACCAGTAAAGACATACTGAGCTAAATGCTACAGTGCTGTAATTCAGCTTTAAAAGGGTGGTGATGCCCCTGCACTGGAGAAACTATTGGACAATTTCCTTCCTGTCTGCATAAAATGAAATCAATACAATATTATACACAAAAAAGGAGTAAAACTGTGCTAAGGCTAAAACAGCACTATTCTGTTTCCCATGGAATTGTGTGCTCACAGCTGAGTCAGCAGAGACAAAAACATAATTTAGTGTTGCACATTAACATTATTTTTTAAAATGCAATGTTTTGTTATAAACATGCCTCATGTAGTGAAAACAGCACATTTGTATTTCTATTGCTCCTAAGTTCAAGAAGGCAGCAGGAATTGTTTTTTACACCAAGTGCCACATATGACCCACAGATGTGAACTGTCAGCATTTATTAGTAATGCATGCTATTCGTCCTCACATTCTGTACTGGTGGCTTATTTCACCTGGGAGACATTTAATCCCACCTTTGGTTTAATAGAATGGTCTATGGCCAGCCTACCAGCACAGTGGTAGGGCTTAGAAACATAGAAACATAGAAGTTGACGGCAGATAAGGACCGCAAGGCCCATCCAGTCTGCCCATTTCTTTTTCTACCTTATAAATGTGCCATCGGCCTTTGCTCTGTCAGTGACCTATCTATTCATAGTCATTTGTATTGCTCCCTTATGCCTATCCCATGCCTGTTTGAAGCCCTGCACTGTATTCATAGCCACCACTTCTTGTGGTAAGCTATTCCATGCATCTACCACCCTTTCTGTGAAAAAGAATTTCCTCACATTCCCCTTAATCGGCCTCCTCTAATCTCATGCTGTGTCCTCTTGTCCTGCAATTTTTCTTATATTTAAACATGTTGAGACTCTTTCACCTTGTTTATGCCCTTAGGGTGTTTAAATGTCTCGATCATATCACCTCTCTCCTCCTTTGCTCAAGGGTATACATATTGAGCTCCGTTAATCTGTCCTCATATGTCTTCTGATGCAGTCCCTGCACCATTTTGGTTGCCCTTCTCTGGACTGCCTCAATTTGGTTAATGTCCTTGTGAAGGTGTGGCCTCCAATACTGCACGCAGTACTCAGATGGGGCCTAACCAATGTCTTGTACAGAGGATTATTACCTCTCTTACGACTTGTGATACCCCTACTAATACACCCTAACACCCCCTAGCCTTACCTACTGCTTTAGAGGTCTGCTTGATGATTTTAGGTCATCAGTGATGATGATGCCCAAGTCTTTCTTCCTTTGTGACTGCTAGCAACTCCTCCCAGCCTATAAGTGGCTTCAGGGTTTCTCTTCCCTATGTGCATGATTTTGCACTTCTTGCATTAAATCCCAGTTGCCACTCTTCTGACCATTTTGCTAGTTTATCCAGATCTCTTCTCATTCTGCCCACCCCATCTGGATCATCTACTCTGTTGCAGATCTTGGTGTCATCTGCAAACAGACAAGCCTTACCCTCTAGTCCATCTGCGAGGTCACTAATGAAGATGTTGAATAGGACTGGCCCCAGGACTGATCCCTGAGGTACCCCACTTGTGACTTGCATCTCTTCTGACTGTATACCATTTACCACCACTCTCTGTTTTCTGCCAGTCAACCAGTTTGCCACCCAGTTGACCAACTTCTGACCCACCCAGCCTACCTAGCTTATTTATCAATCTTCTATGTGGAACAGTGTCAAAAGCTTTGCTGAAGTCAAGGTAAGCGACATCAACTGCTCCCCTTGGTCCACCACTCTGGTTACCCAGTCAAAGAAATCTATGAGATTAGTTTGACAGGACCTTCCTTTGTAAACCCATGCTGTCTTGGATCCTGTGCCCTATGGATTCCAGGTGTTGCACTATCCTTTCCTTAAGGAGTGCCTCCATAATCTTGCCCACTACTGAGGTAAGACTGACTGGTCTGTAGTTCCCCGCCTCCTCCTGCTACCACTCTTGTGGAGCGGGATCACATGAGCCCTTCTCAGTCTTCTGGGACCTCTCCTGTGCTCAGAGACTCACTAAACAATTCTGCTAATGGCTCTGCTAGTTCCTCCTTTAGCTCCTTAAGTACCCTGGGATGTATGCCATCAGGTCCCATTGCCTTATCCACCCTGAGCTTGTAAGCTCTTGTAGGACCCTTTCTTTTGTGAAGGGAGTAGTGCTCACCTCCCTCCCCTGTGTCCATGATGCTGAGCTGTGGGCCCTGCCCACCTTCTCTTCAGTAAATACTGAGCAAAAGTATCTATTTAGGATAGATGCCTTTACAGGGTCCTCCTCCTCACATGCTCCTTTCTCCATTAAGCTTAGCAATACCCCTCTGGACTTTCTCCTTTCACTAATGTATCTATAGAAAGTCTTGTCACCTTCTTTTACTGTTCGTGCTAGTGTTTCCTCAGTTTGGGACTTTGCCTGCCTTACTGCCTTACCTGCTTCCCTTAGGGCAGTTTGGTATGCCTCTATCTTCATCCCGCTGTGTTCCCTTATATTTTCTGAAGGCCAGCCTTTTGGCTCTGACCTTTTCTGCTACTGTATTTGAGAACCAAAGTGGTTTCCTTCTTCTTTTGCACTTCCTTTTCTGTCTAACACAATGGGATGTTGCTTCAAGTATTGCATCCTTAATGCTTGCCCACTTTGCCTGTACCTCCTCACCTGTGTTTCTTTTTGCCAGGGCTAGCTTAACTCTGTTGGCCATCTTATCAAAGTCAGCTCCTCTGAAGTCCCATATTTTTGCCTTGGAATGGGATGATTTAGATGTAGTAGCCAAATTGAACCATACCATGTGATGGTCACTGGCCCCCAGGTGACCTTATACCTGGAGATCTGTGATCCCTTCTTTGTTAGTCAGTACTAGATCTAGGATAGCCCTGTCTCTTGTGGGTTGCTGTACCAGTTGTTTGAGGCCCTCCTGCAGGAATCCACTATGAGTCTAGTTCTGGCAGATGTTCCTGCTGGTATTGACCAATCTATATCTGGCATGTTGAAGTCTCCCATTATCAGAACCTCCCCTTTAGCTGTCATGTTTTGTATATCTTCTAACAGTAATGTGTCTATGTCCTCCCTCTGGTCTGGGGGCCTGTAGACAACCCCAGTTCTTATGGCTGTCCCATTTCCTGTTTCCAGGGTGACCCACAGTTCTTCTGGCTCCTTATGTGTATTCTGAATTTCTGTAGCTTTGATATTTTCATTAACATACAGGGCCACTCCCCCCCTTTTGCACCTCGGTCTCTTCTGAACAATACATAGCCAGGTACTGAAGTCTCCCAAGTGTGGTTACTGGTAAACCACGTCTCACTAATTGCTACTATGTCCAGTTTAGCCTCTGACATTATTGCCTGCAGGTCTGGGATCTTATTTCCCAGGCTGTGAGCATTTGTGTACATGATTTTCCATTGGCCAGATTTTGGTGTGTTAGTTGTTGGGTGAAGTTTGGCATTACCCCTGTGCATCGTATGGGGAGACAAACCTTTTTTCTTACCTGGTGATGCAAATGAATGGCAAACACGCTGAATTCCTGTTTGACCACTAGCTGAGGGGAGGGTGTTCTTCCATTCGACGTATGGGGTGCTGCACCCTCTCCCATTTGCTAGTTTAAATATTCTGCAAAGACGTCAAACTTCTGCCCCAATGCACTGACTCCTCTTTAGTCAGATGCAGTCCATCAAATTTAAAGAACTTTCGCTCCCAGAACTGTTGCCAGTTCCCTACAAATCTGTGTCCTTTTTCCTGGCACCAGTCCTTGAGCCACGTGTTTAGCTCCCTTCTCCCTTCTTCTGACCTTCCGCCCATCTGTTCCTTCTCCCAGACTGGCAGGATCTCAGAGAAGGAGATGCCGGACGAAATAGATGATAGTTTGTCACCCAGCATAGTCAGGTGTTCCTGGTCTCCACAACTGACCGGCTGGCGAGATCATTAGTCCCTATGTGTACTAGGACATCAATGTTTTCTCCTGCTTTGTGAACAATTTTAGCAATGCGGTCAGTGTCTCTCCATGCTGATGTACCTGGAGACATCTGACCATCACCCTGGCTGGAGATGGGTATCAACTCCCGAATCATGGAGTCTCCTATGATCAGAGTTTTTGGATTTCTTTGTGCTTGTTTAGTTTTGGTTCCTGATTTGGGTGAGTATTGTTGTGTTAGCTCCTGTGCCGCAGTGTCCTGCTCTGCAGTGTCTTCTGCCTCTTTATTTGATTTCAGAGATAGAGGCAGATACCTGTTTGTAGCGTTTATATGGTTTTGGAGGTAATGTGTTGGAGAGCAGAGAGTGATGGGGCACCTGATTTGCTCCTCCTAACCACCTGCCAACCTCCTGGACCAACTACCCTCTGCGGTCGAGGTTTTTCTGTTGGATGCTGGGGAAATGGCGGGTGGTTCTTATAATGTATTTCCTCTTCAATATGAAATTTGAGGCGTGCAATCTCTGCCCATGCTGCCCAGGCTTCCACTTGCAGGGCTGACATCCTAGGTTCAGGAGTGAAACTGGAACATCAGAGGGTTGGCTGGGAGGGGAGGAGGATTGATCATCCAGAGAGCAGATCTCTTCCTCTGGGGTGGAGGAAGAATGGTGTCAGTGTTTGCAGTGTCTGGGGGCAGGATATAGGAGCCCCAATCAGTGGACAAAGGAGCAGCAGACTTCGGGTGAGCAGCGGGCAGAAACGAGTGTGGCATCGCTCTTCACATCACTGCATACACGCTCCTTGGGGTTGGAAGAACAAGGAAAAAATCATCCTGACTGGCAGGGTAAGTGCCAGCCTCTCACAGGTCCTGCACCAGTGACCCAGGCACTGGCCGCACAGGATACTTAACAAATAGATTTAGGAGTACTTCCTGTCACTCTACCATGGGGGACAAGCTGTGGAAGCACTGGCTGAGGTAAATTCAGGCAGAAGCTGGGTGACAGGGCTCAGGGGTTCAGTGTGATGGGGCCAACCAGGTAGGGAGAAGAAACAGGATTAACATCAATCATACATACATCAATAAATAACACGGGCTGTGTCTCACTGGCCCCACTTCCATAAAAGTGGAGACTGTGGTCACAGAACAAAGAGGAGAATTGTCCAAGCTGAAGATGCATTCAGTGAATAAAATCTTCAAAATGTACACTTTTGTCTGTTAACCAATAGAACTTAACAGTATGCAAACAGCTGGGCTTATAAAGGGAAGCACATTATTGTTTAGTGATTTGCTTAAAATACTTGTTAAGGAAGAACAGGTGCATACAAGATACATGGAAACTGCCTTCTTAGAAGCCAATATAACTGTGCCAACAGCAAAAATACTGGCTTTGCAATAATTAATTATAAAATGGTCTTTCAAGATGGGGTGGCACAATGAATAAGTAACTGCAGACAATTAAACAATATTTATGATAACTAGAGATAATAATGTAATTAAACAGTAAAACAGTGACTGCCTGTAGGATGGGCATACCTGAGGGCTGTAATCATCAGGAATAGGGTACAGGACAGTGGAAAGCAGTTCTGTTCTGACTTGAGAAGACAAAACAGTGGAAACATGAAAAGCATAAAAAAGTCAAATATTGATATTCTGGTACTAAATTTCTTACATCAACTCAGATTTGATCATTGCATTTTTGAACTTCTGGTTTCCTACATTGCTATTGTATGTTATTCAACATGAATCTGGTTCCATAGGTATTGTCCATGATGTTAAACTTAATGGTGTGTAAAAAAGAGGTTTCTGTACAAATAGGAAACATAAGCATTTTATATATGAGCCAGGGTCAACGCAGTCATCTGCACTACAGGGTATCTCTGACAGATGTGTTTCCAATATCTCATAGATGTGCAGGTTTTGATAGTGCGTACCAGCAGCTGTCAGATGAAACAAGGATGACTATTTACAATTTCATTAAAACTTACCTGACCAACCAGCTGACGAAAACAGGTAATTCACATTAATAATTAATTTTACCATCAGCAATGATATGAAACAAATGGCACCAAGATTCATGGCAGGCCCTTCTCTGATGTCTCTGCTTAGGTAAAGCTTGCACAACGGACATCACAAACAGCAGAGACTACCTGGACAACATCTTCAGAAGTTTCTCGGCTCTTGCCACAATTCCAGAACTTACATTCTTCTATAAGGATTTTAACGTGGTATGTACTTTGGTGTAAAACAGAAAAGGAAATAGCAAACAGCTGACCCTCATTTTGAAAAGAATTAGTAGTACTAGACCAAGTTGCTTACTTTTTTTTTATAATTCAAATCATAATTATTTTCAGCAATACCTCACTTCCATTTATCAAGACCATAGAAAACTGTAGGAGTTACCGGATTTATTTTCAATAAATTAGTTTGTTTAAATGGTGTTTACTGTATAATACATTGAAACTTTGTGGAGTTTAACCATATAGGTTGTCCTTTTTTAATTCTGTTTGTTTCCAGTTTAGGAAACCTTTTTATCATAAAAAAGAGCTGATGTTCTTTTTCTCCTCTTTTCTTTTTCTCTCAAGTTTGACGTCCTTCCAAAACTCACTTCAGTACAACTGGCAGAAGCAACTATGCAGAGCAACATTCTCCATGATTCATTTTCGGTGGCCAGGTTCTTGACAGAAATGGAGAGGCGTTCTTTTGAAGAGATGGACATCTACATTACAAGACTTAATGAAATAGCAGAGCAGGTGAGAACACTCATTCCCCTTAATTTGTATTAGCATAGTAACAATATAAAATACTTGCCAGCTTAGCATTATTATTATGATCTTAAAACCCTTTATAAACCTATCGTTGGTTTGAGCAAGAGCCAACAAAAATTATACACTTTAGATATGGAGTTGGATTATCAAAGCCCCAAGACTGATGCCTGGTGCTAGCATCAAGCAGAATTGTTACAAGGGGGCACCCTGCACCGAACTGTATATCAGTCCTGATTTTGGAATGCAGCCTGTGTCAGATGTGGGGTCACCTGCACCAAAAGGGCTTGCACCATGTGTGTACTGAAAAGTTGAGCAGCATCACAAAACACAACTTGACATCCTGTTAGACAGGTACTGTGTAGGTACTAGGGTGGGTTGTACAGAGGTCGCACAACCTAGCAGATGGATGATAGCAACAGGTACCCACCAGGTGTCCATTGCAGGCTAATGTGGGGTGCTGACCACAAGGTACAGAGCCCATACAGTGGAATGTGGCCCCTGCAGTGACTGCAAACACATGCCAAGCATCTGTATAGGTGCATATGCCAACAACCCAGCCTGTATGAGGGTTGCACTTATACTGGGCATGCATGGTTGGGTACAGCATAGTGACATGCCACTGTTCCAGTGTGTCAGTGGCACAAGAATAATGCTGCCCTATGGGCAGACACACTGGTTGTGCTGCACTACATCAGGGTACAGGTCAAGCAGCACTCATAGTGTACACGTGGTGCACTACGTGAGCGGATGCCATGTTGTCCAGTACCAGGTGAGTGCCTGTAGAGGGCACAGGACATGGCACTCAGTCAGTCATGGCCAATGAACACAGTGGGCAGGCACACAAGAACATATCTGTAGAGGCTGACATGTCTGTTGCCAGCCTACATGTGATGGTAGCAAGGGAGACCCACAGTGCCTATGATGACCGGGAGCACACTTCTATCCCGTGCGGCCTCACCAGCTGTTTGCTGTCCTGGACACCTGTGGACAGCACTATATAGACCACAGATGGGGTGAGCCTCACAACTGCACACCAGACAGTTGTGGCACAATGGGCATACCCCTCTGACTGACCATGGCTGTGCAAGGTCTCCAACTGTGCCTCATGCTTCACAGGGACCCATGATGAGCATACGTCATAGAGGCACTGCCATGCTCTGACCACCAAGGATGACAGTATGGGGCAGCATCACATACTGCTGTGATCAGGAAGGTCTTCCCATCCCCTGCTGCCGTAGAACATGCCAGTGCCCCATGCACCATATATGGCAGGGCTGTCACTGAGCTGTCTGTGGAGGTCCAGTGGGCTTCAGGCATTGGGGAGGCACAGGACCATAGGTACATGTCAGTCACAGCTGGCCCATTGGCAACAATTGTGTACTGAAGTGCAACCCTCCACCATCCCAGCCTGTGCGGATGATGCAGTAGAGCAGGGTTACACTGTCAGTCCTTATGTACAAAACTACCTGATGCAGGACACAGAGGGCTATCCCACTGGGTAGATAGCATGCCAGTCCTATGGACCACCAGTTGTGTGACGTCTCTGGATGCACCACACTCTGGTAGGTGTTTGCCTTTGCTGTGGTGCTATATATGTGGTGCAACTATGGGCCAGAGTTTCTATGGCATGGGGATGCTGGCAGCTTCCTTCAAACTCCCTCCTCTGCACCATTTGTTTGATACACGGGATCAGTTGTGGAAACTGTGGGAAATTTGGTGCTGGTACTCCTCCTGTACCAAAATCTAGTGCAGAATCCCTGGCTTCAACAAAAGCTGCTGTTTGCTGCAGTCTGTAATAGTCAAAAGGGTCCTTTGAAAACTGAGCCCAAGATCTTTTTGAGATTCCTATAATTTATCTATATTACTAAATACAATCCTTTTCTATCTTCTCACATTTGGTCCTAAAATTTACATTACTGTATGTCTGTATTGCATGGTGTTTTCCTGATAAAACATCAAATTGTGTAATTGTTTTAATCTGAAATGTTTTAATCTGCGATAGTATATATGAGACAGAAAGAATAAATGATGGGTATGTGTGGTATACAAGAAAATATACCCAATGAGGGGCTAATTAGATAATAAAGTCACAAGCCCAAAATTCATTAACCGTAAGTATCTCGTAGCTAGAACACTGCAAATTATTCAATGGGGTCCAACAATTGTCTAATCTGATTGGCTGACTGGTACCTTTTACCCGTGGTAAATCTTGTGATATACCAATGGGTAAAAGTGACAGTCAGCCGCACCTCAAAGAGAAATCAACCCGACCCCAAAATAAAAATCTGCAAGTCTCCATCTTCTTTCCCCAGTAAAACAGCAAACCGCTGTAGCAGCTTGTGTGCACCTCCCACTATCCCTGTGCAGACAATCATAAAACTTTCAATAATCCTAAAATAGTATAGAAAAGAGCCAGTGTTCCTGAGGTTTTAATTGTAATATCTTTGAATGAAGGTTTATTTCAAAGCAAGGAGGTACAGAACAACAGCAAACCCCTAGCGCCTCGACCGTTAGGTCTTCCAGGGGGTATAGTGTAGTACAGACTAGTTCTCCTTATATACATGTTACCACAAACCAGTGATTAATTAATCAATTAAATCATTAAACAAACAGTGCTCATAATTTGACAATCAAGCCTAGATAAAAATGGGAAGGCAAAAAGCAAAAACAGAAAACAAAGGAGAAAATAACACAGATCTATGGTTTCATGTGCATAATCTATAATAGCATTTACCATGCATGTATATATACTTTATCCACAGAAGATTAATGCAATTAGTACTGCAATGTCCATAGACAATGCAATAGACAGTCAGAAAGGATTTTGTTACAATCAGTTAATAACAATAACACTAAGAATATAAAAGAGAAAATATTGCACAAAATCCTGTTTCTACGCATAACCTTAACCTTAAATATCTGATGTATTTCAAAAAAACAGACAGTTCAGATTATTTTCTGAAAAAAATTGCCTTGAGTTATAACTATGATTCATTTAAATAGAAAATTCAATCAAAGAACACTCCATATTGGAGGTCACACCAGGGCGCTAAAGGTCAGTGGTTTGGTCTCAGGATTTATTGCAATAATTTGACCTGGAACTTTAAATCCGTGCACACTAGAACAGAGCTTAAACTTCCAAGAACTGTTGATTCTTAAAACAAGACATCAAAAATAATTTTTTATGTTGTGTTTTTGTACATTATTATTTTTATATTTATATTTACAAACAGTTATAGCTATTTTAAAGGGGCAACCAGGCTTTCATTATGGTTTTTGAATTCCATTGATATCACATCCTGTATGCATTCAAGGCATGATGGTATGTTCAATCCAGGACTTTGTTATTACCTACAAAGAGACAGAGAAAACATTAAAAGCAAAAAGTACATTACTTTATCTGTAATTCATAGTTATCCCTATTTCTTCACATACGGTGTTAGGTCTAAATCCTCATTTAAACCATTGGGGTTAGATGCTTTCAGGATGTACAACCGTGTTTCTTTTTGTTGTAAGACTGTAAGTCTAGCGCCCCCTCTTGGATTAGGTGGAACATGCTCCAGTGCCATACATTTCAGTCCCCTTGGATTTAAATTATGTGCAATGGCAAAATGTGCCCCATTGCATTCTCCAGGTTCCTGTTGTAGATGGCACGTATATGTTCCTGAATTCTTGTTTTTAAAAAAAAAGAGTTGTCATACCCACATACTGCAGACCACACTGGCACCACACTACATAAATCACATAGGTGCTCCTGCAATTTCAAAACTCATGTATGTGTACAATCACATTGTGCTGTAAAGAGTGGATGTAAATGTCACCCTCTCATATGTAATTGCAGACATTACAAAATCCACGCCTGTGGAAGCTCCTTGGTCTTCTAGGTAGCCATGTACTGCCCGTGATTTTTGATGCAAGATGACTAGAAGTCAAAAGGTCACCTAGCGATTTACCATTGCGAAATGTGACCCTTAGTGAGTTACCCACACATTTTTTGAGTATAGGATCCACTACCAAGATTGACCAGTATTTGTGAATACAACTGCCTACTTGTCCAGAAATTGGACTGTAGTCTAAACCCACGGTAACAGGATCCCCAGTATGGGTCGCTTTGGGTTTTGGTACAAGCAGAGTTTCTCTCTCTATTAATCTGACTTTATTCAGAGCTTCTGTTAACACTTTAGGATCATAACCCCTTTTGGACAGATGCTCCATTAATTCTTGTGCTTGGATCCCAAATAAACTGTCATCAAAACAATTGCGTCTCATCCTAACAAGTTGTGAATAGGGAATGGATTTTATTAGGCGTTTATAATGTAAAATAGTGTTTGCTGAGCTAGGTTTATGAAAACAGCTCGAAGTCACACCTTCATAGGGAGTGCCTGAAAGCATGACATCTAAAAAATTAATACTTTGCTGATCTGTTCAGTATGTGAATCGTAAATCATAGTTGTTACTATTGACATATTCTAAGAATTTCTCAGGTTCAAGTTCTGACCCATCCCATATACATAGGATGTCGTCAATAAAACACCACCATTGTATTATATTCCTACAAAAGGGGTTATTTTGTCCGTGGATATGGATATCCTCCCACTGTCAAATTATGAGCATGATTTGTTTAATGATTTAATTGATTAATTAAGCACTGGTTTGTGGTAACATGTATATAAGGAGAACTAGTCTGTACTAAGCTATACCCCCCTGGAAGACCTAACGGTCGAGGCGCTAGGGGTTTGCTGTTGTTCTGTACCTCCTTGCTTTGAAATAAACCTTCATTCAAAGATATTGCAATTAAAACCTCAGGAGTGCTGGCTCTTTTGTATACTATTCGCCTGGGTGACTCCTTTATCTAGCACCCCCATCCTTGGCTGTGTGCAACAAAATTCAGCTATCTCAATAAAATGCAGAGAGTTTTTCTTAATAAGAAATGAGGGCTAAAAGTTGTATAAATCATGGGCTGAAATTTAAGCAGAGCACTGAAACCAGGCATGTGCCTATGTATAACTGCCTGCCCAGCATCATGGTACAGCTTTTCGGCCATGATTTGTATAACTTTTAGCCATTGTTTTTCCCCCTTCAGCATTTCTGAAAGGCTGGTAGTCGGTGAGCGAGCAGCTGCTTCGGGTTACTTACAGAGGGTGACAGTCAGGACCCAGAGGCATGGAGAGTAAATTCCTCAATCAGTAAGACAGCTCCTCTCTCCTCATGTTCAAAGGCAGCTATCCTGGCTGGCTTCTAAACTTCCACCCATAGTCAATTATTAATGTCCCCCTTCGCTGTGCAGACTAGATGACTCGCTGGCTTTCTGTGTCCCGTAACAAGAGTCAAACAAAAACAATTATGCAGGGCACTTCCCCATATATACCAGATCTCCCTCGAGCACAACGATGTTTCCTGTTTCTCCTCAACACGTTCTCAAGCGGCTCCAACTGCTATTGTTGCTGTCCCTCACTTTCTCTTTACACCAGCGGTGGTGACCTAAATGCACAGCATTTCTTTTTCTTAGAATTAGTCAATAAAGAATATAGCAGTATTAGCCTATTTTTATTCCTCACGATGTCAAAACACTGCCAGCTGTTCATACCGGTTGCAAGTGCTATAGCTCCGGAGTCATTGCAACCCAGGACTATTTTTTCTGATGCAGCAATAAATTCAATAAATAAATTTAAAATAATAAAAAAAGCTTTTTTCTTTATTTTATTTGAACAACAAAATGCAGGGGAACATCGTATGATTGCAATAAACCACTCCAGGATGTGGGTTATGCTGTGATTTACCCATGGCTGACCTGGTTTGACCACTCAGCCTGTGGCCTCGTGGCGAAACCATGCCAGGCATAGGTAAATCCCAGCATAATCCACAGCCTGTCATGGTTTATTGCTTAAATATATAATGCTTCCATAGGCTTCCCAGAATAGGGGCAGCTATTAGGAGAAGGTGTAATACTCACAAGCATCATAGATATGATGACATTTTGGAGTAATGTCAGTGATTGACATCACTCCGAAACATCAGCACGTTTATGACGCTGGTGGGCATCACCCTGCTTCTAGCTGTTGCCATTAGCATGAGAAGCCTGTGGAAGCATTCTGTATTTTGCAATGTCTTAACTATTTACTATGCATCAGCTGGTGTCGACAGCTTGTAGCACTTTTGATATTGATACATCTGGTCAGAATTAAGCAGTTGAGCCACAAAGAACATTGCTATTTTGACTACCTGTGTACTGTACGCTGCTTGAATACGTTTCTTCACTGGCTCTACCTGGTGATTTGAATTAAATATGATACATCTAGGTATAGTAAGCTACAATCGTTTCCATAGTACCTGTGTGAGTGATCATAGACTCTGTTCACAGTTTTTCTCACAGACTATATAATATGCGATGGGGGGCTGTCACATATATGATTTATTTTCACAAGTTTCCAGTGACCTCAGGTAACCTCATGAGTGGCAGAGCATAGTGTAGCCATGAGTGGTTTACCCAAGGTCACTGGGAATGAGTGACAATAAATCATGTATATGACAGCTCACCCACATCACATATTCGATTTATGCCATGAGCTTGATGGAGTTTTTATTTATTTATTTTTTGTTGAATTTGAATTTGAGTTTTCTTCCTTAAAAAAATTAGTGGGATTATTTTATGTATTCATGCTCTTGAGTGGGGTGGTTTCTATGGTCAGTATCTGTGTTGCTGTGGAGACCATGTGCCAACTTTGAGAGTGAGGTTTTTATTGGTTATTTTCAACTATATGGGTGGTCTGAAGAGTTGCCTATTGCATGACTATGTATATATATATATCCTTAACATTTTATCCTAGTCAAACATTTTTTCCTAGTCAGCTGATTGGTTTATCCACGATCACATGACCAGTAATCAATTAAACTAATGTTATCCCTTAGTGCAATAGTTCATATTACAAGCTACAGAATGCATGTGACCTCACACTTAGAAGCCCACTGCATGGTACAACCATGCAGAAGCACCATGCTCCATCCCCGCTGCAGCCATAGTTTTGCAGCATTTAAGGTCCGCTCACTCTTGCAAGCCCCACTAAACATGCTGTTGCTCCATGACGCATCCATGCATCACTGGGCCCTGCTTCCTATTCCAATCATACTTGGTGGCATTCAAAGCCTGTTTGGGGCTGGTGAGCCCAACTTAAAGAACAGCAGCGCTCCTTACCTTCCATGGAGCTCCCAGTCCTTTTCCTCCTCCAGCAACATTTGATAGCTTTCAAGGCTTGCTCAGCATGAGTGGATCCTGCTACAAGTATATCCACGGAGTATCCTACCAAATACTGGAGGGGAATAAAGAACATAAAAACACTAACTCCCTACACCTAAAAAAAGAAAGAAGGGGAAGAAGGAATTTTATATAGCACCTTTCATGCAAACTATGTTCCAAGGTACTTTACAGTTCGTGAGAGGTAAGGTAGTATATTATCGCTGGTATTTGCAGTGTACAAGTTGATTCACAGGGCACAGAACTTGATTAGAAAGACAGTAAAGGAGAGGTTAAGTACAGGAAGGTTAAGTGAGTTGCTCAAGGTCACACAGTGAGTAAGTGGTGGTTGTGGCATTCAGGCTGGAGTCTCCAGGTTCAAAACTCTGCACTTTAACCATTATGCCAGAGCAAAGAAAGTGTTCCCCACTCCAACACCATCATGAACCAACAGGGACATAATGGAGTAAACCAGTAAGATACGATTCAAGTTTTATAAAACAAATATAATAACATGTGTTTTATATATTTTCAGAAAAACCTGAGAACCATTACAAATTCCAGTGTCCGGGATTTCATGCTTCAGACTGTTTTTAAGCCTCTGCAGTTTGAGCTACCAACTTTTGATGACAGAAAATATGCAGAGTGGTTTCAAAGAAAACTGTCTCTACTTGTAGACAGTATTACTTCAGATGATCTTGATAAAATCCCTGATGATATTGACTGCCTGTCTCATGAAATCATGTATGTATACTGTACACTGTTACTTTGCTCTGTTCATTTACACTTTGCTGTTCTACAGACAGTTGCAGTCCTCTTCTTATGCAGTATGTGTATAACATTTATAGTGTACGGTAAGGTGTTATTGTGTATGGCTTTCCATTTCTTTCAAAATGCTGTTGTACCACAGTTCAAAGGTCACAGAATATGACTGTACTCTAATGTGGTACAACACCATTCTGAAACATCTAGAGGGTGCACGAACTTGCTATAGTTTACACAGTTTTGAACAAGCCCACATGTTCTCATCTCACTCAGTTGGCAGCAGCGGACAAGATGGCTGCGATGGGAGGATGGAGTTACGAAACTGCAACTGCTGAGCAGACAGCATGTGTGGTGTCCACTTGTGCAAAGTTAAAAAAAAAACAGTTTCACAAACTATACACTATAAAAGGTTTTGGATGTGCAGCTCTATTTACAGCCAGCCTGGGCTGCCGCCTTGGGGTTCTGATTTCTTCAGACCTCTTGAGCTACGCTCTCGAGGTCAGAGGAAATAAGAACCCCTCTATGGTAGCACAGGCTAGTTGTGTATAATTGCCCATCCAGTATTCTCTACACTTTAGTTAAGTAATGGAACGTCATCCTAGGAACTACTTTTCTATATCTCTTGGAACTAAATTATGTAAAAGTAACATTTGGACAAGAGGAGTATTTGATCTCAATTTAAAACAGGTGAAAATAGACCAGCTACCTAAAATGCTCATTTTTCATTGAAGTGGCAACTAATGCAGGTGGTGGTATCAGTATCCGGAGCCCCAGGCTGATTCCAACCAGTAGTGTCACTGGATGGAGCCGCTGTGATTGCATAACAAGCTGGCTGAATTCAAAGCTTGTTCTGAAGACCAAGGAAAAGTGAGGTGGTCCCAGATTCCACCACCCCCCCAAAAGAGAAATGTTATGGTAGTCTAGGAGCAAGTCGCATCATGTATTTCAAAATGGAAAAGACTGCTCAACTCTTAAAGCTCCAATACTTCTCCTTTATTTTCTTAACATAAAATACCATTAAGGAGTAGGGTCATTGGTTCATGGCCTGTGCCACTCACTCAAGGCAATATGTTGGTCAGATAACAGCATTTATTTTACACCTGGGGCCCAGTCTTCAAACGAGTGCAAAGCAAAGCACAACATCTTGTGCTGCATCTTGCAATTTCCCAGGAGCCTGAGGATGCCATATTCAGTCGAACAGCACACCGGCGCTATTTGACTGAATATAAGATCATGTTGGCTCAGTGCTAACTGAAGCAGCGCTGCCCCAACATGGATCCCAAACTAAGCTACCAGAGTGGATAACACCAGAGTGCTATCTGCAATATTGACCCA
This sequence comes from Neoceratodus forsteri, assembly GCA_016271365.2. NCBI lineage: Eukaryota > Metazoa > Chordata > Ceratodontiformes > Ceratodontidae > Neoceratodus > Neoceratodus forsteri. Next base: position 64,094,067 of record JADMNL010000025.1, on the reverse strand, counting down.
TGCAAATGAGCCCATTGAGCATGCAAGGCACTAAGGGTCCACTTGCATGCCCATTATGGACTCATCTGCATGAGTAATGAGGCCCCCCCAGTTGCCTGGTCCCAGCCTACTGGGTCAGAATGTCATACGCTTAATAGCGTAAGACATTCCAGCTAACCTGGAATAGCGCTGTACAGGTAAGCAAATGGTGCAATACCGCGTACACTGCTATACATGGTACTGCACCATTTGCACTATCCCAGGCAGAGGAAAAGACCTCTACTGGGACTGGGTTCTGCTGAGCAGCTGCTGTGGCTGAATGTACTGAGCCACAGCAGCAGGAACCCAGGCGCCACTTCTTGGACTGGGTTTGATTCCCGGACCCAGAAACTTTTTTTTTCTTTTAACTGTGTGCTCCTGGTTTAACCCCCCAAGTTGAGAATCTTTATTGGGGTGCTTGGGGAACATAGCCACCAAAATGGGTGTGTGGGGGCACAGCCCCCCACAAAAAAGAGTTACATCACGTGGCAGAAATCGCACTGTACTGGCAGTGCAATTTTGCCATGCGGCATAATGTCTTGCGACATTATGACCCCATGCCTGGTCCCAGGCACATGTAGATATCCCTGGTGGTAGTGCTCCCCCACAATTGCCAGCCTGTAATGTACAAATAAAACTCCCCGGTGTTACTGCCCCCCCCCAATCACCACTCCATACTGTACAAATAAAGGACAGGGCATATCACCCTGTTTTATAAATAAGGGGCATGCTCCCTGCCTAGACATACAGCAGCCAGTCAAGGAGGTGTGAGGAGAGTTATGCTGGTCGCCATATGTACCTACGACACCAATGATACTGCTAAGGTGACTGGGGGAGCAGGTGCTCGGTGTTGCAGTGTGGGAGCTGCCAGATGCCAGGGATTTGGAAATTGCGAGAGGTGGTACTGTGGATTGGTGCTGGGGGGGCCTACCATTGGCTACCAGGGAGGATTGTAAGGTGAGCTATGGGCTGGTGATCTGGGAGTGGGGGCCACTAGCACCAGGAACTTATTTCTACCATTACTAGCTGACTAGTGGAGGGAGGGAGGGGTGACCACTAGCAATCAGAGAGATTTATTTATAGAGTACAGGCTGGTGATCGGGGGGGACCACTAGCAGCAGGGAGTTATTTTTATTACATTACGGGCTGGTGATCAGAGGGAGGGACCACTACCACCAGGGATTTTTTTAATTACATTGTGAGCTGGTGAACGGGGGGGGGGGACCACTAGCACAATGGGTTTATTTCTACCATTATGGGCTGGTGATCGGAGGGAGTGGTTGACTACTAGCACCAGGGATTGATTTCTACCATTACAGGCTGAGGATCTGAGTAAGAGGGGTGACCACTAGTACTGGGGAGTTTTATTTGTACATAATTGGGCTGGTGACTGGGGGACCACTAGCACCAGTGACATTTTTATTACAGTATGGGCTGGCGATCAGAGGTAGGGCATCACTACTACTAAGGAGTTGTATTTGTACAGTATAGGCTGGCGATCGGAGGTACCCCACCTTTCAACATTTGAATTATTGCCATTCTGTCTGATGGTGCCAGTAGGAATAGTTTTATCTGACATACAGTTAGAGGTTTCCAGTGTGCTAGTTCTTGCAAGCTAAGCCAACAGTATACTTTTCTCTGCTTTCTTTTGGGATACTTACACATGAGCAAGAGCAAAAAGAACAGCTGAGTTCACTACCTGTCTATTGACAGCGACCACAACCATTAAATTTCAGTACTGGATCAGCGTTAGCTGAGCATTTTAGAGAGAAACAGAATCTGATGGCAGATAAGGGCTGCTTGGCCCCCCCAGTCTGCCCATCTTTTCCTGCCTTCATTCTTGCCACAGACGCTGCTTGATCTACAGTTCATTTGCTCCCCTTTCCTTCCATGATTCCCTTGTGCTTATCCCATGCATTCTTGAACCCCAGCACTATCCTCCACCACCACCTCCTGTGGAAAGCTTCTCCAAGAATCCACCACTCTTTCTGTGAAGAGGTACTTCCTCACATCTCTCCTGAACCGACCCCCTTCACAGCATGTCCAATTGTTTTACAGGACCTTTTTCTCTGACAGATAATCCAGTCTTGAACCTTATTTATCCCCTGAGGTATTCAAAAGGTGTCTATTATATCCCCCCCCCCTTCCAGAGTGTACATATTGAGATCCTTTAGCCTCTCCTTGAAGGGCTTTTGATGCAGACCCTGCAACATTTTAGTTATCCTCTTCTGGACCACCACCACCACTCTGTCTATGTTCTTCCTCAGATGCGGTCTGCAGAACTGGAAACAGTACTCAAGGTGGGTCTTACCTGTGATCTATACCGATGCAACACCACCTCCCTCTTTCTCCTAGTGATAACCTCTTCCTATGCATCCCAGCACCTCACTAGCCCTCCTGATTGCCTTGTCCCACTGTCTGGCCACCTTTAGGTCATCTGATACAGTATGATTACCCCAGGTCTCTTTCCTACTTAGTCACTGCCAATAATACTCCACCCATTTTGTTTTCCACCCTTGGGTTTCTGTGCCTCGAGTGCATTATTTTGCACTAAAACCCAGCTGCCATACCCCTGACCACTCCTCTAGTTTTCTCATATTTTTGCTCATCTGTTCCTTTCCCTCCCCCCGAGTGTCCATCCTTTTGCATTTTTTTGTGCCATCTACAAAGTGGCAGACCTTCCCTTCCAGCTCCTCTGCTATGTCACTTATAAAGGCATTAAAGAAGATCGGTCCCAGGACTGAACCCTGAAGTATCCCGCTGGTCACCCTCCCTTTCTCGGCGCAAACTCCGTTTACCACTACCCTCTGTCTCCTATCCCCTAACTAGTTTCTTACCCAGGTTAACACCTTATTGCCCACCCCAAGCTACTCAGCTTGCTTACCAGTCTCCCATGTGGAACGCTATAGAAAGACTTACTGAAATCTAGATAGGCCGTATCCACTGCTCCTCCATTGATCTAATTCCTTGGTCAGCCAATTAAAGAAATCTATCAGATTTGTTTGGCATGGCTTCCCACCTGTGAATCCATGCTGCCTCACATCTTGTAACCTGCTGGATTCAAGATATTCCACAGCCCTTTCCTTCAGCAGTTTTTCCATACATTTTTGCACCACCGTTGTCAAGCTGACTGACCTATAATTGCCATCCTCTTCTCAGCTACCACTTTTGTGAAGTGTGACTACATTTTCTCTCCTCTAGTCCTCCGGGACCTCTCCAGTCTCCAGTGATCTGTTAAACAAGACTGTCAGAGGTGCAGCCGGTGCCTCTCTGAGCTCCCTCAACACCCTTGGATGCACCCGATCTGGCATATAGCTTTGTCCACTTTCAGGTTAGTGAATGCTTTCAGGATTCTCTCCTCAAAAAAGAACTAGTGTCCACGTCTGTCCCGTGTCCCGTCAAAGCTCCTGTTGCTTTTTTGTGGTCCCTCCCCTTCCCCTTTCCCTGTGAACACTAAACAGAACTATTTGTTCAACATGTCTGCCTTTTCCTAGTCACCCTCTGTATAGTGCCCCCTCCCTTTTTAATCTTACAACCCCTGCCTTTGTCTTCCTTTTTTCACTTACATGCCTAACAAAAGCCTTGTCCCCTTTGATACTGCTTGCACTATCCCTTCTTCATTTTGCACCTTTGTGTTCCTTACTGCTTTCCATGCTTTTCTGTTTCCCCTGAATCACCTCCCTATCCTACTCTCTCAGCATCTCCTCGTACCTACTGAATGCAGCTGTTTTACCCGTCACTTTTTCCGCCACGTCTTTCGAGAACAATAGCAGTCTCCTCTTTCTCTTGCTTTTGTTCACTTACTTAACACAGAGGTTAATTGCCTTCACTATGCCCCCTTTTAATTGTGCCCACTGTTTCTCCACCCCCTCAGATCATCCTACCCAGACAGGTCAACCATGAGGCATTCACCCATATTTATACAAGCTGCCCTTCTGAAGTTCAGGACCTTCACTCTTGTTGGTTTGATTCCGCAGCTGTCCTTATGTTAAACCACACTGTATGGTGAGCACTGGTCCCCAGCTGGCTTCTCACCTTGATGTCTGCAACACTGTCCCTGTTAGTAAAAACCATGTCCGATATTGCCCCAGCATAAGTGGGCTCACTGACTAGTAGCCTGAGGAACATCCCTGCAGGAAATCCAGGATGTCTCTTCTTCTAGTCGACGCTGCATTTAGGAGACTCTAATCTACATCTAGCAGACTGAAGTCCCCCCACCAGCAGCACCTCCCCCTTTTCAGCCATTTTGCTAATGGCTTCCAATAGTACCTTTTCTAATGCCTCCGCTATGCCAGAGGTCTGTAAATCGCACCTGTGTGAATAGTGGCTCCTTTCTTTGACTTGAGAGTGACCACAGTACCTCTGCCCCCCCATGAATTCCCTGTATCACCATCACTTTTATACTGTACTCTTCTTTAAATGTTCAGTCAGTGTACAGCATGAAAGGTACTGGCCTTGCTTCTTCTTTTGGGAAAACAGCAAAAATTGTGGCATGCATATAATTTTCCCACCAAATGTTTCATCATTTAAGTCCTAAGGATCTGATACATAGTCACAGTCATGGGTGGTGCAGATTCAAGATGCAAAGAGGCACCCCATTCTGCAACCCCTGAAAACTGACATACACAAAGCCTCGACTTAGCCACTAGATGAATAGTTTCCCCTTGCAGCTAAGTCCTACTGTAAATGTGACCATCAGAAAAGGGGGGGTTGCAAATGGGATTTTTGCCTGCTAAAATGTTGATGTGTACCAACATGGAGGCCTAGGCATGGCAAAATGCCAGCCCCATTGTGCCCTGCTATGCCCAGAGTCCATGACAAGAGATATTACAGCCTCAGGGGTCTCTAATGTTGTATCTTAAGTCATTGTGTTGTTTCACATCTTTCAGTGGTCATCCCAGGTGGGCTAGTGCCCCCCAAGTACTCTGATGTGGATGTGTGATCACTGGTGTCTGGTGAAACAATCCTTCTTAGTCCCATTCCCCCACATGTGGCTTGTTTTAATAAGGTCTCTCGCAGATCTCAGTTCCAAGTGGAGTGCTCAGGGACCCACTATATGCCTGCACCACCCATTAAACTACTTTGCACAGTTCTACAGGGATCGGTGATACTGTGGCATGTAAGCAGTTGTTCTGGGCCAGGCAGCATCTTTGCATAGCACAGCACTGCATTTGAATGCTGCCCCCCCCTTTCCCTGTGTTGTCACAATGACTATTGCACGGGGTAAGGCTTGACAATTAGATGTTTTTTGGTGCAATATTAGTCATTGCTAGGTAATTTAAATAAAAAATTGTAGTGAGAAAGAAATAATATGACTTACTGGGAATTGAACCCAGGCCCCAGAATACTGTTTCTGTGCTCTAACCACTGAGCTACAAGCTCACATGGTTGGACCTGGGGTTCTGGGTCACTTCCTTTCTCTGTTATTGCATATTCAGGGTAAGGCTTGTGATGTATGGCATAAGGGGCATAATTCGGAATCGTGGTGTAAAGTGGTCATATTTAAAATAAGAAGGACTCCAAAAGTTAGTAAACACAACTTAGGAGGCAGTATAGCGCAGTGGTCTAAGGCTCTGAACTGCAAATTTGGTGACATCCAGCAGACCTGACCTGGGTTTGAATCCCACAGCTTCCAATTGTATACTGTGTGACCCTGAGCAAGTCATTTAACCTCCTTGTGCTCCCAGGTCACTCCTGTTAAAAAGCTTTCAGCTTAGTGTGCTATACCTGGTTAAACAACTAAATAAAAAAAAAAATAAAAAAAGGCTGTTATGTCCAAATGAGCCAAACTGTGACAGAGAAGACTGATCGTAACATCAGAGCATCTGCTTTGAGAACATGTCACACAAATGATATCCTTTCAAATTGCATGGAAATTATCAGCAGTCTATAACTGAGTCCTCTAGTGCCTAGGAGAGATGGTAGAGTACTTTCAAAATCCTAGTCTCATGCATATAAATATATTTTCAATCTATTCCTTAGAATGAAGGGACAAACCTGGACATATAGTAAGCCATCCATTACTCAAAGTACTCACAGCTGAAGGGTTGTACCCACACCACCATGTGATCAGCACCATTTTTCAAAGCCAGCTCTTCTAATCATCCTCCAGCACATAACTTAGATTATAACAGTTCCAACAAGATTAAACCCTAGTAAACCCTATTCTGTACTTCTGGTTTCATGTTATGCAAGAAAAGGAAAACTTTAAACAGTCTTTTATCTTTAGGAGTCTTCAGTTATGGTGTAAATAATAGTCAACTAATGTTTGTTGCATAGTAAATGCAGCTAGTTCTGGCCTCATGGTAAACACAATTTAAACCAATTTATCTCACCCATCTGATGTTCAGGGCATTTTCCAGAGATCCATATGGTATTGGAGACTGGCATATTTCTGAGAAAGTTCACTGGTAAGGAAGATGGCTTTGTTAGTGCAGTCATCTGATGCTGCAGTGATCATTCAGGTCACCTCAAATTTTCATGGCATGGGCTATCAGTCACTTGAATATATCTTCAGTTTTCTGGGCCATGGCACTCGCGGCAGATAGAACCACTTGTGAGGGTGGAGCATCTCTCATAGCAATGTTAGAATGATTTTACTGTAGGGAAAACACTGCCCAAACATCTTTTGTTTATATCACTTTTTGACATTATTGCCTACATTTCTATGAGTCTTAGATGATAAAACTGTCTAAAATGCCATCAGAGTAAAATAGTAATCCTTGCAGATATAGTGCAATATCTATACCATTTTAAAGATTGCACCACCGGATATTAATAGATGTTCACCACTGTTGCTAAGAGCTAGATAAACAATCCTTACAAGTTGCACCAATAATACAGAAATGTTTCTAAAAAGCATTTTCATGAACAGATTATTTATTTATTTATTTATTTGTTAACCGGGTAAAGATATGAGCCAAGGCCCTTTTTCATATGCGACCCGAGACTATAAAACAGTCACAAGATGTTATACAAAAAGATAACTTTTACATTTACTTAATACAAAGATACAAATACATGACATATTAGACAAAAAAATACAATATAATTATTTAAAATAGCAGTGACATTGCAAGCTACTCAACAAGTGATGCTTCAATTTCTTTTTGAATAAATTATGACTACTCAAAGTTCTAAACTCAGTTGGTAAATCATTCCAATATTTTGGTGCTTGGATAGAAAAGGTCTGAGCACCCATTTTAGTTTTAGTGATTTTCACATTTAGACAAATAAAATAATTTGATCTCAAATTTCTCATAACTTCCCTTACAGATATCAGAGAATACAAGAGTGAGAGATTTTTTTGTCTCAATACACTATCCGTTTTACAACAAGGAGAGTAAATGGAACTCAAATTTGGTGGTAAAAACCCTGAGACTTGATATAAAGTACAATGATGTGTACTATAAGGCAATCTATAAACAAATCTACAAATACTATGAAATGTCACTGTTAAATTATTTAACACATGTTTTGACAAAGTTATAAACAGAAATGAGTTATAACTCAGCTGTGATAACAGTGTACTCTGAGCTATATGTTTCCTAGCCTATAGGGTTAACACATTCTGTAATCTGAATAGAACCCCTAGTTTTTGATTTACTGATTTTGTTAAAGTTGAGATATGATTTGAAAATGTCAAGCTGGAGTACAAATTCATTCCCAAATATCTAAAACATTTCACCTGCTCCAAATTAGTCCCATTTTTACCGAAAATGTTCAGATTCCCTACTTTTGCTAATTTTTGTTTAGAAGCAAACATCATACTCTTAGTTTTTAAAATATTCAATGATAGTTTTAAATCCAACAGGCAATTTTCTAAGCTTTGAAAGTCTTCAGTAAAATCTTGGGCAATTTTATCTAACGAATTAGAGGTATTATATAATATTATATCATCGGCATACAAGATTGTCTTAGCCTTAAGAATTTTACTTGGTATAATATCCACAAATATGGAAAACAATAGAGGTCCCAAGATTGACCCTTGTGATACACCCTTTTGTAAAATTCTACTCTGTGACACTGAGCCCTCATAAAGAACTTGTAGTTCCCTTTCAGATAAATAACTCTCCACCCATTCAAGTGACAATCTGGATAATCCTTTTTGCAGCTAGGGTCATGAGCAGCAGGCGATGGTCAGCAAGGTCAAATGCTTTGGACAGGTCCACAAAAACAACACCAGTGAGCTCACTACTCTCCATAGCCTCACTGATGTGATTTGTGAACCTGGCCAAGACAGTTCCTATACTATGAAATTTCCTAAAGCCATGCTGCTCAGGAGCCTGAAGCCCAGTCAATTGTAAGTAATCACTAATTTGTATCTCTGTTATCTTTTCTAGAATTTTTCCTAAGGCACGGACAAGAGAAATAGGGCAATAATTCCCCAAATCTTTACTGTTTCCCCCCTTAAAAATTGGTCTCATTATAGTTTTTTTTTCCACAGTTGTGGAAAAATCCATATTTCTAAGGACAGATTAAATATCTTTGTCAAAGGTATGTAAATGTAAGAAGATATTAGCTTCAGGAACCTTGGCTGAATATCATCAATTCCAACATTTTTCAAAGGAATTTTCTTCAGAATCTTCAGGACCTGATTGGGCTCTATTTCTTTAAAATGGAATGTTAAATCATTTTGAGATGTTATAACTGGGTTCTTTAAGTCCTGATCTTCCTTATCTATGCTATATTTACCCATATCCAAGAATTTTTGTAAAAAAGCTGTGCTTATTTCTTGAGGATCTTTTATTGTAACTCCTTCAACTAGGAACTCACCCGATTGTTCATTTATGGTAGGAGATACCAAAGATTTGATTGAAGACCAAAAATTTTTGGGATCTGACAGATTTAGATCTTGTTGTTTTGTGTAATAATCAGATTTACATAACCATAATTTTATTTTACATTTGTTTCTTAATTTCCAATAGATTTGAAAATCACTGATATTTTTACTCAAGCAAAATTGTTTCCATGCTTGATCCCTTTTTTTCATCAATTTGAACATCTTAGGGGTACTCCATTTATTTACTGACCCCCTTACTCTCCTTGTTAGTTTTGGACAGAGTTTATTTTGTAATTCCAAAATTTGTGTTGTAAAATAGTCAACTGCTGACTTTATGTAAAGTATTATATCCAAATAGGACAAATCAACTTCTCTTAAATCAGACGTTAATCCATCATATAAATCTTCAGGATACTTTCTATAAGTAATGAAACGAGGTGGGGGGCTTTATTTTCTTTGATTTCCAGGTACAATATATTGCCTGATGGTCACTGATAACATCTGGTAAAACTCCAACCTTAATAATTTTAGTATGATTATTGGTCAAAATCCAATCCAAAATTGTATGATTATTTGTCTTCAGATTCATTTATGTAAAAGTTTGTACTAACTGACACAAACCTGCATACATCAACAAGGATTCCATGTTAGAAGCATTTATATAAAGTCTTAGTACTACCATGGATAACAATTGATTTATTTATTCAGTCAGTGATATTGATTGATTGATTGATTGATTGAATTGTGGATAATTATTTATTTATTCATTCAACAACTGATTGATTGATTGATTTGAGTCATTCATTCACTTATTGATTCATTCATTCATCCATTTGTTGACTGGTTAGTCTCACTGAAACCAAGGTTTGTTTTACAGAAGTGATCCAAATAATTCTATATCTCAGTTTCATCCCAACAAAACTAAACCTCGATTACATTATTTCATTTTAGTGCATTTGTGTGTGGCTGATTTACAAAAACTAACAGCTTATATATTTTTTTTTTTTACTTTTAGAATAGAGTCATTAAACAATGGCTTTGAAACATTTTCAGATGATCAGCGTACTGCTGTACATCAAAGGATAAAGAGGTACCTCAGTGCAGAGCGTCAGCGTACAGGTGGGTACAGTATATACTTCACACTGTTGGACTCTACCATGTAGAGTAATATAGTCAGTATCTCAGTCAAGAGCCAGGTCAGACCCAGAAGAATTCAGGCATTTAGTACACTTGCAGACAGCATGCAAGAGAGGTTGTATGGAAAAGAAGCAGTAAGTAGGAGCTGAAGCACACTATTAGAGAGAACAAATAATCAAATTGTTTGGTTTCTGTAGACCTTTCTAAACCCATGCATACACTCCAAAGCCTCAAACCCCATGCATAGCATCTGGGGTATAAACTTGGGTTAAGATGAATTAATCTAACCCTACAGAGGTCATAAAGGATTAGCTGAAGCAAAGGGTCTTGTGTCCCTAGGGTTAGGTTTATAAAACTAACCTAGGTCCTGGAATGCCTTAATTGTATTATGTAACAATGTTTTAAATCAGCAGTGAAATGTAAAAGGTTTTTCCAACAAGCAAGTCTCCAGCTACAGTTAACTGAAATAATAATAGTGTACCTACTAAATCCTCCTTTCCATGTATCTCCTACAGTATCTTAAGTACTATGGGCCCTATTCACAAAGGTGTGGACTGCCTATGCACTGCGTATTTGCAACACACAGCAACCCTACAACCATTGCGTCCCCCCACACAGGATTAACTAATGGGATGTGCATCCCATATGCACCCGATCCCCCAATTAGCCATGGAACTCGATGCAGACCAGTCCGTGGGGGCAGTCTGAGGTGTGGCCAAACTCTGCACCATTCACAAAGGTGAGGAGTGCTGGGCATTAGGGGGTGCAAGCTATTCCTGGTGGTGACCCCAGCCGTAAGGGATACACAGTCCCCCAGGAAGCCACCACCAACTGCGGCAGAGATGGGGCACAGCAGAACCCCCAACATGCCACCCCAGCTCTCAAGGACCACTGGGGGGGCTGACCAGGTGCCAATCTGCCACAGTGCTACAGGCACACTGTGCGCTACCTGCCATATGTGGTGCCCCATGGGCACAAGGGATCCAGTGGTAGACCAGGTCCAGACATCTCATTAGATGCACAACAATGTCCGCTGAACAGCACCCGCACACCTGTGCACTGGGGGACAGTGCACAGATGGGAGCCACACGGTGGCCGATGTCTGTGAATACAGCCACCACACATCTTTCCGCTGGTGCGGAGCTACACGGGTAAGATACGTGCCTTTGGTGCATTTTTCCCACCTATTAGGGAATAGGCCCTTATATATTTTTTTTTTATTCTCTCAAGCTTCACCCCAAACATAACCCTTGTCAGGTCAGCAGTGCTATTTCTAAGCTGAAGAAAGTAGCCAACTTTTTTTTTCTTGAACAAAACCTAATGTAAAACATTTGAAAAATACCTTAATTCTGGCAGAACTACAAAATGTTATAAGCAAATAAAAAATAAGATGCCTGGAACAATTTACAGTTAAAAAAAGTAGAATCAGAATTTTTTTCCTATTATGTGTTTATCTGTTTTTTTCCCATTTTTCACCCACCCCTTCCCCGGGCGTGCATGCGCATGTGTGGAGGCACACACATGCTGTGCTGTGAGGCATCCTCCTGACTCGCCTCTCCCTCCCACCTGCAGTGCCACTAGACCTCCACCCAGTGGTTGTGAAACTATGGGGGGTTGACAACCACCCCAGGAGAGGAGAGCTACCATTAGGCCACTCAATCCTGCTCCGCCACTCCCCCCAGTGCTGGCACCCCGATGACCTGAGGTCGTTCCCAAACCTGGGGCATCGGCGTGGCTTGAAGTGTGGCATCCAGTGCCTCAACCTTCAGTGTCACCAGGCCAGCTGGAATCAGAATTTTTTGCTTGACTTCATGATACCTCTGCATTATTTCAATTGCTTTACTGTAGAGTATATAAGGTTTCATGTAATGTGAGTGAGTATTATTGAACAGCTCAATATGAGCAACTCAGTAATACCGCTCACCTTTAGAGCAAGTGGAGAAAAAGAGCACCAAATAATTATAGTGAGTATAGCACTGAGGGACACGTGCTACACTTGCGAGAAAGGTGATAAGTAGACCAATCTGGCCAAGACCTGCCAAGCTTGCCATGTGGCACAGTGGCTTTAGCCACTGCTCCTGGAGCCTGTGGTGCTGGGTTCAGATCCTGGTACAAGAAGCTATTTTGCTTCCTGGGGGGCTTCTATTTTCTTCTATGTCCACTCCCCTTGGAGTTTACAATCTATGTTTTGGGCAGTGCAAGGAGTTTGTCCCCCACATAAAAAACTTGTTTTTAGTTTTGATTTCCAATTAAGTAAGCGACCAATGCTATTTGTGATGGTCAGTGATGTGCAGTTCACCCTTTTGATGTTGGGCAGTTGTTGAGTCGCGTTATGTGATCGGCGGTCTTATAGACTCGCCCTTATCACATAAAACTGTATATGAGGCATGATGTTTTCCAGCCATTACCAAAACCCTACAGAATGCAAGTCAGGTAATCAGAATGCTCAATTTCTAGTCACAGTCATTGTTTTAGAATTACTACTTTATTATAAAACAAGATCCAGTCACTCTTGTTTCTAAGTCGATAAAACAAGGTCACATAAGAAGAAGTTAACGTACAGAAGTAAATAGCTTCCCTCAATAAGGGGATAATAATATCAGCTTACCTGTTCAAAACACATTCATGTAAAGCAGTCTCAAACACCTAACAAAACACCATAAAAACACATCTATACCCCCCTCAAAAAAAAAAAAAGAAAGAACAAACACAAAAAGGCTACCTGAAAGAATGGCAGTCTTACCTGAGATACCAATAGGCATCAACATGTAATGGCACACAGCCATAAAATCAAACAGCAACACAATTACAGTACCTCATGTTTTTCCAAAATATACACCATTTTATAGGTGGATTAACACACCCCAAATGTAGTGAATTAAAGTGTCAGTAGAACCAAAACTAGCAGACAGGAAAATGCTACAAATTTTAAGTAGCAAGCTGTAACTTTCTCTTTCTGAAGTATTTTTCTTGTTCTGTTTTCTCATTAGAAAGTTTTCTACATGATAGCATTATGCTGGATGTGTGGAACAGCAGTCGGTGTGACAGCTGACATAACTAGTTCTAGGCCTCCTCCCCCCCCGCCACATCATCAGCACTGTGACCTCACTGACTGACATCACAGGTGACTGACCTAGAAGCCACCAAGTGTCTCTTTCTGAGAAGCTGTGATGTCATAGTCAGTGAGGTCACAAAGCTGATGATGTAGTGTGGGGAACAAAAGATGTCAGCTGCCAGGCAGAGTTCTGTTCCACAGTTCACACCTACTAACATCAGGTAGAAGACTCTTCTTATTACCCAAAGGGAAAAGAAAAAGCACTTCAGATATATATGGTAATAGTTGACTGCTTTTAAAAACTACTATTACTTTTAGACAGTACACTAGCTCTTTAAGCTATATTATACAACATTTGCTATAGAAATGATGTCACATAATTGTTTAAGAGACATTAAATGACTATGCATTATTTTCTAATGGCCACAAACCTATCCTAGACTACGTAGTTTTTATTCATTTTACAGTTATGCTAATTCCCATTTTATAAGTGGAATTACCTATTTCAGGGTGTTTACTCTTGAGGAATACAAACACTTTTTGCGTATTTTAAGGCACTCAGCATTAACAACCACCGAAGGTATTCAAGCAGTATATTCCCTTTTGATCATGCAGTGTCTATGTTTCTGTGTTTCACTCTGCCATGTGACAACCCTTATTTAGCACAGCCCTGTGTTTCTTGAAGGCCTTTTGGCAGCACACTGGGCCCAATTTAAGAACCAGGAGCAGTATTAATTAAGAAATAAGTTACAACAGCATATACAGTCATACTGAGATACGTACAAGTTTCTGGTGCACTGAAATGAGGGCAAAGACCGAGTGCCATCAGTACCACAGAAATATTTATTGTGTATATCAATGACTGCATATCCTGGAGTGTCTTATCCCATTTACAAAATATATATATTTTCTAGTGCAGTAATTTAATCAGGAAATACAACAATAACTACTTAAAACATAGTTTATACTGTCTGTTCACTTGTTTCGGTTTTAGTTTGTTTCATTTTGAGTGGAGCAGAACTGGCTTGTAATATAAAACAGTTTTAAAGCTGTGTTACCATTGGTTAATGACTATATAGTTTTTCAAATGAGTGGAGTGTACAGCCATAAGGGATTACAATAAGCCTTCAAGAATCTCCTTAGCCAATCACATCACTCAAATCACTGCACATTCCAGGATTCATTTTGTGACATATAGTACCATAATCCATATTCTTCAATGTGTTATTTCTTACTTGATAATTCCTGTAATCATTTCCATACTACTGAATGCTGCAACTGTGTGGATGACAGGAGGTGAACTCAGTGGCAACAAACCATCAACAGTGCTTGCTGTCACTAGATAGAGGGTGCTTCTTGGCACACACTGTAGGGCACAGTATAGTATGAAAAATAAAAGTTCTTTGTATTGACTGTACTTTGAGTATGAGACCCGCCCTGGAGACCTGTAAAATGGAGTTATGCACCAGTTCCAGATATCAATGGAGAAGTGTGCTTTATGTCCTCCCTGGCTTGGCCTGATAACTAACACACACACACTCCAAACAAAGGTTCTGTACTTATTTCACTAATGAAATTCAATTTACAGCTGCCCCTGATGGCCCAGCAATAGCACATTGTGCTGTCTGCAGGGGAACGGAGTTCAGGAACGAGCTTGGGCCACCGCACTGGGAGACAGGCCCGGTCACAGCACCAGCCGCTCAGCAGTGTGTCGGGGACGGAGGGAGGGATGCAATTGGGTATCAGCACTGCAGTAACCCCTGCAGTGAGCCAAGGGAGCTTGCTTCTCCACAGGATGTCGCTGAAGGCAGCCAAGGCTGACAGGGGCTACACGGGGTGGTGGGAGAAGCCAGGGGAGAAAACCAGAGTTTAAAATTCCATGGCCGTCTGTACGATTGCCAGGCACTGAGAACTCCTGTGGGTCTTAGTGACAGCTAGCATACATGGTACCCCCCTGTCCCCTGCCATGGGGAGGCAGACCCATGGGAGTCACAGAGCTAAGCTGGGTCCCAGAGAGGACAAAGAACTAGCAGGCCTGCTTGGATTGTATCCCTGTGAACATGGTATATCCGTGGAAGATGATCAGAGTTGGGAGAAAACGATCTATTAAAAAAAAAAAAAAGAAATTCAAAGTACAATTGTGTAATTCTGTCTCAAAATTTTCACAGTATACATGGGCAAGTGATTTCTTGAATTCTTGCTTAGTTATTTGGGAAACATTAAAGGAGTACTGCAGTATACTTAACTATTTTGTTTATTTAGAAATGCACATGGATTAACCCATATGAAATTCCTACCAACAGATTCTGCATGTGCCGTCAATCTTAGCACCCAGGAATGGCTACAGAAAAATTATGGGAAGTTCTCCGTATTAGCCAGTGTTGAAGAACTGATTCAATTAAATAATGGATTTGATGGGGTAGGATTTGTGTCATGAATATTATTTTCTATTACACTCTGTATATTAACTGTTCATACTGGCTATCTCTAAAACTGATAAAAGCAATTCAATTCCCCAGTAAGGTCTGTCTCCAGTAAAGCATGGTCTACCCAGCATTATGTCAAGACCTGTCATTCTCTTGCAAACATAATTTTGTTTTAGTTATTTGCATACAGACAAAAGCTATGCAGCTGCAGGCTCTAATAATAATTACATTTGCAACATATAAAATGTGTCTTTTGTTATGTCTTACACTGAGTCTTCCCTCAAAGTGAGCATTTTCTTTTAAAAATTTAATGATGCAGTACTTTCCCCCTCAGATGAGAAAGCATCTCCTTTATGCATGCAAGTGATCTGAGCAAAATTCTGTTCAAAAGAAAAACATAAATGAGTCTCATTCACAATCACGAGAACTGTTGTTAACTGGTCACTGGGATAACATAGTCCCAGTTGTAACTTTGCAACCCCATTATGCCATGGACAGAGAGGGTAACAGCACTTACCTGAGCAGTCCTTAAACAGTTTAAGGACCCAGGGACATGCTGACCCTTGTGAACCTACAATGCTGCAGCATGGGAAGAGTTGCATGCATACATGTGAATTGCTGTTAGATGTGCCTTTTTTTAAATAGAAGTATACAATTAAACACATCATGTTTGTATGGTAGTCCTAATTGTGCTGTGGTAATGTTTGAGCAGTAAATACCGTGATTGTCAGTGCCAAGATGCAGAATATCTAGCCCACAGCACATCACTAGAGATCGTCATTCATTTCAGTTGGGTTTCCTGTAATATTTGCCAGTATACCCACATATGTAATACAGCTCACCACTGGCTGCTATTATACCTACACTCTCCCCTATGTCCTATGTTTGTCAATGAACTTGCTTTGATTTGGAATTCTTAAAGGTCTTGTCACTTGTTGTATACAGTCACAAGTTGTGCTTACGAGACAGACCCTTTTCTAATTTTACCATATATCTTAGATGTTGTGACAATTGAATGTACCTCTTTTGTAACTAATTCCAGGTCCCCCCAAAAATAGGACTTTTAGTTCCAGTGGGCCTACTTGGTCACCAAAAACAAGCAAATAAATAAAATCAGTAAATTATTTAATAATTCTTATTCTACAATGCACCTCGACTATCCACCACCTGAGACTCTGTGCCAAATGTGTACTTGCACTGTACCAAAGTGGGCAGATGATTGTAGCTACACTATATGAGCAATACTATTTTCACCTCTGGATGTGCAAACAATAAGACATAACAGGGTGTATAACTACAGGGGCAGGATTTTCAAAGCCCAAACGCAAGCTGCGACAATGGCAGCTTGCGCCGAGTGCCGGTGCGTCTCTGACCCAGCGCCCAATCTTACAATGGACAGAGTCCTAGCTCCTAAGTCCCACGGCTTGCAGCAATAATGGCAGTGTGCCAGAGATATGGTGCACCCATTCAGAATGCCACAGTGGCTGTGGAGTGGATGGGGTGACAGCTGCAGCCTTGGATGGGGGCACTGTAATGGCTCCTGCCCTCCCCCAACACCACCACTACCACCACCATCGTGCTCCGATCTGCTGGTAGGGTACCTGATATCCCAGGAGTATCCCTAATGTCCTCCCCACCCTGATCTACCCTTCACTGACATTTGAGGAGAATATACTCCCTGGTGATCTAGTGGCACCCCACCCTACCAGGTAGTACCCACCACCCCGCTCCCCCATCTGCACCCCCAGATTCAGCGAACGGCACAGCCCTCTGCACACCACCATGGCCAGATGCCTAATGAACTGGCAGCGTGCATACTGTATAGTTTATTCAGCGGCTGGCCATGGTGGTGTGTGGAGGGCTGTACCAGTCACCGAATCTGGGGTGCGGATGGGGGGGTGGTGGTGGGTACTACCTGCTGGGGTGGGGAGGTGGGCACCACTAGATCACTGGGGAGTATATCCTCCTCATATTTTAGTGATGGGGTAGATTGGGGTGGAAGGGGGGCACTAGATCACTGGGGAGTATATTCTCCTCAAATGTTAGTGATGGGGTAGATCGGGGTGGGTTGGAGGGGCACTAGATCACCAGGGAGTATATTCAACACAATATTCAGTGACTGAGTTGATTAGGGTGGGAGGGGGGCACTAGATCACCAGGGATAGCTTCAATACAACTGTATTGTTCTATTCATCAGGTGCTATGTAGGGGCAGGTAGGGTGGGCTGGCACACATTGGACATCTCTCCCAAGGGATGTCCAAGTACCGTTAAACCAGCCTCTAACGGTACTTAGCACTTTGTCTCTGGGGAGAGCTTTGAAAATTGTGAATTCGGGGTTGTGGCAGCCAGGGACTGCCAGAAGACCCCAAGCGCCATGCCGCAGCCACTTTTGTGGCACAAGGCTGGTGCTAGCACACTTGGTGCAAGCAGCCTGCTGACTGGCGCAGGCTGCTTTGTAAAATAGCTCAGGGCCTTACCCTTGGCACAAGTTGCTTGTTTCATCCAACATGCTGGACGCAAGCACCTTACGCCAATCTAAGGGCTTTAAAAATCCTGCCCCAGGTCTGTATACACATATTTTGAGTGTGCTGTTAGGCACAAGGTGCAGCTAAGTGCCTTTACATACCTAAGTAGTGTGATTACTGGCTATAATTACACATCCCTGAAGTGTTTTATTGCACTTATAAAATGGTTTTTGGAAATAACAATTTATTTATTTTGTTTTTGTTTACCAGGTAGTTAGGCTAGACAATGCAATGCCTATTTTCAGGCATGATGCAGGAGAATATAAAAAGCCTAAACTGTTTTACATGATGGTAAGGGATACAAAAAAACAATGCGACAAATGTTTTAAAGATAGTCATCAGAACATACTGCTAGAAGAGGCAGGTAGTATGCCACAACTCAAGTAAATACATTTAAATTACATATGTTGTAATGGATTAGAAGAAACATATGAACATATCAGTGCTGCAAGTACAGCAGCACTTATCTATAGAACTTAAGTACTCAAGCAGAACTCTTTTTAAGTGAATGTGGGTTTGAGAGAGCCTAAGGGTAGCTGGAAGGGAGTTCCAGAACTTCAGGGCATACTAACTGGCAAGGGGACATGCTGAAATTTTGAGTCAGGATAGCCTGCATGTATGAAAGAGAAGCTCTGCCTATAACATTTTAACTTTAAACACTAGTGAATCTCGGAGCCCTGGTCATATGACCAGGAAGAGAGCAGCGTAGACACATTACAGTGGGTGGACTACGACACCGCTATTTCTTTTAACTGGTAAGTGTGTGTATTTTGGAACTGTCAGTGCCTTTCCCACGTATGAGTGGGTGACGCACGGCAAGCCTGGCCATTTAAACCCTCTAAATTTAAAACCTTGCTACAAGGGTCCAGCGACCCCATGGGATCTACTTCCAGTCCACAGCATTTAAAACGGCCCTGCTACGAGCGGGCGAGTATGAGCAGGGGACACATGTGGCCGTCTTGAGGAACATGTGCAGAACCTGTGGCACGTCGGTGCGTGTCAGCTGTGTCCGCTGGATACGTGGGATAACAGGGCAAAATCTGACAACAGCAAATACTGCTGTGCAAACAGTAAGTTTTAAAATCCCATATTATACAACTGTGCTACCAATTATAAGAATGTCTCAGACTAAAGGGAAAAGAGGTAGTAAATCCAAAAAAGTGTGAGTTAAATGTAAAATGTTCACTGAAGAACCAGCATGCAAATGATTTGTTTATGCAAACTGCACGCTGATTAGTGCATTAAAATTAGAGATAGAATCATTAACAAAGAGGCTATAAACACAAAGTGAAATTGCTACTTTTATAAAATTTTATAGATGTGGTAGCCCAGGATATAACCATTATTGAATCCCTTCCCTTAGCTAGCACTGATAGTAAATTGTTGGGGCAAGAACATGATCAGTTACTAAAGACTCGGAGATGACGAGCATATGAAGGCTGCAGATAAAGTAGCCCGGGAACAACCAAAGTGTTACACAAAAACAAACTGTACCATCTCAAGTGGAGAAACACCTATCTAACTCCAAAATAAATTTGAGTGTCTAACAAATCACATTGACCCTAGAGATTATCCCACATATAACCCCAGTACTAAACATGATGCACTAAAACCTATAGCTGACCACAATGCATCAACAACAACCCCAGTTAAAGACATACTGGTTATGGGGACTCCACAATTAGGGGAGTGGATTCAGTTGTATATGCTGGTAGGAAAGCTAATACCACTTTTAGCATCCTGCCTGGAGCAAGGGTGGGTGATGTTAATGACCTATTAGATGGACTAATGGAAAATACATCTGAACCCTTAGTTGTTTTGCACATAGGTACTAATGACATAAATAAAACTAATTTGAATGTATTCCAATAAAATATTGATGTCATTTCACAAAGAATTAAAGAAAAAGGGGTAGAAATAATCATTTCAGGTGTTCTACCTACACATGGTTACCTTGAATATAAAAATATAGTAATCAAAGTAATAAATAAATAGTTGAGAAATTATTGTACAAATAACAATATAGGGTTTATGGACAATTCTACTACATCTAACAGTAAGGACCTTTTTTAAACCAGATGGACTCCATCTCAGTATAGCTGGTTCTAGGATCCTGGGTAGAAAATTAAATAAAGTAATTAACTTCCATTTAAACTGGCACAAGGGGGCAGCCCATGCTAAGACCATCCCCTTTAACAAGTAGCGAACAAGTTAAGGATACAAGGCTTGAGTGGAAAGTTGTACTTATCAATGCTAGAAGCCTTATTAAAAAATTTGGTGAATTTAAAAGTTTTCTGGAAACACAACAAATTGCTATAGCTTGCGTTACTGAAACCTGGTGGGACAACAATGATACATGGGAGGAAACCATCCCAGGATATAATCTCTATCAAAAGTCATGAATCCACAGAAAAGGGGGGTTAGCAATGTACATACACAATTCTATAACAAGTGTTCAACTACCCGAAGAAGATTCTTATGTAGAATCTATGTGGATTAAGCTATTACCACCAACTGGTCCAAAAATTATAACTGGCCTTTTTTACAGACCTCCCTCTACCACACCAAATATTGATTCCATCCTTCTTAAACAACTTGGGAACCTGAACCCAGCAGATAAGTTGCTAGTTCTGGGAGATGTTCACCTCCCTAATATTGATTGGGAGTCATTAAAAGGGGGTAACTATGTCGAGGAAGAGTATCTGGATGTATTCAGCCAGACTGGATTAGAACAATTAGTAGAGGATAACACCAAGGGCAACAACATTCTTGACTTATTGCTGTCCAATATGGGTGATTTTATAAATGGGGTAGAGGTTCTTCCTCCCTTGGGAAGTAGTGATCACGCTGTGGTGCTATTTAATTTAATAGGGGCAGTTGCACCAAGAACCTATGAGGGTGTTACTAAACTAAATCTATCAAAAGCTAATTTTGGCTGGCCTGGTGGTGCTGAGGGTTGAGGTGCTGGATGCCACACCTCGCGCTGCGCCGATGACCCGGGTTCGGGAAACGACTCGGGTCGTCCGGGGCTGGTCGGCGGGAGGGAAGATTGAGCATCCCAATGGATGCCTCCTGGGGTGGGATACCAGGGGTGCTAGAAGCCTGACGCCTGGGAGGGGTCGAAGCACCGGCCTAAGTGGGCACGGCGGCTGGGCTTGGTGGAGTTGGGAGGATGCTGTCAGGCACTTGACAGAGCATGTGTCTGCATGTTGCACTCTCTGTGCCAGCGTCTCAGGGGTCAGGGAAAACACAAGGGACCAGAGGAAAAATCCTTCACCTCTCCTAGGTGACGATCTCTCCTGCAGCAAGCGTGCCACCACTGACAAGTATGAGGGCAGACTCCGCTGTGCCAGGCCCTCTCCCTGAGAACATTTCAAGGGGAACAGGTAAGGAGAGAGCCTTTTCTCACCCCGTCTGGGGGGTAATCCAGGCCATCAAGGACATAGGGGGGTTGAGCTGAGGGCACTCTAGGGGCAGACCCTGAAGTTGTACAGGTCGCAACGCTTGGGGCGCTGAGAGCTCTGATTGAGTGGAGAAGATGAGGGTAGAAAGTAGGAGTTGGGGGGATAAAAAGAGAAAGTAAAAAAAAGCTAATTTTGATCAACTAAGGAAGGACTTAGCACAATGGGACTGGCTAATAGATCTAAAGGGAAATAATATTGAGAATGTGTGGATTGTACTTCTTGACAAACTCAAAGTACTAATTAATGAACACGTCCCCATAATTCCCAAGTGCAATAATAGCAAAAGAATATCACCATATTGGTTTAACAAAAAACGTTAAACATTTAATAAATAGGAAAAATAAACTATTTCAAAAATATAAAAAAGACAATGCGCATAACTATCAGGAGTATACGAATTCCATCAAACAAGTTAAAACTACCATAAAAAAGGGCAAAAGCTCAACAAGAAATTAACTTGGCAAATAAGGTTAAAGGCAATAAAAAATCCTTTTTTTCATATAGAAACAAAATGAAAAGTAATACTTCAACATAAGGGCCCTTCATAAATTCCTCGGGTGAATTAGCAACTGAAAGAGAAATTGTAAATATCCAGAACAATTGTTTTTGTTCAGTTTTCGATTCTGGTAATGTCCCCCACACAAAGTACAATTTGGACCCTATCCCAGGGAATATCATTATAAAACCAGAGGAGATGAGATCAAGACTAAAAAAACTGGATATTAATAAAGCCCCTGGCCCTGACAACATACATCCAAGGTTACTCTATGAGTTAGCTGATCCCTTGACACCCACCACTTACTACTTATTTCAAACATCCTTGGATTCCGGAGAAGTCCCACAAGATTGGAAAACAGCTATGGTGGTTCCCATCCACAAAAAGGGTCCCAGGACAGAACCATCCAATTTTAGACCTATTAGCCTTACATCACTCATAGGTAAAACCATGGAAGGAATTTAGAAAAATATTATCACGGAAAACCTTGAAGAGAAAAAGATAATCGATCCTGTACAACACGTATTTACTAAGTCTAGATCTTGTCAGACAAATGTGCTTACCTTTTATGAAAGAGTTAATTATGAGTTGGATGCACACAATGCAATAGATGTGGTTTACATAGACGTCACCAAGGCATTTGATAAACTGCCACACAGGGAACTAACTGAACTATTATCAAATATAGGAGCAAATAAAAATATGATAAGATGGATATCAGAGTGGTTAACAGGGAGAAGGCAGAGAGTTGTGGCTAGGGGATAAGTGTCTGACTGGGCAGCTGTGACAAGTGGGGTGCCACAGGGGTCGGTCTTGGGACCTTGTCATAGAAACATAGAAACATAGAAGTTGACGGCAGATAAGGACCGCAAGGCCCATCCAGTCTGCCCATTTCTTTTTCTACCTTATAAATGTGCCATCGGCCTTTGCTCTGTCAGTGACCTATCTATTCATAGTCATTTGTATTGCTCCCTTATGCCTATCCCATGCCTGTTTGAAGCCCTGCACTGTATTCATAGCCACCACTTCTTGTGGTAAGCCATTCCATGCATCTACCACCCTTTCTGTGAAAAGAATTTCCTCACATTCCCCTTAATCGGCCTCCTCTAATCTCATGCTGTGTCCTCTTGTCCTGCTATTTTTCTATATTTAAACATGTTAGACTCTTTCACCTTGTTTATGCCCTTAAGGTGTTTAAATGTCTCGATCATATCACCTCTCTCCTCCTTTGCTCAAGGGTATACATATTGAGCTCCGTTAATCTGTCCTCATATGTCTTCTGATGCAGTCCCTGCACCATTTTAGTTGCCCTTCTCTGGACTGCCTCAATTTGGTTAATGTCCTTGTGAAGGTGTGGCCTCCAATACTGCAGTACTCCAGATGGGAGCCTAACCAATGCTCTTGTACAGAGGGATTATTACCTCCCTCTTGACTTGTGATACCCCTACTAGCCACACCTAACACCCCTAGCCTTACCTACTGCTTTAGAGGTCTGTTTGGATGATTTTAGGTCATCAGTGATGATGATGCCCAAGTCTCTTTCTTCCTTTGTGACTGCTAGCAACTCCTCCCAGCCTATAAGTGGCTTCAGGGTTTCTCTCTCTATGTGCATGATTTTGCACTTTTGCATTAAATCCCAGTTGCCACTCTTCTGACCATTTTGCTAGTTTATCCAGATCTCTTCTCATTCTGCCCACCCCATCTGGATCATCTACTCTGTTGCAGATCTTGGTGTCATCTGCAAACAGACAAGCCTTACCCTCTAGTCCATCTGCGAGGTCACTAATGAAGATGTTGAATAGGACTGGCCCCAGGACTGATCCCTGAGGTACCCCACTTGTGACTTGCATCTCTTCTGACTGTATACCATTTACCACCACTCTCTGTTTTCTGCCAGTCAACCAGTTTGCCACCCAGTTGACCAACTTCTGACCCACCCCAAGCCTACCTAGCTTATTTATCAATCTTCTATGTGGAACAGTGTCAAAAGCTTTGCTGAAGTCAAGGTAGGCGACATCAACTGCTCCCCCTTGGTCCACCACTCTGGTTACCCAGTCAAAGAAATCTATGAGATTAGTTTGACAGGACCTTCCTTTGTAAACCCATGCTGTCTTGGATCCTGTGCCCCTATGGATTCCAGGTGTTGCACTATCCTTTCCTTAAGGAGTGCCTCCATAATCTTGCCCACTACTGAGGTAAGACTGACTGGTCTGTAGTTCCCTCCCTCCCTGCTACCACTCTTGTGGAGCGGGATCACATGAGCCCTTCTCCAGTCTTCTGGGACCTCTCCTGTGCTCAGAGACTCACTAAACAATTCTGCTAATGGCTCTGCTAGTTCCTCCTTTAGCTCCTTAAGTACCCTGGGATGTATGCCATCAGGTCCCATTGCCTTATCCACCCTGAGCTTAGCAAGCTCTTGTAGGACCCTTTCTTTGTGAAGGGAGTAGTGCTCACCTCCCTCCCCTGTGTCCATGATGTTGAGCTGTGGGCCCTGCCCTACCTTCTCTTCAGTAAATACTGAGCAAAAGTATCTATTTAGGATAGATGCCTTTACAGGGTCCTCTCCTCACATGCTCCCTTTTCTCCATTAAGCTTAGCAATACTCCTCTGGACTTTCTCCTTCACTAATGTATCTATAGAAAGTCTTGTCACCTTCTTTTACTGTTCGTGCTAGTGTTTCCTCAGTTTGGGACTTTGCCTGCCTTACTGCCTTACCTGCTTCCCTTAGGGCAGTTTGGTATGCCTCCCTATCTTCATCCCGCTGTGTTCCTTATATTTCCTGAAGGCCAGCCTTTGGCTCTGACCTTTTCTACATTGTATTTGAGAACCAAAGTGGTTTTCTTCTTTAGCACTTCCTTTCTGTGTAACACAATGGGATGTTGCTTCAAGTATTGTATCCTTAATGCTTGCCCACTTTGCCTGTACCTCCTCACCTGTGTTTCTTTTGCCAGGGCTAGCTTAACTCTGTTGGCCATCTTATCAAAGTCAGCTCCTCTGAAGTCCCATATTTTTGCCTTGGAATGGGATGATTTAGATGTAGTAGCCAAATTGAACCATACCATGTGATGGTCACTGGCCCCCAGGTGACCTTCTACCTGGAGATCTGTGATCCCTTCTTTGTTAGTCAGTACTAGATCTAGGATAGCCCTGTCTCTTGTGGGTTGCTGTACCAGTTGTTTGAGGCCCTCCCCCCTTGTCTCTTCAATATTTACATTTCTACCTTGAAAATAGGGATCCCCAATAAATGGATGTCCAAGTTTGCCAATGACTGTAGAATTGGGGATTAGTAACCAATGATAATGAAGGCTCTGCACTACCGCAAGCTATAGATGACATCTATCTATGGACTAATAACAGCAAATTAGAACTTAACATCTCCAAGTGTAAGGTTATGCACCTGGGTCCCCATAATAAAAAATATCAGTATACTATGGGGACAAATATCCTGACGGATACGAATGCTGAGAGAGATTTAGGAGTCAAGATATCTTCTAGTTTGCAGTTCAGCGAGCATTGTAAAGAACAGGTAAAAAAAGCAAATCAGAATTTAAACTGTATATTGAGGCATATAGCAATTAGAAGTAGGGAGGTGTTGATGCCACTGTATGGATCCCTGGTTAGACCACACCTGGAGTCCAGAGTCCAGGTATGGGCCCCCCAGAAAAGGGAGGAAGCGATTAGAATTGAGGTGGTGCAACATAGAGCCGCTAAATCTGTGACAGAATCAAAACATATGGCTTATAATAAAAGATTAGAAACCGTAAATCTTTACTCGTTAATCTACAGAAGATTAAGAGGGGACTTATGTATGATGTATAAAATCATCAAGGACACAGCATTAAGGGTAGATCTAGGAATAAACTTTAGATCTGGATGGACCAGTGATAGAAGACATAAACTCCAACTCAATCTACCAAAATGGAACGCAAATCTAAGAAAAAATTGGTTTACGATTAGGGTAATTACAGCATGGAATGGACTTCCTGCATCAGTGGTAGAAAGTCCTAGTATGGATATCTTTAAAAGAAATCTGGATATTGCCCTATCTGACAGAATTACATTATTTTAATTACTTGCCAAGCATTATGAACCAAAGTCCCACAGCTTGGAAAGACTTATGATTCTTATAAAAACGAAAATGCTTGCTCACCCATATTCGTTGAGCATTTGGTGACTGACAGGAGATATAGGTCACTAGATCTCAGAGAATCAGGCTAATCAGAATTCAGTAGCTGAGCAGCCAGGGAGGCAGGTTTAGCAGACCTAAGAATCTTACCCATGGTACAGCCTAGGGCTCACTGTCACCAAGAGGATGGAGATGGCCAGTTTAGGCTACAGTAGAGTGTACAAGAAAAAATGACTCACCGTAGTAATATTGTTTCTTTCAAGGTGCCCTTTACTATGCTTGACAATAACAGAATGCCAGCTGGGTTCAGCTGCCCCAGAGGTGGAGACAATGGTAATGAGCTGATGGAATTAGCCGAATGGGAAGAGAGCAAGAGGGTGTGCTGCCTGTAGTCAGTCTAGAGGGCACCAGAATTATTTTAAAGCTGAGATGGGCAATAAAAGGGGCCCAGACATGAACTATTCCAACAGGACTATCCAAATATATATATACCAAAACGAGAACAGTAAGAACTGAGGCTAAACTTGGTTTAAATGTAAGAAAACCTTAAGAAACATTTTGCAAGAGAAAGAGAAGCACAGCCATCTTCAGTCAGATTATGTAGGGGAGGATGGGTGGTAGGTCAATCATACTAAAGGACACCTTGGAAGAAACAATATTACTGTGGTGAGTAATTTATTTTCTCATCACCCGAGGAGTCCTTTAGTATGTTTGACAATAGCAGATTACAAAGCAGTGCAATTGGGAGGCGGATACAAAACCTACTTAGGTAAGATGCTCTGCAGAACTGCTCTGCCAAAATTGGCATCTGATCCAGACTGTGCAGTATGTCCAAGCAGTAATGCTTTGTAAAGGTATCCACAGTTTTCCAAGTGGCTGCTTTGTAGACATCAAGCAGGGGAATGTCCCTAGTGGTTGCCATTATGGCAGCAGTGCCTCTAGTGGAATGGGCCCCGAGGCCCAGAGGAGGCTGTTTGTCAGCTTTGCTGTAACAGGACTCAATGCAAGAGACTATCTAACGTGAAATAGTCTTTCTTGGTGGCTGGTCTTCCCCTGCCTACCTCACCAAAGGTGAGGAAAAGTTGAGTATGAGAGTCCCTGAACTGCTTAGTGTGCTCCAAGTAGTAGGTCAAGGCTCTTTTAACATCCATGCTGTGAAGCTTGTGCTCACCTGGTGTGGATTTTTCTATGAAAAAGACTGGGAGGGTGATGGACTGGTTCAGGTGGAACTCAGAGACCACCTTGGTTAGGAACTTCCTATTTGTTCTGAGTACAACTTTTTCCTTGTGGGCAATAATGTAGTTAGGTTTGGTACATAAGGCCTGTAGTTTTAAATCCTTCTTGCAGAAGTGATTGCTACTAAGAACACAGTTTTCCAAGTGACATACTTTAAGTGGGCAGAAGCCATGGGCTCAAAAGGAGGCTCCATGAGCTTGGCAATGCAGAGATTCAAGTCCCAAGAAGGGACCGACTCCCTTACTGGTGGTTGAAGATGTAGTAGGTCTTTGAAAAACCTTTTTGAAAATAGCAGACTTTTCTTTCCCAGTAGAAAGATATGCTGATATGGCTGCTAGGTGAGCTTTCAAGGAGGAATCGTTTAGGCTTAAGGACTGTAGGTGTACTAGATAGTCTAAAAGGATGGGTGGAGTAGCCTTAAGATAATCTACCCATTTTTCCTTACACCACAGGGAGAATCTCTTCCATTTGGAAGCATAGGTTTTCTTTGTACTAGGTTTTTTAGCCATACAAACTATTTTCAGAACCTGTTCAGAATATTGAGACTCAGGGAACTCTAACTCCTCAAGTATGAAGCTTTGAGGTGAAGAGCGTCTATGCTAGGGTATGGTGTGTCCATCTGGGGAAGAGTCAGGAGACTGTGGCTCGAAGGCAGGTGAATGGGCTTCCTGGTCGACAGGGCAAGGAGCAGGGAATACCAGGGTTGTCTTGCCTGGTCCATTGCCACCAGTATCATGGTGGCTGGCTGATCTCTGAGTTTCAGCAAAACTGTGGATTAGTGGAAATGGAGGGAAGGCATACAGGAACTTCCCTGACCAGTCCAATGTTAGGGCATCCATTGGCAGGGTGCCCAGTGCTGGGGGCCTGCAACAGTACAGTGGAAGCTGATGATTGAAGTTGGAGGTGAAGAGGCCTACCTCTAGGGTGACCCACATCCTGAAAACTGTGCCCAGCACTTGTTTGTTTGGGGCCCATTCATGGTGAGCTTGGCTGATGCGGCTTAATGAATCTGCTATGGTGTTGTCTTTACCCAGGAGATGAATGGCTGACAGATTCATGCCTAGAGAGTTGGCCAGAGACAAAATTGTCATTGTCTCTGTACAGAGATTGGTTGATTGTGTCCCACCTTGTTTGTTTATGTAGAACATGGCTGTGGCATTGTCTGTTCTGATCTGGACTGTATGCCCCTTTAACTGGGAGGCAAATACCTTTATTGCAAGAAACACAGCTCTGAGTTCCAGTAGACTTATGTGCTGGGAGGACTCCTTAGGAGTCCCCGGTGCCACTTATGGACTGGTCTTCCAGGTGGACTCCCCAACAGAGGAGCGAGACATCTGTAGTGAGTATTTTGGAAGGGGAAACCTGTTGGAAGGGATTTCCCTCCCTGAGGTTGTTTTACTTCTTTCCACCAGTCCAAGATTTGAAGTAGTGTTTTGGTAACTGGTATTAGTTTTGAGAGGAAGTGTCTCTTTTGGCTTCAGTGAGCTCTCGAGTGATACTGAATGTCCCTCATCTGAAATCTGACTCCTGGGACTAGAGCAATCATGGAGGCCATGTATCCTAGTAGCCTGAGAAAGTGTCTGGCTGGCCGAGGCTGGCCTAGGATGAAGGAGTTGACTAGAAGAAGAAGAAGAAGACTCAGCATTTATATAGCGCTTTTCATACACAGTGTATCCCACAGCGCTTTACAAGCAATGCTAGACTGGTAGTGAAGTGACTGAATGTGTAGTGGCAGCCATATCACACATCAACACCCACACACAGCCTGGATAATTGCATGAACTGGTTTATGGGAAGGGGAATGTTGGCCAGGACACCGGGAATGTCCCCTACTCTTTGCGAAGAGTGCCCTGTGTTCTTTTACTTCCACCTGGACAACACCAGGATGGGTAAAAGGGACCTCGGTTTAACATCTCATCCAAAGGATGGCACACCCTAGTAGTACAGCATCCCCCAATACACCACTCAGATGCCAGCATTTTAGGTGCAAGTTCAATCCCAGTGTGGGACAAGAACCCACGAACTTCTGGTCCAGAGGTAGATGTGCTACCAACTGAGCCACACTGACACTCAGGGCTAGGGCTAGGGCTAGGAAATTCCTGACACTGTCTTCTGGAAGGAAGGCCTTTCCTTGCAGAGTGTTGAGTTCTGCACCAATGAACTCCAGTATCTGAACTGGGTCTAGGTGAGATTTGCCTTTGTTGACTATGAATCCTAAGGATGGTAGAGT
This sequence comes from Neoceratodus forsteri, assembly GCA_016271365.2. Lineage (NCBI taxonomy): Eukaryota > Metazoa > Chordata > Ceratodontiformes > Ceratodontidae > Neoceratodus > Neoceratodus forsteri. Next base: position 64,064,571 of record JADMNL010000025.1, on the reverse strand, counting down.
CCTGCTTGTAAGATTGAGGGTCTCTCTGACTTTTTGAGGGGACTTGTCCACCACTAACCATTCATCTAGATATGGGAAGACTGATATCTGTTGTTTTCTGAGATGTGCTGATACCACTGCCAGGCACTTTGTAAAGACTCTGGGAGCCGAGGTGAGTCTGAAGGGCAGAGCTGCAAACTAGTACTATCTGAATGGCAGCCTGAATCTGAGAAAGTTCTTGTGGGACTGCTTTATTGGAATATGAAAATAGGCATCCTTTAGGTGCAGGGAGGCTTGCCAGTCACCCTGTTGAAGAAAGTATATTACTGTAGTCAGCGTTACCATTTTGAATCTTGGTTTGAGTAAGTGCCTGTTCAGATACCTTAGGTCAAGCATAGATCACCACTCCCAATTTTTCTTGTGTGTTAGAAAGTATCTGGAGTAAAACCCTTTTCCCAGTGGGAAAGAGGAACCTTCTCCACAACTTTTGCGACTAGCAATGCCTTTACCTCTAACTTCAACAGCAACTTTTCTGTTGGGGTTAGAGGCTTTGACAGTTTTGGACCTTGTAGGAGAGAACACTTTCTGATTTGCAAGGTGAGGCCTTGACCCACCGCCTCCAAGAGCCACTCATCTGTAGTGATGAGGTGCCATTGGTGGAGGTAGTGGGATAGCCTGCCCCCTACTGAAAGGGGGGGTGACCTGGGTGTTGCAGTCAGGATTTGGATTTGATGTTGGGAGCAGGAAAGGTACTAGCTCTTCTTTGACCTCTCCTTCCCCTTCCTCTGAAATACCCTCTCATCTGAGAGAAATCCATAGGCATAGGATAGAAAGGCCTTGGAAAGTATCCTCTACCCCTATTCCCACTGCTTTGAGGTTTTTGGGAGGTAGAGGCTCTCTCTTTGGCTGCATTACTCTGGTCGGTGGTTTTATATTCTTCTCCCTTTTTCATATAAGCTACAGTCTTGCCCCCAAAAATAAAATTGTTCTCACAGGGGAAATCCATAGCCTTGGTCTGAGTATCCTGTGAAAGATTAGTGGTTCTCAACCAAGCAAAATGCTTTAGGGAGATGGCCTGGGTCATAGCTCTGGAGGCAGTAACATTGTTGTCTACAGCCATATGAAACTGATATTTAGTTGCCTCTTGGGCTGTCTTTACAGTTTCTGTCATGTCCTGCTCCATTCTGTCAAAGCCCTGTTGAAAAATGGGCAGAATGGAATTCTAGAGGGCCTTTTGATACTTGGCCACATAGGCCATGTTTGTGGAAAGGCAAAGCAACAAAGAGGCTGTAGTATAAGACTTTTTGGCCATAGAGTCCAGTTTTCTTGATTCCTTCTCAGGTGGTTGAGAGGAAGAAGGCACCTTAGCCTTGTCACAGGCCGCAATCTATACCCCCTCATGGCTGGGATGCACATAAAGAAAATCAGCGTAATTTCTAGTCAGGTGATATTTCTTTTCAATTTTCTTGTCTACTTCAGGAACAGTAGTGGGGTTCTGGAGCAGTCTGAATGTAGCCCTTCTGAGAGATTTGTGAATGGGTAGTTGTAATTTTTTAGAGGGAAGAAGACTCATCATTTCTAGGTAGTCCTCATCCTCCTCTTCCTCTGTGGTCTCCTGGATAGTAAGGTCCAGGGTGTCTCCCATATGCTGTATAAATGTAAAACATGATGAGAAATCCTCCTGATCATTAGAGGAATTACCAAACTCTTGGTCAGGGGAAACATCAGGTTCAACAGGCTGGCCCTCTGACTCATCATCATCCTCATCCTCGTCCTCGTCATCTCCATTTCCATAATAAAACCTCTGGCCACAGGCTGGGTCTGAGCCATGAGGTAAAGTGGAGCCAGCAGGGGCATTAAACACATTGCCCATTGTCTGTAAAGTCTGATACACGTGCCAAGCCTTTGCCATTTCTTCAGCAGAGGGCTTATCTTTATCTTTTTGAGTCACTGGCATCTCCCTTTGCTTCTCAGCGAGAGGGGCAGTGATGTTTTTCTTTTTGATTCTTTTTAGCAGACACTGAATCAGAAACCTACTCATTGTGTGTTTTTTGGCTTGGTCACCATTATTATTTTTGTCAGACTTATTTTCTAAGGGGACTTATCCTAGGTTTTTGTAGAGAAGAAGACCCCACCTCAGAATTTTTGTTAAAGGGAGAAGGAAGACTGAGAGGCTATTTTCTCCTATCCTTTGGCTCTCTTTCTTACAGTTTTGGGAAACAGAATTTAGAGCAAAGTTTACAGTTATGTCCTGGACCTAAACACTTTAGACACAAGATGTGGCTGTATTCCTTGGCCTCTATTTTAAAGCACTTTAAGCAATTTTTAAATCCTGTTGGTCCAGTCCTCATTTTTGGTATTTATGATATGCCAGTTTGTCAGAAGAATGTTGTCAAATATCGTTCCCAATAGGGAAATATGTGTAAAGCGGTCGGTTCCCTCACAGTAAAGAATCGCAATTAAATCAGCTCCCTAGGAAGAAAAAATAAATTTAAAGTCAGAAAGAAATGTGCTTCCTGCGTAAAAAAGGGAACCACTAATGTTCTGAAGTATAAAGAAATAAAACCATGAAGTTTTACTACAGACAGAATATATTTTTATCTCAGAAATATTGTGGGAACAGCAAGGAAAAGAAATTAGTGGTCCCCTGGAACCAAAGGTGACCTCAAAAAAGGTCAAAAATATCGGAAACTACCTCAAAAAACACTATAGGCAGCACAGTAAATAGAAAATAAACCCTTCCAAAGAAAATAAACTTCTTCAAGGGAAGCGAGAAGAGAGCACCTCAGGGGCAGTGTTGCTCAGTCAGCGGAGAAATAATTCTGGTGCCCTCTAAGCTGACTACAGGCTGCACACCCTTTTGCTCTCTTCCCATTGGCTAATTCCCTCAGCTCATTATCATTGTCTCCGCCCCCGGAGCAGCTGAACCCAGCTGGCATTTTACTATTGTCAGTCATACTAAAGGACTCCTGGGGTGAGAATGATGGGTAAATCAAGCTGTGGATAAGGCAAAACAACAGATGTTGTTGTAAGTGGTATTCCGTTTAATCTGATTACCTTTGTTCGACTGAGAGAATAAGACAACCCCATAGGTTAGACTTAGAAGCAAGACAATGTGACACCAAGATCCCTTGAGCAATAACAAGTCTGGCAGTAGGAGTTAAGGCATGCCTCACTCTATATGGAAGTCTGAGCTTGGCATTGACCTCTTTGCATACAGTAGCAACTGCAAATTATAGTCCAGGGTAGGATCAAGTGTGATATCTAGGTATTTGAAAGAGTTTACATTTGTAAGCGGGGAACCATCTATGCAGCTGACTGCCAGGTTATCCATACAGGCCCTCATTTTAGGTGCCAACCCAAATAACACTGAGTGAGTATTGCTAGAGTTGAGAAGAAACTTACATGCAAATCCAGTAGGAAAGCCATCACCTCTGCCATTTTCTGGCATTAGTGACTATACTATATTTGAGTAAATAAAGTTTTTGTATTATTATTTGTGTAGTCTGGTGTCAGTTTTTATCTGTACAGGCCCTCATTTTAAGTGCTGACTCAAATTATATGGACTGAGACTTGTTAGAATTGAGAAGATTATTCTGTGATAGCCAGGACTGAAGCTTACAGAAGTCAGTATTGAGCCATGATTTGATATCCACCATGCTCTTGGAACTAATGTAGAGCACCATATCATTGTCATAAAGCAGGGTGGAACATGAGACAGGAACCTTAGAGATATTATGGATAAAAATTGTGAAAAGTAATGAGCCCATTATGGAGCTTTGTGGGACTCCAGTGTTAGCAGTGGTGAAGTCAAACTTGGATTCTGTCTGTTACTAAGATAGCTAGTGAACCAGTTTATGGCAGTGGATGAAATGCCAAGGAACAAACTGGCCTTGAGAATGAAGTGATACACAAGATCAAAGACTTCTGTCAGGTCAGTGAACACTGTTCCAGTGTACATACACCTGTGCATGGCTACCTTGACATCACTGTTGAGCTGGATAAGGGATGTAGATGTACTATGACCCTGTCTGAACCCATGTTGGGCAGGTGATAGCAGGCTGCATTTGTGAAGGTGCTCTGTGATCTGTATGGCCACTAGCTTCTCAAGTAACGTGCCGACAGCAGACAAAATTGCTATTGCATAATAGTTTTCCAATAACTTAGGGGGCAGCAGTCTTAAGAAGTCTGGCTTCAAGCCTATCACAGTCTACACTACTGCAGAGATAAATTATTTTCAGAAGGTGTAACACCTCTTTAAATGTAACAGCTCTTATGTACAACAGCGGGAAGGCCAGATCATCTTCATGAGCACCCATGTCTGGGTTACTAGATATTAATTTGGAATATTGGAACAAGTCAGAGAAATGGAAATTAGAAGCATCTGCTATAGTCTCAGAGTTATTACAGTTAATTGATATAAACCCCCTGATGTGACTCCAGAACTTTTGGGAGTCACTAGCAGAGTTGTGTAGAAAATCTTTGCAGTAGATACCTTTAGCAACAGGTATGCCTTTTTTACATTCATTCCTCCACTTCCTATATTCAAGCCAGTCAACAGGATGCACTGTAACCTTGTACGTAGACCAACAGGCTGGGCATGAACTCCAAACATAGTAAACCAGTGAATGCTCACTGATGACATCGGCTAGAGTGCCAGTTCCAACTATCCTGTCAGTCCAGTTAGTGAGGACCCAATCAATTAGAGTCTGCTGATTACCTTTTGTAGCTTGCCTACTGGGGTCAGTAATAATGTGCGACTGGTGTAGTTTGCTCATTGTGGATTCAAGAGAGTTAGAGTTGTTATCACACCAATCAAGGTTAAAGTCGCCTGGCAGTAATGACTAATTTTTGCAAATTGCTGTCAATAGTGTATTTATAACTTTGACTAAGTTAGCCTAGCCACTGTTAGGAGGATTGTATGTATACGTACACCATATGCAGTGTTTTGCTATTCCCTGGGAGTAGTAAGGAGTGTAATATTTCATATGATGTTACATTAACCACTTGTAAGTCATATGTCATGACCAGGGGGAGGTCATGTCAGACCAACCTCGTTGAATTTTTTGACTGGGTGACTAGAGAGGTGGATCAGGGGAGGGCAGTGGACATGGCCTATCTGAACTTCAGCAAGGCCTTTGACACTGTGCCACATAGAAGACTATTACACAAACTGGGGAATATGGGTGTGGGCAGGACAGTAGTGTGGTGGGTAGGTAATTGGCTGGGTGACAGGACACAGAGGGTGGTGGTAAATGGCTGTCACTCCACAGAGGGAAGAGTGACCAGTGGGGCACAGAGGATCAGTGCTGGGACCAGTCCTATTCAACATCTTCATCAGTGACATTGTGCAGGACATAGAAGGCAGAATTTCACTGTTCGCTGATGACACAAAGCTCTGTAATAGAGTAGACACACCAGAGGGTGTAGACAGAATGAGAAGGACCTGCAGAAACTTGAAGAATGGTCAGGGTTTGCAGTTGAAATTCAATGCAAGGAAGTGCAAGATAATGCATATGGGGCACAAAAACCCTGGCACAATATATCAGTTGGGGGGTGAGGATATAGCATGCACCAAGCAGGAAAGGGATCTTGGGGTTATCATCGCTGATGACCTCAACGTAGGGAAACAATGTGACAAGGCAGCAGGTAAAGCAAATAGGATGCTGGGATGTATAGGCAGGGGCATCACCAGCAGGAAAAGGGAGGTCATAATTCCGCTATACAAGACACTAGTGAGGCCCCACCTGAGTACAGTGTACAGTTCTGGAGACCATACCTACATAAGGACATAGACAGGGTAGAGAAGGTTCAGAGGAGGGCAACAAAGATGGTGCATGGATTGCATCACAAGTCCTATGAAGACAGGTTGAAGGAACTGAACATGTACTCCTGGAGGAGAGGAGGAGAGAGGGATATGATAGAGACATACAAGTATCTTACAGGGAGGAACAGGGTGCAGGAATACACTATTTTAAGCGAAAAGATGTTCCAGGACTAGAGGGCATGGGATGAAGTTGGAGGGAGGACAATTCAGAGGAAACATGAGGAAGAATTTCTTCACAGAACGGGTGGTGGACAAGTGGAACACCCTGCCAGAGGAAGTGGTGGGGGCTGAAACAATCACGGGATTTAAGAATGCATGGGATAGGCATAAAGGAATTCTGGAGGTCAGGGGTAAGGGGCAATAGACTTCTAGGAAAACATAAACTGAACTTACAAGCTCAAATGGGCAGACTGGGTGGGCCATAGGCCCTTATCTGCTGACACTGTCTATGTATCCTATGTATCTATGTAATATCAGGTAGTCCTTGTAGCATACTAAAATACCCCCACCTCTTTTACTAGAAGGATGGTCAAGTCTGAGCAGCTTAAATCCTGTCTGGGAACACACTGAGTCAGGGGTAGCAGGTTTGAGCTAGGACTCTGTAATATCAAATATATCTAGGCTATACTGAGTTACCAGGCTTCTAGCTCTGGTTGATTTGCCAGAAGACTATGACTATTAAGATGAGCTACCTTAAGACCCTTTGAGCTAAACCACTGGGAGGAATTAGCAGGGTTTAGGGAGGAGGAGCGACCTGGATTAGACCTAATATCTCCAGACAATGTAATACAGAGATCCAGGTGTCATATGAATGATAGATCATTAGCCAGAGGGCTAAATAAGGGCCTGCTGAAAGAAAACCTGGTAACCTGTTTCATAATAACAAGTATTGTATTTGGATCTAAGGCACCAGGTCAAGTTTGTAGTGGAAGCAGGGATTACCATATCATTACAGAAAGGGAAGTCATGAGCGATAACCTGGATGTGCCCAGACCGACATACAGGGGCAGGTGAAATATAGTCAGTAATAGGGTTAACAGAACCACATTTGTCAGGATGACTGAATGTTGGGATAACATCCTGAAAGTGCTGCTAAATATGCCACAGATTGACTGGAACTGTAAGACAGTAACACCAGAGTCGACAAATAGCGCTGCTCCAGAGGCTAGTACTGGGCAGAAACTAGTATGAAGGTAGATCCCAGATAGTGAGACAGCCAGGTCCTTCCTGTTAACTGCACCTTAAAACTACAATATGGTTCGCCCAGTTAAGACGCAGTGCAGTACAGTCAACACTAACAACACTGTACTAGCAACAGTCAAAGACTAGCATGAAGGCAGACCACGGATACCAAGACCGTCAGGTCAATACTATTTGCAGCAGTACCAGTATTACAGGTTACAAATACATATAGCAGACTTATGTAAAACCATATAATACATCAGATATTAGTAAATATATATAATCCAAGAGTTAATATATACAGTAGGCCTCTGCTAGTAGTAACATTTGTAGATAGAAACATAGGGAGGGTCGTAGCACTACAGGACAAAATGGGCTATGGCAGAGAGACAGTACAATATATATTTACCCAGTAACAATCACACATTAGAAAATGTGCTTGAAAAATAAAGCATGCTGATTGGCTGGGAGCCATGATTAGCATGCATTTATTTTTCAATAGAGCGCGCAAAAAAACAGGTGCAAATTCGGGGTGCCCCATTACTTGAAGAATCCTTGGGCACCCTGAATTTTCAAATGGAGGTGCCACCATGTTTTCTGTTCGCTAAGCAAGCCGTGAAATAGGAGACGATTTCCACAACTCCGAAACATGCAAGCTATTATGTGCTGTTTTCCCCCTTGTTTAAAAAATAAAAATTCTTACCGCTCAGCACACAGCAGCCTAGCAGAGCGAAGCAAGTGAGGGACAGCCAGCCCAGAGATGGTAGTGGCAGGACGGGGAGGGAGGGATTAAGAGAGAGCCAGCAAGCAGCTGATCGGCCGTACCAGCAGGCAGGCGGAGTGAGTAGGCGGGTGCGAATGATGACTTGACCTTAGCAGCCAGCAACAGGGAATCAGGTACAGTAGAGCACAGGAGATAGAGGAGACAAGAGACAGAACACGAAAAAAAATCAAGAGACAGAACAGAAAAAAATGAAACTGCTGCATGTCACAGATCACTTAGCCTCCCTGCCCCCGGTCTGTCTGAACATTTTTTTTGCTGCCGACTCGATCAACTTCCTATATCTGCAGCAGCTCCCGACCTTCCGCTATGGGTCCCACTCGCGATGGAACTACTGGACACATCGTGCTTCAATAAGGTAAAATAATATGAAAGGTATTTTAAATAATTTTACACAGGGGGTGACTATCGAGTAAGCACGATGCCCTTATGCCTACAGACCCCCCCCCACCAATACTTCCGGGTCATGCAGTCACTCTCTGGTACCTCCTAAAAAAAATGGTCTTCCAAATCCCTCTCCCATACACAGAACATAAAGCTGCAGTAATACAGCAGTTTCTGTGTCTTCTGATTCGGAAAAGTTGGACTTGACTAGGATGTGGGGGTACAACAGAATGGCTTCATGACCACTGCTGTGGTGGGGGAGGGAGGGATAGGAGATGGAACAGCACAAAGGTACTACTTTACCAACAAAATAGACTTAATTTATCTCTAGTCATTTTTGTTTTGTTTCATTCTCCAAATGCAGAAGAAAATGCCACATGTAGCCTATTTTTTAGTAATATATCTTCAGGTGGGTTTATTGTGAATACCGGACCTTCCAGGGGCTATAAGGCCCTCTGCGCTGTGTCGGGCCTCATTACACCCCTGGGTGGTCCAGTATTTCCCAATAAAGCCCACCCTGTTGGGTATTATTGCTTACCTAGTAGAGCAGCGTGGCCAGCTGACTCCACAGCTCATGCCCACAGTGTGACAGTATGACGCCCTTTGCAGTTTGCGCTCTTGCCCTTAGTGCTCTGGCCTGCAGCATGGAGGTCTGCTAGGTGCAGAGACTCTGTTAAGGTGAACGGAGAGTCAAAAAGCCACACTCTGATTGGTTGAATTGCAAGGAGGAAGCACGTCTATCTGGAAGGCTCCTGACACCTCTGGACAGCTTGCTGAGGTAATCAGTGGGGTGGGAAGGGACAGTAACATAAATATAAAGGGAGAACACAGTGCACAGAGTCCTTGTGCCTCCAGTTTTTGGTGGGCTTTGTAGCTCTTCCCCTTGGATTCAAAAAAAGCTGCCCTCCAATTGGTTGAGTTGCATGGAGGAGGTGTGGCTATCTGGAGAGCTCCTGATGGCTCTGGGCAGCTTGCTGAGGTGATCACTGGGCAGAGTAACAGCAGACACAAATTCATCCTTACAACACCTTTGGCTTTCATGCACAAATATACTGAGGGAGACCGTTCTGCACAGAGTCTTTCTGCCCCCGTTTTCAGCGAGCTTTGTAGCCTTCACCCCTTGGATTAGAAAAAGCCACCTCCAATTGGTCGAGTTGCAGGGAGGTGGCATGGCTATCTGGAGGACTTCTGACAGCAAGGGGCAGCTTGCTGAGGCAATTGTGGAGGAAGGAGGAAGAGTAACAGCTGACACAAACTCATCCTCGCAACACTTTTGGCTTCCTGTTATGAACAGGCTGAATAGAGAAACACATTTAATAACTGTGTTTTGAGGATTTAAAATAAGAGATTTGTTTGACTGGGTTGGATGTCCCACCTCTGTGTAATTATGATGCAAGAATAACACAGTTTGGAATGTTTGTTAGCTGATCAAATTTTTCTGTCAGTCTTAGCCATTTTACATGGTCCAGTAAATATTGTGTTGCTCTATATTGCCTGCATATGCTGTATGTATATAAAAATAATTTTTAATGATATGTATGTTGACAGATACTGTATGTGTCATGTATACTGCCAGACAAGAATTTAATGATTTTTTTTTTCTAGTTTGAAGTACTTGCAGATTTCACCCCTGAACAACTAGCTGACTTCACTGTAACGTCAAGATCACTGGAAAATGAGACCGATTTTTTTAAGATTTTTGAACGAATCCCGGATATCACTGGTCTAGGTGTATATCTTGACACCTTAAACTCTGAAGCACAGGTAAATATATTGTTCATAGTTTCTGAAAAATTTTAATTACAGCACTAAGGGACATGGAAGTCACTGTGTACGATGCATAGCTTTTACGTAGGTGTTTTGCCTACAACACTCTTTTAAATGAAGTATTAGGCTTACCTGTAGCTGAACTGTGTGAAAATGAATGAATGAAATGTGTTGGGATTTTTATCAGGTGCGAATCACCTTTGCTGCTTCCCAGCTTCATGACCTCTGCCCCTTTACTTACCTCCCAGTTCCTTCTACCATAGTCAGACATTGCAGGGAGGTCGGGATTACGAGGGGTAGGGTGGGTCAACAATGGCAGGGTACAGCTGGGGTAGAGGAGATGAGTGGTATTGAGGTTATCAGGTACAGGAGACACCCTGGGTTTAAACAGAGCCTAGGGAGAGGCCATACATGTTTGGTTTCCATATCCAGGGGTCCCACCGAACTGAGTGGGCAGGTAGCCAGTAGGCCAGCTGCGCTCTTTAATCCTCTTCAGATGGTGCTATTCAATGCCAGGTCAATAAAGAACAAGACCACTATTTTTTCAGACTTGATTTCCTCTGTCGATCTAGCTTACATCACAGAGACCTGGCTGGGTGACGATACTAGCCCAGTTCTAGAGGTGGGTGTCCCTGCTGGGTATTCCATAGTGCACTGTCTGAGGAAGGAGCACAGGGGTGGGGGAGTGACCATCATGTTTAGATCTAGCCTGGGCTTCACGATGTATCTGGTTGAAAATGCCAGATCTTTTGAGTGTGTTGCCGTGTTTGGGGGGTCCAGGTACAGGTTGCAGGATTCTCCTCATTTACTGACCTCCTGAGTCAAGGGGAGACTTCCTGCAGGAGGTAGTGGATTTCATCATCGACCAGGTGTTAAAGTCCCCCAGGTGTCTTGTCCTGGGGGAGTTCAATGCCAGGGTCGACAACGAATCCTCACACTTTGGTTATGACCTCCTCTAGTTGATATCATCACTGGAGCAAAGAAGCAAGCAGCGACTCACAAGCAGTATGAACAAAATTAGAGTGTTTATTGTGCCCACAGCATTCCCAGCGCTTCGAGGGAACAATCCCTCTTCATCGTGGGGGGGGGGGTGGAGTCATACATCAAACAGTGCACTTAAGTACAATTAATTTCTGATGTTTTTCAAATTTTTACAAATCCAGCAATCTGATTGATCAGAATATCACACAGTGAAAAACGTGTATAAAAAAACACCAAGTGCAAGTTTAAAAACTAGAACAAGTTCAAAGCACCCTTTTATAGACGTCAAAATACCAGAATATTATTAAATATGGCAATAAATATTTCAAGTTTATGTTGACTATTATGCACTTTCATAAAGTAATCAGAAGCATATACAGTATGTATGTATATGTATATATACACATATTACTCTTTTCTGCATATATAATCAATGCCAAAATTGCCATATAAACTGTAAACAAGTTTAAGATCAAAAAGTTATTCTAGTTCTCTAGCCCTTAAATTGCAGACACAGAATTTTTTTTTCTAACTATGCAAATAGCAATCCTCTCTAACAAAATATTATTTCTTGACATATTTTCATTTACTATTCATTTTCTACTCCCACAGGGAAGTCTGCAATATGCGATCTAAACCCTGTTTTATGGAGAGTGTGGGAAAAGAGAATGAATAGTAAATAAAAATATGTAAAGAAATAATGCTGAGTGGTGGTCACTCCCCGCCAGCGGTTCTTCCACCCTCAGTTCCCTCACAAACTCCAGCATGAGGTCAAGGGTATTTCCTAACCTGGTTGTTTTGCTGACCGTTTGCATCAGGAAGCTGTCCTGGAAGGCATCCAGCAGTATCTGCTCCCTTCTATTCCTGGTTGTTGGGGTACTCCAATCCACTCCTGGCATGTTGAAGTCCCCCACGATCACCACACTACCCTTCTCGTAGGTTCTCCTGATCTGACTTGCTAGTTCCCTTTCTAACTCCTCTGTCTGAGAGGGCGTCCTGTACACCATTCCCATCTTGAGAGTCCTATTCTTGGAATCTTGGATTTGCATCCATAGTTCACAGTGATGAACTGCATGGTTCAGAGAGAAAGCAGATATACAAATGTTATTAGTGGTGGTCTCCACATGGAGAGCAGTAACTTGGAAGCACTGGTAAAGGATATGAGCCCGTAGTTGAGGGAGGGGAGTAAGACATCCCTTGCACGAGCCTGGCAGGTATTGGGCATTAGGCAGTGTTTAACTCTATATTCCAGACCAAGCTGAGCATTTACTGATTTTTACACCATCAATCTATTTCTGCATCATGCCATCAGCCTCCATGAGCACATTTCTACTGGACATTATCATATCCCCCAGTTATGCTCACTTGTTCCCCTTGAAGTCCACATCTTGAGGGTGAATCCCTTGCCAGGTTGCTGCCCTTTCCAGGACACTTGTTTTCTGTAGCACTTCCTGGCTGTCCCATCAGGTGCTGAGAAGGTCAAACATTCAGGGGAAGCTTCAGCTATGCAGACCCATGGTTGGCGGGACCTCATGGTATAGTATTTAAGACTTCAGCTGCCAGAGGGTGGGGCCCTAAGCCCACATGGGTTCCTTTAACTGTGTACACCACAGACTCAATTTTATAAATCCCCATTAGATCAGCACATGGTGCCTCAAACCACCACCTGCAGCAGACCCGGGTGAACCAGAGACCCTGTGCCCAATTTTAGAAAATGTGGGGTCCTGGCACCAAAGTCCCTGGAATTGCCACAAGCCAACAGCTGTGCCACAGAAATGGCAAACCAGAGGGGAATGCCCCAGCCACAGGACAGGCTTGCAGCAGCCAGTGATGGTAACCCACCGGCCTGTTGGCCTTGCAGCTGATGGGTCAGTCTGGGCATAGCCTGGCTTGTAGGGGGGTGGGATGGGTCAGGATGGAGGAGAGGAGAGAGAACTGCCCTTGAGTGGGCAGCTGTAGGTCAGTGTGGGTCTGTATGGGGGGGATGCACAAGCACTACTGGGGGTTTGGGAGCTCGTACCTGCCACAGACCACCAGATGCTCCAGCAATGGTGTGGCAGGTGTCAATTGCTGTATGGGCACCTTACCGGGGGAAAAAGGGTCACTCTCCACCATGCATAGCAGTTTAGACCAGCTCTAGGCTGGTCTAATGGCAGGGTCCATGCATCCATTGGGAGGGTTTACAAACTCCCAGATTAAATGATATGGCAGCCCCTGCCACCATGTTGCACTGATGCAGTGGTTGCAAGGATGGCACAAGCCTGACTGGCACAGGCGTTCCCCCCCCCCAGTGGTACAGGCTGCCTGAGAAAATCAGGATTGGTGCAGGGTGCCACAAAAGGAACCATTGCACCATTTCTCCTTGATGCAAGCCCCTTGTGCCAGTCCTGATCATTTCAAAATCAGGCCCCATGTAGGCAACACCTCTAAAAGCTATTCTCCCTCTGTCTGCCTAAGGTCCACCTAGTCTCATTCTATATCCCCTTCTCTTAGGTTTCAGTCAGGGTTAAGCCTCCTTATGGCCTTGAAGCTGAGTACTAGCCTTTCAGCAGTTGTCATTCTCCTTATTCCATATTTTAGGGGGAAGTCCTCCTTTAGCTACAAGTTTGCCTGATGACACACCCACAGTGGTAGCCCATTAGAGATAGAGCAAGAGTTATCCCTCCAAAAGTACCCCCTTGAATTGGAATTCCAAATTAGCAAAGTGAGTAATTAGAGTACACATGCCAGGAGGGATGGTGGCTGAGGCGATGGATCCCCACAGATTTCCTCCACACGAGTTAGTTCTCTCCTGAGTGCCAAAGGCTATAATATAGCTTCTGTTATAGAATTGTCCCTGATAGTAGGATTTCTGCTATGAAATGGGGTCAGATGGTGGCTTGCCATATCCCACAATCCTGCCATTCCCTATCCCTCTGGAAGTCACACCTCTGTCTGCTGTCACTCGTCACCATCAGCCATCTGTTTTATTACATTGCTCATCTGAGTTTGCAGCTCCTGCTTTGCAGTTCTTTGTGCTCTGTGGTTGCAGCTCATGCTTCAAAGTTCTTTTGGGCTCTTTCCTACAGTACCTTTAGCCAAAGAAATCACATTCCCATGGTACCTCTAGGGGTAAAACTGTCCTCAAGAGGGCTCATTTGCACTCACAGTACCCCAACAGAGTAGCAGCCCCTCAGAGGACAGAGAGCAAATGGCCAAAGTAACTATATATATATATATGACAGTGAAAAATCTAATCATACAACTAACCTTCGACTATCAACATTTTACACAAGCAGTACTCCACACTGTGGTTATGTGCGCCCAGTAAAACAAAAGTCACAGTAATAATTTAAATTAAGTATTTAGGTTCTGACTGATTTTAAGTGACCAAGTTGAAATTTGTTTATATTAGTAGTGCAGAATATGATTATGAGAATGGATGGTTAGGGGCAGTTCATAGAAGTTAGGCAGAAAGCTGAAAAGGAGGGAGATTGATAGTGTCAGGTTAAGGATAAGTGTGTGGGCTACAGAGGTGTTTGTGCATTGCTTGTGTGAAATGCATTTTTTTTTCCGGCCACTTTTCTGCTATCAGGGATGGTGTTCTAGCTAGTGAGGAAGCAAAGGTGAAGGCTTACACTCCAACAATTTGAGTATTCTTGGTAATTGCAATATGTCTTTTCCCTGAGACTGTAAGTAGTAAGGGTAGAAGGATTTGGAGAGCAGGTTATTCAGATAGCACATCTCATCTCTGATGTGAGAATTCTATGGTTTTGGCTCATGTAAAGGGATATTTAACCAGCTGTTTTCCACATCTAGATGAATTTTGTGAGTTGGGGTGGATCCAATCCAGAGAGCAAAGTTGAACTGATTTATGTTGCTCTGACCTTACTGTACAGTCCCAGATATACATAGTCAAACACATGTGAAAGTACCGCTCAGAGGCCCCAGTTAATTTAAAAACACAAACACACTGCTCTTTATCATCACAGCACCTTTTATTGAGTTTCTGTGCACACTGCAGAGATTTGTATTAACCGTGAACACCTTTGATTTCCAGGGTCAGAGCTTCCTGCAGGTCAAGGGTATGGCAACGGGGGTTACCTTCGCCCCCATAAATGCCAATGTATAACTTGGCCTGTAGGAAGCTTACGCTATTTACAGTCAGGAATTAAATCCCTTTTATGAGAAAATAGACCTGTGGAAGTGCTTTATTGATGATGTGCTGATGGTGTGGCAGGGTAGTACAACAGAATTGTTAGCATTTGTTGATTATTTAGAAACAACTAATCAGAATTTAAAGTTCACAATGCACTATAGTGAAAAACAGTGCAATTTCTTGATTTGGACATTTTCTGTATGCCGACTGGCACAATAGAAATTGATTTATACAGAAAGAGCACCAATCATAATAGTCTTTCACTAGTGAGCAGCTGCCAACCCTGCCACACCATCAGCAGCATTCCAAGATCACAGTGCATGCACATTAAAAGAAATTGTACAAAACCATGACTAAGAAAGGAGACACAGAGGAGGTTATGTTTATCACACAGTACTTTGCAAACAGTGGAATTGTTAAGGGATGCCTCAGTAAGTGCTGGCACATTCTTGAGACAGAACCAGCATTGTTGGAAACTGCCAGATCACCCCCTAGGGAGACAAACAGGCAAGGTGCCAACTTAAAAGACCTTTTAGGCCACAGGTTTCTACCCACAGAAAAAAACAAGTGTGCCAATTTGGTTGCCAGCACAACCACATGGATGTTACACATGTGGTAGGTGTGTATACTGTCAACATGTCAATAAATCAAACGTTTTCGGCACAGTAAACAATAATAAAGAGTGTCAAGTAAAGCAAATTATTAATTGTAGTACCTAGGGAGTGGTATAGCTGGCAATGTGTGTTTGTGAAGCCCTTTATGTTGAAAAGACAAAGCATCTTTTTAAAAATAGGATTCGAGAACATTAATGTTCAGTTTGAGGGATGGCTGCACATAATGCACTAGCACAGCATATTCAGACAAATGTGAACAATGGAAACCATGGGTTTGTGTTCCAAGGAATAGATAAAGTAACTCTTGGACAAAGGGAAGGGGATCGGGATCCTTTACTATGTAGGAAGGAGGCTTTCTGGATCTATATGTTGGGGGGCCCTAAGATATCATGGCCTTTACAATAGAACAGATTTATCTTTATTTCTTTGAAAAACATAAAAAGAAATAATGAATTGAAAGGGTTAAAAACAGACAACACTGGAGAACTGAATATAAACAGATCTATTTTAGCCAGCCCCCACCTCCCCCTTTTTACCTTGGACCAATACTCTTTAACCTCCATTAGTGGAGTGACATTCTGAATTATGGATATGTAGATCTGCTTTGAAACGTATTTATTCTTTTGCCTAAAACAGGAGGTTTATGGTCTATAATATTGATTCTATACACTGGTTATGTGGCAAAAGAGATGGTGAATATTGAGTAATCAGGAACTGTGACTAGGCTCTCTACCAATATTTGTACTATATATACACAAAGAACTGGTTTGGATTTTAATATATATGTATACAAACAGTTAGTACAATGAATTGGTAACTAAGTCTAGTATCCCTAAACAACATCATACAAAAATCTAGTCAATATGGCTTGACAGCTACAGACATGTATATAAGCATCTCTATAGAGAGCTAATAATTATTAGTGTATATAGGCACCAAAATGTATTTAAATACATATCTGGAAATACACAGGTGATCATGAATCAATCAGGTTTTCTAAAGTACATAATCACTCATAGTCACTGCTGAAATAAATTTAGGATGACATCATAATGGTGTGAATAAATTAAAATTAAGGGTGATGAAATTAAGGTATTTCCTTTTAAGGGACACATGTGCAGTAAATGGGTGTAGAGAATTACCTGGAGCACTCCCTGATAATACCTTGGGGTGAAACTGGTAGGAGGTTTGGTGCTAAGGGTGTCTGCCTGCATCCCCATTGTGAGGTGCAGTGAGTTCACTGATTTCATGGGCATTTAAATAATAAACACTGCTGTTTGAACACGCTTATGAATGGTGTTGGTCTGCTTATTTCAGCAAAGTGGTGGATAATGCAGACATTTTTGTCTGTTTGCTTTTAAGCCAATAAAATAATGTTTTAATCACCTGTGTGGCTTAATATTTGATCCAGTCTACCACCAATAATGTAAACATTGCCAGAGCTGCACAGCATCATTTCACATTCTCAGTGCGACTTTGCCACTCCACTGTTTAAAGGGATACAAGTGAGTGGTGTGGTGCCACACTGAGAATGTGAAATGGCACCACACAGCTCCAGTGGTGTTTACATCACAGGTGATAAATCGGAACAAATATTAAAAAACACAGGTTATTAAAAAAATATTTTATTGGCTTAAAGGTCTAATCACAGGGTTTTCATTCTAGAGTGGGGTTGTTTAAGAGATAGTTTTTTTTTTCCTTAAAAATAACATTTCAGAGCCGGCCTGGTGGCACTGTGGGTTGAAGTGCTGGACGCCACACTTCGCACCATGCTGGTGACCCGGGTTCGGATGCAAGCCCAGGGCACCAGGGGTTGGCAGAGGAGGGATGGGATTGAGTGTCCAGAGGACTGCTCTCCCATCCTGTGGAGGGATCCAGGTAACCACCACTCTGTAGCGGCCCCTGGTGATGACCGGGTCACTACTAGAGCGGTGTAGCAAGGGGTGGAGTGTGACAGACATCGGTGCACTGCAACATCATTGCACGCTTTCACTCCAGGGGCATCATAGGAGGAAATGGCAGCACAAGCCTGAGGCAGCTTGATGGCCGCAGCTTCACCGGCCGGCGAATGCCTGGATAGAGGCATGTGCTAGTATTGGATCCTGGCCGGGGCATAGGAGGGGGCTCCACTCAATGGCACAGATGCACATGCCAGCTGGGCATGCACAACTCTGGAGTCGGCGGTCAGGAGGAGCGGTGGCTAGAGGTAGGCAGGGCTGTGGCTGCAGGAGGATAAAAATAGTGGAGATAAAAAAAAATAACATTTCAACAAAAGTAGGTGTTTAGATCTGTTAATCTGTGGTGAAATAGTCTGGCTAGAAATTAACTTAAATTATAATCAATCAAAACAATTCTTTCCCCACAGGATTTACTTAAAACGTGTACATTTGGAACTGAAATTTTAAACGGTGTCATATCTCTATTATCCGGAGATTTCAAAACATTTACTGTGGACACTTTCGTAACATGGTTCCAGGGAAGACTGATAACATTGCTCAACCATATAAATGAATCCATTTATCAAGAGATTTCTCAGGCAACTGAATGTGACTCTTTCCAAGCAATGTAAGTTGCTCTTTTTTAGCAATGTATCCAGTCATTTCTCTATCCTATTGCCACTTACACTGCCTTTTGACATGCTATTTGGAGATCAATATTCTTATTTATAAGCATGTGCATGACTACTTTAGTTCATTCTAATATATGTGACATAGATTATGTTACAGAATAATATTAATGCTAAATTGTTCTTTCTCCCTATTTTCTAGAAACAAAGCTATCTACAGTGTTTATGATGATATAGGAACGGAAAGCCTGACAAATATTTATGAAGTCATCAAGCAGTATCTTTTATCAAAGTTCGACAGAAAGTCAGGTAAGACACACTGAAAATTAAATTTTTCTACTCAGATCTACAAATAAAATTATTTATATGCGACACGTTAAACATTTGAACACAAGCATATTATTACATTAATAATTACTGACTAAATACAATGACATACTGTACAGATGACCTTGGTGAAATCTGCTGTTAGAATAACCGTGATGTAATCTGCCATTATAACCAGATGATTATAATGGCAAATGCATGACAGCTGACTGCTGTTAATCAACAGTAGCAGACGTGTGCAGTTTCAATCACCATTTTTTTCTTACAAGACACAGTTTCTCTCAAAACCGCTATGAACCACATAAAAACCATAGTAAAAAAATGTAAATAATCAGCTTTAGTCAGAACAGCATCCATATTCCAAGTTCCAGAATCTGACAACAGAGCAGTTTCTAACAGAATAAGGAAACACCAAGACAAACTGCAAAACTGACAGTGACATAAGATTATTTGCAATCTATATTTCAGTATTTAGCCACTTGAAATAACAATTTTAAACATTTCTGACAAGGTTTCCAAGTTGAACTTAATGCTCTGTTACTGTATTTATAGAAAAAAGGCTTTAAAATGCTGCAGTTGTCTTCTGACTAATTCTATCAACTAAACAAATCCTTTGAAAAATATTGTACTTTTTTGTCTAATTCACGGAGGAGAGGCAATAATTACTAAAAACAAGGCATGGCTAGGGTGTGTAATGGGTTTCACATACACCTTTTGCTCACGGGGTTTATGAGGTGTCACACACTTAGGGTGTGTGTAAAAAATCATTATACAATAGGGGTGAGATGATATGCCATTCTTTATTTCAGCATGAAACCACCATGAGATATCACACTCTGCTGACATCACCAGAGTGTGATAACCAGAGTTTTCTCCAGTTATCACACTGTGAGGACATCATCACAGTGTGATAACTGGAGTTCTCTCCAGTTATCACGCCTCTATTGTATAAAATTGATACATGATGTGCACTCGTGTAATATGGAAAATATTTTCACTCCTGCACAGTGCCCACTGGATACTCACTCATGGCTTCGACACGCGTGAATATCCAGCGGTCACTCTAAAGGAGTGAAAATATTTTCCATATCACACTCGTACCCATCATGTATCCCCTTATTACATACCCCTACCCATACATTATTCTCTGCATAATGTTGGGTCTTTTTTATCTAGCACAGTTATTTGGTACTGTATTACTGTATTTATTTGAAATTGGCATCACACAAATGGCAAGATGGCCCTGTGAGATACAGCAGGCTATAGAAAGTGTTTATTTTACATTGCTGTGCAATAGGATACACACGTGCTCATTCCAAAGGGGATACATAAATACACATTACAGTGCAGGAAGGTTAATGGCAAACATGGAGGACAACTAAACATAAAGCCAGGTGAGGGGTTGATTGCCACTGGTGTTAACAGCCATTTTTAAACACTACAGAATGATGAAAGGAAAGCAGGTGCTAGTATTACATGCAAATCATTATAAAACAGAGAGAAAAAAATGCTGAAAACTGATTAGTGCAGAGTCAGTTTCATCTGGACCAGCCTTCTCTTTCTCAGGCCAAAGAGAATGGGACTTAACACAATCACCCCCACCCCCACCCCCACAAACCAAGAATGTTCTCTCTTCCAGTGGATGCTACTTTTATTTTTTTGTTACATTGCTACTTACCAACCAGCATCTACTTTGGCTCACTGCAAGTGCTGTTTTTTCATTCTTGGAACTCTCCTCTGGTTCCTGCATAGCACTGCTGGAATGCCACAGATGCAACCTGTTGCTGCACGTCCCCTTCCCCTTGGCTTCTCCTCCAGGGCAGGATCTGTCCTGTTCCACTTTGGCAGGGAACTCCACACAAAAATCCATTCATTCACACTAAAGGCAGGAGGTGCCCAGCAATGGTGCTAGGAGACGATGGGTGGTAACCTTGCTAGATGTGTGGCTGGCAGGGTTTCATCCTATCGACTGAGACCTCACATATTCCCAATTGTGACCTCCCCCTGCAGAGACCCCTCCAATCCCCACCACACAGCACTGACGATGCAGTACCCTACAGTTTTCAGTGTGGACATATATCCAAGCTTATCAAACAAAACACCACCCCCATACTCTACTGAAATATAGCATCATCCTGCCATCACCATTTCTCTGAAAAACACTAAAGTAAGATATTTTTACCAACAGGTTGTGAGTTGGTCAACTCTTATATGTTTGAAAATGGTAGATCTGGTTTACTGACACCT
The DNA here is from genome assembly GCA_016271365.2 of Neoceratodus forsteri. Classification (NCBI taxonomy): domain Eukaryota; kingdom Metazoa; phylum Chordata; order Ceratodontiformes; family Ceratodontidae; genus Neoceratodus; species Neoceratodus forsteri. Next base: position 64,043,778 of record JADMNL010000025.1, on the reverse strand, counting down.
AAACCTTGTGATCTTGAAAGCAAAAATGGTTCTTATAGTTCTGAATTTGTGCTTTCATTAGGTGTGGTGCAATCACAGTAGCAGTGATAATTGATACACTTGGGTACCTTCTAATGGGGCTATTCTGCACTACAGAATCAGGGCAGAATTTTGAAAACGGTGGACATGGATGCAAACGCATGCTGTGCCTCGATCCGCCCGACTGCGTCTGTGCAGCCTTGCAGCTGCTTTCAAAAGATGCATCCATCTGCAACAAAAAGTCATAATTTGTGCCAAGAAATTGACAGAAATGCGATATGTATTATTATTGCAGCAACTGCATCTTTATTTGGATGCAAAATTTGGGTTGATATAGATAATCTAATAGACAGAAGTCTATCTTTGAAAACAGAGGTGGGCAGGTCCCGGATAAATACTTCAAAAATCCTTTCAGATTCAGGACTTCAACTATTTCTCCAGATCAGCTCATGGATACATCTCTTTTAACTGAATCCTATATGTTGCAAGACATTGCTGTGTATAGTAGTTCAGGTCCATGGTTTGAAACCCAGTAATGCTTGTGACTCACTTTCATCCCGAATGTCAGTACAAAGAGTCTTTCCTCTGGGCCAGACATAACAATGGTGACCAGGCTAGAACTCTCCCAGTCCAAAAATGGGGATGTCTATGTAAAAAGCAAATAATGAAAGGTCACACACTTCAGAGCCCTCTGGAGTTGATGAAATGATAATCTGCACTAAGCAATGACACTTCACTCAGTTTTCCACCTGAAAGTTCATACACGTGAGGGCTGCCTGTTGGAAATAAATTGGAGCAAGTTAGCTATGAATGGGTTCTGTTCTACTCCAGGGGCAAATGCAATACGTTCCAGATGAAGTGGTTGCCATAGTTTGGGTCCCTTATCTATCTCACACCAAGAGAAAACCACAATAAAGTATTCCCTACCCTTCTGCATCCTCAACAATTTAGCTTTATTTCTTACACTCTCTCTGACCCCCTGACCCCCTCCTCTCTCACCACACAATGCCTGTACTGACTTCACCTTTAAACTCAGACTACACAGCAGTTAGTCAATCCCTGATGCACAGTACATGTGCAGTTTGTGGTTTGTATGTTCATTACTCAGGCACCTCTCAGATATGAAGATCTGTGTGTTGCTTGGATAAGCTTGGGCCTGAATGATTTTGCCCTGTTCAGTATCTATTCATTTTACACCTATATATGAGTTATAATCTCTTCTGTGCTTTGGAATCATGTTGCAAAGATAAAAATTAAAATTGTAAATTACAAAAAAGCTAAACTGCTGTAACTAAAGATACTTCACTCAGTACTCCACATCACCAAGTAGAGATTCCTCTTTTAACTCTATGATGAAAATTGCAGCCAACAGGACTTGAGCTTCAAGGTTAAAAAACAGATCTTGGCTATGGTGCAAATGCCTCCTGAACATTCAATGAGGGAATAGTCTACTGGCTGGTCTGGATATAACAGTAATATTTTTTATCAGCACTGAAGCAAATTGCTAGAAATTCAGATTTATAATGGAGAGCTAACTAAGCACAATGTTCTTTCACTACTGCATCTATGTAAGCACATACAAGTAGTTACAAGTAATGTTCCCTCAATTTTCTGTCACCCTATTATGTGCCACATTTTGTTTGTACAAAATATTTGCTAGTCCATTGCCCCTTAATATCCACCACCCTCGATTATCTACCACTCTCAATTATCCCCCAATTTTACTTTTACATGAAAAATTGTAGCACAGTATTTTAAATGAAGCAAGGTGCCAAACACACAGTATATATAATATAAAACAATTGCACCACTATATCCATAGAAATATTAATGACCACATAATTACAGTATGTGCTTATCAACCAGCAGAAAGTTTCGCTTGAAATCACATGAGTTATAACTCATAGGCTCCAGTTTAGTGGGTGGGGGGGGGTTTAAACCAGTCCCTAGCAATAAATAAAGTATGTGTGGTCTGGCGAATGCTTGGATGCATGTTTACTTACCATATACTATACAGTGTTGTGTCTTATAATAACATGCATTTCTACAATTTGAAAAATCTGCTTTACATTAAAAAATCTGGTAGACCAAGGAGTTGGGGCCACCTAGGCCTCTAAGAGCTGTTGATGGATTGATAAATGCTTTCTGGAGCTATTTTAAAGGGGCCAGTATATTCTCGGCAGCTGTTAGGTCTTTTTTAATTTATTTACTTGTGTATCTCTTTAGTATGCCTGTTTGCAGCTTTTTTTCCAGTCTCCAGCAGTTTGAAGTTACGGATTTCCTTACTGTAACAACTGGTGGGTGATTTTTGTCCAAAATGCAAAATCAGATCAGCAGGGTTTCACAATTAGGGACTACAGTTCAACTACCACCCTCCCCAGCTCACCTCCACTCGGCAACACCTGCCTCCTTCGGATTATACATAGGGCTGGTTATCCACAGGAAAAAGCCACAGAGTTGTTTTAACCAATTATTTACCCACTATAATCTACAAGAAATGCAACATCTCATTTACAGTGGTGTCCTGGTTCTACCCAAGTCTGCAGCTGGAAGGACTGCACTCATGCAAAAGAAGATCAAATAATGTAGTCAAGGTCACACAGTTAACTAGCAGCTGTAGTGGGATTTGAACTTGGGAGCTAAGATTTGCTTGATGTTTTTTAAGGCCCTGCATGACTACATTTTGTCCTGGCTACATAAAAGTCCCAAACACAGATAATTTGGGAGCCTCAATGACTGAAATGTAATAGAAAATAAAATCACGAAGCAGCCTATTCCTATATTAGTTGCAGTGAATGTCCAGGAGGCATAGGAAAAGCAGGCCATTCACCCAGATTTTTACTTAATTGCATGCACACTTAGAGGGTTGCTAGCACTGCCAACATTTCAGGGAAAAGCCCCTTCATCAGGGCGTGTGACTTACCTCCAATGTGTGTGTGCAGCATTGCATTCTAACCAGAAGCAGTTGTGCAGGTAAAAATAAAATGATATACTCTGCTAAACATAAAAATTGGAGGTCAGCCACACACTACATCAAAGACTTTCTATACCCATAAGCTCTGTGTCACCCTCTCCACTTCATTGGGGAAAATTTGCTTGAAGTTCCACAGGCCCACCTCCGATCTTTAGGAGACAACGCATTTGCAGTGGTGGTGTCAGGATGTGGAATGCTCTTCTGTCATACTTCCAGCGTGTCTCCTCCATGCAGGTTTTTCAGAAACTACTGAAAATTCATATTTGTACCATACATCTAGTTTTATTCATTTTACAGTATTCTGTGTTTTATACTGAAATTTTTATGTTTATGGTTATGATTTTTGTTACTGTCTTGAAATGTTATGTACAGAACCCTGAGCCCCTGGGGCAGGGCGCTATGAAAATAAAGATTTTTGCTTGCATACTTACTTATTATGCTGTACTACCTTACATTTCTGTGCTCTAACCATTAATGCACACTGCCTCCTTGGCATGCTTTTTAAGGTATGAGGTTCTATTACTTTCACTATTAAAATAATCTATAAAATACATTAATTATGGTAAATGTTATATCTACCTAGGTGCTGCTTGCAAGGGTACAACAGTAGACAACAGGGATTGGTTGCTTACAAATATTGGGAGATTCAGTGTATTTGCTAACTACAGTGACTTCACTCTTCTGTACAGAAACTTCAATGGGGTAAGTTATTATTAATTTAAATCAGTTTTAACAGGTCATCAAATAACTGATCAATGTTCTAGCTATATTATTATGAAGGACTAACTTCATATCAGTGTCCGTACTCCATGCAAGTATTAGGGCCATATCATAAATATTTTCATATAAAGTTGGCCAAGACGCCAACTAACATGTTATTCTTTATATCAGAGCTTTACTTCTCTGCCATTTAAGCTATCCACCTCAGTTTTCACAAACACAGTTTGCTTACAAAAATCTTCTCTTCATTTGTCTATATTTTTTTGCCAGTTTAAAGTACTTGACCTTATGACCACTCAGCAACTTGCAGAATTTACTGTGGAATCAAATGCACTGAATGATGAAGAAGCACTCTGCCAAATTATGTATTATATGGAGAACAGGACTGCCTCTGAAATCTATGAATTTTTAGATCAATTCGTGATATCTACAGAAGAGGTAACTAACGGCTTTATTTCATGTGAACTTATTAATTTAGAAAGCAATCTGTATACTCAAAATTCAAGTTTATCATCTAGATAAAGCAGAGTCATCCTTAAATTATTGTAGTTGACTGTGATCTGTTGCCAGGCAGGAGACAGAGAGAGGAACCCTCCAAGAAGGTATTGGATAAGATCCCACTTGACCTTAAGGAAGACTCAATAAAATCAAAGCCTTTAGTGGGGTTAATAGGAAAACAGCTCCCTGGCAGAAGAATGTACAGTGTAATAATCGCAGGACTTACTTATTCTACTGAGTGTGGTGGATCTGGGACTTCCGTTTTTTTTGGGGGTTGAAAACCATGTTGGAAATAGACTGTGGAGGTATTGATTCTACAGGAGTATAAGCTGATTAGCAGGTCACTTTTGTTAACTTCATTTATAAATGTAATGTTATACAGCATACACCATATCACAAGAGGAAGGCTGGAGATAAACAACCCTCAATGCAGAACACACAGGTTATGATAATAAACAGGAGCATCATACAGAAATAGCATGTCCATTCAAGTATCAGAGAGAGCCAGGGATTTGGAAACTTCAGGAGAAAAGTTCAGTCCAATAATGTTGTAGGAAATTACACTCTCATCTGTTTGCAGGTATATCTTACTGTGCTGTAGAGAAATAGGGTTCTTGTATGGGGTGGGGTAATGGCTTGTACAAAGGGAGTTGCTGTTTCTGGCCGAGGATAACTAGCTATGCTCCGTGTCAAGTGGAGGGAAGATATCAGCAGCTGGGTGGAGACAATTCTTTTTTATGCAACCCTTCCCCAGCCTACATTTAAAAAACAAATTAGCACCCAGTGTAAGCAACAAAATGTTCAATTCCATCAGAGCCGCTTTCTCCCTCAGTGTTCCTGAGGAAGTTACTTAACCTATAAGTGTTTCAGTCCATTCAGCTACAAAAATGGGTTAACACAGGGCCACACTGAAAACAAGACATTACATCTTAGCTTGGCTGCCTTGTGTAAATAAATTGTAAAAAAAAAAAAAAAGTTTTCCATGCACTGGCACAGTTTACCTTTTTGAATAAGCAATGCAGTGAAGGGGGCCCTATCCACTCCATAAGTATCTGGGTACAGTTTGCTCCTCAGTCTGCCACCATTACATTTCTTTCACGAACAACACTTGCAATATTTTCTGCACTCATGCTAAGATGGTTATGCACTGTAACACCTGCTTCCATTGCATACATACCCAGCAATATTCAGTTCCTCTCATGCCTGCTGCAATGTGAAGTACTGAATGGGCATGAGAAGAAACAGATATCAACAGATTAAAGCAGCAAAACCTGCAGATCACGACCATTTTAACCTGTTGCAAATAGTTCTTTGTAAAAGGAATTGAATAGCTGGCACACTGAAGAAGAAATGGCTACAAAGATGTTTATATCATGTAAACAGTGTTACACCGATCATTTCAAAGCAAGGTAGGAGCATTAGATCTAATGATATGCACAAAGAATTGAATTTTTATTTTCTGTAGAAAATGGAAACTGAGTTACAACCACAGTGTGTAATTTTGGGGGTTGTATCTGGTGAGACATGTCAATAAAGAACATTTGTTAAAAAACAAAACAGGACTCCATTCATTGTACGGCAGCATCAACTAAATAGGGGAGGGGTTTCAAAACGGTTGGATGCAGACGCAAATGCATGCTGTGCCTACCTCTCTGTGCACCCAGACAGCCTTGCTGCTGCTTTCAGAAGTTACATCCATTTATGACAAAAAGTCACAATTTGCTGCAGAAAATGGACACAATTGCAAGTTGAATTTAGTTTAGGTCCAATTGCATCCAGTTTGGAAACAACTACATCTGTTTTTGGATGTGAACTGTGGTCACTGTTAGGCCATCTAATAGAAACATAGAATTTGACGGCAGATAAGGACCACTTGGCCCACCTAGTCTGCCTATTTTCCTGCCTAACAGATAAGCTGCAGATCCTAGTTAACCAACAGCTTACTTCCTCCTACCCCCCACTAGGACTGCCTTATATCTGTCCCATGCATTCTTGAATTCCCCCACTGTTCTTGATGGTAATAGATGGTCTAACAGGTTTGGACGCGTTTCTGCTTTGAAAATAGTAGCAGATGCATCTTGGGCAGATCCTTTTAAAAATCCCTCCCTCGGTGTGGTTACATTTTTATAAAATGTTTCAGTTTTCGTAGGGCTTCTGAAGGATTGGGACCCATTGTGCTGTATTTGCAGTAGCAGTACGCTACTCACTACATACAGAAAAGCTGTTCACAAATACTGTGCACAGTATATCTGGTTGTAACAGGAAGAGTGACATTAGGAGTAATGGAGAGCTGGGTAAGATAGCAAAACTGGCAAAAAAAGTCCAGGATTGTCTGAATCCAAGTAGAGCATCCAAGCTTTAAAACTATTGCTGGACATTGCTGTTTACCTGATGAAACATTGGACCCCGTTCAGATGGACTAGAAATCAAAACAAGAAACATAGGAGTGGAGCCTTACAGTTTCTTTGTACATTATTTTTTCAAGCCACTAGATGGCAGTGGACATCATGAAACTAACATAAATATTGCCAATAGACTTTAGTAATCTGCTCATATGCAAAGGTTAGAAAGGGTCCCCTCTACATAAAAGAATACAGTGGCGCATTCTTCAGTTATGAGAAATATGTGTTTAAACTAAGTTCATGTGCCTACCTTACTAATCATTGACTTGGCTGCTCGTTTGTTTACTGTATGTCTTCTACATGACTACATGTATATATCACATTTCTGTATTATACATGTGTTGTATATCCATATTTATTGTAACATCTTGCTACTGTGTTTCCAGATTGCCACTATAAAAGGTAATTATTTCCCACTGGGCTTGCCTGGTTATCAAAAACAAACAAATAAATTCTGTGGCCTGTCTTGGATCAGGGCATCTACAAACAATATAACATGCTGAACTGTTCCAACTCATTCATTAGGGAATTTATGTATTTGTTTGTTTGTTTGTTTATTGAGTTATTTATTTTTTTAGTTATTTATTTATTTCATTTTTGTTGACCAGGTCGGTATACTAGACAAGTACAGGTCTACGTTCAGGAATGACTGGGGGGATTACAGTGAGAAACCATTTCACAGTACAATAAAGTTAGTTAGTTAGTTAGTTAGTAAATTGGTTACTGGCAGAGGCACACTGAGCCAAGGTCCATTTCCAAGTGTGACCCAGGGGAAGGGGGGAGGGGGAGATCTGAGTTACAAGGATTACAAGTCAGACACTGTAGTTACAATGACAGTAAAGTGCAACAGTATGGTGTAGAACAAACAAGAAAGTAAGATCACTGCATATAACAGAGGGCAAATAGAAATGTGCAATTGGACACAATCAACACTGCTCAGTGCCTGAATGAGTGGAGACTAACCTAGTCTTGAGGGAAGTAGTGAAAACAGGCTTATTAAACTACACAAGAAATAGCCAAAACCATGTGGTTTCGGGGAAGGAAAAGGTAAGGGGAGGACAGAATTGCAAGGGAAGGGTTAGGAAGGGTTCAGGTAGAGGGTTGAAGAAGCAGGGCAGCAAGGGGAGAGGGGAGAAGTTTTAGCTGGCACCTGATAGAGAGAACGGAGGTAGAGAGATGATTGGAGGAAGATAGCTGGTTCCGGAAGGAGGGGAGGCGATTGAAGAATGCAAATCTCCCAGGTAGCTGAGGAGTAATGGTGGGGGGGATGGAGAAGGTGCCATGATCCATAGAGCATATGGAGTAGAAGGAGGAGAAGTGCGAGGACAGGTATGAGGGGAGGGACCCAAACCAGTATTTAGAGATAATGGAAGCACAGTGGGACTGATGACATGAAGGGAGAGGGAGGATGGATAAGGAGGAGTGAAGGGAACAGGAGTGGGTATGAGATGGTGAGTTGGTAGCAAAGTGACAGAAGGCATTGCAGACAATTCCAGTCTGGCAAGGGAAGAGGAGGAGGTGGTGCCACAGACCACAGACCACATCCATACAGTAGAAAACCAGGAGAACTATTTTGGTGGCCAGCTCTCAGTGGACCTTGAGAGATAGGCAATCCTTATTGCAGTACAGGGCACCAAGTTTGGGGTGAGGTTTGGCATGGATGGAGTCAATATGGGCAGAGAAGTCAAGCCTACTATCTAACCACACACTGAGGTACTTGAACGTTGGAACTACTTCAAGGGGGGTGCAATCCACTGTGAAGAAAATGAGGGGGTGAGTCTGGCCAGCTTCTGGCTGGTACCAAAGGTCGATGACACTGTTTATTTTAGTGTTGACTTAAAGGGGACAGGAACTGATTACTTATGTGCAGCTGTTTGAAATATCTCTGTTTTCATAAATTATATGCATATATCTAAAGTATTCCTATTTAATTATGCCTGAAGAAAAGCTGAAGCTGTCAGTTGTGTTTTGTATTGTTTTCTTTGTATGGAAAACTTTCCGTGCAGTTCCTTTCATGAAACCAAGCATTCTGGAGTTTTGACTATGTCATTTCATGGTTTCAGAACCTTGGGCACTGTACTGATAAGTTCATGCTCACGCTGCTGAACTATGAAGTGACATAGTAAAAACTCCAAATTCTTTGTCCTTGTCCTGGCAGGTAAATGGTGGTTAGCTGCATGTCCAGAGAGTAAGCTAGCAGCCAAATCTTCATTGCTTCTGTTCAGAGTTTCAAGGATTTTGTACCCCCTTGTTTGCTGATGTAGAATACTATGGAGGTATTGTCTGTCCTGATTTGGACAGAGTGACCCTTGAGCTGTGCTGGCAAAGGCTTTTATGGCCAGGTATACAGCTCTGAGCTTGAGGAGGTGGACAGCTGGATTCCACGGGAGACCATGCTCTATTTATGGACTCGTCCTTCAGATGGGCCCCCCAACCTAGGAGGAAGGCAACTGTTGTGATGACTTTGGAGGACTCCCTCTGCTGGAAAGGAACCCCCCCTGAGATTTTTCCTATCCTTCCACCAGTCCAGAGCTTGCAGAAGCATCTTTGTGACTGGAATTAGTTTTGACAGGGAGTCTCTTTTCTAAGATCAGTGCTCCCTGAGGTGGTACTGAATGTCCCTCATTTGGAACCTAGCACCTGGAACCACTGCTGTGGTAGTGGCCATGTGGTCTAGTAACCTGATGAAGTGTCTGACTGGCCTTGGCTGGCCTAACACAAACAAATCTGCCAGGGACTGGAGATTCTGAATCCTGTCCGATGGAGCAGTTCCTTTCCCTGCTGGATGTCCATTTCCACTCCAATGAACTCCAGTATTTGGACTGGTTCGAACTGAGACATCTGCAAGTTGATCAGGAACCCCGTGGACTCTAGGGTGAGCTAAGTGAGCTTTAGGGAGTCTTTGAGCTGTTGCGGAGACTTGCCTACCATGAGTCAGTCATCCAGGTACGGGAAAACTGAGACATGCTGTCTCCTGAGGTACGCTACCATGGCAGCCAGGCACTTTGTGAAACCCTGGGTGCTGTGGTAAGGCCAAAAGGCAGGACTGTAAACTGGTAGCTTCCAGAAGGCAATCTGAATCTGAGGTGCTTTCTGTCCAGAATAGGTCACCAGTCCTCGGGTTTCTTCAGGGTGAGAAAGTATCTGGAGTAGAGGCCCTTCCCCTGCTGGGTGGGAGGTGCTATCTCTACCACATTTTGTGACAGAAGAGACTTTACCTCTAACTCCAGCAGAATCTTTTCTGTTGGGGTGATAGGTTTGAAACTTCTGTGTCCCTGCTGAGTGAGGAATTTTTTGAACTGCAGGGTAAGACCTTGGCCCACTACCTCCAGCACCCACCTGTCTGTGGTGATGTTTCACCAATTGTGGAGGTAGTGGATGAGCCTTCCTCCTACTGGGAGAGAGGGGATGACCTGGACATTCTCATCAAGAGTTTGTTTGGACTGGGTTTTTGTGGAAGGGGCAGGGTCAGCACGCTTCTGGGTTCTTCTGTCTCTTCCCTTAAAAAAAACTCTCATTTGAGAGTAGTCTATTGGCATAGGCATGGACCTTGGATAAAAAGCTCTGGAGTAGTAACCTCTGCCTCTGGCTCCCCTTCCATTGAGTTTGCAGGAAGTGGGGGATTTTTCTGTAGATGCATAGCTCTTGTAGGTGGTTTTGTATTCATCCATCTCTTTCATATAGGCCTCAGTTTATCTCCAAACAGTGAGTTGTTCTCACAGGGAAAACCCATACCCTTATTATGGGTATCCTGGGTAAGGTTACTAGTCCACAGCCAAGCAAATCTCCTAAGAGAGATAGCGTGCACCATTGCCATGGAGGCTGTATAGTTTGTATTGCATGTCAATTGGGGTTTAATACCAAGAAGTGCAAGGTAGTGCCCTTCGGGGCTAAAAACCAGTAGAGGTGATACCAGCTGGGGGGGTTACAGCTTGAATGCACGGAAATGGAGAAGGACCTTGGGGTGCTTATAACGGGGAGTATGAATAACTCAGCACAGTGCAGGAAGGCAGCAGCAAAAGCCAGCAAGGTGCTGGGGTGTATGGTGAGAGGAATCTTCTCCAGAAATAAGGAGGTGATCCTGCCCCGTATAGGTCACTGGTCAGGCTGCACCTGTAATACTGTATGCAGTACTGGCACCCGTTCCTGAAGAAGGACATCAGATTGTTGGAGGGTGTACAGAGGAGGGTGACAAAGATGATCCAAGGGTTACAGGGATACTCCTATGAGGAGAGGCTGTGTGAGCTGAATATGTATTCCATGGAGGAGAGGAGGGATGGGGGGACATGATCGAAACCTTCAAATACTTAAAGGGGATCAACAAGACTAGCTCAGATGGGATTTTCCAGATTAGAAAGGGAGAGGCACAAGGGGTCACCAGCTGAGATTGGAGGGGGAAAGATTCAGGAGGGAAGTCAGGAGACATTTTTTCACAGAGACAGTGGTGGACAAGTGGAATATCCTGCCTGAGGAGGTAGTAGCCTGTAGCATGGTAGATGGTTTTAAGAGGGGTTGGGACAGAGTGAGGGGGGTATTTATGAAAAGGGAAGGGGTGGTTGGGGCAGCTGCAAACAGAGGGGCTAGCTGCACATTCGACCACACTCAATGGACTGAGAGGCCTGTTCTGCTGGCATTTTCATATGTTCATATGTTCGTGCATATCCACAGCCATGTGAAACTGATACTTGGTGGCATCCAGGGCAGTCCGTACTGTTTCAGACAGGTCCTGAGCAACGCTGTCAGAGAGCTTCTGGCTAACAGCCAGAACTGCGTTCCATAGAGCTTTTTGGTACTGTGCTGAGTATGCCATATATGTGGCCAGGCAAATCAGCAAGGAGACTGTAGTATAAGATTTCTTGCCCATGACATCCAGTTTTCTGGACTCTTTGTCAGGAGGGTGTGATGATAAGGGTATTTTAGCCTTGTCACAGGCTGCTGCTTGCACCACACCTTCATGATCAGGATGTGTATAAAGGGAATCAGTGTTATTCTTATGAAGCTGGTACTTTTTCTCTATTTTCTTGTCCACCCTTGGGATATGACACTGGGCTCTGCAGCAGTTTAAAAGTCACCTTTCGAAGGAACTTGTGCACTGGCAAGAGTGATTTCTTGGGCGGAGGAAGACCCATCATGTCTAAAAAGTCTGCCCCCTCATCCTCTTCAGAGACTTCTTGAATAGAGAAGTTAAGGGTGTCCACCATCTGTTGGACAAAAGCGTAGTGAGAGGTGAAATCTTCCTGAGCTGGTAAAGGGGAGTCAAATTCTTGGTCATGTGATTCGCCTAGCTCTATCCTATCCTCCTGCACCTCTTCATTTTCATCATAATAAAAAGTCAGGGTTCGCTGGAGCAGGGGTAGACAGCTTAGGTGGGTCTATGAGCAGGTTGCCCATAGAATGGAATGTCTTATACATCTGCCAAGCCTTTGCCAACTCCTCAGGAGAAGGCATATTTTGATTTGTCACTGGCATCTCGCTTTGCCTTTTGGCAGGGGGCAGCAATATGTTTTTCTTTTGGGGGGGCAGGCACCGACTATGCTTGGCTTGGTCAATATTATTTTTATCAGACTTATTTTCACGGGGGTCCTTAGAGGACCTATCTTTATATCTATTATGGGAAGAAGTCCCCTCCTCAACAAGCTTAGTAGATAGGGAGGGAGACTGAGAAGCCATAATTCTGATCTCTAGTCAACTCTTTTTAAAAATTGAATACAAGGCAAATAATAAAAACTTTGACCCACAGGAAAAACAGCACAGTCGTGGTCATCAGCAGTGACCACAATTAAAAATAAATGAAGCAGACTTTTATAAATGTAGGTCCAGCTCAGTTTAAAAATCTGACACAAAACAAAAGTTAGAAGACTGAAAAATAATTTTCTCAAAGGGAGATAAAAATGTAAAAAGATCTGTCCCAAGCACTGTGGAACTGTGGAAACGATTCCCAAAAAGAAAAGTTTAAACTAAACAAGTTTCCCCTAAAAATGGAGAAATTAGTTTAAGAAGAGAAAAAAATTAGTTTTTTACCTCAGAAAATGTAGTTTCCAGTCAGAGAATATATCGTGGAAAACCTGAAGTAACTCCTGTGAGGGAAAATTTTAACTGTTTCTGGAAAGCACTGGGAGCCCAGGAAAAACACTAAAACCAGATAAAAATGTAAACAAATCAATCTAAAGGCAGTAAACGTGAAAAATAATACACTATAAACAGAAAAGAACTTTCTTTAAACAGAGAGAGAGAGACTCCAGAGCCAACTGTCCACTGCTGCAGATAAAAGAATTTGACTAGCAAACAACACAAACTACAGGAAGTAATCTCTTACTATGCTCCTATTGGTAATTTAGTTTTCTCATTTACATAAACTCCTCCTCCAGGGCCAGCTGACCTTAGCTGGCTAAGTGCTATAGTAAAGAATACTGAGGGATTCCTGGGATGAGAAAAACATGTTACAAAGATATGAGGTTTGCAGCAGAAGGTCCATGCGGACACCTTTTTATTTTTACCCAGATTTACTTATAAACATAATGTTAGAATATAAAAGGCATGCCAAGTGTGATGTCACTTACGTTACTCCAGCTCCTCAATTAGTGGGCACTCTGAAAAACCTTTAAATGAATATTGTAAGAAAAAATGAAGGATTCGAGAAGGTGTGTATCTCACTTTCTCCCAGCAGCTTCATCTTCCACAATCTGAAAACCACTAAAGGTGACATTTTCAAAGGGTCTGACACTGACACAGACCCTTAGGTATACTATGTCCACATCTGCATCATACCGTTTGTGCCCAAACTGCCTGTCCTGATTGTCAAATGTTTTTGTGACAAAAGCCACGATTTACAGCAGCGTGTGTCTGAAAACGGATGCATGCATGCTGGTGTCAGCGTGGCTCAGTTGGTAGCACATCCGCCTCTGGACCAGAAGGTCGTGGGTTCTCATCCCACACCGGGATTGGACTTGCACCTAAAAATCGCTGGCATCCGAGTGCAGTATTGGGGGGTGCTGTACTGCTGGGGTGTGCCGTCCTTCGGATGAGACGTTAAACCGAGGTCCCTTCTGCCCATCCTGGTGTTGTCCTAGTGGGTGTCCAGGTGGAAGTAAAGAACCCGGAGCACTCTTCGCAAAGAGTAGGGAACATTCCCAGTGTCCTGGCCAACATTCCCCTTCCTATAAACCGGTTCATGCAATTATCCAGGCTGTGTGTGGGTGATAATGTGCGATATGGCTGCCACCACACATTCAGTCACTTCACTACCAGTCTAGCATTGCTTGTAAAGTGCATTGGATGTATGAAAAGCGCTATATAAATGCTGATTCTTCTTCTTACCCAGCTGGTGATCGTGAGGATGCAACTGTGTTTAACCAGCCAACACCGGCTGATCATTTTATTGATCGTCTACAAGTACGGATGCAAGTCTCTTTCAAAAATAACAACTGATTGATCCATTTTAAAATTCCCCCTTCTCATGTCTAAAAAGGCATACAATGTTTTCTACTTAGTTCACAGAAAATGACATAATGCAAGGAGCAACATAAATAGAGTTTTGTACTATGATTTGTAGCCAAGCTACAAGTGTGAAGATTGTAAGTAGAGATGTTGCAGAGTTAAACTTTGCGGTGAAATAGACGCAAAATGGTTGCAATTCATCTTTGCAAAGCTTCTCAAAGTTTCTGTGGACTCTAGGAATTCTGACTTTACTGAAATTGTGAAGTTTTGCTGAAAATGGGCCATTTTTTATAGCAAAGTGGCCACTTTATGAGCGGTTTTGGGTAAATTTGCTGAAATAACACCAAGTTTGCCATTGAAAATTTCACAAATTCAGCAGAATTCCCACATTATTTCACTAAGCTAATTTCGACCACACTGCCCATTTCTAATTGTAAACTAATTTTAATGAAAGTTATACATTGTGCTTTCCAGGCAGGGATAACTGTTATTGGCAACAACGCAGTAAGAAGGAAAATGCTACTACAGTTTACCAAGGATCTTAGCCCCCAGTTCTCAGATTTTACTCTTAATGACTGGACCACATTTCTACAGCGGACTAAATTGTTGATTCCCAGTACTGATGCTGAAATAATGGCGTTTTTACCTCCTGTATCCTGTGAATCATTCCAAGCCATTGTTCAAGTATACAATGAATCATTCCAAGCTATGTAAGTATACCATGTGCATTGTTAAATTAAACCTAAGGGCCTGGGAATCGGTAATTATCTGAAAGGTCACAGTAGAAGGAATACATTACTTCCTGATCTACAGCAGAAACAGATTTAAACAAATATACACAGCAAAAAAGATTTTGTTGGCAAAAAAGGACTGTAAGGCCCATCAAGTCTGCCGTAACCCTACCTACCGTATGTGGTGGCTAGAGGTTCTCTACAGCTCCCAGCTCCCCCCCCCAACTTCTGTAGGCAATTATTCCTTTTAATGAAACCCACATGCTTGTCCAATGCATACTTGAATTCCCTTCACTGTCTCTGCACCCACAACCTCTCTTGGCAACCTGTTCCATCTATCCACCACACTTCTTCGTGAAGAAATGCTTCTCCGCCTCCTTCTTGAATCCCCCAACTATGTTCATTGTATTCTCTCTTGTACCTATTTTGGTGCTCAGCCTAAAAAGTTCCCCTCATTTCACCCTGTTTATCTCCTTGAGGTATTTCAAGGTCTCAGCCCTGTCCCACCTGGCTCTCCTGTTCTTTGAAGAGGTCTTAACACAGTTGAAACAACTATGAAAAAATGTAATATTCAGGCAAAAATGTAGCTTATATTTCACATTTTATTCTGTAATTCTCACCCTTATTTCCTTATTACTAATATATGTTGCTGTGGAGATGATTGTGATGTCATAAACAGGGGATTCTGATGTCATGTGTAGAGAAGCAGTTAAAACAGATACAGTCTAGGAAATAAGGATCTTGTTTTCATGCTT
This sequence comes from Neoceratodus forsteri, assembly GCA_016271365.2. Classification (NCBI taxonomy): domain Eukaryota; kingdom Metazoa; phylum Chordata; order Ceratodontiformes; family Ceratodontidae; genus Neoceratodus; species Neoceratodus forsteri. The sequence continues at coordinate 64,028,243 of JADMNL010000025.1, read as the reverse complement.
TTTTAGTAATAAAGAAAACGGGGATTTAGTTATTGAAACTATATGAAGTAATAAAGAAAATGGGATAGAGTTGAACAAAATCTTATTTTTTTAAAAGTTTTCCTAATGCTGTCAGGGGCTGTTTAAGGAGTACATGTTGAAGCCCTTCAACCTTTCCTTGTGAGGCTTCCCCTGCTGCCCCATATCATCCTGGTAGCCTCCACCCTGGAAATGTCCTTTGGTGACTTGATGGCTTGTACAGGCGGAAGATAATCCCCTATCTTTCTGCTTCCCATCCCCCTTCCTATGCAGTCCATCACTTTATTGCTCTCCCCACCCTTGAACTTTGGGCTGCCACTCTCAGCTCATCCATAATGATAACCCCGAGGTCCCTCTCCTCCAAGCTATATGCCATGACCTCCCCTGCCATTCTGTACTTTGTGCCCGATGTGCATGTATAATGAATAATGTTTATTATAGCACAAACACAGCAATCAGGGGTGAGCTTCCTTGAAAACTTGCAGCTAGAGGTTTTCTAAATATCAGTTATATGAAGAAAATATGATACTGTACAATATATTTTGGTGAGGAAAATATTGACAACACATACACACACACACACACACACACACATACTTGCTGTTTAATCATTTGCTGAAGTCACAATCCTGTTTTTGGCCATATTTCCACAGCATCAAACAGACATGTCACAAACAAAGAGTTCCTTTTTACGTTCGCTTGCACGCATGCGCAAGGAACGTCTTGGGAGAATGGGACACTTTGGAGGTGTGCCCCTCCGCAATCCCTTGCTCCATTGAGCAGGCGCGGCAGTCCTGGCATCATCGACGTTGTGTTAGTATGACAGCGTGGTCTTCGCTCAAAGAAAACCACCAGCTGTCATACAGCACCGCCACACCGCCCCCAAATCTTTTGCTGCCATGCTGGGAGCCCACCCCAGTGTGGCAACGGCCCCACGCCGTTCGCCAATGGGGTGCCCAACTCGCTGGCTCCACTGCCCCCAGCATTCTCTGCCACGCTGGGAACCCACCCCAGCGTGGCAAATGTCCCGCTGTTATTCGCCGACGGGCGCAACTTCGTCGGCTCCACGGCCCTCCCAGCCATTCTTCTGCCACGCTACTCACCCCAGCGTGGCAAATGTCCCATGTCGTTTTTTTTACAAACCTGTAAATTGAAAACGTCCCACGGCGCTTTCTCCCAGCCCTCCCACAACCCGCACTCCACCCATTGCGATCCTGCTTCCCCACACCCCCCTCACCCATACTTTACCCTCCGGAGCTCTGCACGACGATCATCGTGGACCGGGAACACGCCTGCACCTTCAAAGCCGACCACTAACTGAGGAAATGCCGGTAAGCTATATAATGGGCTAGATAGGGGTTTTCAACTTTATTGCATATCTCAGGCATTTTGGAATTTTGCACAAATTTTCAACATAGGTTTTGGAACTTTTCATGATGATGTCACTGTCATGGAGTTATTCAAGGGCCCAAAGAGTGATTTCGCAGTCACTGCGTGAAATCACCCTTTGGGCCTGAATAATGCCATGACAGTGACATCATTCATGAGAAGGGGTCCCAAAAACCCCATGTTGAAAATTTGGTGCAAAAATTCCAAAAAATGACTGTTTTACAAGTGTGCGCTGCGCTGTTCCTACGCAGGCTCGTAAGTTCGCAAATTTTCAATATTTTCACTCCAGATTTTCAACATTGCCATTTTACCCTACCTCCTTATGAGTAGTACAGCTGTCATTATTCACATCCTGCCCAAAATGTGTTTCCACCCATGTAGCGCACAATGGCGCAGTCGGTGTGCGAAATCAATGTATGGGACACATTAAGAAAATTACAGTGACACTGTTCATTAGCAGAGGTCTTAAAATGGCTATGTTGAAAATTTGGTGAAAAATTCTTAAAATAATCTTTACGAACGGCTATGAAGTTCCTACGCACGCCTGTAGGTTTCATAATTTTCAATATTTCCACCCAGATTTTCAACATTGCCATTTTACACACCTTCTTATGAGTAGCACAGCTGTCATTTTCACATCTCACCTAAAACGCGTTTACTTTCATGTAGCGAATTAATGGCGAATGTGTGCGAAATCAAGGTATGGGACACATTAAGAAAATCACAGTGACACTGTTCATTAGCAGAGGTCTTAAAATGGCTATGTTGAAAATTTGGTGAAAAATTCCTAAAATTACTGTTTTAATGAAAGGCATGCTATGCAGTTTCTACGCACGTCAGACGCTATGAATTTTCAATATTTTCACCCAGATTTTCAACATTGCCATTTTACCACACCTCCTCATGAGCAGTATAGCTGTCATTTTTCACATCCTGCCCAAAACGTGTTTCCGCTTATGTAGCATAATGGCGCAGTCGGTGTGCAAACTCAATGTATGAGACACATTAAGAAAATCACAATGACACTGTTCATGAGCAGAGGTCTTAAAATGGCTGTGTTGAAAATGTGGTGAAAAAATTCCTAAAAATGACTGTTTTACGAGTGTGCATTGCGCAGTTCTTATGCACGCTCGCAAGTTTGCGAATTTTCAATATTTTCACTCCAGATTTTCAACATTGCCATTTTCCACACCTCCTTATGATGAGCAGTACAGCTGTCATTTTTCACATCCTGCCCAAAACATGTTTCAGCCCTTGTAGCGCACAATGGCGCAGTCGGTGTGCGAAATCAATGTATGGGACACATTAAGAAATTCACAGTGACACTGTTCATGAGCAGAGGTCTTAAAATGGCTATGTTGAAAATTTGGTGAAAAAATTCATAAAATGACTGTTTTACGAGCGTGCGTTGCGCAGTTCCTACGTACGCTCGTAAGTTCGCAATTTTTCAATATTTGCACTCCAGTGACTTCCAAATACCTAAACAGCACATAGAAGCAAGCAACATTCGGCATTGACAAATGCTTGTACTTCTTTGTCACTCATTTTTTTAAGCCATGTCCAAGTGCCAAATACCACTGCAAATACCTGCAAGCGAACGTTCGGCATTGACAAATGCTTGTTATCAATTAGTATTATAACTTCCTTAGCTGCTCTGAAGCCCCCTATAAGCCTGGTGCCCCCAGCCCTCTCACCCAGCTTTTATGGGAGTTACCTTGCTCCAGCATGCTCTATCACAGGACTAGGAAGGTGCCTGATCACTGGTACAGGGCCTGCGAGGGACTGAACCACCATTCTGTGGTCAGGGTGTTTTCCTGCGTTTTCTCCCCTGGGCCCACATCATATACTATGGTACAATGTGCCAGCTCCTAGAGGCTTCCCCCAGCGCCTGCTAGTGAGTTCTTTTCCCTTCCCTGCCCTTCTACCCAAATTCCTCAAGGTGGCAGACAAGCAGTGGGACATGTTAACCCCCCCCCTCCTCCCAGAAGGAAGACAGCTTTCCCAGGGATGCTCAAACTTCCCTACCCCAGCCAGCCTCTAAATGGGCCTGATCTGTTCCCGAACCAGGGATGCTGATGCAGCAGGAGGTGAAGCAGCCAGCGCCTCAGCATTCCACACCATTGGGCCAACTCCAAACAAACAATTCTGACAGCACAATATTAAGCAGTAGCAGAAGAAGTTCTACTCTCTTTGACATTCATTTTATTTTAAATTTTGCTCACCAGGAAAGCCTGCTTTAGGTGCAGCACCTATTTTTTCAAAAGGGCCCTGGGGAGACATTACAGTATTATAGCAGCTGAGTATTGCACATTAGGATACGGTAATATTGCACACAAAGAACAGGATACAGAGTTGATATGTATAATAAATTTGTCATTGCACATAGCAAAGGACAGAATAAAATACAGTTACAGTATATGCAATATATTGTCATTACTATGTGTACAGATGCCAGGGTAGATTCCAGTAGTCTTCTAAATATGAGTATGCAGGATTCCAACCAGTGGTTTTTTAAACACACAACCAAATACCACTTCAAATGTAGATTCAATTCTTTTATTAATCTTGCTCTGAAATCTCACCTTTCAATAGGCTTTTTCAAGGGGTCTTAGTAGCTCATTTTCTACAAATTATTAATTTTAAAAAATGCTATAATTCTCATAGGTTCTCAGTTAAAAATCATATTTTTTTCTTAAAGAAGCAATCAAGTACCTTTGTCTTTCGTGGTCTTATTCTTATCACAATCCTTAACTTATGGTCTTCAAAATTCAGTCTAAAAAAATATAAAGACAAAGAACCTCTGTGTGCAAGCACTGAGACAATGGTTACCCTAAAGGGCATTTGGCTGGGAAGCCAAGTTTCAAACAAATACAAAATCACACATGCCCCCACAATGCAAAGCATCATGGGCTGCATATGCAAATCATCACCGAATATTATGCTGGTTCAACTTTAAGTAGAAATGCATGGTGCCAGAGGCCTCTCACATAGTTTGCAAAGGGCACCATGCATTTCTGCTTAAAGTTGAACCACCATAATATTATGTGGTGATTTGCATATGCACCCCATGATGCTTTGCATTGTGGAGGCATGTGTGATTTTGTATTTCTTTGAAACTTGGCTTCCCAGCCAAATGCCCTTTGGGGTAACCATTGCCTCAGTGCTTGCACACAGAGGTTCTTTGTCTTTTAAACTGTTTTTTGTTTTAATTGGATTCACCACAACATAACCCAGATCGACCATCTTAGGGTAGCTAGTTCAGTCCACTGGGGTGTCAAACAGATGAGGCATACTGATGAGTCCTGGTAGAACGAAACATGTGCCTATGTCTTCTGTTGGCACCCTTTGCAAACTGTGTGAGAGGCCTTTTGGCACCATGCATTTCTGCTTAAAATTGAACCAGCATAATATTCTGTGGTGATTTGCATATGCAGCCTATAATGCTTTGCATTGTGGGGGCATGTGTGATTAAAAAAATATAATATATATATAATGGATAAGAAAAATCAGTGAAAATCCAGTATCCTGATTAGATAATACACGACACATGACCGTGCGTTATTCCATAACAACTGCACGCCTCCCAGTATGACTGCACGCCTGAACTACTTTCCAGCCCTCACAACCTTGTCACCATCACTGAGATCACTCCACACCTGGCACAGACAGCCTGCCACACACACACACACACACACACACACACACACACACACACACACACACACACAGAAGCTGCCACCCACAGCCATAAATAAATCTTAATAGCTGTCCCACACTATATACAATTATATGGTTGATCCTGCCATAATATTTAAACAATAAGCCACTTTATAAATAACTTATCTAGTGTATCTGGTTGATCCTGCCATTTTTGGCATCTCTGAGGGAGTAATCACTTCCCCTTTCCTTGTCCCAATGTAGCGTGACTGAGAGGTGTTAAATAATGTCAACAGATGTGCAGGGCACAGGTTAAAAATAAGGCATCTTACATCCAAAAATCAATACACTCCATTTTTTATATTAAGGTTCCTCATTCTTTGTAAAGAAAGCCCCTATATAAAATGTAAGCTTCCTTAAACTGAAATCTTATGTTTTTCAAAGTTTTCTTAAAAATACATTTTGCATGCACTAATAAATTCAGTAAGTATGTGCTCAGTCAGACACATACGTGCACGCTGCACAAAGAGCTCCTACCTTTGCAAAAACATTTTGAAGACTGAAAAAATTGCACAGTGTGCATCCCTTGACAACCCACTCCACTGGTAAGTGTGCAGCTGGCCAGTTTGGAATCTTAGGCCCTAATATTTTACAGTTTTGATTTTCCTGCTGCATTTATTTAGTGCCTGCAGATCACAACATACAAAACCAGTATAGGAAAAGCTTAAAAATCTTGGACTGGATTTTCAGAATCCCCAGAAATCAGTGCAGATGCTGGGAAAACTGTCACAAGTGGTTCTTCACTTGTGGGGCAGCAGTTTTTGCTGCATGCATCAGGTTTTCAAAGATGAAGCCATTTTGCAGCTGCCTCTATGATATACGGTAGCTTGCAGCTATCTTGTGGTGCAGCAGCACCAAAATGTTACACCTGGTTGGACCAGGCATAACATCCTCTGCAACTGCTCCTGCCGCTTCTGCAGAGCTTGGGCTGAAGACTGAAATGTCCACAAGCCTGGTGGCTGCAGAGGGGGGTCTTAGTCCCAGAAATAGCTTAACATCCAGCCCCTTCTACTTAACATGATGAGGATATTTAGTATAACCATTTGACAATCTGTGAAAAAATAGTAACAATTAGCAAAAAGGTCTAAACTGTGATAAGCTGTAATACTAAATAATGTTTCTCTTGTGAATTTATTTTTCAGTGTTCAAGGATTGAATCAAGCATATCCCTTTATGCCGCAAGCTAATCGTAATGAAGTTTACCAAGCGCTCCTCAAATTTCTTCAGTATAAGTTCAATCTTACAGGTAATATATGCATATAGGCATATCACAGATTCATAGAAATTTTGAATCCATTTGACCTAGTTTATCCCCTTTCAGATCTATTTTAAATGAATCCCGTTGCCTGGTCTTTCTCCACAAACATCTGTCATCTTCTTTCCTTTAGGTTTAAGTTTGAGTGTGTTTGGGGGTGCAGCTCTTTAAATTTTAGTAGACAGTGTTGGGATGTTAGCTAGTTATGCAAACTCTGGTCAGAGCTGATATGGCTGCTCAGAGTGGCAAAAGCGATGAAAGGAATTTGTGGTGCTCTCGCTGCACTGGAGTCAGCCATATTGATGATGGTGGCGGTAACAGACCTGCACATGTGCGATACTCGTGCATGCACAGTTTGCCCTGGAGTCAGCCGTGTGCAAAATGGTGGCAATGGCAGAACTGTGCATGCATGATACTCCGGCATTTGCAATTTGAGTGGGCACCGCCATCTTGTGCATGGCAGCTATCACTTCCAAAGTTGCAGAAGAAAAAGTAATGCACCAGGAAGGGGGGTGTATATACAGCCCACAGAGGGGAAGGGCCACATAAACAGCACCACTGGACATGTGCAAGAGCACTGTGGAAGCACACTGGACAGCGGTCCGGTCACATGTTTCCACAATGCTCTTCTAGACATATGATGGCATAACGTCTGTGGAGCTCCGCCTACATATCCGTAAAATTTACAGCCTTTTGTAGACTTAGTGGTTACTACCTGTAAAGTATGTGGCTGACTGGGGGAGATGCTCAACAGGCTTACTGCATTACAGTAGGGGTTAGCTGCCTTATCAAACACTGAGCAAGCTAGCGATGAGCCAGTGAGCTATCCAAGCAGCAGACTCTCACAAGGCAAATAGTGTTGGAGTCAGCTGAAGTTGGAGTGAGGATGAGGGAAGTGGGCCAGGGGAAAACTACTGTTTCAACAGTGTAGTTTGCCAGTGAGGATGAAGAGTACTTGGATCACTGTCATGGCTGCATGATGAATGACATCCTGTCTGCAGAGGGCAGGAAGGGAATACATGTGCAACTGACGTGAGATGATCATGGTTCTGGAGAGGCATGCTGATAGTCTAAAATGGCAATTGGCTGCACCATAGACGCATAGGAAAGAGGGGTGGTAGCTCGGGGATAAACAAGGGTGAGGTGAGCACAACTAGTACCCAAGACACTAATAGTAAAGAAGTACACCTTGTGCAATGCCAGTGCTGTGTAGTATACATCATCCTACTAAAGAATATAGGGGGCGCTACATTGTTATCCACTATGGGGTGGTTGAGACACTCATGAGGCACACTAGTAGGCTTGACTGGCAGATGAAGACCCCACAAGAGTGCAGGGATGTGAACAGGCAGCTGAGGAGGAAGTGGGGAAGAGAGACTAGAAACTTGGCACGAGACCTGGGGAAGGCTGATCAGCGAGGATAGTTGGGGTAGAGAGGAAAGCGGCTGGAACTGTGATCTCTAGTGCAGGAGATGGAGTGATGAATCAGGGTAGAGAAGGCAGGCAGCAGACATCATGGGGGAGCACTGTTACCAGTGGACCCTAGCAACAGATATCAACATATATTGATGAGATGGGGGGGGGTTAACAGGGCTCTTAGACTGATAGTGGGAGTCCAGGAACCAAGATACCTGTCCTGCCAACAAGGAGGAAGGAAACGACAAGGTGAAGGATGGAAGCTAGTGGTCTTTTGAGATTAAGTTGTCAGAGTAGTGGGCAGAGGCAGAGGAAGCACTTTAGGACCAGGATTATTGCTTGGGCAAAGTGGTGTGCCTGCCTGGAGTACAGGTCAATTAAGCGAATTCAAGGCCAAGAAGCACAATTGGTGTAGAAGCAGATTATTGTCCATTTCAACACAAATTACATACGGAGTACAAGTTCTGAGGACATAAGGAGGGCATTCATAGAACTGGGCATTTTCTTGAATAGAATAGTATTCAGGGTGATCTTTTATGACCTTATTCAAAATGGCCACCACAAACTGAGTGAGTTAAATAAAGCCACTGTCTCCCTGGCTATGAAGCAGAGCACTCCACTCCTGACATTCCTACACTAGACCACTGGGTGCAGGATAAAAGGTACTGTGGCTCTGAGCATTGAATCGCTGAAATCATGTAAGTAATTTATGATCTGTATAATGGATCAAACCAGTGGGGGCATTCTGTGCCTATGCAGCAAAGTTCTTGTGAATAAACTGATGTACTAATCATAGTGTGTTCAGTTTTTGTTTTAATTGATTAGCCAAGACTGGTAACCAGCCTCATTCTTATTTCCTAGAAGAGGCAAAAGTATGCACCTTGATTATTTAAGAAAAACAGAGATATACTATGAAAAATAACAGAAGAGTAGAGGGTCTCTCTTACTTGGAAATAAGCAGTAGCAACAGAGGCAGAGTTCATTAGAGCAGTGGTAATAAAACTAATCAATTCTGCATTTGTGTTCAGGTTCACCATGTACGGGCAATACAATCGACAGTAGTGACTGGTTAAACAAATGCTTTGGAAAATTTTCAGTGAATGCTCAGTATGCAGATCTTACAGAAGTCAATCCACAATTTAATGAGGTGGGTCTTTATTACTGTTGTCTGTTTTCTATTTATGTGATACAAAATCCAATTAGGTTGACATTTTGCTACTCAGCCTTATAAGAAATGTAGAATTTGTGGCCTGCCCTTCAGCACAGTGGTTGAGCTACCACTCATGACACCAGTGACCCATGTTCATACCCCAAGCCTGGATTGTTGGAGGGTCAGTTGGGGGGTGAAGTGGATTGAGCATCTGAGGGACTGCTTTCCTCCTCCAGGGTGGGGGGATGGTGTGGCATCCTGGTTCAGCCTGGCCCCAGCAGTGGCTGAGAGGCAGAATGCCAGGACCACAACTTGGGGGAGGTGGGGCAGAGGAGTGGCAGCCTCCAGCATCTTATGTATGGGTGCATGTATAGCGAAGACATTGACTGCACTGCATGCTGCTCCATGACACGGAAAAAAATCAAGTGGAAAATAAGTAGGCAGGATGATTCCCCAACCCCTTACAGGCCCTGCACCAGTGACCTTAGCACAGCTTCACTGGATCCTTGAAGGGTGGATTAAGCCAGGCTCTCTGTCACTCCACCATAGTGGGGACATCTGTGAGGAAATAGAGCCATTAAGTCCATGAGATATCAGGTAAAGGGTAGGGGGTAAGGGTAGGTGCCAGCTGGGGAGGGAAGAAAATGACAGCAAAACAAAAATGAAATGTGAGGAGAGGAGCTATGGATGGGGAGACAGAATTGACAGAGTGATGAAGGGTTTAAAGGTCCTGAAGGTGGATAAGTTCCTCGGGCCGGATGGCATACACCCAAGGGTTCTAATGGAATTAGCAGATGTGCTGCCAGGCTCCCTAGTGGACCTGTTTAACACCTTTCTTGAAACAGGAGTGGTTCTCTGGACTGGAGAACAGCACAGGTAGTGCTGCTACATAAGAGTGGGCCGAGGGACAACCAGGGCAATTATCAGCTGGTTAGTCTGACCTTGATAGTGGGGAAGCTCATGGAGACCATTCTGAAGGAAAGCCTGGTAAACTTTCTGGATGAAAATGGACTCTGTGACAATTGGCAGCATGAATTTGTATTGGGGAAGTCCTGCTAGACCAGTCTAATTGATTTCATTGATTGGGTAACAAGGATCGTGGACAAGGGCCAAGCAGTGGGCATACTGTATCTCTATTTCAGTGAGGCATTTGACTCTGTTCTCCACAGGAGATTGATTAAGAAGCTGGAGGACTTGGGGGTTGGGGCAAGACTGGCTAGGTGGGTGAAGCAATGGTTACGGGATAGAAACCAGAAGGTGGTGGTTGTGGGGAATTCTCAGATGCTAGGCCAGTCAGTAGAGGGGTCTCACAGGGCTCGGTGCTGGGTTCAGTGTTATTTAACATTTTCATCAGCGATATTGCTGAAGGGGTAAAATATGCCTCTTTGCAGATGACACAAAATTCTGTGGGAGGGTGAACATCAAGGAAGGGAGACAGAACATTCGAGAAGACCTGGCTAAAGTAGAGAGATGATCAATATATTTGACAACTGAGATTCAATGGCAAAAATTGTAAGGTGATGCACTTAGGGGCAAAAAAACCCAGAGACCACATACTGACTGGGGGTGTGCAAGTCAGCAAATCAGTGGAGGAGAAGGACTTTGGTGTGATCATAATGAGTGACATGCACTCAGCACACCGCAAGACAGCAGCACCCAAGACGAATAGGATACTAGGATGTATAGCCAAGGGTATAACTAGTAGAAAGGCAAATGTCATCCTGCCACTGTACAGTTCACTGGTCAGGCCACATATTGAGTACAGCAGTATTGGAGCCCTTACCTGAAAAAAGACATCAGCTTGTCAAATATAGTGCAGAGAAGGGCGACCAAGAGGATCCAGGGACAATGGAGTAGGCCTTACAAGGAGAGACTTAGAGATTTCAACATGTACTCCCTGGAGGATAGAAAGGAGAGAAGCGACATGACTGAAATGATTAAATACTTTAAGGATTTCAACAAAGTTAACTCTCTGAGGCTATTCAACCTTAGTGGGAACGAGTCCACTAGGGGGGCACTGCCTCAAACTGGTGGGGGTTCTTCAAGAGGAAACTGAGGAGGCACTTTTTCACAGAAAGGGTGGTAGCAAAGTGGAATGAGTTGTCAGAGGATGTGGTCTCCCTGAAGACTGTAGATAGCATCAAGAGGGGATGGGGCAGGTTAAAAAGGGAAGATTAGATGGGGAGGGGAGAACGTGGTAGGGCAGGGGATGTCAAGGGGGAGGGAGGAGTGGTTAGCAGGGAGGGGGGCAGATCACTCGGTAGATACTGAGTGGTCTGCAAACTCGAGCAGCCTAGATAGACCACAAGGCTGTTTTCTGTTGGATATTTTCATTTGTTTGTAGTCTTCCATAAGATAAGAAATAATCACAACTAGATAGCCATTAGCAAACCTATCTTTACATTGTCTTTATCATTTTATGTAGGTGTTGAATCTGTTTGAAACACATACTGTATTAGCACATGATTGCATTCTTCTTGAAAACAGAAATGATATGATTTTTAATTTTAAATGTAAAAAACTGACATTTTGAGGAAGCAGATACTTTTATTAAATGTTCAATGCTTGTGAAAAACAAATTTACATGACAGCAGAGGGCTTGATTAGCAGTTGGATCCAATATACATTTTATTCAACTGAAACAGCAGAATCTGCTGAATAAGCTGAACTTAAGATGAATCATCATTACTGTACAAGCAAACTTTCCAGCAAAATCAGAGTAAAGCTGTATCAATCAATAATGTAGTTGGAGTTAAATTCTGTCAGGAATGCTCCAGTTGGTATTTAACGTAATCATATCTGAAATGGTAAGTATTAGTATTTAGGGAAAGTGCAATATGCCTATTTTTAAAATACCAAAATACTAAGTAGAACTGACGACCATGTCACCCTAGAGATCCTTGTATTGTTTTAGCAGTTGAGCTACCAAGTCAATTGAATTACATGGGACTCCTACAGTCATGCATTCTTTAGAATGGGTATGGTATTCATATTTACAAATACAGTTAGAAGATGAAAAAGAAATCCATAGGCATGGTGGGGAGTTGATCACAGACTAGCCTGAATATTGTTCTGCTGCTCCTCCATATACCCATTCTACATGATAATTCATTTGTAAAATGTATAGCAACAGGGTGCGCAGTGGGAGAAAATGAGTGACTGTGATAGTCCCAGATTCACCATTTACCCTGCTAGCTCAGCTGGCAAAGGAATGGTATTCTACATGGCAAGGCAAGGCAAATTTTATTTCAAAAAACGCCCATCCCGGAGACTCTGGGCACCGAACATACTAAAATTCCATCATACAAATCACAGCAGATATAGAAACACCATACTATACGCATAGAATGCAATATTCCAACAATTAAGACAAGATATTATAGATACCACCCTCAGCAACAGCAACTAGACTCAAAAGAGCCAAGGGTTAATTTAAATCTTAAATTCTGAGACCAGGTAAGGGCTATAAGACGCAGTCCGGGAAGGTCTGATTATATAGGAAGGTCCTGAAGCGGGCTTTGAATACCTCAACAGAAGGGGCCTCCCTAACCGCTGGAGAAAGCAAATTCCACAGGACGGGGGGGCGGTGACACTAAATGCTCTGTCACCTGCTGTTTTTAACCTCATCCTGGGACTCACAAGGAGGCCCCTAGAGGAAGAGGAGTGGATGGAGCGGACCGAGACAGCAGGTGTAAGAAGGTCCTTCAGGTAACCAGGGCCCAGGCTGTGTAGGGCCTTAAAGGTGAGCAAACCCACCTTAAAAGAAGACCCTCCACCTAACCTGTAGCCAGTGCAGTTGGCACAGCACTGGAGTGATGTGACAATTCTTAGGTTGTCATGTCAACAGCCTAGCTGCCACAGTCTGCACCAGCTGTAGTCAGTGCAGGGTACCCCCAGAGACCCCAAGATAGAGCACATTTCAGTAGCCAAGCCTGGACGTCACGAAGGTATGTACCAAGGTGAGGAGGTCCAGCAGCAGAACTAGGGGCTTTATCCTGGTGATATTCCTCAGATGATAAAAACTAGTGCAGACAACAGATGCCACCTGAAACTCAAGTGTCAATCCACTGTCCAGAATAACGCCCAGATCATGCACCCTAGAGGAGGCCTTCAATGGTACAGAGCCCAGTAAAAGCCCTGTCTCTGCACCAGAGGCCAACCTATCACACCCTCTGTTCAACTCTACCACCAGTACCTCCGTCTTATTGGGGTTCAGTCGCAACCAGCTGGAGGCCATCCAGTCATTGATCTCTGCGAGACAGCTGTTAAGCACTTCCACTGCGCAGGATGTTCCAGGGGCAAAGGAAAGATACAGTTGGGTGTCATCAGCATAGCCATGAAAACCCAAGCTGTACTTCCTAATGAGCTCTCCCAGGGGTAGCATATACACAGCAAACAACATCGGTGACAAGAGTGAACCCTGGGAAACTCCGCACGATAGGAGGCCAGAGGAGAAGGAGAAATTCCCCATCACTATTCTCTGGCTCCTGTAAGACAGAAAAGACTCAAACCAGCAGATAACAGTGCCAGTGAGTCCGCAGAATTCACTTAGGTGGTTCAGTAACACTCAACGGTCAACCGCATCAAATGCTGAAGAGAGATCGAGGAGAACAAGAATTGTCCCTTCCCCTCGATCTCTAGCCCTAAGGAGGTCATTATGCACCCAAACTAGCACAGTTTCTGTGCTATACCTTGCAAATAATCCAGACTGGAGTGGCTCGTATAAATCATGGGCCATGAGATGCTCCTCAAGCTGAAGTGCCACCACCTTCTCCACAATCTTACCCAAAAATGGTAGATTGGAGATGGGACGGTAATTTGCTTTGACGTCAGGGTCCGATGATGCTTTTTTCAGAAGCGGTCTCAACAGTGCCTCCTTCAAGACATCGGGAAAGACCCCCTCTGACAAGGAACACTGGACAATCAAGGCAAACACCGGGCCAACAGAGTCAGCACATCCTATTAAGAAATGAGTTGGCACCGGGTCCAGTTCACGAAAGGTGTGCCGAAGCTTGGAAGCAATCTCAGTGACCTCAGCCACCTCCACCAGTCTAAACTCACCCCAGCCAGGTGAAGTGCTCTCTGGTCACCCAAGGTGACCACTGTCAGATGAACTCCAGCCCACTGGCAAACCCCCCTGCCTGATGGCAGACACCCTGTCTGAGAAGAACCAAGCAAACTCCTCGCACAAAGCATTCAAAAAGGCTACCTTCAGCTGTAGACAGGAAGGATGGAGAAGCCTGTACACAGTCCAAAAGATCACAGTTGGACAGTTCCTCCCAGCGGCAAACTCCCTGGACAGAAATTCTGCCCTTCTTATGGTTGACTGACCCCTGGTATGACCCCTGCCAGAGGAAGTGGTGGGGGCTGAAACAATCACGGGATTTAAGAATGCATGGGATAGACATAAAGGAATTCTAGAGGTCAGGGGTAAGGGGAAATAGACTTCTAGGAAAACAAACTGAACTTACAAGCTCAAATGGGCAGACTAGGTGGGCCATAGGCCCTTATCTGCTGACACTGTCTATGTATGTATCTATGTATGTATCTATGTATGTGCCATAATGCACACGTAGGGCCAGTTTGTCTACCCCCAGGCCAGACTTCCACCAGCGGCACTCTAATCTCCAGCCCAAGGTCTTCATCACCTTGAGTGCCCCATCATACCAGGGGGACCTCAGGTCAGAAGACATGGATCGTACACGGACTGGTGCAAGGGAGTCAAGCGCACCAGACAATGCCTTATTATAAGCATCAACTGTTGCGCACACACCCCCAACGCATGCACTGTCCTCACTAGATAGGTCAGCCACTGCCAAAAACCTTGGTTCAAGTCCCACTTAATTTCTGCTTCATTTCTAAATGTATTTCAAAATATACATGCCACACCCATTCTTAAATAATAATATTACGGTCAATGTGCAACCACTGGATGTGCATTGAGATAGCATGAGTGATTGCAGAAGGAATTTTCATGTTAGTCAGTTAGCTGGGGCTCAACTGATTTAGCAATGGTACTCCTGACAGCCTCCCTTCAAATCCAAGCTAGGTCACTTAATTTCTTTCTTATTACTAATTAAAATTATGAGTATGAAAGATGTAGTAATCTTAGAATGAGCTATGTTTTGGGTTTTATCTAAAGTAAACCTCAAAAGTGGACGGAGTATTTTTAACTATTAAGCTTCTGCACTTTGCTAACATAAAAAGGCATTGATTGACATACAGTTGTACCCCTCAAGTTGTCCCGATATTTCACAATATCTGTAAACAGAGTCACTCTGGTGGTCCTACAATGGTACTGCAGGCAGGCAGGAAATTTCTCTAGAGATATTACAGAAATTTCTCTAAAGAGATCATGAACTAACCGGGAATGTGGGTGGCTGCATATGTAACATCTGGTTGTTTACATAGTCCCTCACACCTTTTCTTATTTTTCTTGTTTTACAGATTTCATTGCTAGATTCCCTGACTATGGGTCAGCTGGCTGAGGTGGCAATTACATACCTAAGTGAAAATATGGCGGATAGTATCAATGTAGTCATGAATGCAGTGGCTAATGGGAAACCTAAAGATGTCTATGACTTCATTGTGGCATTCCAAAACTTTGCAGATGAGGTACTGTACTGTAAATGAATACCACTGGAAACTGGGGCTTGCCATTAAGATGGCACCTTGGTTCTAGTCTTGTGATTATTTCCAACACACATGAGCCATGTATAGAATAAATCAAATGTTGCTTTGAAGTGTGCTTAAATAACCAAAACGGCAGGGTAAAGAATGTTTAATGCTTGTTCATTTATTTGCAGTTGTGGACACCAGGATGATTTCATTCAGGTTGAGCACCAGGAGCAACTTGGGAGGAAATTACAGCAGCAGAGTATTGCACATTAGGATAAGGTCACATTGCTTATAACCAGCCTACAGGATGAAGTGCCAACACGTGTAATACATTTAGTACAGTGATGCTATAGTATCAGGACAACAGTCACATTTGGCATATTTGTTTTAGTAACATAGGAAATGGAAGGTAAAAAAGAACGGTGGTATACAACAACATAGAGGCATAGTATTAAAGTGGCAGAAGACAGGCCAGCCCTGTGGCGCTGAGGGCTGAGGCATCTACCTTACCTCGCACCACGCCAGCAACCCGGGTTCAGGAGCACACTCGGGGCACCAGGGATCAGCAGGGGGAGGAGAGGATTGAGCACTCGTAGGACTGCTCTCCTCTCCTGAGAGGGTTGGTTGGGAATCCCTGCCTCATAGTGGCTCCTGATGGAGGCTGGAAGCACTACAGCAGCAGTGGATGTGTGTGTTGGGAAGAGCTGATGGTGGATGTCTGCGGGCAGTGCAGGAGTGCATCTGCCACATGCTGACATCATTGCACATCTGCACCTTGGGGGGGGGGACAAAGAAAAGCCCCGTCCACTGGGAGGACATTGATGGATCCACGAGGCAGTCTTACATGCCCACCGCTGGATCCTGCCTGCACCAGTGTCCCTGATTCCTCCTCCACCACCTGACATCAACTGGATTCTGAGAAAGGGCACCAAAGAGGAGCGGCGGCTCCGACATGGGGGGGTGCAAGCCATGGGGTCAGTAAGTCAGAGTGGTAAGGAACTCCGGAGAGGGGCCGAGTGTGGATGGATCTCATGCGGGTGGGAGAAATGACCAACTCCTCTGGGTTACATCTGAGCAAGTTCCCAGTGACCGGTGACCAGAGGGAAAAAAGACTTAAAAAAAGAAAGAAGTGGCAGAAGACAAGTGATCCATCTATTCCTTTCCATGCCATCTCAGTAGATACACACATCATGCAAATAACTGTAGCTATAATGTGCTTATGTGCATTCAACACTTCGAGTGTGTGTGAAGTTCTCATTATACACACTACTCCACATATTATTCTAAATGTAATTTACAGTATTCCCGCAGTATCCTGTAACTTGCTCATTTTATTACCAAGGCTTCTAGCTTCCATGCAGGCACATTTCCATTTATCTTGCCCCCCTGACTTGACTAGATCCATTCACAAGTTTGCCACCCACCAGTGGTTCATTAGTAACTCTATAATTTCACCATTGATAACTTTTAATTTTGCTTTTCTTCCTATGGCATGATTTCTCAGCTACACCTACTCCAATCACCTTGTATCTAACTGAAACACTTTCCCATCATGTTTGCCTATCTGCCCACCAGAATGTCTTTCCTTAAATTGTTTAGAAAGAAGAAGAAGAAGAAGAATCAGCATTTATATAGCACTTTTCATACACAGTATCCCAAAGCGCTTTACAAGCAATGCTAGACTGGTAGTGAAGTGACTGAATGTGTTGTGGCAGCCATATCACACATCATCACCCACACACACAGCCTGGATAATTGCATGAACCAGTTTATGGCAAGGGGAATGTTGACCAGGACACCGGGAATGTTCCCTGCTCTTTTTGCAAAGAGTGCCCTGGGTTCTTTTACTTCCACCTGTACACCCACCAGGACAACACCAGGATGGACAGAAGGGACCTTGGTTTAACGTCTTATCTGAAGGACGGCACACCCCAGCAGTACAGCACCCCCCAATACTGCACTCGGATGCCAGCGATTTTTAGGTGCAAGTCCAATCCCAGTGTGGGCAAGAACCCACGACCTTCTGGTCCAGAGGTGGATGTACTACCAACTGAGCCATGCTGACAAAAGAGCCAGGCTGGCTTATATAGGAGCCCTTCTATTTCAGCATATCCAAAGGGATCTAGAAACCTAAACCCTGGCCAGGTACTACTATGCCTAATCTCCCTCTACCTTTACTTGCCTATGCTTTTTTATGGGTAGTATCTTAAACAAGACCATCCATGAGGTTCCTCCACTTAGCTCATTCCATTGCTCTGTGAATGTTTGAGGAACTCTTTATTTTACATGTGTTAACACTGAGGACCAGATTTTCAACAGCTGATGAGTCTCACAATGTTGGGAACAAAATGCAGAGGGAGGTGTAGCACTCTGATCCACCACTGCTGAGAGACTGAGCCAACTCAACTGACCTCCAAAAAAATAAAAGTAAACAAAAAAGATTGTTGCACTCAGAGTTGCAAAAAATAAATACGTTCATTACATAAACTGATAACCACCATCTGGCTGTGAACTACTCGAACATCCTTATGTAATATGGTGATAGGTTGTTGTCCTTCTAATTGTGATTTATTTAATAAATATATTTATTTTTGCTACTCTGACTGCAAGAACCCTTTTCTTGATTGTGGTGTTGCTACATATTGTGAGACTACATATTGTAGTCTCACAATACTATATGTAGCTTTTAGACAAACAGTGTGTATGCTTTTTTATGAGATGTGCAGTTGGTAAGAAAAGCCATACTCAGGACGGGTGCTTATGCCTGGGAAAGCAACACAGAAACAATTGGGAAAAATGCCAGGCACTCACTAAAACCAAAAATTAAAAAGACTCACCAGGCCACTGATATGGTATAGAAGATTTTATTCATACTGCAACACTGGTGCAAAACGGAACTGCTAGGAAGACCACCTGACACGTTCCACGTCACATTAGACACTTAGTCAAAGTTTTTTATAAGATGCAGTATTTCTGCTGTTTGCAGTGGACAATAATAGAAGAAAAAAATACTCACCTGTAGTAATCTTGTTTCTTCCAAAGGGATCCACTAATATTATTACTTTTGCTGTGCTCCCTTAAGCCAGCACTGCCCCAGACAGAACAGAATGCTATGCTTTGCTAATCATGGAATGTTTAGCCCGTGCATCTACAGTATTTTCAAACTGCCCAGTGTCAACTGCCTACATTCTGCCTCAGATTTCTTAGAAGCCTGCAAAGCGACCACAACAACATGTGCATCACTATTTAAATAATTATAGAAAAATAATGCCCAATTGGGCAAATAACAACATTAACCAAAGGACTAGTACAAACAAATGTCCCTTTTTTTTCTGAAGTCAGATATGCCTTTAGAAAAAGTCTACAAGTTAAGACATTACTAGAAGGTGCCAGCAGGTGGCATGCCACTCCAACTATACATCTTATCAGCTGTGGAGAGGATTTTTCTTGTTACTGATTCTGAAAGGGGAGGCAAGGGCGGGGAGTAATAATATTAGTGGATTCCTTTGGAAGAAACAAGATTATTACAGGTGAGTAATTTTTCTTCTAACCCCAGGAATCCACTAATATTACTACTCTTGCAGACTATGGAGCAGTACTTGTGAGGTGGGCCAGAGTCTATTTAGGAAAAAGACTCTGCAAGACTGTTGTGCTAAATTCGAATCACTCCTGGACTGGGTGTCCAGGCTTCTGTAATGCTAGTGAAGGTGTGGACTGACCTCCAGGTAGCTGCTTTACATACTTCCATTAGAGGTACCTCTCGGGCAGCTGCAATAGTGGCAGCTGTGCCCCTTGTAGAGTTGGCCGTAAGACCAGAGGTAGGAACCTTACCTGCCTTTGAGTAGCTAAACTGAATACACTGGGCTATCCATCGAGTGACAGTCCTCTTTGAAGCAGGAGTACCTTTACCTACTTCCCCATAGGTGAGGAACAGTTGTTGTCTGTCCTGCCTATGATCTTTGGTATGAGTCATGTAATAACTCAGTGCTCTTTTTACATCCAAGCCGTGCAATCTATGCTCACCTGAGCTAGAGTGTTCAGTAAAGAAAACTGGCAATGTTATAGACTGGTTCAAATGGAAGTCAGAAACCACCTTGGGGAGGAACTTCCTATTAGTTCTCAATACTACTTTGTCCCTATGGAAAGAAACATAGTCCTTTTCCACAGAGAGGGTCTGTAGCTCACTTATCCTTCTGGCAGAAGTGACTGCTACCAGAAAAACTAAATTCCAGGTAAGAAATTTAAGCTCTGCAGATGCCATAGGCTTAAAGGGTGGAAGCACAAGCTGGGCAATGCAAATATTAAGGTCTCATGCTGGCACTGGTTCCCTGTGAGGAGGGAAACAAATGAGAGCCCTTTAAAGAATCTTTTGAATACAGGGTTTGAAGCCAGGGAGGTATCCTTTCTAGCTAAAAGGTATGCTGAAACTGAAGCCAGGTGCACCTTCAGAGTTGAGTGCTGCAAGCCCAGGGAGTGCAGGTGAGACAAATAATCAAGAAGGGTTGGGATCCCAGACTGGGCTGGGACTATACCCTTGTCACTGCACCAAATGGAAAATCTTTTCCATTTTGAGGCATAGACTTTCTTGGTGGAAGACTTCCTGTAACCCTTAAGGACTTTTAAAACTGCTTCAGAGAATTGGCAATCTGCATATTCTAAGTCCTCAACAGTCAGGTCTTGAGCTTGAAAGACCTGATATTGGCGTACACTACCTTCCCCTGAAAGGAAGTCAGTAGATTGTACCTCTGAGGGAGGTGAATCGGTTTGCTCACAGACATTGAGAGCAGCATGGACTACCAAGGCTGTCTTGCCCAATCCAGGGCTACCAGAATCATTGAAGCTGGTTGTGACCTGAGCTTGATGAGCACCCTGAGTATCAGAGGAAAAGGAGGAAAGGCATAGAGGTACCTGCCTGTCCAATCCAGAATCAGGGCATCCATTGGAACTGTCCTCTTCACTGGGGCCCTGCAGCAAAAAAGAGGTAAGTAGTGATTTTGGTGGGAAGCAAAAAGATCTATCTCACCTCCTGATCTATCTCATCTCCTGAACAGAACATTCACCACTTGCTTGTTCAATGCCATTTGTGATGGTCCTGGTTTATCCTGCTCAAGGCATCTGTCAACGTGTTGTCCTTGCCTGGCAGATGAATGGACTGTAAAGAAACATTTAGAGAGAAAGTGAGGCTGTATATCTTCATTGCCCTTTTACACAGAGCAGTGGACCTTGCCCCTCCTTGTTTGTTGATGTAATACATTGTTGTGGTATTGTCTGTTCTGACTTGCACCACATTTCCCTATATGAGATGAGAGAAACCCTGAAGGGCCAGATAAACAGCTCTTTACTCCAGCAGGTTTATGTGCAGGAGTGAGTCTGCACTCTCCCAAGCACCAAGGATGGTGTGAACCCCTCAGTGAGCACCCCAACCAAGCAGGGAAGCATCAGTTGTGAGAACCAGGGAGGGAGGCTCCTGCAGAAATGGAACCCCTTCCCTTAAATTGTCTGGTTCCCTCCACTATTGAAGGGCCTGTATTAATGTTTGTGTGACTGGTACTGGCTGTGAGAGGGGGTCCCTCCATTGGCACCAGTGTGCTCTGAGGTGGAACTGAATATCTCTCATCTGAATCCTGGCACCTATGACTGTGCTTGTTGCTGCAGCCATGTGCCCTAACAGTTGAAGAAACTGTTTTGCTGGCTTTAGCCTGCCTAGGACAAATGAGCCTGCCAGAAGCTGAATGCTTGCTTCCCTCTCCTGAGGGAGAAAAGCTCTTCCCACTACTGTATTCAGTTCTGCACCTAGGAGCTACAGAACCTGCACCGTGGTCAGGACTGACTTTTTGGTATTGAGAAGGGATCCCAGTGACAGCAGCATATCCTGGGTTACCTGAAGGTGGTCTGACACCTGTTGGTGGGATTTCCCTACGATTAGACAATCAGCCAGATACAGAAAACTTGTGACACCCAGTCTTCTGAGGTGTGCCACTACTACTGTTATGCACTTGGTAAAGACTCTTGGTGCAGAGGTAAGGTCGAAGGGAAGTGTTAAGAACTGGAAGTGGCCTGAGGGGAGTCCGAATCTGAGATACTTTCTGTGTGACTCCCTTATGGGAATATGGAAATATGCATCCTTTAGATCCAAGGAGGCTAGCCAGTCCCCTGTTTGCAGATTTGGGAAAATCATGGCCATTGTGACCATTTTGAACCTGGGGTTTACCAGGTACCTGTTTAGCAGTATGAGGTCTAGTATAGGCTGCCACTTTCCATTCTTTTTTGTTGTTAGGAAATATCTGGAATAGAACCCTTGCCCTCTTTGGTTGTGGGGGACAGGTTCCACTGCTTTAGCCAGCAGTAGGGCCTGTACCTCCTGCTCCAGTAGTTTTCTTTCTGAGAATGGAGCTGGTGCAAAATGTTTTACCCTTGGAGGAGGAAGGGGCTTCAAGCAAAGGGAGAGAGACCCTGACTCACTATTTCCAGGACCCACTTGTCTGTGGTTATTTTTAACCATTTCTGGAAACAGTGGGTGAGTCTGCCCCCTACAGGATGTGGAGAGGCAGCCTGAAGGGAAAGTCAGGGGTTCTGTTTTACTTGTTACTGAGGCTGAGCAGATTGGGATCCTCTCCGAGGACCCCTTCTACCTCTAGCTCTGTAAAATCCAGTCTGCTGTGGTTGGTACTGCTGCTGGGAAACAGCCTGTACCTGAAAGAAAGGCCTCCTAAAAGAGCACCTGCCCCTGACTCCCCTAGAATAAGATGACATTGAAGTAGACGGCCTGTCTCTGGTTAAGTTGCTCCTAAAAGTAACTTTATACTTGTCTACTTTTTTCACATATGCTTCAATCTGGGCACCAAAAAGAGAGTGGCCTTTGACAGGAAAGTCCATTGCCTTAGTTTAGTTGTCCTGACTGAGGCTGGTTGCCCTCAGCCAGGCAAATCTTCTTAGAGAAATAGTACCAGCCATCCACCTTGCAGCTGTATCATTGGTCTCAGCTGCTATCTGGAATTGGTATTTGGAAGCCTCCAAGCCCAATGTTGCTGTGTCTAGCAGCTCTGACACTATTAAAGAGGGGGTTATCCTCAGCATTGCCCACTACTGACTGCCAGAGAGCTTTTTAATAAAGGGCTGCATAGGCCTGGTAGCTGGCTTCTTGAATTGCCAGGGATGCTGAAAGGTACCCCTTTTTTGCCACGTGGTCCACCTTTCCCAATTCCTTCTCAGGGGGGGTGAGGGGATAAGGGAGTTTTGGCTTTCTCACGGGCAGCCTGCTATACAATACCCTGGTGGTCTGGGTGACTAAAAATAAACTCAACACCAGATCTTTCTAACTGATACTTCTTGTCACACTTTTTGTCTATGAGTGTGACTAAATTGGGAGCCTTTAGGATTTCTAAAACATTGCCTTAGTTTGGGTGTCCAGAGTGAGGCTGGTTGCCACATATATGATGGTCATAGTCATTTACTGCAACTTGAGAGAAACATTTTCCATAAGGAGGCTGGAAGGTGGCACAAATCTTAAACATAAAAAATGTGCTGCAATTTATTTAAATATCTAAATCTGGTGGAATGCATAGCTGCAGCAGTTTATATATTTCCTTATTATAGTAGTTCACTGTACCAGAAATAAATCAATGAACTTCTAGCACTGACTGCCTTTTAATTATTTATTTCCTCATCACTAGCATAATTTTACATACATAAATGGGTTACAGTATTATGTCTTGGATTTACTGACTTACCCATCTAGATCACCTACACCAATACTGTTTTATAGCATCACATAAAGCCTACATTCTTGCAAGACAGGATTTCATGGGACACAATCAGCAACTTGAATGTGGTGTTGCTAGCACTACGGACTATACTTTTGGGACCCTTACTCAATTTAAAAGTGGCACTGGACATGTGGTGTAGTTGCCTCCAGCTTCTCGGAGGGTGGGTACCTCCTGCCACTACATGACTGGTACAGGGGGTAAAGTCATATGCCCAGGAGTGCATGGCCCAGATGGAGAGGAGAAATCCTGACAGCACCATGATTCAGGATGCTGATACATTACATGATATGATGGTGTTGCATGTTCTGTCTTTTGCAAGTTGGTAGGTGGGCTTGGTGTGAGCCTACTTCTGACTGGGGATAGTCTCTTGTTTCATGCTACACCCCAGTCAGGTGAACTGCAACAGGTGAAAACCAGGAGGAAAAATTGGTGGTATGCAGGCAGAAGGTATCACTGCACTCACCCCACCCAGTAGAGGTGCCACAACCTCTATCAGATTAATTCTGATTATAAAATGGGTTTGGAAAATACTGTACTGTCATTGGTGGAATGCATGACTTTGTTTATTTAGCACAAAGCACAGGTCAGAAATGCTTATTACTCAGTATTAAAACTGATAATCAGAGGACCATTATAATCACAAAAATATACTCTAGGGTACACGTTGTTGCAGGGGTAATGGCACTTTTTGGGTGTGTAAGGCACTTAGCTTTGCCTCATGCCTCATTTCCCTAGGCACGTTGTTATCCTACAGTAATGATTAGCTTGTCATGCTTTATTGTTTAAATGTCATGGCATGCCAAGAGGAAGTGTTATAAAATGGAACCACAGAGTGACTGCAGTTAAAAGAATCCAGGCTCTGCTAAGCACGATACGAAACCTAAAAATCAAGCAGCAAATGATATATATTGTGTGAAGTCTTCTCTACTTTTTCTAAGAACTAATAGATCTTCTGTGTTTTTCTTAATTTCAGAAAAATATCACCTTTATTCCAGAAGAGATCAGAAATACAATATCTGTTCACATTTTTCCAAAACTCAGCTCTCTGTTTCTTACATTTAATGACTCCCAGTGGGAAGACTTCTTCCAGAAACAATTGAGATTTTTCAAATCCAGCATAAATGCTGATGCACTTAAGAAGATTCCAAAACAAATCTCTTGTACAGCTTTTCAATCAGTGTAAGTGAATGTGTTTTCTATGTGTTGGCTATACCTTTAGACACTTTGTTTTTTAAGATATAGCCTTTTTTCTACTGCTGCATCTTGGCCTAATCCATTGGCCCTTTATTTTACTTCATGAGATAATTGAAAAAAGTGAATGCCTTATATATAGGAAAAACACATGACTGACAAGGAATAATGCTCTATCAACATCTTAGCTAGATGGTCATTAACCAAAGTCCAGTGGTCTTTGAATCTAAACACTAAGGCCAGATACTCAAAAGTTAGCACCAGCACTAATGGGTTTGTGTCCACACTATCCAGGTTTGCACCCTTGTTTAGGGTAAGGTCTATATTGAGAGACCCCTGGAGCATGTGCAAAACCTGTTAGCACCCAGGCCCTAACATTACACTGCACCCAAGCAAATGAGGGGGTCCCCTCCTGAAAAGGGGTTTAGCTGCATTTTCAAAGGTTTGCCACAGTGGTAAATGGCACTCAAAGCAGCATTATTTACCACCTTCCAAAACCTCAACTTAACCAGGTGCTAAGCCTGCACCCTCACCTTACCAATGGTGGGACAGCTGTACTGCACCCCACTGCTTATCAAGCCTTTGTGGTTGCAGGTCAGGTGCCCAATGGCACCCCAACCGTAACATCCATTCTATACCTGTTAGGCATATCCCAGGGATCTAGTGGCACTCCCCACCCTGCACACCTGTTCCACATGTTGTATGCCCATCCTTGGTGTCTAATGGCGCCCCACAACTCCCCTGATCGCCCATCCCATATAGCATACACACAGCCCTAGTGTCTAGTGACACCCATGCTCCCTGGACAACCCCTTCTGTAACTTGTACATTGTTTCCTCATGTCTAGTGTCACCCCACCACTGCCCAATCACCCATCATATGACTGTAGAATATCTCCCTGGTGTCTAGCGGTACCCCCCCAGCCACCTATTCCAAGTGAGTATCTATCTCTCTGGTGCCCAGTGGCACTCCCCACCCCAATCACCCATCCTGTGAGAGTATAGAGCTCTGTGGTGTCTAATGGTACCCACCACCACTCAAACACCCAGGTCATGTTCTGTAGACTTTTCCTGGTGTTCAGTGGTACCCATACCCCCACCCCACCCCCAACATCTGTCGACAAATGAAGTGGCTAACACTGGTGGTCCAGCAGCTCGCCACCCACCGTGCCTGCTCCCAGGACTTCTGCCAACCAATCTCCCCAACCAGAGTCACCAGCTGTCCAAGGAATTGCAATATGGCATCCATCACAGCCTCTTCTCACCTCCACAGCTGTCCATTGTATGAGCTCACAGTGTCAGCGCATACATGCTGTACATGTGCACATTGTGAGCGTATATGGTGGACAGCCAAGGAAATGAAAGGAGGGCTGTGTCACTCACCATATCGGAACCTTGGGACTATCATATCAGATGACCTTAAAGTGGCAGGACAGCATGACAGAGCAGTTGATAGGGCCACTGGGATGCTGGGATGCACAGGGAGAGGAATCTACAGCAGAATGAGGGAAGTGGTGTTGACAGTATATCATTCACTGGTGAGACCCCACCTGGAAAATTGTGTCCCACTCTGGAGGCCACACTTTAGAAAGGACACAGATAGGGCGGAGGCAGTCCAGAGGAGGGCAAGAAAAATGGTGTAGGTGTTGCACCAAAAGGCCAGTGAGGAAGACTGAGGGTTCTCAACACATACACCCTGGAACAGAGATGAATGAGAGGGATCATGACAAAGACCTACAAGTACCTCATAAGGGGTAAACATGGTACAGCAGGGGTCTCTTTCAAATGAGAATGAGCACCAGGACCAGCGAGTATGTGATAAAGCAGAAGATGGGGAAGTTTAAGAGGGATTTGAGGAAGTACTATTTCAATGAAAGAGTTGTAGATGCCTGGAAAAGACTGCCAGCAGAAGTGGTGGTGGCAAAAAAAAAGTAGGGGGTTTCAAGGATGTGTGGGATAGTCATCCGGGAATATTACTAAATAGGAAGGGAGGGAGGAGGGAGGGTCACCGGAGACAGACTAGGCAGGGACCATTTGAGTAGAGTGTGTGGGCCAAGCAGTCCTTTATTGCCAACAAATGCTATGTTTCTATGGTACATACTTGAATATGCCTTTCTTAAACCAAGATACATTACAGCGTTGAACAACATTACAAAGACAACTAAAAAATCCACTTACATAAATAACAGTCCACAACTAACTGCCAGCAAAAATATTAAGTACATAAAGCTAAAACCCCTAATATGCAATATGTTGTACTAATATCAATTATAGAATTACTTAAAATTATTTATTCTGGGGAAATACAGCGAATTACTGGAAACACCTGATTAAATATATATATATATTTATATAATGCCTGTGAAGTTAAATTTCAGCAAATATTGCCCATATTTCCAGGGTGGTCTGACTTACAGTGAGGATATCACATTTATCCTCACTGTAGCTCATTTATCCTAACAGTAGGTCACCGAGAGGCACTATGTGCAAGTTAAATACAACAAGGCACAAACTGCATAAGCACCCATGACACATCTCAAACCATACCATGCACTTTGGCTTAACTCTCACCCTTTTCAGTGTGAAACCGCATTCACACTGAGAGGTCTTTCTACAGGAGGTTTGCTTTTTTCTAACAAGAAGTTATAAAAGCACCAATCCAAAACCCGCACATCTAAGACCAAAACGCTGTAACCGTCCCTTATCACATAGAGCTTCAATTCCCTACCTCCCACTGGCTTTCAGTGTTTCTGCCGACCATGAACATCCTCCTCCGCAGAACAACAGTTTCACTGACCGGCAATGTCCTCCTGTGATGCCTGCACATCCGAACATATGAGAAAGTAGGATCAACCAGATAGAAAACATTTAAAACAATAAATAAAATTAAAGCAATAGACTACAAGCTTGCTCCCTCACTGACTGGGAGCTGCTGCCACCATATGAAAAAAACTGTTTAGTCCACCCACAGAAACAAAGCAGCTGATCAAACGGCACGTTAACAGCAGACGTAGGTAGGGACCCTAGGTACCACGCTAGCATCCCAACCTACTACTAAGAGCAAAAATGAAAGAAACAGCAATGGAAAACTAATGGAATATATATATATATTTAAAAAAGTAAAAAGAAAACCAAATAAAGAAACAAATCAAATTACATTATATAAATGAAATACATGATGGGGCTACTGGAACTATCACTGCTATTTCCTCTCATGCAGTTTGACCTTGTGACCTCACTTGTGGCTCCACCATTCATGAGGTCATGAGGTCAAATTGCACTCGGGTAATTTACCATCAAAGAAAAAGCATGTATGTAATATTTTGATTACAGAAAAGGCAGAAAAACAGATGTTATCAATAAGATCAAACTACTACATAAATTCAGATAAACCTTTAAGGT
Source organism: Neoceratodus forsteri (assembly GCA_016271365.2). NCBI lineage: Eukaryota > Metazoa > Chordata > Ceratodontiformes > Ceratodontidae > Neoceratodus > Neoceratodus forsteri. The sequence goes on along the minus strand of JADMNL010000025.1, from coordinate 64,000,322 downwards.
TATTGGCCTGGAAAATAAAAAAGATCAAGAATGCAATAATATTAAACAAATAAAACATAACAATGGACTGTCTGTATAGTAACCCATTGGATACTACCAATATCTTCTCAGAATATTATAACGACCTGTATACCTCCCAGAGGGAATTAAAAAAATCTGGTTCAGGCTACATTTCTTGATAATATAATATTAAAACAGCTGTCCTTAGATTCAAAAACCTCCTTGAATCAATCTATAACACACCTGAAGGTGGAAACTGTGTTGGATGAGCTAAAAGTAGGAAACACACCAGGACCTGATGGCTTTCAGACAGAATTCTTCAAAAATGTAAGGAAATATTTATTCCTATTCTTGCAAACCTTTTTAATAAAAGTATTCAACTTAAAAAGATTCTGCTCACTTTTGATGAAGCACATATACACTTATTCCATAAGCAAGATAAGGATCTGGAACTTCGTGAATCATATAGACTGATATCTACGTTAAATGCAGATCATAAAATTGTTGCCAAAGTTCTAGCAAAAGATTGGAGAAAGTACTACCAGAATTAATAAATCAAGATCAAAATGGATTCATTAGAGGTAGAAAAATAACAGAAAATATAAGGCGTACAATAAATATTATGCAACATAAAGGTAATAGGGATTCCATTCTGTTTATGGTAGAGGCAGAAAAAGCATTTGACCATGTTGAATGTATTTTTATTATTTCTACACTTCAGAAAATGAACTTTGGTGAAAAATGTATAAATTGGATTAACTTATATATCATTCACCAACCGCTCACATTAAATAAACAATATACTCTCACCTACTTTCAAATTATCAAGGGGCACTAGGCAGAGCTGTCTGCTTTCGCAGTTAAATTTTGCATTAAGTATTGAACCTCTGTCATAAAATTAGTCTGTATGCAGAAGATGCCCTTTCACATTTAATGAACAGCCAAGAATCAATTAAAGAATTTATTAGAATTACAGAATTATTTGGTAAAGAATCAGGATTTAAAATTAACTATGAGAAATCGCTAATTCTTATAGTTAACACTACTGCTAATATACATTTCTCTAGTGTCTGTTCATGCCCCATAATCAACTCTTTTAAATATCTGGACATCATCCTTTGGAAACAACTTAGACAATTTATACACAATAAATTATGATAACTTTTAGCAGCAAACAAAAGCTGATACAGATAGATGGCGGACTCTACCTCTCACACTAATGGGTAGAATTAATGTGATTAAAATACAGATACTCCTGAAATTACTATATACATTACAAGCTTTCCCTATAATAATTATAGCAGCATTCTTTAAAGGTTTAAAGAAATAATCACTAATTTTATATGGCTAAATAAGAAACCAAGAATTTCATATGATAAATTAGTTCTTCCTAAAGAACAAGGGGGTTTAGCCCTACCGGACTTTAATAAATACTACATAGTTTTACAGATAATGATTATTTGGAACCAGATAAATTATCAAAGGGGTCAATGCATATCAGTAGAAATGGAAACTAATATGTATGATTATCCAAATGTAATTAATATGCTATTTTCAGGGTTGAATCAGGATACAAAAATATCAGGTAAAAGGACACTCAACAACAGCTATAGCAATAAACAGTTGGTATGAACTTCACAAGATGGTACCATTTAATGTAGGAGTCACAAGATGTACTCCATTGCATAATAACTATAATCCCGTAAAAGAAAAATATTTAAGGATTGGAGAGTTCAAGGACTATATGAATATGGACAACTCTTCTCAGATATTCAATTTATAACATTTGAGCAATTAGGTGTACAGTATAATCTACCAATGTCCCATTATTTTAAACACTTACAAGTAAAACACTACATTACTAAAACAAATGGTACACTTGAAATTATCTACTCCAATTTTGGAAATACTAGGAGAACAAAGTGAGAATAAAAAAATAATATCAATACTGTACTCTAGTTTATTTCCAACTATAACAAAGGATGTAATACAATTAAAACAGAGATGGAAACTGGACTTGGGAAATGAGCTCCCAGAAGAGATGCCAGAAACATTATGGTTCCCCCTACATAAATATCAGATCTAGTAAAGTACAGCAAATTCAATATAATATACTTCATAGGACATACTTTACTCCATATAAATTACATAAAATTAATGTCCATTTCTTAGATAAGTGCCCCAGATGTTCGAATACCTCAGGAACTTTAATACATTGGATCCATAGCTGTCCCAATCACACTAATTTCTGGTCCAAAATATATGAAACAATAAAGTACTGAATTAACAAATTTCATTTAAGATACTTGTCACTATGTTTGCATTACAAGTACAATCAGAAAATCTAAACCAATATCAACAATCCTTTGTTCATTTAGCCATGACAATTGCAAAAAAAGTATTCAATTAAAATAGAAATACTCTATTCCACTAAATAGTAAAACATGAAGCAACCTATGAAAAAATATGGCAACCCTTTAGCATATTAATTCAACAAGGGATACAATAATGAATTACTAAATCCAAAAATCCTAATAAATAATAAAAATAAAAAAATGATAGCGAACAAGTTACATTATAAAACTGGTATAAAGTATAAGTAAATATATTATTATATTTATAAAATAAGTGTATAGCCCCAGGTAATTATCATAGGTCAGAGTAGTGTAGGAGGTTGTGATGAGGTAACAAGAAGGGCTGATATCTACTGATATATTCAAAACATCAGAAAAATAAGACCCTTAAGGGTTACAACTGAACCTCAGCCTAAAAAAGAAAAAGAACTGCACTCAGGGAAAATATCAGTGATATTTCCAGTAGCCCCACTGCATATCCTACATATATATATATTTTTTTTTGCTTACTTGTTTTTAAAACTATACACTGAGGGGCAGTCCAAATGTCTGATTGGAGAGTGTTCCACAATTGTCGGGTGGCAACAGGAAAAGCTCTGTCACCCATTGACTTTAAACAAGATTTAGGAACTGCAGCATCTGAAAACCAGAGGATCTTACATTTCAAACACTGGTGGGGTTTCAAGAAGATCCTGGAAGTAGTGGGGGGGGGATTAGTCTATATTACATCTTTAAGTCAATAATAAAATCCTGAAATGAACTTGCTGCCTAACTGGTAACAAGCGCAAGGAGAAACGGTCAGCACTGAGAGCCCCATGCCCAAGTGTGGGGCTAGTCTCCATTTGTACTTTGTGCACTAAATGATTTTGTTTACTTACTGTTTACTGCAGTATTATAATCAGGGAGCGTTATTTTATTATAGGGAAATCCAGTTATAATTTGCCATTATAACTAACAGGTTATAACAGCAAACGTGCGCCAGGTTTCACTCGCTCCCTGCATGTGCCAGCCTCGGTTCTTCCCATCCTCTGCACTGCCTGCCAGTCCTCAGTGCTGAACACTTCACCACCACTCAGAGTAGGTGCTAAGTACAAAAAAAAACTGGGTTAAAAAAATTTTTAAACCGTGCTTTCTTTTTTGTTTGAATCATTTTTTTCACCAGCCGCTTCCAACCCCAGATTGCACACAAACTTGAACGGTCCACAGCTCCACAGGGACATTTCTGTGGCAAAATAATGATCCCCAGCAATTATATAAAATAAAGTCTGACTAGGTGACTAAAACTTGAATTTTACCCACACCTTGTAGGATGCCTTTACAAACCCCTCCAGCTTAGATGTCAGGGTTTATGTGATATCCCACGCCTCAAGGGTATGTAAAATACTCATTATAACCACTTACCAAGCCATTATTCTATATATACTGTATATATACATATATCTAAGATTGTATCAGACTGATTCTACTGACTTGCAAGCTGACATTTTCGTAACTACAAATCCCTGAATCTACTTCCGCTGACATCAGACAAGGGCTGCAGCAGTGGAAGATTCAATAGCTGGCAGTGCATGTTAGAACTTTTATAACCTCCACTAAGATGTTTTTCAGTCCCACTGTTCTCAAGGGGCTAATTACAGTTCTCTGTCACTGTACTTAGCCCAGAGAAGACAGCGGGATCAGCAAACAAGAGATCAGAACTTGTAAAAACTCTAACATATACTGCGGGCTATTGAGTCTCCCACTGCTGCAGTTCCCCTCTGACATCAGCTGCAAGGGATTCTGGAATTTGTACTTAAAGAAAATGTTTTTATTTATTTATTTGAAAATTGGTAATTGGGGGAGAGGCTTGTTTTCTGGTGTGAGCTAGGGGAGGGGAGAAGTGGAAGAATAGCAGCACAGTACATAACAACAAGTCAAACAAACAGCATTTGAAAAAAGCTGGTATAAAATTATATAAATACTAAACAGTAGGTAAAGAAAATAAAATCTGGTTATGGTACAGAGAATAAAGTGTGGTTACCACTCAATAATAATTACCAAAACAAGTGCAAACTAAGTGGCAGCAAGACATACCAACAGCAGGTGAGCGACCTATAGGGTGAGTTATTGCCTGGCATCATAATGGATGGAGAAACAGAGATAGTGTGGTAGTGAACTCAGAAGGCAGGTAGTGGGAACCCAGCCAGCTGTCATACCAAGAACAGTGGAAGCTCAGACTGGGGAGGTATCAGAAGGAAGGGTAACAGATACAGGCGGGGTGCAGCTGGAGTTTCAACTGGTGCCTGAGGGAGCCAGGGAATGAGAAGAGGTGGAGGAAGGAAAGAACTTGGTTTTGGAGTGTTGGAATTTGGTAGAAGAAGGCAGACTGCCCAACAGAGGAATGGGGGTGAGAAGTAGCAAAAGTGCATTGGTCTCTGGAAGGGAGGGAAAGGATGTGGGGGTAGTTGAGACAGGAAAGATAAAAGGCAGGAGGGAAGGGAACCAAACCAATATTTGCATATGAAAGAAGTACAGTGAGCCTAGCAACATGAGGGCAGAAGAAGGATAGATGGGGAGGAATAGAGGGAGCAATGGTGAGTATGGGGGGAGTTTGTAACTAAGTCACAGAAGGAGTTACAGAGGGTATCCCATCTGGCAAGGGAAGTGAAAGAAATGATGCCACAGACCACATCTTTATAGTCAAAGACAGGGAGCACCATTTTGGTAACAAACTCCCTTCGAACATGTGGAGATAAGCTGTCTTTGTTGCAGTATACCACAGCAAGCTTCGGATGGAGTTTTGCATGGATGGCATTAATGTGGGCTGAGAACTCACGCTACCATCTAGCCACACACAAAGGTACTTGAAGGACTGTATAGCTTCAAGAGGCATGTTGTCCAGAATCTTGAATACTGGAAAGCAGCAAGTATGGCCAGTTTCTGACTGGTACCAAAGGTCATGGACACCGCTTTTTAGTGTTGACTCTGAGTTGGTTGGATTGGAACCAGTGCAAAATGCTGCTGATGTCCCATTGGAGCAGATCTTCCACAGCTGTGGAGAATGGACAGGAGGTGAGATGACTGTGTAATCTGGATACAAATGGATATACGAGTTGGTGCAGGCAGAAGGGAGGTCATTCAGGAAGATCCAGAAGAGGATGGGACCCAGGATAGAAGCCTGTGGCACCCTAGCCTGGATGGGTAGTGGTGGTGATAGCATGTCTCCTACCCATATGGATTGCTGATGGCCCATGAGGTAGGAATGGAACCAATCAACAGTAGGAGCCGAGAGGCCAGCAGAGCTCAGTTTGTCCAAGAGGAGAGACTAGGACACCGAATTGAAGACTGTGCCCAGATCAAAGAAAATGACAGCTGTTATGTGCCTGTGATCCACACCAGAGAAGATGGAATCAGTGACATGCAGCAGGAAGGAAATAATGGAATAGTGCTTCTGGAAACTAGGCTGGAAGGTTAGACGAAAATGGAGAATGAAAGGAAGCCAAAGCATCTGGAATGGACTAGTTTCTCTTGCAACTTAGAGAAGGAGGAAAAGAGGGAGATGAAACGGAAGTTGCTAAGGAAGGAGGAGCATGACAGGGTTGAGTAAAACCCTGTCCCATTTGTTATGCAGGAAAGAGTTAAAAGCAAGGATCTGTTTTATCTTCCCCTATTCTGTAACTTGTCTGTCTCTTGCCTGTCTGACTGAGCAATCAAATGTTTTTTATGGCATCTAGGAATTGGCCATTCTGATGGTCCCACCGTTCCCCCATTATCTCCCTTCCTTACGAACATATGAAATTGCCAGCAGATAAAGGTCTTATGGTCTATCAGGTCTGCTCAATTATGCAGCTAGCAGCCATTATACTGCAGCTGCCCCTCCTCCCTCCCCAGTGACTTTCCCCCTTATCCTGTCCCATCCCCTTTAAGCAGCTCACTGTTCTACAGAATACCACTTCCTCTGGCAATTTGTTCACTAAGACACCACCCTTTCTGTAAAAAGTGTCTCCTCACTTCCCTCCTGAACCTTCCCCTTTCCAGTCTCAGATTGTGCCCTTGAGTGCTCCTCCCCCTCCTTAATTTGAAAAGCCCCTCCATGCCCTTCTTATTTATTCCCTTCATGTACATGTAGGTTCCTTCACTTGCTGTTACTTCTTTCTTTCTTTCTTTCTTTCTTTCTTTCTTTCTTCTCTTCCTTCCTTCCTTCCTTCCTTCCTTCCTTCCTTCCTTCCTTCTTTCTTTCTCCTTCCCCTTGCTTCTCTGAGGTTAAAAAAATAATCTGTATGTGAAACTGGGACCCATTGGTTTGCAATTGTAAATAATTATATTGTTGAAATGACAGCAGAAAGCTATTTTGATTTATTAGAAAAGGTAACAATTTTGAACAGATGGGGTTGACCTTCAGACCACAAGCTTGTTTACAGAATTGTCAGCAGGAAACCACCTCTAGAACAAAATGTATTATTTTTCGCAGCTGCTGAGACTAAATGTGTTCTTCAGGCTGACCTAAGGAAAGAAACTGCCAATGTTTTGATACATTTCGTGGAAAACAGGAGATGCAACTTACAACCACAGTATGTGAAGTTTGAACTGCCAGGCAAAAACCTGATGACAGCAATGCTTTTCCAAGGAGAGACTCAAAACGAGGACTTTTTTGTTTGTACTACCTTTATGAAGAGCTGTCCTGTACAGTTTTGTTTTTTCTATTTTATTGCTACTGATAATAATAAGACTCTACTTGTGAATTTTATAACTTTTCCTGGTCTGGCTATGCTTCCTGACCTATGCCCCTATGACAAGAGAATTACCCCCTCCCTCACTTTGTGAAGTGCAGTAATCTTGGCCAACTTCCAGAACTGAGGAATAGAACAGAAGAAGAAGGAAAGGTTGAAGGTACCATGTCAAAACAGCGAACCAAAATGAGTAACTCATAAATGAGCACATCATTTTGGTCACTTTCAGGTTCAGCAACTATGAAGGGATAGTGAAGGAGGGAATAGTGATGGAAGATGGGGGAAAAATGGCAAGGGAAGGGAATGGCAATGGGGCAGAAGGAAGAGGGAGGAAGAGAGCTGTGCTAAGTAGGGACTTGGGGCATGATGTCACTGAACTACTCGTGTAGTGTAGTGGGTAGGGACACCATCTGCAGTGGTAGTGGTCCCAGGTTCGGGACTACATACAGGTACCATATTTTACTTTTGGCAGGTGGTGTTTTTTTTGCAAGTTATTGCTATCCTTGGTCCCTCATCTTTCCTCCAGTGTCCTCACCTCCCCAGAGATGATTATAAAAGTGTGGAGGTGCAGGGGGCTTGCCTCCCACATTAAACATTGATTTACAAATGCGCTGATTTTATATTCTGTGTATATGGTTGTGTGCCAGATTGGTTTTTGCCAGGATGTACTCACTCTTTTGTGAGTCGCTCAAAACAGTTCGCTGTTATGACATGGTGAGTGAAGGGAACTGCAATGGCAAAATCTGCAAGGTGGACCATCAGGACTTGACTTTGATGGGTTGAGGGAGAAGAAAGTAAGCAGGGTTTTCTCAATGGTGATGAGGCAAAATGTCAGCTTGCAAGTCCTTCAATACTGTAGTAAACATTAAGTAAATTAAAAAAAATGTGTACACACTCAGTGCAAATTTGGACCAGTCCCACACATTGGTCTGGGGCTCTTAGTTCTAATTGTTCCCCTTGAAAACCTCACAGAAGTGTTCTACACTAGTAAAAAATTGGCAAATCAATCCATCAGGACAGCCCATGTAGAGCACATTGCAGTACTTCAGGTGGGAGATGGTGAAGCATGCACTAGTGTGAGCAGACTGTATTGATAAAGGCAGGGTCGCAAGCCAGCATCATTTTTAAGAAATAAACACCACTACAGACCACACATGATAGCTGGAAAACCAATGTCAGCTCCCAATCCAAAGTGACCCATAGACTGTAGACAATCTGCCTAACCCCAGGTCCCACTACATCAAATGTGGGGAGACACAGGGTATCTTACACGAATGATCTCAGATGGTCTGGCCCAACCAGTAGCAACTGTGCTTTGCTGACATTCAGGTTCAGCCCTCTGTGATCCATCCATAAACTGACCTCAGATGGAGCATCTTCGTCAAGCACTGCAACTAGTCAGCTCTAACTGGGTTTAAATGAAAAATATAGCTGTGTATCATCCCTATAGTAGTGGAAACCCAAGCTGTACTTATGGACCAGCTCTCCAAGTTCAAACAAAGACACCTTATGCAACAAAAGGGATAAAATGGAACCCAGAGGACACGGCATTCTATGTCATGAAGGAAAGATCTAAAGTTCCCCCAAACCACTAACTGAGAATGATCACTGAGAAAGTATCTGAATCAGCAATGCATGGGGCCAGCCATACCAACAACACTCCATTTGCTCCAAATGTTCCAAGTATTCAGTGGGGTCAAAGACAGTGTAAAATCCAGCAGGACCAAGAAAGCTCTCTGTGGTCCCCAGTGAGGAGGAGTTCCTTGAGAACCCTCATTAGGGCAGTCTCGGTTCTTTGCTAAGGGTGAAAACTAGAGTGGAAAGGGTCACACATTAAATTCTTCCAGCTTCTCTCTTAGCTACACTGTAACCAATTTCTTAATATATCTGCCCACAAAAGGCAAGTTAGAGATAGGCTTAAAATATGAGAAATCATCAGGGTCTAAAGATGCCTTCTTCAGGAGAAGGTCACACCACTGACTTCTTCAAAGCAGATTACAACAGACTCTCCCTTAAAGCTGCACTGACAATTTCTACAAAAAAGGGCAACAGCACCCAACTCTAGCCTTCACCAGGGAAGCAGATACTGCGTCAAAGACACAGGTACCAGCATGAAAATCTGAGAGTACCTGATGAATCTCATACACTTCAAATGGGCAAAAGTTGAAGTGCAAATGGAACGTCAACCATCTCCAAGGCTGAGCTACTACAATCTTCACTAGCAACAGTGGATGCTATTTTGGCTTTGTTGACAGCAATCTTCGTTGAAAATAAATTTCATTTCCTTCATTTAAAATTAGAGCCTATAGATAAAATTGTCCATTTTCATAGGCAACTATGGTCAAGATAAAAATTACAATAAGATAATAAAACATTTCACGATGCTTGCAAACATTAAATAAGCTGGTTCTCAAAACATTTGCAGATATCAATGGTACTAATATAACATCTTAAAGTTATTAGAAAAGGCTTGCAATTCATCAAAGTCCTAATGTTTTGTGGTAGCGAGTTCCAACAATTGCAAACTCAATAATAAACTGCAGCTTGACCAACATTTTTATAACATTTAGGCAGTTTGAAAATCATCCATTGATCTAGTTTTAGTGTTTGACAAAAACATTTTGTTCACCATAAGTTTTCATTTAGTTGCACATATCCATTTGCCATCTTCCATTCCCAATAGTTGATCAGTTCTTTACTGTAAAGATTGTCAATTTGAGATATTATACAAGTAGCAAGTATGACATTCCAAAGGAAGGTCAAATTCAAACCTGCATACTTTGTTCAGAAGAAGTGCAATTCTTTGCACAGAAGTGTTGGACGCGGAAGAGTAAATGACGAGGCCATAATCTATTAATGACAAAAGATGTGCCAAAAAAGCAATTTTCTAGCATCAGATGTAAAATTAAGTCTAATTCTATATAACATACCAAACCTCTGATTAATAGATTTTACAAGTTTTTCAATGTGTTGATGGTAGCTAAGGTAGCTATCAAGGATCAGGCCAAAGTATTTACTGTGTATTCACTGAGTTGGTCCAAGGTAGCTCCATCTAAGAAAAAGACTGTAATGAACATAGCTGATTCTTAAAATGAAAAAGCATGACTTTTGTCTTTTTTGTATTTAAACTTAACTTATTGTCAATAAACCAGTTAAGAACATTATTACTATTCCCAACATAGCATTTCACCTCTTTCTTTACACAGTTTTGCGTAATTGAATCATTATCTTTTAGAAGGTAATTAAAAGATGGATGCCCACTAATGTGCATTGACAGTGCTGGTCATGAAGTACCACATGGTGTGTAGTGTCACCCTTTCACTCTTTCTGTCCCATTCCAAACACAATCCCCAGTCCAGTGGCAACCCCCTTACTCTCCCTAACCCATTTCAAATGCAATCTGGTGTCTAACTCCCATCTCTTTGACCACCCGATTCTAAACACTCCCTGTTGGCCATGGCACCTCTGTCGCCCATCCTGTCCCATTCTAATCACTCTCAGCTATTAAGCTGCACTCTTTCCTCTAGACACACTATGTCAAGTATTCCCGGGTGCCAAATGGTACCCCCTCTCTCCCCACATCATTCCAAGCACTCCTTGTGTTCAGGAGCACCCCCTGCATTGCACCACTCTGTTCCAAGCATTTCCTGCTGTCTAGCAGCAACCCCTCCATTCCATTACAAAAACACATTTGTGTCCTGTGGCTCCCTCTCCATCTACCAATTCCCGGTTTGAACACTCCTGGGTGTCTAGTGGCACCCCCCATCCCACTCCAAGTACTTCCCGGTGACAAGTAGTACTCTGCCCTTCCATTCTGAGTACTCTTTCAAGGCCAGTGGTACATCCCACCCCTACTGAATTCTTCCTTCACCACTATACCTTCTCACCCACATCCACCCCCCCGACATGGTAATTGGCAGTGCACTCCTCCCACCTTCACAGTTGACTGACGTCTGATTCTAAAAAGTTTTTGTTAGCATCAGACAGCTATTGAGGTGACAAGAGGGCTGTACCAGTTGCCATCTGGTGGGAAAAGAGAATGGGACCCATGACTGAAAATACTTAAATCTCACTGGTAAAGGGGAAGATAAGTGCATTGAGCCCCTAAAGCTCAGAAAACCAATACAAAGATCTTTAAAATGTGTTACAGGACTCACAAGTAACTTGAGTCAGCAGTTCTAAGACATAAATACTGTATCTAAATAATCCAAAACTTAAGTCAAGGCAGGCAGATGGGTAAGCAGTGCAGAACAACATATGGTTTGGCCCCCAATAATATCACGTTCTGTCTCAAATTCCATGAAATGGTTGCTGCCTGGATTTAATTAATGGATGATTTAGATTTTTGTATCTTACAACTGCTGACATCTTCTGGTAAACCTAGTACCTCATTTCAAAGATCTTTTCATAGGTTTTCAGAATTTAAGAGGCCTGGCACACTTACCATCCCCTTTAATTAAAGGATTTTGGGCTACCCAATGGATCAGTGCCAGCATATTATACTGTCATTCTGGCCTCCTAAAACTGGGAGCAGACTCAAGGGCTTGCGAGGCAGCTGTGGGAGCTGGGGTGGTGCTGACATGCTGCAATGCTTCTAGCCAGGGCATGCTGCCACAGAGTTTTGCTGCCACAGTGCCCCTGCACTGGACCTAGGACCTTGCTGCCCTGCGGTGGGGGTCTCTGTGCATGCACAGGCCAAATGGACAATTTAGTAGGACACTGTGGTAGTGAGAAGACATGGAAGGTTGTGATGGAGAAATCACTGGACCATCCAGATGATGTTTCTGGCCCTCTTGGATACCACTTCCATAGTGACATCCACCAAAGGGGGGTAAATGGGGGTAGCAGAAGAGAGGGATGGCCAAGGGGAAAATACTCAACTGGAGCTAGATTCACAAAAAATCGCAAAGCATAGCACAAACGTGTGCGTTGCACTTTGCGATTGCCCAGTTGTCAAAGGTTACTATTCACAGCTAGACAATGCACCTTCACTATCTGACTGCGAATAGGGCACCAGGGAATACTTAAATTCTTACACTCGGGCCAGCAATCAGCATGGGGACACAGTAGTCACCAGGGAAACCTCTCATTTTACATTCGGACTGGTGACTGGCTGGGGGGGGGGCGTGCTAAACTTCAGTGCAGCTTATGTAAATGGATTTGTAATGAGCAAGCAAACAGCCACATAACATCTTGTATGCTCAGTGGGCTCACTTGCCTGGCTGCTTTTGTGGACTCAGAATAGCACACTGCTGCTCATTGACTGACAGATGTCAATAGCATGTACTGTAACAGTATGTGCTCCTTAACAGCTCAGTCAGTGGACTGCCATGGTGAAGAGTGGAGGGTTGTCCCAGTCACCAGCTTGGGGTCAGGATGGGGGGAGCAGGGTGGTGGGTAGTACCTGCCAGGGTGGGGGCAGGGATCCACTAGACACCAGGTACTGCTTGCACTATAATATACAGAGGAGTGGGGATAGGGAGGGGTTCCACTGGACACCAGGGAATTTATTAACTATCATGTGCAGGGGATCAGGATGGGGGATACAATGGACACCGGGAAACAGTATCCAGACATCAGATGATTGATCAAGCAGGGAAGGGACAACTGGACACCAGGGAATATGTTTATGTATATCAGGGAGGTAATCGGTTGGGGGGGCGAGATCACCGAACACCAGAGAAACATATATTTACAACCGGGCCAGTGATTGGTGGGGGGGTGAGGATCACTAGCTACCAGGGGATACTTAAATTCAGGATGTTGATCTGCAGGAAGGGGGGCGCTAGCCACCAAGGAATATTTCAATTTTTACACTCTGGCTGACGATCGGTGGGGTGACCACTAGCCCTCAGGGTATACTTATATTTTTACACTCTGGCTGGAGAGCGGCAGGAGTGGGGGCACCACAGTACCTTTGCCAACCACTAGGGTTGTGCAGGATTAAAGTAAGATCTCAGTCAGCAGTATTTGTTCCCTGCAAGGAAACCCCTCAAAAGGCCCTTCTGGGGAACAAATGCTTTGCATATTGGACTGTGCTGATATGCAGGTCCCCTCCTCCACATTTGCACTGCGGCCCCGCTCAACACATTGCCCTGGTGCAAACCCAAAGCCTGCAACCCAGCTTTTGTGCATACCAACTTGGCGCAAAACCGGGATCATGCTAGGGCAAAGTTTGTGAATCTAGCCCCTGAAGACTTAGTAGATAGCACCAGAGAAAAAGTTCAATCGAAAAAACAATTCTCATTTTTTCAGAAACTGTAGTGTTGTGTCCCCGTTCATTGTTCTGTAAAGTGCTTTGAGAATCATGTTGATATAAATTCTGTATTGGCAACAAAAGTTGATCCTCTTCTGTTTTTTTAGGGTTGCTGGGCTAGACATGGAATATTCAGACATGACATTATCTAGCAAACAAGACGTGTTCAATATGGTAAAACAGTATCTCAGCTTGAAGAAAGCAAAAGGTACAGTACTGTAAATTAACAATGCACTGTATACTATATTCATTGCGATGTGCGATAGGATTTTGAATGAACTTACTAAATGTTATTAACTTGTTTCAAATTTTCTTGTGGTAGGATATCAGCTATGTCCAAACCCAAATATCTCAGCAGATTAAGCATTGCATTGGAGGTCTTACTTCCAGGAGACTAAGCACTGGCAAAATTTCTTTCTGTTTGTGTAGAATATCAACTATATTCAAGCACAAATGCTGAATTCCATAATTCTTTTACCTATACTGTAGTTTGTGCCCTTCACACTGGTCCATCCACCTTGGAGCCCCACAGCACATCCCCACAGCTCCCGTCTACATTCCAGGTCTGGCTAAACCCCGAGAAAGTCTTTGATTGCCTCCCAGATGGGGTAAAGGTTGGGGGGGATACACCCATGAGTGAGCCATGAATTGGGCGAATAACCATAGGTGGTCGGGCTCACTGGATATACCAGGGTCTCTTCAGAAGCTGGAGCTGGTGCCAGTTTCCTTGCTTCTGTTCCCTGGTACCCCCTGACAGGCATCAGCATGCAAGGGGTACCAATATACATGTGCACGCAATCCCTGGCTATTGCTTTCCCCTCCCTCATGGTGTCTTCAGCTGCACTGCCACTTGTGGTCACCCTGGTTACAGTATTGCAGCAAGGTGGCAGCTGTTATTCCCCGAAGGAGAGAAAACATACTCTGGAACCCTGAGTCCTCCACCCCCAGCTAGCCCCTGACAACCCAGGCTCATTCCCAAACCAAACTCACTGGTGACTGAGCAGCAGCACTGTCAATGCAAGGACACGCCAGACATCGAATTCCAAATCTGAACACATCACTACATTGTACCTGATTAGCATGTTTCTATTGATTAAAAATGTTGAACACCAAGCCAGCCCAGTGGCACTAAGGGGTGAGGCACTAGATGTCACACCTGATGCCACGCCGGCAACCCAAGTTCAGGGGCGAGCTCGCATTGCCGGGGTTGGTAGGTGGGAGGGCTGGGAAATGACTGTAGCAGACACTGGGCTGTTCTCATCTCCCAGACTGGGGAGGTTTAGTTCCTCTCTCTTGGCTGACACCTGGTGGAGGCCAGGTGTCAGAGCAGAGTCAAGGGCTGATGAAATGTTGGGGAGGGTGGACGAAGCTCTCAGGTTTTGGGAGTGCACACAAGCCGCCACACATACTCATTTGCCATTGCTCTGGCGGGATTGGAGAAAACCACAGAAAAATCCCTGTCTCCCTGTGGTCATATGCGACAGCCTCCACCACTTTCAGACCCTGCTCCTTGTGGATCCCCACTGACAGAAGACAGTGGGGAGAGGGGCTGATGGGTTGGGGATGGAAGGGGACCCGAAGACAGGAGTAGGTGGCCATTGAGGAGTAAAAAGCTATGTTAAAAAAATGTTGAATACATTTTGGGTGGGATATTCAGACTGTGCCAGGCTGTGGCGCAAGCCTGGGTGCAGCACAACTGGGATGTGCCAGGGCACTGACAGGGTGATGTTCAATGGTGCTGCACCATGGCTCAGCACCATTGAATATCGCTCCGTGGCCATCCGCATAGCGCATGGCGCAGTGGCACTGCACCAGCACGAGTGACCAGAGAGAAGCAGGGGGGTGCGCTAGCGCAAGTGCTGTTGCACTAGGTGCAGCAACCATGATATTCAGCAGTGGACATGCAGATGGGGCCATAATGCATGCAAGGTGCAAATGGGGCCATTTGCATGTCATCATGGCCCCATTTGCATGCTGGTGTGCCAATCCCCGGTGACTTATGCCTGGCGCCCTGCCAGGCAGCGGCCGTCAGGGACCAATGCCCCAACGTGCTCCAATGCCCGATCGCGGGCCGTAAAATGTAATAACCTCCCTGGTGGTCCAGTGGACCTAGCTCCTTGCCCAATCGCAGGCTGTAATAATGAATAACCTCCCTGGTGGTCCAGTGGACCGATCCCCCTGAATGATCGTGGGCTGTAATAATAAATAACCTCCCTGGTGGTCCAGTGAACCTATCCCCCTGCCCAATCACGGGCTGTAGTATTAAAAACACTCCCTTATGGTCCAGCGGTACCCGTACTGTCCTCCCAACCCACCCACTCTTTACCACCACCCTGCTCCCCTCCAGCCTGGTCTGCGGTAGGCGGCAGCACCCAACCCACAAGCCACCTGGCCACCCGCCGACTGACAGCATACAGTATGGCTGTACGCCTATTTGTCCACAGCATGGGCCAATGGACATGCAGACCATGCCGTACTACACAGTCCTGATATGTGAATGGATCCATTCACATATCGGGACTGTGTAGTACAGTACGGTTTGCATGCCCATTAGCCCACGCTGAGGACCAATAGGCATACAGCCGTACTGTACGCTGTCAGTCAGCAGGCAGCTGAGTGGCTTGCAGGTGGTGCTGCTGCCCACCGCTGACTGGGGAGCAGGGTGGCAGGAAAGAGTTGGGCGGGTTGGGAGGGGGTACGGCCTGCTGAACCACCAGGGAGTGTTTTTAATTCTACAGCCTGCGATTGGGCAAGGAGATAGGTCCACTGGACCACCAGGGAGTCTATTGTTTGAAATAGCCTGCAATCGGGTATGGGGGGGCGCTATGCCACCGGACAGTGCCACCAGAGCTCGGGTGGCCACCCACAGCTGGCAGCTGCCGTGTTGCACCCTGCATTATGGCAGCTCACCTGTGGATGGCCAGCTGTTGCTCCTTTATTTTATGGCTTAACTGTGTGCGGTGCATGTAGGGGTTGTGCCTGCACATTCTCAGCACATCCCGGGCTGAATATCGGGATGTGCAGAATATCATGGACACGCGCACCCCTTACCTCGCAGCTGCATAAATTACCAATGTGCTCCGGCGCATCAGGATTTGTGCTGCATATCCCTCCCCAGTGAATATCGCACCAGGGTGCAGCAGTGGGTTCTGCATGGCACAGCTCTGTTGCGCCATGCACAACCCATTTGAATATCCCGCCCTTTGTTTACAATTCATTCCCATTAAAACATTTTTTTTTCAGATTTTTTTATATCACCATTGTATTGATTCTTTGAATATATACACATAAATTTGTAGTATTTGTTTCAGAAACATCTAGGCCGGGATTTTTAAAAGGCTGGATGCAGTACTTGCATCCATACTTTGGACATATGCATCCTGTTCACACACATTTGGAGGCATTTGCAACAATCCCTGCAGTTTACAAGGATTTCTGCTGCAACTGTGGGACTCAGATCCGCTTGCTGGATGCAACTGCTGAATTCTGTCCAGAAAGTTAGACCAACGTTTTGCGGTTTAACTTTTCAGGCAGAATTCTGCTGTTGCATTTAGCAAACAGACACATCTGTTTGAAAATCTTGCCCCATATTTTCAACACCTGTTCTTAGAAATGGTGCGCTTTTGATGTCAGAGTCAGTTGTCATTAAAGAACATTTGTGCCTGAAATGGCCGATTTTCGAGGCTGCTACCTGTCTCTTAATTGGTGTTGTGCTACTGCCACCACAGGCCTCTGTCAGTATAACCCCATGCCACTGTTTTGGGCTAGTAACACTCTCTGCCTCCCTTGGGCTGCCTGAGGCCTAGGCCTGGAACTTGACTGTACTTGATCCGCCCGTCCTCCTGTGGCTTTTAGAATGCCACCCCAGGGGTGCTTGGTCCTCCCTGGCCTAGCTGGGGGATACAGCTCAAACCCCTGGGCCTCAGGCTACCTTGCTCTCCTTCAAGTCCCCTCCTGCCTGGCTATCTACCAAAGGCATAAAGCTAGCTCATCTGAGAACGTGCATAGTCTAATACCGAACCTAGCAGAGCTAACTGCCTGGGTGGCTCACTACAACCCTGACATTTTGGGGATCATGGAAACCTGGCTGAAGCCGCACATCCCAGAC
Source organism: Neoceratodus forsteri (assembly GCA_016271365.2). Taxonomy (NCBI): domain Eukaryota; kingdom Metazoa; phylum Chordata; order Ceratodontiformes; family Ceratodontidae; genus Neoceratodus; species Neoceratodus forsteri. The sequence continues at coordinate 63,982,895 of JADMNL010000025.1, read as the reverse complement.
TCTCTGTGTGCCTTCCCTGGATACCACCTTATTAGGCTGGACAGAGAAGGGAATAAGCGCAGGGGCGGAGTGCTCCTCTACTATAAGGGGCATTTAAATGTGTCTGTCAGGCACAACCCCTGCACACACCCTGCCTGTGAGTTCTTGTACGCCCTCCTCCTACTAGGCAAAAGTAAAAAGAGCCACGTGGTATGTGCCTATAACCTTCCAAAGCGAGGAATACTTGGGCTCTCCTCATTACTCGACTGCCTAAATGACAAAGTGGGCTCTAATGAGCTACTGGTCCTGGGTGACCTCAATTTAAACTGGTTGGGTGGGTAAAGTCAAGCAGTATGAGCCTCTGCTGTCAGGCCTCGCCCTCAGCCAACTCATCACCAAACCCACGAGGCCCTCCCCATGTAGGGGAAAAGGATCCCTCATTGGCTGGGTACTGAGTGACGGGTCTAATAGAATAGTCTCCTCAGATGTCCTCCCTGATGCCATCTCAGATCACTCCCCCACCTATTGCACATGGGGCGTCTCACCTCCCAAAATCCCTAGCAATGTGATCCAGATGCGGAACTAGTCAAATTTTAGCACTGAAGACTACCTTGCTGACCTTCAGCAAACCAACTGCTCCAGGGTCACTGCCACGAGTGATCCCACAGAAGCCCTCAACAACTTCCTCGCTGTCTTGACTCCCCTGCAAAACAAACATGCACCCCTAACGAAAAGGAGGGTGAGGGATATGGTAACCAAGTGGCTCCATGGTGGCCTATTCTCCTGCATGAAGCAAAGAGACAAATGCTGGATGAGATTCAAATCCTCCCACTCCAGTACCGACTTCCTTGAATATAGACCATTGAGGAGCTCCTGCATGAGAGCCACCCGCTCTGCAAAGAGCAAATTCTGCCAATCCTCCCTGCTATTCACAGCCAGTAACCCAAGGACCTTGTGGCAAAACATTAAAAACTTGATCGGTGGGCCAGCCCGAGCCCAGGCCTCCGACTTGCTGATTGGTGGGGTCAGTTGCAATAACCCCCTCACTATTGCCAATGCTTTTAACTTCCAGTTCTTGGTCCTGGCTGCTCCCTTCCCTCAACCCCCCAGCCCCGTAACCCTGGGTCCCTCCCATGGTGGGGCCCCTAGCCAAACTTCCTTCTACCTAAAGGTTGTATCCACCTCGGAGACCCAGAGGCTTTTTGCTAGTCTCTCTCCTCACACTGGAGCTGGGCACGACAGCCTTGAGCCTAAACTGCTCAGCTTTTGGGCATCCACCCCTAGTCTAGCCTATCTTTCACATATTCAATACTTTGTTAATCAGAGAAACCATCCTGGATGTATGGAAGGTGGCCAGGGTCGTCCCTGTACTCGAACAAGGCAACCCTAAGGATCCCAATAACTACCACCCTATTGCGATCCTGTCAGCAATCAACAAGTTACTTGAGAAAGTAGTTGCCTCCCAGCTCACTCACTACCTTCAGAGTTATGAGCTACTCTCCCAAGTACAAGACGGCTTCAGAAAAGGGCACAGCACCTCTACATCCCTTGCAGTGGTCACCTCTAAGATCAGGTCTGCTACCGACCATGGTAAACTGACTGGAGCCATCTTCATCAATCTCTCAAAAGCCTTTGACCGGGTTGATCACTCACTCACTCCTGCACTCCACTCTTTGGTCTGTGGGTTCCTCCCCCCCCCAACCACGCCCAGTTCTCCAACTACTTCTCTGGGAGGCAGCAATATACTAACTTTAACAAAGCCCTCTCCAGACCTCTCCAGGTGACCTGCAGGGTCCCAAAGGGCTCCGTCCTTGGACCCATTCTGTTTTCCCTATTTATAAACAAGCTGTCCTCAGTCTCTGCCCATGGGCACTCCACACTGTATGCGGATGACCTCGTCATCCTGGTCAGCTCATGTGACATCAAGGACATTAACTCCCGGTTAATCTCTGACTTTAACCACATTCAGACCTGGCTTGAGGACCACAGGCTAACCAGTAACCTTAAAATGACCCAGGCCATGCTCTTTGACTCCTCGGCCAAGATAAAACCATGCCAACTTCTCTCAATATCTCAGGAGCTGATGGTTCCCTCCTGAATGTTGCAGATGCAGTCAAGTACCTGGGGGTCACCCCTGACCCACAACTGGACCTCACACTCCACATTCGTAATACCTGTAAGGCCACAAACTGCAAGCTGGGCCTGGCATACAGAGCTAAAGGTTGTCTCACTCCAGCTGCACATCTTGACATTGCTAGGGGGATCCTCCTACCCATGCTGTGTTATGGCTTGGTATCCTTTGCCCATGTTCCTAAATCTAGTGCTGTTTTGCCCTCACTACTCCTTGCCTCACACACCAATGTGAGCTATACTCCCAACTGAAGTGGCTTCACCCAGAATACCACCGCACCTTTGTCCTTGGCAACTTCATAGACAATATTGTCAGAAATGCCACTCCCCTTACACTCGCCTCATTCCTCAAACCTGCAAACCCCACCTGCCATCTAAGATTCAGTGACTCTCAGGTCCTTCTGGTTCCTAAAACCCACACCCAAATGGGGGTTCGGGCCTTTGCTGCCTACGCACCCAAGCTGTGGAACTCCCTTCCTGCTAGCACCCGCTCCACTACCTCCCACCCCTTTTCAAAGCTCCCCTGTGGGGCTTCCTAAAATCATCCTCTGCCTGCCTCTGTGCCTGAACCTCTAAACTGGTCCCGGCTGTCTGGGCGTGGTGGCCCCGGCCTCTGCTCGCACTTCTTCCAGCTGGCAAGCTCAATGCCATCTGTCCCACCACGGGAATATGGTGCTCTTCCCTGCCCTACCTGACCCTCAATAGAGTGCCTACATCCCGTAAGTCCCCCTCCCCACCCACAATCTGTTGCCTGTCCTGTGTAACTTGCCTCTCAATACCTGTTGTTCTCCTGAGGGTATTGTTGACTTTACCTGTCGGCATTTGTTATCCATGCCGGTACCACACAGTTATCTACCTTTTGACGTAATCTATGAGCCTGATGCTCTGGTATGTACCTAGCTGGCTTAATGTCTGTTGTAATGTACCTTTGTTATACTTCCCATGCCTGTACTCAGTTGCTATTCTATCTCTCATTCTAATCACTGTTTTTGTTGCTCTTGTATGAATCCTGTCTGCCCGATGATCATAATGTACTTCTTGATGTAACCTATGTTCTGATGCTTTGTATGCACCCTGTCTGCCTAATGCTTTGGTGTGTACAACTGTAATCCTCCCGGGTCGCACATGAACATAGGCATATGGCTGTCTAGTGTGCTTACCTGGCTAGCAAAAGCAAATAAATAAATAGACAATTCAAAAAGGGTCGCAAAGCAATGCTATTTACAATTCCTACAAGAAATAGTTATACTAAGCACTCAGATGGATGATGATTTAGCTCAACAGGGTACTGAAGCAGGAACAAATGTAGAAGAAACAGATATGGGTATTCCAGTTGGGAAAACTGGAATGGACAAACCTAGCATAGAGGATACTAACAGTAGTCATGCTGCTACCTTAATTGATATTGATAATGAGCAGACAAGTTCAACTAGGGTTGAGAAACCAACAAGTGGTATAACTTCAGATATACCACCCTTGATTGATTTCGGTAATCTTTTTGATAGAAATCAGGCAAACGTCTCCCCTGACCCACCAGATACAATGTAATCATTAGGAGAGGATTGCTCCACCTATATGAATGAGGTGGATCCCAGTACAATCATGGAAACAGAAGGGGGACAAGATGTACAAAATAGGAAACACAAATCAGAAACAAAAGGACAGGCACAAACAATTAACCAATATTACATACTAGGGGATTCGATAACAAAGTACACAGATAGGTACACAACAAAGGGTAACAAGGAAAACATAACTACCTGTAGCTATAGTGGAGCAGATATAAAAGACATTGCAGCTATGAGACCAGGGATACTCAAAAATAAAGGCAAACCAAGAACATTACTTATTCATGTCAGTACAAACAATCTAAGTAGGAGCAATATGGATGACACAGCAAAAGAGAGAATTTATATAATATACTATCCAGGGAGAATGCACAAATGATCATATCAGGCGTACTACCAGTACCAAGAGTGGGTAGGGAAAGAATATATAGAACAAAAGCATATAACTGGTTGAGGAGATGGTGCCTAGAAAGAAACATCATATGTATTAAAACATGGGAGATTTTTGACAGACAAAATGAGTTATACTGCAGTGACGGGTTACATGTACGTAGAAAAAGATCCAGAGTACTAGGGAATATATTTTATGATGCCAGCAACAACTATGCAGGTCCCCCAAAAAATCTGATACAGAAGGAATGCAGGGAATACACTAATACATCAATATGTAGTATAATATGGATAAAGACAAAGTCAAGAGAAATCAGGGCATATCCATTATGTTAATGAATGTAAGAATTTTAAATGTAGTTAAAAAAGCAGAATTAGAATTACTAATATAGGAAAAGCAAAACAATTTGGCAGCAGTAACAGAGACATGGTGGTCGGACAATACTATCTGGAGTAGGGACATCCCTGGTTACAAGGTCTCCCATAAGAACAGGGAAGACAGAAGGAGGGGAGTATGTAGACAGTTAGATACAGGCAACCATACTGCTCCTGAAAATGAGATAATTTGGGTGGAAACAATCAGGGCTAACAACAAAAAACTAAAGGTAGGACTTTGTTATAAACCTCCTGATCTTGATACAAATGCCTATGCAAACTTAAGAAAAAGCATAAATGAGAAGATGGGGGGAAAGAAGTGATAATACTAGGTGATTTTAATGCACCAGGCATAAACTGAAATATTGGTACAGCATCGAATAGAAAGGAACAACTCCTCCTATATGTATGTATAGACAATGGACTACACCAACTGGTTGACCAACCTATAAGGGATTTTATTTATTTTATTTAGTTTTTTTGACCGGGTAAGTGCACTAGACAAATCCTGCCTATTTTCAGGCGTGACCTGGGGAAGGGGGATACAGATGATTGCCAACTGACCTTGAATCAGATTAAGCAGCTGGTGGTATTTTTAGTGAATGAGGGAGATTTGGCCAGGACACCAGGGAAATTCCCCTACTCTTTTCAACAAGTGCCATGGGATCTTTAACATCCACCTGAACTACCACCAATCCAGGCAGATGGGACCTCAGTTTAACGTCTCATCCGAAAGACGGCACCTCAGAAGTGCAGCACCCCTCTCATGCTGCACTACAGTGTCAGTACTGGGATATTAACCCAAGTGCCAGATGTGGGAACTGAACCCACAGCCCTCTGATCTCCCGACCTCAGAGGTGAGTGTGCTACCTACTGAGCCACTGACACTGTACAACATCCTAGATCTAGTATTTGCCAGATAGAACAGATGGTATTAGGGATATATAAATACAAGAACCACTATTAAATAGCGATCACAGGATAGCGATGTTCAAAACTGACATAAAACCTAAACAACTATTGGGTAAAACAGCTGTAAAGAATTACCATAAGGCTGATTTTGAACAAAAAAGAAGGGACTTGAATAATTAGGAATGAGACTTTGAAATCCAGACCGTAGTGCAATTATGGTGAATTATAGAAAACAAAATACTAGTACTAGAGGATAAATATGTCCCAGATAGACTTATGCATAATAAAAAGGGAAAGGTTCCAATATTGTACACCTATACAGTAAAAAACAGCTTGCAAAAAAAGGCGAGCGTATAGAGCCATGAAAAAAGACAGTAGCCAGTACAACCTCATGAAATATAAACAACAGCTGATAAAAAGTAAAAGGATCAGTAAATCTGCAAAAAGCAAAATAGAATTTAAATTGGCTAACACTAAAGATAATGGGAAATCTTTCTTTGCATATGTCAGCAATAAATCAATGGCATGCCCGGTGGCACTGAAGATTGAAGCGCTGGATGCCACACTTCGTGCCATGCCAGTGACCCGAGTTTGGGAGCGAGCTTGGGCACCAGGGGTCAGTAGGAAGGGATTGAGCATCTCCAGGACAGCTCCCCCTTCCCGGGGGGAGAGTACTGGGGATGTCCGCTGTCCCAGTGACCCCAGGTGGAGACCAAGGGCACTGCAGGATCATGGACCAACGTAGCATCGGTGAGTATGGCAGATGCTGGCAGGGTTGCCGTGCACCATGGTGTCACTGCATGCCACGCTTGGGGAAGGGGAAGTACCAAAAAACCTATCAGCCCAGATAGGTGATGGCATCCCAGTGCCTGGCCACCACATGCCCAATATTGGACCGCTGCCTCTGCCCCTTGATCTCCTCATGGACCTCAGGCCTGGGGGGCCCACAGGGAGTGCTAACATCCTTGAGAAGGCAAGTGGTCACAGTGGGTGGTACAGTGGCAGGTGAGTGGACTGCCCAAGAGAGTTCTGGGAATGAAGGAGACAGAAATAGAATTAAAAAAATACTATAAATTAGTGCATAGGACTGTGGGGCCATTAAGAACAGGGGATGCTGAGATTATTGAACCAACAAACCAGGCTAAGATCTTTAATGAGTACTTCTGCTCTGTTTTTGAGAAAGACACTGATAATGGAGTAGGAGGTTTTAAATCAAGTAGTGTGTATCAGAGTCCCATAAGTATCACAAGGGAGGAGATAATTCAGAAACTGAATAACATAACTATATCCAAATCAGCAGGACCTGATAATATACATCCCAGAAGGATACAAGAGATAAGTACTTGGTTGGTTGAACCACTTTACAAACTTTATACTATGTCCATAGCTACTGGAGATGTTCCAGAGGACTGGAAGACAGCCATGGTGGTCCTGATCTTTAAGAAAGGTGATGAGGGAGATGTGAGGAACTATAGACCCACAAGTCTGACAGCCATCTTAGGAAAATTGCTAGAATCTACTGTATAATCAAGGATAAAATAGAAGAAGAAGTTAATAACAAGAATCTGAATGATGAATCCCGGCACGGGCTCAAAAACATAGATCCTGTTTAATGAATACCTTAGTATTTTATAAAATAGGCAGTAATGCACTGGATAGCAACCAACCAGTGGATGTAGTGTTCTTAGACTTTAAAAAAGTTTTCAGTAACATCCCACATAATACTCTAATGCTTAAACTAACAAACCTTGGCATCAACAACAAATTGCTAAGATGGGTCCAAATGTGACTAACAAGAAGAACTCAGAAGGTCAGGATAAGAGGTCATCTGTCTGATAGTGGACCAGTGATGAGTGGAGTACTGTAGGGCTCAGCATTAGGGCCAGTCTTGTTTGCATTATTTATTAAGAACATGAATGAGGAAATAAGCAGCTGGTTTACAAAATTCGCTAATGACTCAAAACTAGGGGCAGAGGTAAGGAACAACACACAGGTGAATACATTAAAGGAAGACCTAAAAATACTAGAAAAATGGTCAGCAACAAATGGTATGATATTTAACATGGAAAAATGTGTTGTGATGCACCTAGGGGTTAAAAATACAAAAAAAACAGCAACCACCTAGAAGGAATACAACTGAAAGCAGTAGAAAAGGAAAAAGACCGTGCGGGTCTAGTAAGAAGTGACTTGAGCTTTAGTCCCCACTGTAGCAAGGTTATTAAAAAGTCCAACAAAATCATAGGATGTATTAAAAAAGCCTTTATCTCATGAAATAGAGCTTGTATGATCCCCTTCTATAAAGCCTCTGTACAACCACATTTGGATTACTGCACACCACTGCAGAGTCCTTATCTAAGGAGAGACATAGATGGCTTGGAGAAGGTGCAGAGGAGATTTACCAAGATTATTCATGCCCTGGGAGATAAGTCATATGAAACTAGAATGCAAAATGTAAATATATATCCATTGGAGCCCAGAAGAAGAAGAGGGAACGTACTAGAAATGTACAAGATTATAGGTAATAGCCAGCTCATGGAAAACTTGGATATACAGTTCAGCTATAGAAATTTCAATTTAAGAAGTCACCCAAAACAGATAAAGTTAACCTTCCCTAAGAAAAAAGCCAGAAGGTTCTTTTTACACTCAAAGGGTTATAGCACCTATATGGAATGAGTTGCCCAGTGAGTTAGTAATCTCTGGCTCCTTCATCTCCTTCAAACATAGACCGGACAAGCACCTATTAACAAACCAGGAAATACGATGGCCCCACTAGCGTGGGAGACAGACACTATGAGCATACAAGCCTTCTATCTGTCTCAAAAAACAAAGCATTAGACTAAGTATATTAGATTAGAAATAATCATTCAGGTTTTAAGGACACATTTCATTAATAAGCTGGCAATAATGTATAAAAAAAACATGGGAAAGACAAACTAAACTTTAATGGAATTCTCTACTAAACTGTAACACCTGAATAAATTATGCTTACAAAGAAATTCAAGTTGAGAACTTTCAGAAAATTTGCATGTGCAGTTTGGTTACTCCAGCAGATTGTAAGACACTTTGGCAGTAAACTGCCAGACAAATATCTAGGGATACCATCGGGAACCCTAGCTCTTGTAAATCTTAGTAATGTCCCTAAAAGTTCTAGACAGACAGTTTTCTACCACAAAACATTTTTGCTGGAGCAACAAGATTGCCTATGACAGTGTTTTGAAGACCTGGCCCCAGCTCTCAAGGCATGTAATGAATACACAAAGACATGGATATGTTGACCCATTGCACAGCATTAGAGTTGCCACTCATGACATTGGTGACCTGGGTTCAAGAACAAATCCTAGTCAGATAGGGGAAGGAGAATAGAGTGTCTAGGTCTGACTGAGCACTCCCAGAATCAGAGACTAAGTCTGGCTTGAAACATCCATAATCCCAGACTGGAATCGGGAAGGGGGGTGGAATCCCAGACTGGGTCCAGCTGGGGTCCCCAGAATCCCAGACTAATGCTGGCTGGATGACTCCTGATTCCCAGACTTGGGCCAGGTGGGGGCCTGAGAACACCAGAGGACACTCACAGCCTTCAGGGAGGGAGGAAGGGAGGGAGGGCCACAGCCTCTACCACCTGTGTGTCCATGGGTGACAGTGCAGCAGATATACCATGGGAGTGAAAACCCTGGCTTGACTCTATCTTTGAATACCAGCTTAAAGCCCATGGTGAGTCAGCATCTGGGGAAGGGCGAAAAACAAAGGAACAATGCTAATGCATGCAAGATGAAGCTGGGTGGCCTCAGGTTTCACCTCAGTGACTGGTTTCCTCCTCCATCCAGGTAATTTCCATTACAAGGGTGGTGAGAGTCATAGTCTGAAGAGCCCTGGCCAGACCCAGAAGGCCCTGCTAGGGGAGAAGCCTTGGGGTTGCAAGGAGGTTAGTAAATGTCAGAGAAGCTGGGGATGGGGCTTGTCCTGACCTAGTGGCCAGGCAGTGTTCTGCCACAAAAGGTTACATTTGTTGGAGCAACCCAGTTGCATCAGTTTTCAGAAGACCTAGCCCAAGGTTCTTAAAGGGAAGCAGTCAGCACCAAGAACAAGGGGCTGGTTCCAATGTGCACTTCCCATGCAAACATATTCTGGTTTACTTACTGTTTACTGTAGTATAGCAGATTATATCTGACTAATTTTGTTTAGTTCTAGGCTGGCATCTTCTGTTACTACAAATCCAAGAACCCCCTGCAGCTGACATCACAGCAGTAGACAGCGGTGCATGCTAAACATTTATATAAGCTCTGATCTTTTGGTTGTTGATCTCACTGTTCTCCATGGGAAAAGTACAGTCACAGAGGGCTGTACTTAGCCCCTGGAGAAAAGAAGACCCGAAAACATCTGATCAGAGATTATAAAAGCTATAACATGCACTGCAGGCTACTGAATTTCTCACTGCTGCCTAAAAAATAAGTCTGATACAATCTACTATACTACCGTAGACAGTACATGAACCAAAATGTTTTAGTACACAAAGTGCACAATAGAACCACTCCCATACTTCTGTGTGGTGGCCCTTTGTACTGACTGATCCCCTTTAAAGCAAAAAATGAATACATAAAAAGAGATGGGATGACCCTTTGGCACTGCATCAGAACTAGCAACTTGGGTCAGGAAAGCATCTGGGTCACTGAGGGCAGGGTGGGAGAAGGAGGACTGAGTATCCCAGAGAATCCCACTTACCTGCAGTGTATCATCAGTTGCTGAATACATATTTACAATTACACATCAGTCTCACGTGTATTAAATTGGAACGACCTGAGGGGCAGCTGAAAACAGCCTCTATATATTGGAAGCAATATGGCTTCCTTGCAAAGGTTTTGATCCTTTTCATTTGTGAACAAGCCTGCAGACAGCCAACCAAAACACCTCCAATAAATAAATGAAAAAAAAAATGTAACTTTATAAGGTTCTGCTGTAATGCCCAAATGGAAAAAGCTTATTAACTTATTTTTGCATTCAAAATTACAGTAACTGTATTTAAACCATTAAATTTTACACCCATGGCAGGTATTAGAGATCAGAGGAGTGCTCCATTCCTGTCTGTTAAAGACACTCTTATTCTGTAAAGGGTACCCAGTGCACAGTTGATTTGGAAATAGCACGTTTAGCGAACATTTAACTGTTTTATTCTAAAACAAATTTGATCCCTCGCAACCTATATTTATGGTCCACCTAATGGCAATCTGAGAGTTGTAAGAATCACTTCACTTGCATTCTTAGAGTATTAAAACCACTCCCAAAGAATGTATGAGATCACTTCTACAAATGTAAGAGTGCAGTTATGAAAACTATATACCGTATATACAGCAAATATATTCGGTAGCAGTAGAGTTTATTTATATTTGGTGCTAGCCCTGGAGGTTCATGGTGCCATTACAAAACATGTAGTAGGATAGAAACAATAAAATCAAATAAACAGATAAAATATAAATAAACACAGCCAGGATGAGCAAGAAATAGCAAGCAGTAAATTATTCCCCACACGCGTGTAGAAAAAAAGAAGGTATTGAGGCTCCTTTTAAAGGCCTCCACTGAGGGGGCTTCCCTCATGGTGTATATTGCACATGGTTGAGGATTTTGCCTGATAGGATTCATTATCATCCAGTGTAATAACCACTGTATTCATAAATGTAACAATCACACAAATGTTTTAAAAATGACTAGCATAATGTTACATACAAAAAAATCAGATCACAAAAACACGTATACTCTCAGGGCCTAATGAACTCAAAAAGACAACTTGCCCTTTATCATCGTGGCTTCATGGATTTGTTAGACCCTCAATGGTTGTATTTCCTGATGTGTGACACTTTGCCACCAGATATATGCATATCCTCTGAAAAATATAATTGACCTCTCAAGTCTATCTCAGTTTGGCATTAGGGAGGAAAAAAATGCAAGAATATTGTAGGTGAAGGGTTACTCTGACCAAGAGGTTTTAGAATATAGGACACAAACCTTTGCATAATTGTGTACAGTTGATTGTATAAGGCATTTCCTGATGGACGCTACATTTCTCAATAGTTGTAGGAACACCTTGTCCAGGCAAAGACAGCACAGACTGGATTCAAAAGAACTTTGCATCCTTCAAAACCCTTGCTGCCTACAGCGACTTTACAGATGTTGATGGTGATTTTGATGGTGTAAGTATATCTTTTTCCACATATTTAAAGGACTGTATTTACACAAATGATCTAAAAGTAGCAGTTAATGCTAAATGTTTGTTACACTTTATCATACACTCCTTACTGCAATCCCAATCTTGATCCCTCCTATTTTTTTTCCCAAATTTATTTATATGATACCTCATTTTGTTTTATGTTCACCTTGTTAGAGCTTATGTTTGGAGGCTTGAAGTTAGTGCTGATGTCCTTAATGCCCCATAAAATTATGGCGCAGTTGCTTTAAAAAGCATTTAAAAACCTTTTTATTTCAACAGGCCTATGGGACTTAATATTCTATGTGTTTTATTGCTTAGTTTTTACTGCATTTCAGATGTTATATTTGTATGTTTTATTTGATGTTTGTTCATCACTGTCTGTATGCTTTCTTTTGTAAGGGCGCCCTGAGCCTACCAGGGAAGGTGCCCAATATTAAATAAAATCTACTACTATTACTACTGTTGCATGCTAACTCATCTCGGTTACAAGAAAAGTGATGTTAAATGATACGAGCAGGCATTTCAAAGTCCTGCATCACGTTTATGTCTTTAGTATTTCCAGTAGTGTCCAGATGTGTATGCTACTGAAAATGCCATCTGCATGCAGTTTTGGATGCCTGCGTCAAGGCATACAAGGGCTGTCCCATACTTCACATGACCCTTACATTTACCATACATGTAACAGAAGGAATTGTCTTCTACAATCTGTAAACGTAATATTCCCTTTTAATTTCACATGAAAATGATCATAAAGTAATTCAAAGTGTTGTAAATGGAGACAGTCTTTGAAAACTGCAGACTCAGACACAGATGCAATTTTTTTTTCCATATAGATTTTTCTGTGCTTCCCTGCCATTGCCCAGGGATATACCCTGTCGATTAGGGATACTGTATGCCTGCTCAGGCAATTTTGCCATCACTCGGATTGCAGGGTCTTTTTTTTTTTTTTCTTCCCACAATTTCTTTCCTTGTTTCTCCCTCCTCCCTAGGTATGGCCATGCCCTTAAGCCCAAGTAACACACAATGCCCCTTTGGAAGGCACAAGCTCCCTGGCCCACCCAAAGGGGTCACTGCATGCTGGACTCCAGCTGAATTCCAGCTAAAGCAAGCTGCCCTCCAGTAGCTGCCCGCAGCCTTCCTTTCTTTCAAACATTATTTCTGGTGTCTGCACCCAACCACTGCTTGTCTGCATGGCAGTGAAGCATGCAACTGGTGGACCATTGCGGCAGCTTGACGTAGATGCATTCTGAAGATGGGTCTACATCTGATATGGCCCAGAATATTAATGAGATCCTGGGGGAGACATATTTAATGATGATCTATTTCATTTCAAATCTAAAAAAGTGCTTAAGGGAGCTCAATACTGGAATGAAATGGCATCTAACAAGACAGGAGAAAAAGGGTACTCTAAACTAGAATGAAATAGTATATATGCAAACATTCTGGTGTACCATGAACCACTGTTTTTTTTTAATGGTAAAGGTTTTGTTCCAGAAGCTAGCAGGGGTCCCCCACCAGCACCTGCCTCCCCCCAACCCCATAATCCTACTTTACGACCCCAAGGACAGGAGCATAAGGCAAGGGCATGGAGTCCAAGAGTAGTGGTGCTTCACTGTGCTGAGTAACCGTTTTCTTCCTTTTCACTTCCTTTCCACCAACTACCCCACTGATGCCCACTGCCTAACGGTGGCCTCCACACTACAGTATGACCCATTAAAGGAATAAGTTCCCTGGTCCATCACAGGGGTAGCTGGAATGGTGAACCATGCAAAGATCCTTCACCAGGCCGGGCCCCCCTGACAAAACCTTTGGTGTAAGATAAAGCACTGGAATGTTTGTAGGCAATTTCCACTTTTTTCTACATGGCCCAGTTGTGTTGGAATTAAAACTTATGAGCACCATGTTTTGTTTTTGCTGAGCGTGCTGAAAGTGGATCTTTTTTGATTTTGCTGTGGGATGCACTGCCACCCTGGGTCTACTCCAGAACCAGAAATGTCACTGAGCCATCGAGGTATTCAGATTTGCTGCTTTAAAAGTACCTTGACTCTAGTCTTGTTTATACGTCAGTAGAAAGTTCTGCTATCCATCAGGTTATCCAGATCCACAAACTGGAAGTGGAGGAACTACTGTGCTAAATCAGGGAATATACAGTACGTCTAATTACATATTCATTAGCCTAGTAAGACTCATGATTGGCTACTGGATCAGTCATTACTGTCTCAGAAAGGACCAATCCAGCTGCCAACTGATGCTACACGGCATGCAGCATCTCAAACGTAAGATGTCCTCATGCCATACTACTTATGCGACACCGGTCAAATGCAAAACGTTAAGTAAAAAAAAACGTTAAAACAAAAGCTTTTATTGTGAGTACACTTATAATTGCAAGAACAACCTTGAAAATGGTAATTTCCTTGGATTAACAATCAGTTGGAAGGAGGATGTCACAGGAAATGACTGGCTTTTCATTATTACTGCTTAAGTGATTGTCTTGACAAGTGTTTTCCATTATAATCAGAACGTGAAATGATTTTTGTATCATTGATGGATTAGTAATTTAGTACATAAGATATTTTAAGTGTTCAATAGACATTAAGTACAACTACAGTATAGCAAACTTTACATAGAATAAGAAAAATACTTAATGAAGTGGTTCCTACTTTCTAATTTCAACAGATAAATGCAGCCGGCATTCTCAACCCACAGCAACTTGCTGACATGTGCTTTGCAACTAATGCCTTGCAGAATAAGGAAACCATTCTGAAGATTCTTGCCAATGTGGATCTTGACAAGCTTTCTGCTTTTATGGATCAGTTTAATTGCGTGCAAACCAAGCAAGTATCTACTTTCATTCCAGACCAGAAAAAAGACAGTTCAACATACAAATCTTAAACAGCAGTGACCAGGCCAGATCTGTGGCATTGAGCCTTACAGGACCTCTCTGGCATGCTGTCAACTCTTCATGTCCCAAGCATGGGATGTCAGGAGTGCAGGCCAGCAGGGAGGTGGAGGGAGAAGACATGCACCGCTCATCAAGCAGCACCAGGAGGTAGTGTGAGGCCATTGTTGTCATAGGTAACCATGCACCAACGTGGCACATGCTCCAACTAGGGGGGTGGTGAATGGGTAGGGAGAGCAGATGGAAATGCCTGGCCAAGGTAACCGAGGTTGATGGCCTCCCTGTGTGCTTCCCCACACCACTGGACCTTTCTTGGTGGCACATCGACTACCCAGTCCTGGTGCTCAGACATTAGCTTCAATGGCATGCTTCTCTCTCAGTCCTCTTATGCTACATGGTAGATGGGGGGCCCTGAAGATAAACAGAACCAACCTGAGCACTAGAGTAACGGAGTGGGAATGACAGTGGAGGATGCTGACGAGGATGACTCCTGTGAGCAAAGGAGTCACACAGTGTGAGGCTTGAAACAGTGGAGTAACAGAGAGGGTGGCAACGATTTGGACTGGAGTCATTCTAGAGCCAGCAGATATGAGGAAGGGGAGTTGGAAGCAGTGTCATCCGATGTACAGGAGGAACAGGCAATACATGATGTTGGTGATTGAAATAAAAAAAAAAGTTTTTTCCACCATTTCCCCAGTGACCTCAGAGACTTTGTAAAGTTACCATTTTGGGCTCCCACGTGTTTGCTTTGCAGTTGATAGTTGCACAGAGCTGCAGCAACAGTCAGTGGTCATGCTAATGGCTAATGCTGAAGTTGTTATCCTTAAGAAGTAGTCTTTCTTCTTCCACAGAGACACGTTACCAAACATGTTTATCAAACGTTACTTGTAGCTCAGTTTTTTGTATTGTTCACCACAAGTCTAGAGTAGAAAAACATAAAAAA